>CM053770.1:344559131-344592152 GCA_028658325.1 Potorous gilbertii
GAGTCCTCTCCACCCCCTGACCTAGATCCGCAGCTAGTGCTTGGGGTCTGAGATTCAAATGCTGCTCCCCAGCCTCAGGACTTTTGGCGGCAGGCTTGACTGCTCTTCAATGGGGGCTTATCTGCTGGTTCTCAGGTGGGGGCAGGGCCGCCTCTCAGGCTCAGTTCCCTCAGGGGGTTTATACAGAGATCCTTTGTAGTGGAGCTGGGGTGGAGCTCCAGCCAGCCCTGGGAGTCTCTGGCTGAGCTGCCTCAGCCTCTGCCCCAGCGGCCGCTTCCCAGGAGGTCCGAGTCCCAGAGATCCCCCACTCTCCTGTCAGCCCGTCTCTCTCAATGACCTGTGTGTCTGTGGGTGGAGGGACCTTCTTGCCTCCCGGAGATTCAGGTCCCTGACACCTGCTGGGCTCTGCTCTCTCCTCTCAGTTGCGCATGGTCGGGGCGGGGGAGGGAAGCGCTCGGCAGGACAGGATTCCGCTCCAGTCCCGGGGTACCTTTGCGGTCGGTTTTTCAAGGCACTCTGCAACGAAAATCTCCTTCACTGTGTTTCTGCGCGGCTTCCACTGTTCCAGAATTTGTCAGGAGTTCTTTTTACAGGAAATCTATGGGCTGTGGGTTCAGACCTAGCATAGGTGAGTCTTTCTACTCCGCCATCTTGCCTCCGCCCCCTCAAGAAGAATTTTAGAAGACAAATTAGAGAAGTAGAAGAAAAACAGGCCAAGGATTTTAAAAATATGACAAAAGAATTCACTAAAGAGAACAGATCTTTAAAAAGGAACATTGGACAAATGGAAAAAGAAGTATAAAACCTATCTGTAGAAAAAAAAACACCTTGAAAAAAAAATTGGGCAAATAGAAAAGGAGATGCAAAAGTTACCTGAAGAAAGCAATGTATTTAAAATTAGAATTGGGCAAGCAGAAGCTAATGACCCTATGAGACATCAAGAATCAGTGAAGCAGAATCTAAAGAATGAAAAAGTAAAAGAAAATGTTAAATATATCTTTGGAAAAGCAACTGACATAGAAAATAGATCAAGCAGAGAAAAATCGAAGAATTGTTGGTCTACCAGAAAACCATGATGAATAAAAAGAGCCTGGGCAATATCTTCCAAGAAATCATCAAGGAAAACTGCCCAGAGGTCCTAGAACTAAAGGGCAAAATAGCCATCAAAAGAATCCACCTTTCTCCACTTGAAAGGAATCCCAAACTGAAAACATTAAGAAAAATCTTTGCCAAATTCCAGAGCTATCAAAAGTAGGAGAAATTAATGCAAGCAGCCAGAAAGAAATAATTCAAACATTGAGGAGTTACAGTCAGGATTACACAGGACCCTGCAGCTTCTACATTAAAAGATCAGAGTGATTGAATTATGATATTCTATAAGGCAAAGAGCTGGGACTAAAACCAAAGATCAATTACCCAACAAAATTGAGCATAATATTTCAGGTAGAGAGATAGAAATTCAATGAAACAAGAGAGTTTCAGACCTTCCTGATGAAAAGACTAGAGCAAAATAAAAAAAATTGATCTTCAAACACTAGTCTCAAGAGAGCATAAGGGAGTAAACAGGGGAAAAATTGTTATTCAATATGGGCAAACTGTTTACAATCTTATAAGGGAAGATGATACTTGTTAATCTTGAGAATTGTATATTTTTATATTTGAAAGAGATATAGATAGATAAAGAGAGTAGGTATAAATTAAATGATGTAATGATAAATATGTGATTTAAGGGTGCAAATGAATTGTAATGGGATATGTGAAAAAGAGGAGCCAGAAAAAGATAAATTACATCACAGGAAGAGGCACAAAAACATATTACAGGTGAGGGAAATAAGGGAGGGAAGATGAGCATCATTTGAGATTTACTCTCATCTGATTTGGTTCAAGGAGGGAATAAAAAATTCAGTTAGGTATAGAAATCTAACTATCTCTATAGGCAATAGAAAAGGAAAGGGGAAAGAAAGGGGAGAGGATACTAAAAGTAAGAGAAGAAATAGTAAAGGAAAAAGGGAGTAAAAGGGAAAAGTATTGAAAAAAGGGAGGGAAGACTAAGGGAGCAGTGCTTAAAATTAAATCTGTATTGGAAAGGTGAAGGAAGAAGGAAAAATTAAAGCATAAATAAGGGCAAAGGGGATGGAAGGAAATACAAAGATACTAATCACAACTGTGAATGTGAATGGGTTAACGTCTCCCATAAAACAGAGGCAGATAGGAAAATGGATTAAAAACCATAATCCAACAATATGTTGTTTACAAAAAACTCATTTGAAACAGGGGGATGCAAAAAGGGTAAAGCTAAAAGGTTGGAGCTGAATGTATTGTGCATCAGCTGATGTAAAAAAAAGCAGGGATAGCAGTTCTAATCTCAGACAAAGCAAGATCAGAAATACATATAATCTAAAGACATAAGGTAGGAAACCATATCTTGATAAAATGTACTGTAAATAATGAAGCAATATCAATACTAAAAAGATATGCTCCAAGTGCTATAGCATCCAAATTCTTTTTTTAATGATTATTTATTTATTTTTAGTTTTCAACATTCACTTCCACAAAATTTGAGCTCCAAATTTTCTCCCCATCTAGCATCCAAATTCTTAAGAGACAAGGTAAGGGAGTTACAGGAAAACATAGATAGCAAAACTATACTAGTGGAAGATGTCAACCTCCTCCACTCTGAACTTGATAAACCTAACCTAAAAAGAAATAAGAAAGAAGTTAAGGTAGTGAATAAAACTCAGGATCATGTAGATTTGATAGATCTCTCTAGAAAACTGAATGAGGATAAAAAGGAAAATACTTTTGTCTCAGGGGTACATGGCACATGTACAAAATTTGACCATGTACTACAGCATAGAAACCTCACAATCTAGTGCACAAAAGGAGAGATAGTCAATGCATTCTTCTCTGACCACAATGCAATAAAACATACACATAATAAAAGGCCATGGAAACATAAACGAAAAATTAATTAGAAACTAAATAACCTAATCCTAAACAATGAATGGGTTAAACATCAAATCATAGGAACAATCAACAACTTCATTCAAGGGAATGGCAATAATGAGACAACCTACAAAAAACTTATAGGGTATTGCAAAAGCAGTTCTTAAGGAAAGTTTTATATCATTGAATGCCTACATGAGTAAAATAGAGAAAGAGGAGATCAATGAAATGGACATGCAGCTGAAAAAACTAGAAAAAGAACAAATTGAAAATCCCCAAGTAAATGTCAAAGTAGAAATACTGAAAACCAAAGGAGAATTAATATAATTGAAATTAAGAAAGCTATTGAATTAATAAATAATATTAGGAGTGGCTTTATGAAAAAAACAATAAAATTGGTAAACCTTTGGTCAATTTGACTTAAAAAAGAAAGATGAAATCCAAATTATTGATATTAAAAATGAAAATGCAAAATCACCTCCAATGAGGAGGAAATTAAAGCAATAATCAGAAATTACTTTGCCCAACTGCATGCCCATAAATTTGAGAGTCTTATTGAGATGAATGAATATTAAAAGAAATGTGTGTGTGTGTGTGTGTAGATATATATATATATACATGCATACATATATGTACATACATACACACACACATGCACACACACATATATTTATATATATATATACATATATATATGTATATATATATATATATATATATATATATATATATATATAAATTGCCCAGATTAACACAAAAGGAAGTTGAATATTTAAAAAAAAGCCATCTCAGGAAAGGAAATTGAACAAACTAATAAGGAACTCCCTAGGAAAAAAATCTCTGAGGCCAGATGAATTTACAAGCGAATTCTTTCAAACATTTAAAGAACACTTAATTCCAACACTATATAGACTAGATAGCAAAACTTGGTGAAGAAGAACTCCAACTAAATCATTTTTTATGACACCAGTATGGTTCTGAAACCAAAACCAGGAAGAGCCAAAAAGGAGAAAGAAAATTTTAGACCAATTTCTCTAATGAATATAGATTCAAAAATTTTAAATAAGATATTAACAAAAAGAATATAGCAACTTATCACAAGAGTAATACATTATGATCATGTAGGATTTGTGCCAGGAAAGCAAGGCTAGTCCAATATTAGGAAAACTATCAATATTATTGATCATATCAACAGCAAACTAACAGAAACTATATGATTATCTCAATAGATAGAGAAAAAGTCACCAAGAAAATACAACACTCATTCCTATTGGAAACACTGGAGTGCTCAGTAATAAATGGAGCCTTCCATAAAATAATAAACAGTATCTAAGTAAAACCATCAGCAAACATTATATGCAATGGGTATAAACTCGATGCATTTTCAATAAGATCAGGGGTGAATCAAGGATGTGCACTCTCACCAGTGTTATTGAATATGACCCTAGAAATGTTAGCTTTAGCAATAAGAGAAGAAAAATAAATTAAATAGTAAGAAGGCAAAGAGGAAACTAAATTAACACTCTTTGCAGATCATATGATAATATACTGAGAGAATCCTAGAGAATCAAGTGAAAAACTACTTGAAATAATAAACAACTTTGGCAAAGTTGCAGGCTACAAAATAAGCCCACATAAATCACCTGCATTTGTATATATTACTACCAAAGCCCAACAGCAAGAGATAGAAATATAAATCCCATTTAAAGTTACAGTAGACACTATAAAATATCTGGGAGTCTATGTGCCAAAACAAACCCAGGGGCTATATGAACACAATTATGAAACAGTTTTTCACAAAGTCAGACCTAAATAAGTGGAAAAACTTGCTCATGGGTATGAGAAAAATAACACTCCTTCCTACATTTATTTACCTGTTCAGTGCCATGCCAACCAAACTACTAAATAATTATTTTCTACAATTAGAAGAAAATAATATCAAAAGTCATCTGGAAGAACAAAATGTCCAAAATATCAAGGCAACCAATGAAAAAGAATGCTAGGGAAAGTGGTCTCACCCTATCAGATCTCAAATTGTATTATAAAGTGGCAATCATCAAAACCACTGGATACTTGCTAAGAAATAGAAGGGTAGATCACTGGAATAGATTAGGTACTCAAGACACAGTAGTCAATGAATATAGCAATCTACTCTTTGAAAAACACAAGGACCCTAGCTTCTGGGACAAGAACCCATTGTTTGACAAAAAATGCTGGGAGAAATTGGGCACAGACCAATGCTGACACCACACACAAAAACAAACTGCAAATCGATACATCATCTAGGAATAAACACTGATACCATAAACTCATTAGGAGGGCAAGGAAGTGGGTATTTGTGAGATTTATGGAGAATGGTGAAATTTTTGAATCAGCAAGAGAAAGAGAACACTATGAAGTACAAAATTGATAATTTTGATTACAATAAATTGAAAAGGTTTTGCACAAACAAACCCAATGCCATCAAGGTTAGGAGAGCAGCAGAAAATGGGGAAAGAATCTTTGCAAACAGTGTCTGTGATAAAAGCCTGATTTCTAAAATATATGGAGAACTGAGTCAAATGTACAAGAACACAAGTCATTCCCCAATTGATAAATGATCAAATGATATGACTAGGGAGCTTTTTCAGAGGAAGAAATTAAAGCTATCTATAATCATATGAAAAAATATTCTAAATCAATATTGATTAGAGAGATGCAAATCAATACAACTCTGAGATACCTCACCACACCTGTCAGATTGGCTAACATGACAAAACAGGAAGATGATAAATATTGGAAAATACGTGGGAGAGTTGGAACACTAATTCATCGTTGGTGGAACTGTAAGCTAATCCAACCACTCTGGAGAGTAATTTGGAACTATGTCCAAAGGGCTACAAAAATGTGCATACCCTTTGACCCAGCAATATCACTTCCAGGACTTCTTCCCAATGAGATCACAAAAATGGTTAAGGGTACCACATATACAAAAATATTTGTAGCAACTCTCTTTGTGGTGATTGAGAACTGGAAATCAAGGAGATGCCCATCAACTGGGGAATGGCTGAACGAGTTGTGGTATATGAATGTAATGGAATACTGTTTTGCTATAAGAAACGATGAACGGGAAGACTCCAGAGAGACCTGGAAGGACCTATTATCTGATGCTTAGTGAAAGGAGCAGAACCATGAGAATTTTGTACACAGCAACAACCACAGTGTGTGAAGAATTTGTTTGGTAGACTTAGCCCTTCACAGCAATGAAAAGATCTAAAAATTTTCCAAAGGACTTGAGGCCAAACCCCTTCCACATTCAGAGAGAGAACTCTAGAATTTGATCGCAGAATGAAGCAGATCCTTTTCTTTTGTGTTATGTTGTGTTTTCATGGTTTCTCTCATTCATTCTAAGTTTTCTATACAACATAACTAAGGTGAAAATGTATTTAATAAGAATGTATGTGTAGAATCTATATAAGGCTTCATGCCATCTCTGGGAGGGAGGGAGAGGGAGGGGGAAATTTTTAAGGTATATAAAAGTGATTGTAGAAAAATGAAAAGAAATTAATTAAAAATTTTAGGAGAAAAACTCTGAATTTCAATTTTAATATGTTTAAAAATTGTTTTAACGTATAATTGAGGGGAAAATTATATATATAATATATATACACATATATATGTATACACATACATGTATATACACACACACATATATATAAAACATTTCAATAAATAAATAAACTCCAAAAGAAAAAATACACAATTGAGTATGTATGTTATTCCCTCCTTAAGCAGAATTTGATGAGGTTAAGGTTCACTCATTTCCCCTTATTTCCCTCATCTGATTCCCCTCCATTTTGAAAGCATTTTCTTGCTTCTTTTTTGTGAGATAATTTACCCCATTCTATCTCTCCCTTTCTCCTCTCAATACAATCCTCTCTCTCTCGTCCCTTAGTTTTATTTTTTTAGTTTTCATTCCTTCTTATTCCACTTATTGGTGGATTCTTTCAGTTTATATTTTACCCTCTGGTTCTAGAATATCAGTTCAGTTTTCCTTGATAATTTCTTGAAAATGATGTGCAGTTTCTTTGGCTTTCAAGTTGTCTAATAATTTTTAAATTATCTCTCCTGGATCTATTTTTCAGGTCAGTGATTTTTCCAACTAGATATTTCACATTGTCTTCTGTTTTTCATTCTTTGGGTTCTGGTTTATAATACTGTGATCTTTCATAAAATCATTAGCTTCCATTTGCTCCATTCTAACTTTTAAGAAATTATTTTCTTCAGTGAGCTTTTGGATCTCCTTTCCCATTTGGTCAATACTGCTTATTAAGGTATTCTTCTCCTCATTGGCTTTTTGGACCTCTTTTGCCATTTGGATGAGTCAATTTTTAAGGTGTTATTTACTTTGATATTTGGGGGGACTTGTTTAGCAAGGTCTTGACTCATTTTTCATGATTTTCTTGCATAACTTTCATTTCTCTTCCAAATTTTTCCTCTACTTCTCTTACTTGATTTTCAAAATCTTTTTGAGCTCTTTCATGTCCTGTGATCATTTTTTTTTCTTGGAAGCTTTGGATATAGGAGATTTGACTTTGTTGTCTTCTTCTGGTTGTATGTTTTGATCTTCCTTGTTGCCAAAGAAAGGTTCTAGAGTCTAAGTTTTTCCACATTGTTTGTTCATTTTTCTAGCCAAATATTTGACTTTCTAACCCTTTGTCAAGGTGGAATTTTGCTTCCTGTGGGGTGGGGGTGGGGGTTCATGTACTTTTGCATTGATAATGTATTTTTGCTTATTATTAATGTAATTTTGGTTCTTAATGGGAAGATCTTTCCCATCTATTAATAGACCCATGTGATTTAATCAAGCCTGAGTCACATGAATCAAGTCACATGGAACAGGATGGGGGAAGCAGAAAAGGTAGAACAGGAAGAGGCAGAGCTAGAGAAGAGCTGAGAGAGCAATCAGAGCTGGCAAAGGCAGCAACTAGTGTTAGTGGGAGAGCTTGTATGTGATTTTGAGGGAGACTGTTGGTGATTTATTTAAAGGAGCTGCTTTGTGGGAAGCCTACCAGAGGAAAGACTTGGGAATACTTTTGCCTCTGCATTTTTATTCTGTATAGATTTCTTTTTTGCTGTGATCTATTTAGCTTTCTGATGTTGTGATTCAGCTTTCTGGTGTTTTGGTATATGTTTTGCTTCTCTCTTCCACATGGAGAGGCTGTTGTATTTCATGATTTAGAATTGAGCCAGCATGTTCATGGCTGTCATAGGCACTGAGAATATCATGTTTTTGATACAGAGATGAGGATATGATCTTGAAATATCAGACCTCTGTTTGGAGGAAGAAAGGCTTTAGAGAGAGAAATGGATATCTCAAGACAGGAGGATTTACTTTATTCCCCCTTGGCTAGAGAATGGGCTAAAAGTACAGAACTCTGAAAACTGGGAACTGAGTCTACAGGAGGGAGGAACACGAGATTTAGACAGATGTTTGCAAGGAATACTAATATAACTGGGGAAATAACTGGCAGGGCTATGTAAGAAATGCTGGGCCTTGCTAATATGTTATTACCCTGTGTGTAACAGCGGAGACAAGCCACTGGAAGAAAGGCTCAGATGTACCGGATTGCATGAGAAGATTTTTATGTTTCAACATTAAAATTCTCCTTCAGAAGAGCAAGTTGGAAAGCTTGAGGTGGTAGAAGAAAAAGCTGTGTTTAGTTTAGCTCACAAAAAGTAACAGGAGGCTCAATTGGGGCCCAAATACCTGCCAGCAGGATGCATGGGAGGCTTCTCAGGCAGAAGCATGTTCAATATTATGGCAAAATTTGGAGAATCAGGGGAACCGCACAGTTTTTGTGGAAGTAACTGAGGATTTTACTCAGCAGGAGGTTACAGATATTTTGAGTTAGCTCACCCAAAGGAGGGGAGAAGTTTTGGAGAATATCTTAGATGATGAGAATCAATGAAAAAGATAAATTTCATGGAGAGGGATTTGTAAATAATCAGTGGATTCAAAATCAGAATAGACTGACAAGAAAATAATTATTTACTACTGAATTATATAAAATATATCGAGAAAAGGAGTTTACTGTTAGGCTGAGCAGGGAAAGAAGAATTGCCCCTATAGATCCTCCTGAAACATTGTATCTAAGTTCTTTACAATTGCAGGAAGACTTGGAAATTGACCAAGCCCCAACTCTGATTAAGGAAAGTATGATGACCCTAAAACTACAAATTAGTAAATAGCAAACAATAGGAAATGAGGCTATGATAGCGGATTCATGGACTTCAGTAGCATGGCTGACTCTATATCTACCCTGATTCTGGTTATTGTCTCCTTGTTTCTTTTTGGCTTTTTGTTATCTGTTCACCCATTTTGTCAGATTTGTTTCCTACAAGCTTATTACCCTTTACCTGTGGATGCCTGATTGGTTAAGTTGGATGCCAGCTCCTGTCCATGACTGTGATGTGTCACCCATAGACCTGGCAAATACCATCTAAAGAATTGACACCTTGAATGAGATCTCTTAGGGCAGGGATAGCTCTACATTCAATTTCAACAGAAAGTAGCTATGAAAGCAAAGACCTTTGCCCCTTACTTCAAGATTGTGAGTCCCATTTATTTAAGGGGGGAATGATAGGGAGCTTGTACTCAAGCCCATCCTCAGATATTTTTATGTGGTTATTCTATGTGACCCCTGTTATATCCCTGTTAAAATTCTGTTGATATCTGTTGCCCCATTGACCTATGCAATGAATAAGAAATATCTTGGGATCAAATGTATTGAAAATGCATTTTTGCTTACTGTTAACGAAATTTTGCTTCCTAATAGGAAGATCTTTCCCATCCATTGATAGGCCCATGTGACCTACTTAAGTCACATGGAAACCTGAGTCACACAAGTCAAGTCACATGGAACAGGATAGGGTAGATCAGGAAGGATAGAACAGTGAGAGACAGAGCTATAATGGAGCTGAGAGGAAGTTGGTCAGAGAGCAATAAAAGTTGGGAAAGGCAGCAACCAGTGTTAGTGGGAGAGCTTATTTGTGATTTTGTTTAAGGGAGTCTGTGGATTTGTTTAAAGGAACTGGTTTGTGGCAAGCCTAACAGAGGGAAGGCTTGGGGATGATGTTGCCCTCTATATCATTATTGCCTATAGATTTCTTTCTTGCTATGATGGATTTGACTCTCTGATGTTGGGATTCAGCTTCCTGGTGTTTGAATAAATGTTTTTCTCCTGTCTTGCATGTGGAGTCTGTTAATAATTCATGACTCAGAATTATGCCAACATATTCATAGCTGCTGTAGGCTCTGTGACTATCATATTGACACTACAACTTTCCCAAGCTTCAGGGATTTTTTGCAGCTGTTTTCGGAGATAATTCTAGAATCCTATAAATTTTCAGCTCTTCCAAGGTGCTATGATGAAAAGAGAAACATCTATTCATTTCTTGATCTATGCTGTTATCTGTGAGTGACCATGAGTATGCTTTTCTGCCTTGGTACTGTGAGGAGGATTATCATACACTGCTGCCACAAGTTCAGCCACATCAGCACTCCTCCTCACCTCAGGACTGCCACCCAAGACTGGAATGCAGATCCAAGCAGGGCAAAGCAAGATAATCTTGCCTCAGTACCAGAAAAGAGATCTCAGCAATCATCCTCTCATCAGTTGCTCTATCCCCACATGTTCTGGGGGTCAGAGCTATTTCTATTGCTGCTGACTCTGCCACTACTTCTGCCACTCTGGGGCTGGGATCAGACTTTACTCCTCTCTCACCCAGTCATACAGAATTTCCCACTGTCCTTCTTTGCTGTCTTTGGTGTTTGTGGGTTGAGAAGACTAGAAGTCACCACGGCTGCCAGTATCAGTCCCCTGAGGACTGCTTTGGTCTCATATAAGTGCTATGGCCCACAATGGACTGTGCTGTGCTCCCAGCCTGGTGTGGTAGATCCTTTTTATGCCTTGGTAGTCTTGTTAGTCCTGGTCTAGAGATTTGTTTCACTCTGTAATTTTGAGGAGTCTGCTGCTCTAGAATTTGTTTAGAGTCATTTTTACAGGTATTTGGAGGAGTTTGGGGGAGACCTCAAGCAAGCCCTTGCTTTTACTCCACCATCTTGGCTCCACTCCCTTCCTTCTTTGTTTTTGAAAGTCAAATAATGAAGTTGCTATACTTGATATTATCATATATGGAAGAGTAACAAAATCCACCATTCCAGTGCACATTTGAGCTTATAATCCTATACCATTAACTCACTATAATCACTTGTAAAAAGATTGCCATGGAAATAAGTATAGTGTGTGATAGAACAAGATGCAGAGAGAAAATAGTTATACAGATTTTGCCAAAAGTTTGATAAGGTACTCCATGTTGCCATCAACATAAATTTTATGAATTTATTTATAAATAAATAGCAAGGAGGATGACAAGGTACATTTTTTTGTTTTTAATTTTGTTCAGAAATGAGAAAGGAAAAAGCCAAATAACTTGTAGATCATATAGAAGCTTCATGACTATATATTATGAGGTTTTCTTTGAGAAGAGCATTGGGAGGTAGGTATAGAACACTGCAAGCGATAATTAAAATCATACATCTGTGTGCGTGCACACACACACAAATTATTATAGCTTCAGATATACATGATTTTTCCATGATGCCATTCATGATTATCAAGATCTGTCTATGCTCATTTCCTCAGTCAAAAAACTCCAGTTGTTTTCCATTACACTGAAGGATCAAATATATGACAAACTGACATTCAATACATTTTTACATCCAAGTATCAATAAAATACTACTTTCTTATTTATTTTTTCCTTTTTACCACACTATGGAGAGTGTGCATGATGCATTAGAACTCAAATAATGTTCCCTCAATGCACTGGATAGAGTGTGTGGGATATATAGGAGGAAATGGCCAAGAGGCACACAGGAGTGAGAAAATCAGAAATAGATTATAAACTACATTCTCCTAGAGATACTTATGTTGATGAAAGAACTAATTTATTTACGTAACAAAGCAGGAATTTCATTATATAATCATGATGATAAGATGAAAATAATATGTAATATGTTATTATAATAATCTTTTTATTTGTATAATAGAAAATCATTAATATTTGCAACTGAAAACAGCACAAGAAAATATTACCATTTGCTGTGCAAAATAAAAATTATATATATACATATGTGTGTGTATATATATATACTCGTATTAATTTAGATTAAAACAAAAATGCTTAAGTGTACAATTCAAAAAGTTTGCTCCCAAACTCATTAGCCTTTTGTAACAAAATTTGAAAGTGATGCCAAATATATCTTTTAATTTTTTTAAGTTACTGGTCTTTTGTGCCAGAAGGGCTATATACAGCTATGATCTGTTTTGTTTTTTACATCACAGCCATTTCTCCCAGTATTGCTCCCCTGACCCTGCCCAAAGAGCAATCCAATGAAAAAAATTCTATTAAAATACTACTAAAAGAAAACAGAGTAGAAAAACTTCTGGATAACTTAACAACACATTGAACAATTCTGAAAACATGTGCAAAGTATAACAGTTGTGCAATTCCTGCCTCAGGAATAGGGTGACAGAAGTGTTTCCTCAGAAATAATCTTCTGTGTCAGACTTGTTCTTTATTGTTTTGTGACATTTGTTTTTGATTTCTTTTTGTTTGTGGATGTTCTTTCAATTTATATTGTTGTACTCATGTATGTTGTTTCTTTGGTTCTTCTTAAGTAACTCTTCATCAGTTCATACATACCTTTCCATGTTTCTTTGCATTCATCACTTTCACAAATGCTTACAGTACACTAATATTCTATTGTATTCATATACCTAAATCTGTTTAGTCATTTCTCAGTCAATGGGTTTCAACTTTGTTGCTAAACATTCAAAAAAAAAACTGATGTCATAATAATTTTGCTATATAGGTGAACTCTTACTATTAGTGGACTCCCTGACATACACACCTAGCAATGGAATCTTTGAGTCAAAGGGTAGGGACCTTTTAGTTACTTAATTTTCATAATGGCAAATTGCAATTCAGAGTTCCACCAATAATGTACAAGGGTGTCTATCTTCCCATAAGACCTCCAATGTTTCCAGTTACTGCCTTTTGGCATCTTTATCAATTTCTTGTGACACTAAAGTTTTCTCAAAGTTAATGACTATGGGTTATGGAAATGATAAGGAAATAGCATACTATTACTGAAATAAGTGGGCAGATTCACCTGAAACAAAATAATACAGACTTGAACAACGATGAAGACAAAAAGAAGATGACTAATTAATTTGAAGAGGTCTTACATAAGTAATAGGACCTGTGTTCGGATTCTGATTCTTCCACTTAGTACTATGTGATCTTGAGCAGTCATTTCACATCTTTGCAATCAGTTTCCTCATCAGTAAAATAGGGTATGAAATCTGTTAATGTCTCAAGTTTCTTTCAGTTCTAATGCCATTATTCTATGACATGGAAAAAGATTGCTGTCAAATCTATAGAAATACAAATATTTTGGTAACTTTTCTTAGTTAATCTCTTAAATTCCACAAAAAAATAGAAGGTATATTTTGGAAATTAGATTCTTAAAAATAAGGAAGGAGTGGTCCTTTGAGAACACAGTACGCAGTATGAAGTGAAAAATAATGGTTAAACACACATACATACACACACACACACACACACACACACACACACACACACAATTTTCTAGAACTTAAACCACTAAATTGTATTTCAAAAATAGTCACTCAGTCACCAGAAAGGAAAAAGAAAAATGTATTTCTTTTATATACTACATCCTCACAAGTAGTGTGCTGAACAATGTAATCTCTCTCAGAACCAATCCTTTTGTTGTTTCTTTAAAGACATCTGCCCTTATGGCATTGACACAATTTAAAATCCAATCGAAAGCCTGCCTGCAGGTTGTGCATGTAGGACAAGTCTCTCTCCTTTTATACACTTGGTCAGATACCACAGACATCACCCTCACAGACTGACAAAAGGAATGGAAAGAAAAATACATAAAACAAGGATCCTTTTTCTAAAGCACCTTTCCCCCTGTGAATTTTATATCAAGTTAGTCAATAACTCTTCAGGTAAAGCAAAGGGGGAATATGCAGCTTTTAAAATAATCAGACAGTACAGAAAGTAGCTTAACTGTGACATAAGGTTTACCAATAAAATGAACATATGGTTGAGAGACCAATGTATTTGTTTTAAATTATAATGATAGTACATTGGTTACAGAATAAAATATCCAGAAAGCTAGCCTGCTTCTATGATTTTTATTGGCACCCAATGTGTGTGTATACACACATAAACATATACGCACACATGTACATATATGTATATACATATTTACACATATATAGTTATGATGAACAATACATAGAATCACTATGACAACTAACATTCAGATAGAGATTTAATGTATGCAAAGCACTGCACATGTTATTACACTGGATTATATGCAAATGTTTTTAAATCTATTTTCTTTCTAACCATCTTCTGGTAAATGGGTGTCAAAATAATGAGTCATTGAATTTCATTGCATTTTTTCCTCCCCCAGCTCTGGTCTGCATTGGTCATGTCCCATTAGAGTGAAAGAAACAGGAGATAAACGTTCTAGTGAGGAGTAGAGAGGCATATTACAAGGAAAAAAACAAACACAGCTATAGATGAATACATAAAGATAACACACATAAGAAAGATTAAACAGGCACCACATGAATCTCAATCACATCTGGACAGGGCAAATGAAGGTTGTTTAATAATGTAGTTGTTATTGTCAGGGATGATGGCATTCAATATTGTGATAATAAGAAGATATATATATATATATATTGAGGACTGGTCGAGGATGAGATGAAGAAGGGAGAGTAGATTTGGGGAAATGCAGACAGTGAATTACAAATGCAAAGAGGAAAAAGAGTAAGAGACAGAAACCATGTCTGGAATAAAATGTAAATAAAAATTGGGAATGTTTAACCTCAAGCAATATAGATGCTAGATACTTAGAAACAGAAAAAAAATGGAAAATAAAAATTGGAGTAATTTGGGAGCTATTCATTGTTCATTAATGGACAATGTCAATGTATTATACATTATTATATTATCCAAATTAATTTACAGATATACTATGCAAGACATTTATTATATTGATCCATAGGTTGCAAGTATAATACAAATCAAACTACCAAAGAATTAGGCAAAATAATACAAAACTATATTTCTAGAAAAAATGGAAGAATTTGAAGGGAAATAAAAATTTCCATGAAGAAGGCCTACATACTATTTAACACAAGATCCAAATCGATATATGATCTAAATATAAAATAACATAAACACATTCTAGGAGCAAGAAAACAAAATCTCTGACAGACCTATGCATATGTAAAGAATTTATAATTAGAAAAGTGATAGATCAGATCACATCAGATAAAATGAAAAGTTTCTATTATATAAAGGTTTTAAGTTTGCTTGCTTTTTTAAAATAAAATCATTTATTTCCAAAGACCATTCTCCAGTCAACCATGTTCATAGCTTTCAAGCCATTTTTAAGTTCTTCTTCCTAATTCTTCATACCAAGGTACAACTATCCTACTTTATTATTTCTTGCATCCAAGTTCTCTCCATTTCCACTGCTACCCTAATTCGAACGTCCAGTAAAAGTTTCTCCCTGGTATCTTTTTTTGTCCAATACAATTAACATGAGCATGTCAGATAAATCTTGAAGCATTTCTCCTATCAAGTCATTTCACTGCTTAATATCTTTCCATTGTTCCCAATTATCTCATGAATAAAGTGCATGCTCTTAAGTATTCATTAAAGGATTAGGAAATAAATCAAAAGCAAGTTTTAAAACCAATGCAAGTTCAAACATAATACAATTTCATTCCTTGTATTTGTAGAGTATTTTAAAATGATCTAGTCTCAATTTATGTTTTTTGCTGACCTCTCATCACTCCCTTTTACTTAACCTTGCTTCAGCCAACTGGTCAATAACCTATGCTGTTTTTTTTTAATTTTTAGGATTTTAATTTCTTTTAAATTCTAAGTTTTCTCCCTCTCTTCAACTCCTCTATCACTCATTGGAAAGGCAATAAACACGATACTCAATGTACATATGGAATCATACATATTTCCACATTAGATATATTTCAGAGAGAAAACAAAACAAGACAAATATACTTCAAAAAGTTCTCAGAATCCTTTAGTTCTCTGTCTCTGGAGGTAAATAGTATTTTTCATCAATAGTTTGTAACTGTGGTAGAGTCTTTTAATGGTATGAGTTTCTTCTTGACTTTGGACTTTATGTCAGAGGTGAGTTTCTCTCAGCTCTGGGGTGGGGATGGGAGTGTAGGTAACACATTTGGGCAGTTTATGTACGTCCTGCTTTCACAATTCAATTTGTGGGCTTGCAGGGTTTTGGTGCCTCAAAAGTGATGCAAACTAGATCTGGTCACTGCCCTCATGGTCTTCACTTTGCTTTTCTCAGTTTGAGTCCCTATTCAATCTTGATAGTGACTTCTCCTATCCGTTCTCGGTTGGCAGAGCTGTCAAATGGCAACTGATACTGCACAAAATGCTAAAACAAGGGTCCCCTAGTACCTCTTTGTGATCCAATGCTCCTTATCCTTACCCTCCCTAGGTGTTGTTATTGCTGATGATCGCCACCATTTCTTCTCGCCACCGTAACTGATGTCTCAGATGCCACAACTTGTTGCTACTTCTGCCATGTCTTATTCTCAGTCATCCCCCACCCAACCCAGTTTTTCTCAATCTCTCTCTCTCTTTCCTAAGTTTCCCTGGAATGGAAAAAAAAATGACTCCCTGTGACACTGTTGGGTTTCCTACAAAATCATCATTCTCTATGATGATTTTGTAGGAAAGGTTTTTGGGAACATTTGGCAGTTATGAATTTTCACTCCCTCATTTTGACTCCCTCTTCAAAAGTTTTCATACAACAAATCTAATGGAATAAAAATTAGAAGGTCAAGGGGTAAATCATAAAATTTCACAAGTTCCTCAGATAAGTTTTCAAATGCAAGTTAAATAATAAAAAGACTAAAATTTATAACACTAAGAGTCATTGGCAAATAGATAAATGTTCAAAGGATATGAAAAGTCAGTTTTAAAAAGAATAAATCCATCTTATTAAAAATTCTCTTAAAATTCTACACTAATAATTTGGGAAATGAAAGTTAAAGGACGTTTGAGTTTTCACCTCATTCCTATCAATCTGGTAAAGATTATAAAAGAAAAAAATGACGAATATTGGAGCTTGTAGGAAAATAAGTACAATGCTGCTTAGTTGGGGGAGCTATGAAATAGTCCAACTATTCTAGAAAGCAATCTCAAGCTATGTCCAGAATGCTACCAAGCTGAGTTAATTTGGAACCTTGTATATGATTACTAGATTTTTACCCCCAAAAAAATCATAGAAAAATTTTAAAAAATCTATGCACAAAATTTAGTATAACAACTATTTTCAGGGTAGCCCCAAACTGAAAACTAATGGTGTATCTTACCATAAGGAAATGATTAAACAAATTGCGGTTAATAGAATATTATTGTAAAATAATAAATGATGAAATGGACGCTTTCAGAGAAAACTGGTAAGACATTTATGAAATTATGCAGAGTGAAGTGAGCAGAACTAGGAAAAATTGTGCAAAAATCACTACGTTATATAAAATAAAATTCTTTGAATGATTTTAGAACTCTGATGAACATAGTTATAATACAAAAAGTTCTAAAAAAATGAAGATAAAACATGCCTCTCACCTAGGGAGAAGGTATAATAGTAAGAGAACTTGAGGATCTTCCCTGTCCCTTAATAGGCCCATATGAACTGTTTCAAGCTTTGATTTAGTTCACAGTCTGAGTCATATGGAGCTGATAGTGGGAGAAGCTTGTCTAACAGGTAGAATAGGAAGAAAAGAGCTGAGAAAAAGTGAGGCAGAAGTGAGAGGGAGAGAGAAAGAGAAAGAGAGAGAGAGAGAGAGAGAGGCAAAGTTGAGGCAAGCAGTTACCTTAAGTGAGAGAGACTAGAATTTTGTCTAGATGAGCTTATTTGTGGGGAGGATTAATGGAGGGGACACTTGTAGTGGCGGTGCTCCCTGTATTGGTGATGTGCACAAACTTTATTGTTACCATGGTGGAATTGGCTTTCTGGTATCTGAATAAGAATTTTGGTTTCATTTTTGAGGAAGAGAGATTATATTTTACAAATTTACCATCAAAATACACATGCCTATCCATAGGGGCTGCTGTGGGTGTCCATTGGCATTACAGAAGGCAATCTTAAAATACAGAAAGAGATAACAATTTCAGAAACCCTTAAAATGGAAATTTACCTTGCTAGATTATGCTGCTACATGTTGAGGACTTTATTTTTTGATTTTCAAATAAAAATTATCTCAGTGTGTTGGAGGAATTAATGGGATAGATTATTTGTAATTTCATATTAATTTAAAAGTAAAAATAACCTTGTAATTTTAAAGATAAGTTTTTAAAACTAATGAAAAGAGTCTAGCAAATCCAGATTTCTAAAATGGTAGAAAATGTCAGGAGATGTTAATAAAATTTAGTATTCTTTTTTTTAAGTAGGTAGTAGAAAAGATCAGATATGAAAAACCAAAATACAAACAAAAAAGTACTCCTATTTTCAATAAATACAGTAATATAAGCTACTAGAACAATGACTCTCAGTTTCAAAGGGAATGGTGGTGAAAACTGGAAAATAATTTTGTAGAAAATATGTTTATTCCTTAATGTTTTACTATATACTAAAATACATTAAAATGTTTATGCAATCTAAATATAGATGATATATTTAACAAATAAAATGAAAGAATAGAAAAATCTTTTTTTAATCATATAGCCAAGATGTGTTAGAGATGGATCTTGAAGATAAGTTTTTTCCCTTCTGAAATCACTGTTGACTCTCAATTTTCTTTACGTCGTTAAGTCTCATAATGTTGCTATGAGGTTTTTTTGATACTATATGATGGCATGTAACAATACAACACATTATATTGCCTATTCTAATTATTTTCTACTGTTCCTTCTCCCTCATGCATCTTCTACCTTTGCCTATCCACTTCTTCTTTACCATTCTCCCACAGAAAAGATTTGCTTTCCAATCCTTTCAGCTAATATCCCTTCACTACCAAATTTCTTGAAAAAGTCAGCACTCAGAACATTTTATTCTTTGCTACCCATTTTCTACAGAATCACTTGTAACTTGGATATTTCAACATAAAAACTGCTGTCAGAAAGATCATACCTCTCTATCTTAAAATTTAAAATGTATGGACCTTCTTAAGTGCTTATCATCTTTCAATACTCTGTACCTTTTGAAACAGTTGACCTTATCCTACTGGAACCACTTTCCTCCCTATCTTCTAAAACCCTATAATCTGCTGGTTCTCTACTTATTTTTTGAAATATTCTATATTTTCATCGCTGGAATTTTCTTCTTTTTCCAATCCCTAAATATATTTCCTTCCCAAGAATCTTTCATTGGTTCCATCCTGTTCTACTTTTCAGTAAGCATCTGTCTTTTCCCTTTTCTTCTCCTCTCTTCCTTTATCTCCTCTCATCCCATTTTCCTTTCCTCCTGTCATTGTTTCTTCTCTTCTCTCTTCTTTCCCATCCTCTCCCTTGTCCTTTCCCTTCTCTTTCTTTTGTTTTCTTTCTTGTCCCTTCATCTGCCCTTTTATCTTTTCCTTAAAAAAGTTATCCACTTCCATAGCTATAGATTCCATTTAGATATATCATATATATTTTGCTTCAGACCTGACTACTCTTCTGAGCTCTAGAAGCACTACTCAAAATGTCTATTGAACATCTTCAATTGGATGTTCCACCGGTAATTCAAATAAAGCAGAACCTGAGCCAAGATTCTTGGCTAAATCTGCTTCAATGACTTTTGTATTCTCCTTTGTGGGACCACCATATCCTGCCTCTCACAATGATAAGTATGAGGTTATCTTTGACCTTCTCCCTCTCTTACTTTCACCCACAATTATTATGCATTGTTGATTCCATCTACAAAACAAAATACCAGAATCTCAGTTGCTAAAAGGATTTCAGAAATTCTTTAGCACTACCTGTGCCTAAACAGGATTTCCCTCCAAAATATTCAGGATTCTTTCTCTGTATCACCTTCCATCCCCTAGTTTTTAAATGTAGCTATGCCTTCCCTTCCCTATGGGTCTGATTTTATCCTTCTTTTCCGTCCTCTCTCTGCCCTCCTTCTGAATGATCAGCTCCCATAGGTTTAATTATCATTTATATAATATATATACGTATATATATATACATATATATATATATATAACTCCCAAATATTAAGCAGCCTTCTCTCTCCTGAGGCCAATCTCTGATTTTTAACTGACGATTAGATATTTTCCATTAGACATAAACTAGGGTCTCAAAAGTCAACATGTCTGGTGGTGGAGCAAGATGGTGGAGTAGAAAGATGTACCTACTCTAGCTCTTCCCCCATAGCCCATAAAATACCTGTCAAAAATGATCCTAAACAAATTCTAGAGCAGCAAAAGCCACAAAATGACAGTGAAAGAGATTTCCAACCCAAGGCAGTCTAGAAGGAAGACAAGAATTGCACTGGGTTCAGAGTGGAGGGCAGCACTTGGAGCACAGTCCAGTCTTGGCCACATGGTGCATCAAGCCTCAGAGGTGGAATCCCCATCAGCAGCAGCGGCAGTTCCCAGATTATTCAACCCATAAATGCTAAAGACAGCTTCAAAGGTCAGTGAGAAAGTACTTTCACCTGAGGGATAAGGGAACAGGGTCTGCCCCAGCAGCCTCAGGATGGCAGTTGCAGGGCAACACAGCATCCATTTTAGGGACACTTTACCTAAAGCACCTGGGGAAATCAAGCAGCTTATCTGGATCTCAGCTTGAGTGGCAGCCCTGGGGTGAGGAGGAATGCACTTGTATGGTGGAGCTGGAGGCAGTTGTGGAGAGGGAACTCCACTCACATATGCTAGGCAGAAAAATTCTATCATACCAGTCTTGGAGCAGAGCATAGCCCAGCCTTGTCCATGTTGCGCAAGCATGCCTCAGGAGCAGAATCCCCAACAGCAGTAGCAGCTGCAGTTCCGAGATTGCTCAATCCACAAATGACAAAGACATCTTCAAAGATCCTGGGCATAAAAGCTTGCAGTATCTCCTAAATGAGAGCATAGGTGAGAGAGTAGTGCCTTGTCTGTGCCACCATGGAGGAACTGAGAACTTACAGGTCCCCACAGTATATCCTCCTCTTGACAAAGAACTGAAAAGTCAAGTAACTGACTGGTAAAATGACCAAAAAAAGTGAAAAAATAAGATTATAGAAGTCTACTTTCTTGAAGAACAGGTGTTTTCTTTCATCCTCTAGGATGAGGAAGAACAATGCATACCATCAGAGGAAGACCTAAAAGTCAAGGCTTTTTCATCTAAAACCTTCACAATAAATATGCAATGGTCTCAAACCATGGAAGAGATTAAAAAAGGATTTTGAAATTAAGTAAGAGAGGTGGAGGAAAAATATATATATGGACAGAGAGCACAGGGTGAGCTGAATAGGAAGGGATGATAACTAAAAAAATAACATTAAGAGATGAGAGAGGAATATATTGGGAGGAGAAAGGGAGAAATGAAATGGGGCAAATTATTTCTTATAAAAGATGCAAGAAAAAGATTTTTCAATGGAGAGGAAAAGGGAGGAGGTAAGAGAGAAAAAGTGAAGCTTACTCTCATCACATTTGGCTTAAGGAGGGAATAATATTCATGCTGAATTTGGTATGAAAATATATATTACACTACAGGAAAGTAGGGGAGAAGGGGTAAGTGGGGTTGGGGGATGACAGAAGGGAGGACATATGGGAGGAGGAATTAATTAGAAGTAAACATTTTTGGGGAAGGACAAGGTCAAAAGAGACAATAGGATAAATAAAGAGCAGGATAGAATGGAGGGAAATATAGTTAGTCTTACACAACATGACTATTATGGAAAGTCTTTTGCAAAACTGCACATATATATCCTATGTTGAATTACTTGCCTTCTCAGTAAGGATGGATGGGGAGGGAGGAAGGGTGAGAAGTTGAAAATCAAAGTTTTTAGGAATGAATGTTGAGAATTGTTTTTGCACGCAAATGGGAAATAAGAAATAAAGGTATTGGGGTATAGAAATCTATCTTGCCCTACAAGAAAAGAGAGAAGATGGGGGTAAGGGAAGGGAGGGGTATGATAGAAGGGAGGGCAGATTGGAGGAAGGGGTAATCAGAATGCACAACATTTTGAGGTGGGGGCAGGGAGAGATGGGGAGAAAATTTGGAAGTCAAAATTTTGTGGAAATGGATGTTGAAAACTAAAAATAAATAAACATTAAAAAAATTAACATGTTCAAAACATTACTTAGCTTTTCCTCAAGGTCCATCTCTCCTTCTAAAAACTATTTCTGTAAAAAAATACCACTAAACAATTTTTTAGATATTATTTGGAATTCATGATATAGGAATTATCTTCTATTCTTGTCTTCCTGCTGCTTTTAATCCAACTAGTTGCCAAATAAAGTCTAATTCTATCTTCTGTTTAATCAATAAGCATTTATTAAGTGCCTAGTGTGAGTCAAACACTGTTTTATGCATTGAGGATGCAAATATAAAAAACATAATAAAACCTGAATGTAAGGAGTTTCTTTTCATTTTTGTCTAAAAAAAATTAAGGACCCACAGAATCTACTACTGAATCTATGGCAAAATGCAAACCTTTTAAAGACTTTTGTAATATGACTCAAGTCTGCTTTTCTGAGTATATTGCATATTACTTTTCATACATTGCATAATTGAGCCCATTTGTTCAAACTGATTGGTCTTCTAACCTCTCTCTGTAAAACATTGATAAAGGAAACCTCCTATCTACCAGAGAAGCACTTATAAATAGCTAATATTTCTCATCTATCTATCTGTCTATCTACCTGTCTGTCTGCATACATATACATACATATGCATATATGTGTGTATATGTTTGTAAATGTAGATGTGTGTCTGATTATTTCAAATTCTCTAGTCCAACTTCAATCATCTTAATAAGGCTTTCATTACTGAATGCATGAATCACTACATTTCCTAGCCCATGACTAATCTTTCCTGTAGATTGTCTCCAGAATAATCTTACTCCATATAGATCGGATATCACTCTTCTGCTCAAAATCTTGAGTACCTCTGTATCATTAATAACACCAACATGTACGGGGCACCAGCTATCACAGTTTCTTAGATCCTCATTAATAAAATGAAAGGCAAATTTTGAGGGGTTAACAATCACTTTAATCAAGCACATGTATAAATCCTTTAGCCAAGCATATATATCACTCACCTAGTTCAGGGATGTCAACATCCTGAACCATAAAGTAACCAACTTAAATGGCTTCCTCTGTCTGACAATAATTCAACAGACAAATACAGCTGTCTGACCAGTTACTAGAGAGGGAAGCAGGACATCTGGGTCCTTAAACCCAGGGGACTCCTCATATAGCACTCAAACCTTCTTACCAAAATTTTTTTAAATTTATTTTTAACACATTTTATAACAGATAAAGCAATTCAAACTTTTGCTCAGGTAATATTGCTTTTTAAAGCATTTACAATATGGACCACAAAAAAATTTTTTTTTTAAATTAAACTGAGACAAATAATATTTATGTTGCTAACTTCACAAACTCTTGACCTAATTGTCTCCACAGCATTACTAAGAATTAAAGGAACCTAACTTATTGTTGTTGGTCTAAAGTCTTATGGCTAATAGCTTAATTTTAGACAACCTTGGATGTTCCCCTACCAATAATCTATAATTGAATAGATCTGGTATTAAGTTTACAAATCTTTTGACTATAGGAAATTTCCACCAAGCGTAGGGACATTGCAGGGATACAATATCTCCACAACTTCATGTCAATTCCAGGCAGGATTAGATTATCCACTTTCATTTAGTCAGGCTTAAAGTCTGCCAGGTGTCAGTGGGGAAATGGAGTCAGGAGAATCCCACTGCAGCCCATGATCCCACCTTCCCTTGAGATCACCTTATGCAGTTCATACCAGCATCTCATCAACTTACTGGCATCATGGATTGGAGGCTCATATTGCCTTTCTTGCTACCCATACCTGGACTTAGACTCAGAAGAACTGTCACTTAATAGTCCCATAGCACCTAAAACTGGTAAGTTCCAATAACCAGATTTCAAATATGATTATAGTTTAACTTTGGCTAAGGAACATCTTTTGAGGCAAGTCTTAAGTGACTTACATGCCCTTCTATACATGTTCTAATTCCCTATAATTTGGCCGTCATAAAATCAAATTTACCATTAAAACCTTGATTTATCTATCAATGCCAAATTTTACCCGAGGTAACCTTCCTCTAGGAAATTTAGACTGAAATTCTTTTGTCCAAACTAAAGATGTCATTGATTTATTCTCAGTAATTAATTCAGTCTATTATTTTAATACTGATTGCTTTTACCTCACTTTATACCAAGCCCAATTTCCCCCCCCCACTCCCCTCCTCCTGCTTCCTAATACCTTGCATTCTGATTACTCCTTTCCTCAATGTACCCTCCCTCCATAACACCCCACCCCTCTCCTATCCCCATCTTCTCCCTTTTCTTGCAGGTCAAGATAAATTTGCATACCCCCTTCCCTGTAGTTATTATTTTCCAATTATATGCAATAAAATTTTCAATATTCATTTCTAATACTTTGAATTACAACTTCTCCCCCTCCCCCCTCTCCCTCCCCAGCCCCGCTGAGAAGGCAAGTAGTTCAATACAGACTAAATGTGTGTTCTTTTGCAAAAGATTTCCATAATAATTGTGTTGTGTAATACTAATTATATTGCCCTCTGTCTTACCCTATACTATTTTACCCCCTGCAATTGACCTTGTCCCTTCTTGAAAGTGTTTATTTCTAGTGACTCCCCTCTCCCATTTGCCCTCCCTTCTAACGTTCCCCTCGCTCCACTTGTCGCTTCCTCTCCTACTTTCCTGTGGTGTGATAAAAATTTTCATATCAAATTTAGTGAGCATGTTATTCCCTCCTTCAGCCACATGTGGGGAGAGTAGCTTTGTTTCTCCCCCTTCTCCCCTTTCCCCTTATTTCCCCCACTGAATAAGATTTTTCTTATCTCTTTTATGAGCTATAGCCTGCCCCATTTCATTACTCCCTTCCTCTTCCCAGAATTTTCCTCTTTCACCCCTTAATTTTCATTTGATTTTATTTATTTTTGGTGTGTGTGGATATTATCTCTTCTGGTATAACACACCCTGTACTCTCTATCTATCTATGTGTATATGTGTGTGTGTGCATGTACAATCTCTCCAACTACCCAGATACTGAGAAAATATTCAAGAGTTAAAAATATTTTCTTTCCATGTAGTAATGTAAACAGTTCAGCTTTAGAGAGTCTTTTATGATTTTCCTTTTCTGTTTACCTTTTCATCCTTCTCTTGATTCTTATCTTGAAAAGTCAAATTTTTAAATGTAGATCTGGTCTTTTCCTCAACATGAATTCTTGAAAGTTGTCTATATCGCTGAATGACCATTTTTTCCCTTGAAATATTATATTCATATTTGGTGGGTAGGTGATTCTTGGTTTCAATCTCAGTTCCTTTGAATTCTGAAATATCCCATTCCAAGCCCTTTGATCCCTTAATATTGAAGCTGCCAGATCCTGTGTTATCCTGATTCTATTTCCACAGTACTCAAATTGATTCTTTCTAGCTGTTTACAGTATTTTCTCCTTGATCTGGAAATTCTGAAATTTGACCACAATATTCCCAAGAGTCTCTCAGTTCGGGTTTCTTTCAGGAGGTGGTTGGTGAATTCTTTCAATATCCATTTTGCCCTCTGATTCTATAACATTAGGGCAGTTTTCCTTTAAAATTTCATGGAAGATAATATCTAGGCTCTTTTGTTGATCATGGCTTTCAGGCAGTCCAATAATTTTTATATTATTTCTCTTGTATTTATTTTCTAGTTCAGTTGTTTTTCAAATGAGTGGTTTCACATTATCTTCTATTTTTTCAGATTTTTGGTTTTGTTTACTAACTGGTTGGTTTAACTCATAGTCATTTGTTTTCTTGAACTCAATTCTCTCTTTCAATGAATTATTTTGTTCAGTGAGTTTTTGAAACTTCTCCTCCATTTGGGTAATTCTGCTTTTTAGAACTTCCTTCTCCTCGTTGGCTTTTTGGACTTCTTTTTCCAATTGATTTAGCCTCTTTTTAAAGCTCTAATTTTCCTCAGCACTTTTTTGGTTAACCTTTAGTAAGCCACTAACTTGTTTTTTAAGGTCTTCTATTGCCTGAGCCCAATTTACGTTACCTTTGGAGGCAGAGACCTTAACTCTCTCTGACAGTATGCCTTGTTCTTCCTCATCCAAAAGGATGGGGTGAGACACCTCTTCCCCAAGAAAGTAACCTTCTATGGTCTTATTTTGTCCTTTTTTGGGGGCAGTTTTCCAACCAATTACTTGACTTTTGAGTTTCCTCTTCACAACCTTTTGGCCTCCAACTGGATCCAAGTGAGCACTGGGGGGCTGAGATTCAAATAAACTGCTCCTAAGCCTCAGGGCTTTAGGCAGGAACAGGACTGCTATTCAGTGTGAGACTAAGTTCAGCGGCTCAGGTGGGGGCTGGGCCACCACACTGGGTTCAGTTCCCTCAGGGGTTTTCTGATGAGACCTTCAACAATAGATGGGGGCTAATGCCTGATTTGGGAGCCCCATCTACTGCTGCCTCCACTGCTGCCTCCTCAGAAGACATGAATTTTGGGGACACCCTGCTCCCCTCTCGGCCAGCCGAAAAGACCCTCTCACTGATCTTTGGTGCCTGTGGGTTGAGGGATCTGTACTGCTGCTGGAGACTCTGTCCCTGAAAAGCCTGCTCAAACCTGCTCCCCTTGGTGCTGCATGGCCAAAGCAGGGCTGGGCTCTGTTCCGTATCAGGTAGGTGACAGACCTTTCCCTGTAGTTCCCTCAGATCTTTCTTGGACAGAAATCTCCTCCACTCCATTGTTCTGTGGCTTCTGCTGCTCCAGAATTTGTTGAGAATTCTTCTTTATGGGTATTTTATGGGCTGAGGGGTAGGAGCTAGCCTATGTGTATCTTTCTACTCCACCATCTTGGCTTCTCCCCACTTCTTAGCAATATTAAGTCCCAATTTTGGCCCCCAGAAGTTCAAGAAGGTGATTTATAAACATTTAACCTGTGGGTTGATAGTCTCATACAAATTCTTAGAGGAGAAGTTAAGGGAGTTACAGGAGAAAGACACAGCAAAACTGTACTAGTGGGGGACCTTAACTTCTCTCTCTACGAACTTGATAAATATAACATTAAAATATAACATTAAAATAAACAACAAGGAGTGAATAAGGCAGTGAATAAAACTCTGGATAAAGTACATTTGATAGATCTCTGGAGAAAAGTGAGTGTAGAGTGAAAAAGATATACATTTCTCTCAGTAGCACATGGCACATATACAAAAACTGGCTATATATTAGGGCACAAAAACCTTACAATCCAGTGCAGAAAGGCAGAGACAATCAATGCATCTTTCTCAGATCTTAATGAAATAAAAATTATATGCAATAAAAGGTCATGGAAAGATAGACCAAAAATTAATTGGAAACTAAATAATCTAATCCTAAAGAATGAGTTAAACAATAAATCATAGAAACAATCAATAACTTCATTCAAGAGAATGACAATAATGAGACAACCTACCAAATCTTATGGAATACTGCAAAAATAGTTCTTAAGGGAAGCTTTATGTCTTTGAATGTCTACATGAATAAAATAGAGAAAGAGGAGATCAATTAATTGGGCATGCAGCTAAAAAAGTTAGAAAAAGAACAAATTGAAAATCCCCAAGTAAAGACAAAATTACAAATACTGAAAACCAAAGGAGAGATTAATAAAATTGAAATTAAGAAAACTATTCAACTAATAAATAAAACCAATAATTAGTTTTATGACAAAACCAATAAAATTGATAAACCTGTGTTAAGTTTGATTAAAAAAATAAAGAAGAAAACTAAATTACCAATATCAAAAATGAAAAGGATGAACACACTTCCAAAGAGGAAAAAAATAAAACAATAATTAGAAATTACTTTGCCCAACTTCATGCCCATAAATTCGACAACCTACATGAGAAGGATGATTGTATTAAAAAATATAAATTGCCTAGATTGACAGAAGAGGAAGTTGGATACATAAATAACCCAATGTTAGAAAAAGAAATTGAATAAGTTGTCAATTAACTCCCTAGGAAAAAATCCCCAGGGACTGATGATTTAGCAGTGAATTCTACCAAATGTCGAAGAACAGTTAATTCCAATATTGTATATAAATTATTTGGGAAAACTGGGGAAGAAGGAGTCCTTACAAATTCTTTTTATGATTCAAATATTGTTTTGATACTAATCCAGGAAGAGTCAAAAAAGAGAAAGAAAGTTATAGACCAATATCTCTAATGAATAAAGATGCAAAACTTTTAAATAAGATTTTATCAAAAAGAATACAGCAACTTATCACGAGAATAATACATTATGATCAGGTAGAATTTATACGTGGAATGCAGGATTGGTTCAATATTACAAAAACTATCAGCATTCTTGATCATATCAACAACAAAACTAACAGAAACCACATGATTATCTCAATAGATGCAGAAGAAAGCATTTGACAAAATACAACACCCATTCCTATTGAGAATGCTGGAGAACATTTGAAATAATGGAACTTTACACAAAATAATAAGCAGTAGCTACCTTCAGCAGGCATTATATGTAGTGAAGATAAGCTAGATGCATTTCCAATAATACCAGGGGTGAAACAATATTTGTCCATTACCACCACTACTATTCAATATGACAATAGGAATGTTAGTTGTAGCAATAAAAGAAGAAAAAGAAGTGGAAGGAATTAGAATAGGTAAAGAAGAAACTAAGTTACCACTCTTTGCAGATGATATGATGACATACTTGAAGAATCCCAAAGATTCAAGTAAAAAAAAACTACTAGAAATAATAAACAAGTTTGCCAGAGTTGCAGGTTACAAAATAAACCCACACAAATCATCTGCATTTCTACATATTACTAACAAGCCTAATAGAAAGAGATAGAAAGAGAAATCCCATTTAAAGCTAGGGTAGACACTATAAAATATATGGAAATCTATCTGCCAAAACAATTGCAGGGACTTTATGAACACAATTACAAAATACTTTTTGCACAAATAAAGTCAGATCTAAGTAAGTGGAAAAACATCAGTTGCTCATGGATAGGCTGCACCAATATAATAAAAACTACAATTCTACCTAAATTAATTTATTTATTCAGTGCCATGCCAATCATACTATGAGATAATTATTTCCTAGAGCTAAAAAAAAATAATATCAAAATTCATCTGGAAGAAAAAGATCCAGAATATCAAGGGAATTAATGAAAATAAATGGTAGGGACCTCTACCAGATCTCAAACTGTATTATAAAGCAGCAATTATCAAAATTACTTGCTATTGGCTAAGAAACAGAAGAGTAGACCAGTGGAATATGTTAGGTACTCAAGACATAGTAATCAATGAATATAGCAATCTACTGCTTGATAAACCCAAGGACCCTATATTCTGGAATAAGAATTCACTGTTTGACAAAAATTGCTGAGCTTTTTCTGGTAGACTAAAACTTCATTAAAGTGGAAGAATTTTAAAAATTCTCATTGATCTTTTAAGGCAAAATGCCTTCCACATGCAGAGAAAGAAATAGAGAATTCAAATGTAGAATGTAGCACACCATTTTCTTTTGTATTACATTTTAGTTTGTTTTATGATTTCTCCCATTCATTTTAATTCTTCTATGCAAGTGAAAATGTATTTAATAGGAATGCATGTGTAGAACCTATACAAAATTGTATGACATCTCAAGGAAAAAGTGGGGAGGCAGGGGGGACAGAGGGGGAAGGAGAGAAAAAAAATCTAAGTTATGTGGAAGTTATTTGTAGAACACTAAAAATAAATAAAATTTTAAAAAGTTGTAAAAAAAAAACAAAATTCAGCCTCAAAATAAAACCTCACCCTTAGAGTATTTAGACTTTTTTTAGAACCAGAGGGTATCCCAAACCTTGAGAACCAGTGCCTCATTAACAAAAATTGTGGGCCTTCCTACAAATTTTCCCTAATCAAACTCTCTTTGGTGGGCAGGCCCATTAATGGGTGGGAAAGATCCTCCCCAATCACATTATTCAACCAGAGGCACTTTTAGTAAAACAAGAACAGTAAATGATCCTAATTTGATTGCCATTACTATCTCCCAATTTCTTTTTTTTCTTTTCATTAAATAAATTTATTCATTTAACTTTTTACATTCATTTTCACAAAATTTTGGGTTCCAAATTTTCTCCCCATTTGTCCTCTCCCTCCTCCCCAATATACTGAGCATTCCAATTACCCATTATCGTCAATCTGCCCTCTCTTCTTTCATCCCTCCCTTCTCTTGTCCCCATCTTCTCTTTTGTCCTGTAGGGCCAGATAACTTTCTATTCCTCATTGCCTGTATTTCTTATTTCCTAGTAGCAAGAACAATACTAAACAGTTGTTCCTAAAACTTTGAGTTCCAAATTCTCCCCATCCCTCCCTCCCCACCCATTCACATTGGGAAGACAGGCAATTCAATATGAGCCATATCTGTGTAGTTTTGCAAATGACTTCCATAATAGTCGTGTTGTGTAAGAGTAACTATATTTTACCCTCCATCGTATCCCGGCCCCTATTGATGCTATTCTCTCTTTTGATCCTGTCCTTCCCTGAGTGTTGACTTCAAATTGTGCCCTCCTCCCATTGCCCTCCCTTCCATCATCCACTTCACCCTGCTTATCCCCATCTCCCCCACTTTCCTGTATTGTAAGATAGGTTTTCATACCAAAATGATTGTTCATTTTATTCCTTCCTTGGTCAAATGTGATGAGAGTAAACTTCATATTTTCTCTCACCTCCTCTCTTTTCCCCTCCACTAAAAAGTCTCCTGCCTGCCTCTTCTGTGAGGCCCATTCCATTTCTCCTTTTCTCTTCCCAATACATTTCTCTCTCAACGCTTAACTTCATTTTTTAAGATATGATCCCTTCCTACTCAATTCATTCTGTGCTCTCTGTCTCTGTATGTTCATGCATGTGTGTGTGTGTGTGTGTGTGTGTGTGATCCTACTAACTACCTAGATACTGAAAAGTTTCAAGAGTTACAGATATTTCCTTTCCATTTAGGAATGTAAACAGTTCAACTTTGGTAAGTCCCTTATGACTTCCCTTTGCTGTTTAATTTTTCATGCTTCTCTTCATTCTTGTGTTTGAAAGTCAAATTTTCTTTTCACCTCTGATCTTTTCATCAAGAATTCTTGAAAGTCATCTATTTCATCGAAATACCATATTTTCCTCTGAAGTATTACACTCAGTTTTGCTGGGTAGGTGATTCTTGGTTTTAGTCCTAGTTCCTTTGAGTTCACAATCTCCCAATTTCATACTAACTAAAACTCATTAAACATGTGCTTCCCTATCTTTCAAGCTTTATTTCATATTGTCTTATCCTATACAATTTAAGTCCACAAGCATTTATTAAATGCTTACTTTGTGAGAGGCAGTTTGCTAACCACAAAACTGTTACACATATCTACATGAATACTTCCAATTGGATGGTCAATAAATAAAAGGCAATCCATTCCATTTTTTGACTGGTTCTATTTGTTAAGATACTTTTCATTTATATTCTATCAAACTTAGCCTCTATTATATTGATTCATTCATTGTTTCAAGCTCTTCCATTCTATAGATCAAGAAAAAAGACCAAAAAAAATCCCAACTACAAGAAGAAAGAATAGTATGGTTTATTATAAGTTTTTGGGGGAAAAGGTGTCATACAAAGAATAAGTAGTAATTCTAAATTATGATAAGAAAGATCTTACTCTAAAAAGTTAAAAAAATCAGACAAAAGTGGGCAGAGCCAAGATGGCAGAGTAGAAAGACTCACATATGCTAGCTCCGAACCCAAAGCCCATAATTGTCTATAAAAAGAACTGCCAACAAATTCTGGAACAGTGGAAGCCACTCAGCAACACAGTGAAGGAGATTTCTGTTCCAGAGAGCCCTGAAAAACCGATCCCAAAGGTCTATCACCCACCGCACAGGAGCAGAGCCCTCCCCTGCCCTGGCCACGTGACAGTGAGAAGAGTGAGCAGATCCGAGCAGGTTTCAGGGATGGAATCTCCAGCGGCCACGAAGGTCCCTCCACACACAGACAAACAGGTCAGTGAGAGAGACGTCTGGACAGGCTGAGAGGGGAGTGGTGTGTCTCCGTAACTCGGGCCCCCTCGGGAGGCAGCAGCAGAGGCAGCGCGCAGCCAGAGGCTCATGGAGCAGGTAGTAGCTCGGCAGAAGCTCAATTACAGAAGGTCTCTGCATAAACCCCTTGATGGAACTGAGCCTTGGAGGTGGCCCTACCCCCACCTGAGCACCAGAAATTAAGCTCCCATTGAATAGCAGCTAGGCCAGGCACCAAAGGCCCTGAGGCTGGGGAGCAGCATTTGAATCTCAGACCCCAAGCACTATCTGGGAAGACCTAGGCCAGGGGTGGAGAGGACTCTCAGAAGTCAAGTAACTGGCTGGGAAAATGCCCAGAAAAGGGAAAAAAAAATAAGATCATAGAAGGTTATTTTCTTGGGGAATAGATGATTCCAACCTTCCTCTCTGACGAGGAAGAAAACTGCTTACCATCAGGTAAAGACATAAGAGTCAAGACTTCTGTATCCCAAACATCTGAAATAGATAACCAATGGGCTCAGGCCATGGAAGAGCTCAAAAAGGATTTTGAAAATCAAGTTAGACAGGTGGAGGAAAAACTGGGAAAAGAAATGAGAGAGATGCAAGAAAAGTATGAAAAACAAATCAATACCTTAATAAAGGAGACGAAAAAAAATGCTGAAGAAAATAACACCGGGAAAAATAGGCTAACTCAATTGGCAAAAGAG
>CM053770.1:344592652-344618239 GCA_028658325.1 Potorous gilbertii
CAGCTGTTGAGTATTTTTCTTGCTACTAGGAAATAAGAAATATAGGTAATGGGGAATAGAAAGTTATTTGCCCTACAGGACAAAAGAGAAGATGGGGTAAGGGAAGGGAGGGATGAAATAAGAGAGGGCAGATTGGTGATATAAGTAATTAGAATGCTCACTGTATTGGAGAGAGGGAGGGGACAAATGGGGAGAAAATTTTGGAACCCCAAATCTTGTGAAAATGAATGTAAAAAGTTAAATAAATAAATTTATTAAAAAAATAAAATAAAATTTCATGTTGAGAGGAATGTACTGGAAGAAAGATAAAAGGAGAGGTAGAATGTACGAAATCATCTCACATAAAAGAGGCAAGAAAGAGCTTTTACAATGGAGGGGAATAGGGGGAGAGTAAGTGGAACTGAGTGAGCTTTATTCGCATGTGTTGTGGCTTAAGGAGGGAAAAATATAAACACACAATTGGGCAAGGAAATATATCTTACCCTATATGAAAGTAGGGGAAAAAGTGATAAGTGAGAGAGGGGATGATAGAAGGGATGGCATTGGGGGAAGGGGTAGTCAAAAGTAAATACTTTTGTGGAGGGACAGGTCAAAGGAGAGAATAGAATAAGTAAAGAGGGCGGCAGGATAGAGGGAAATAGAGTTACTGTATCACATGACTGTTGTGAAAGTGTTTTGCATGACAACACATTGATAACTTATATTGAATTGCTTGCCTTCTAAATGAGGATGGGTGGGGGAGGGAGGAAAGAAGAGAATGTGGAACTCAAAGCTTTAAAAATGGATGTTAAAAATAATTTTTATGTGCACCTGGGAAATAAAATATATAGGCAGTGGGGTATGGAAATCTACTTTTCCCTCCAGGAAAATAAAAGGGAAGGGGACAAGAGAAGTGGGTAGGAGGTGATAGAAAGGAGGGAAGATTGGAGGAATGGGTAATAGGAATGCATGATGTCCTGGGGTAGGGGGAGAGGAGAGATGGTGAGAAAATCTGAAATTCAAAATCTTATGGAAGTAAAAGTTGAAAACTGAAAATAAATAAAATTAAAGGTAAAAAAATAAAATGTTTATTGCCTTGAAGAAATAGAAAATACTATGTTTCTATACATGGTAATTGAAACCCAGATTACTCAGTATAGGCTTTCAATTTTGCAGTCTATACATACATACATACATACACACACATACATATATACATATACATATATATAACATTTTTGTTAAAAATTTTCCATATTAACATTTCTTCTCTATTTTTATTATAGGTTGATACAAAATATGATAGGAAACTAAAAAAAAAATTAAAAGATATTACATTGAGCTTTACTTTTACATATTTCAACTCAATCAAATACAGTTTAATTAAACTTGAAATTACTCTCCAAAAATATGCTAATATTTATTAGTATTTTTATTTGGGAAGGGGAGAAGAAAGATATAGCTTTATTGATGCTAGTACTTCATGGTATGGAATTTCCCATCACAGATTTCAATTGTTATTTAAATAACAATAGTCTTAAAAAGTTAGCGTATTGCCGAGTTTAATTCCTTCTTCACATTATTGTAAACATGTCAGAAGGAGGAATTGAACCCAGGTCTTCCAGACTCCAAGCCTGCCTCTGAATGTTATTCAATTTTAACTAGTGTGTGTGTGTGTGTGTGTGTGTGTGTGTGTGTGTGTGTGTGTTTGCTAGTATCTCTTTATAAGTATACAAATACATGAACAAGAATGTTAGTTCAAAAATAAGTAATATGTAATTAACATATTAAGGCTGACACTATAAGCATACCATGAGAGAAAGGAATAGTTTACTTGTCAGGAACAGGACCTCAACAGACCTCGGGGGCCTGCTCCAGCAGCAGCTGTGGTTCTCCGATCCCTCAACTCATAGACAATTTCAAAGGTCAGTGAGAAAGTTTTTTTCACCTGGGTGAGAAGGGAGCAGGGCCTTCTCTAACCCTGGCCTCAGGCAGCAGCGACAGCAGCAGCAGCATTCATTTTTGGAGCCCTCGGCTTAAAAATCATGGGGCAACTGAGCAGCTGATCTGGGTCTCAGACCTGAGTGGTGGCCCTTGGGTGAGGAAAAGTGATGACTGGCATGGTGGAGATGAAGGAGGCTTGGGAAAGGAAATTCTACTTGCAAATTCTGGGCAGAAAAGTTTTGGTAGCTCCCAGACTTGAACACAGGCCAAGGGTGTAATAACTCCTCTCCCTTGATTGTTCTACTTTGGAAGAACTGAGAACATTCAGGTCCCCAGAATATACCCCTGTCTTGACAAAGGACTCAAAAGTCAAGTAATTGGCTGAAAAAAATGCCCCAAAAAGGGAAAAAATAAGACTATAGAAGATCACTTTCCTGGTGAAGAGGTATTTTCCTCCAATCTTTCAGATGAGGAAGAACAATGCTTACCATCAGAGGAAGACATGAAAGTCAAGGCTTCTGCATCCAAAACCTCCAAAATGAATATGCAATTGAGACGGCCATGGAAGAGTTCAAAAAGAATTTTGAAAATCAAATAAATGTGGTGGAGAAAAAATTAGGAAGATAAATAAGAGGTGGAGGAAAAACTGGGAAAAGAAATGAGAGTGATGCAAGAAAAACATGAAAAGTGAGTCAGCAGCTTGCTAAAGGAGATCCCAAAAAATGCTAAGAAAAGAACACCTGTAAAAATAGGCTAACTCAATTGACAAAAGAGGTCTAAAAAGTCAATGAGAAGAATGCTTTAAAAATCAGAATTAGCTAAAAGAAAAGGTTCAAAAGCTCACTGAAGAAAACAGGTTTTTAAAAATTAGAATGGAGCAGATGGAAGGTAATGACTTTATGAGAAGCCAAGAAATTACAATACAAAACCAAAGGATGAAAAAAATAGAATATATTGTGAAATACCTCATTGGAAAAACAACTGACCTGGAAAACAGATCCAGGAGAGACAATTTTGAAATCAAGGGACTACCTGAAAGCCATGATCAAAAAAAGAGCCTAGACATCATCTTTCATGAAATTATCAAGGAAAACTACCCTGATATTCCAGAAAAAAAGCACAAAATAAATATTGAAAGAATTCACTGATCACCTCCTGAAAGAAATTTAAAAAAAGAAATTCCAGCAATCTTGTACCAAATTCCAGCATTCTCAGGTCAAGGAGAAAATATTGCAAACAGCTAGAAAGAAACAATTTGAGTATTGTGGATATACAGTCAGCATAACACAAGATCTAGCATCTTGTACATTAAGGAATTGAAGGGCTTGGAATGTGATATACCAGAAGTCAAAGGAAATATGATTAAGAACAAGAATCACTTACCCAGCAAAACTGAGTGTAATACTTTAGGGGGAAAATGGTCATTCAATGAAATAGAGGACCTTCAAACATGCTTGATGAAAAGATCTGAGCTGAATAGAAAATTTCATTTTCATACACAAGAGTCAAGAGAAGCATGAAAAGGTAAACAGGAAAGAGAAATCATAAGAGACTTACTAAAGTTGAACTGTTTACATTCCTATTTGGAAAGATAATATTTGCAACTCTTGAAACTTTTCTCAGTATTTGGGTAGTTGGAGGGATTATACACATACAAGCATGCACATACACGTGTGTGTGTGTGTGTATATATATGTGTGTGTGTGTGTGTATATATATACACACACACACACATATATATATACGATGTACATATACACTTATATGTGTATAGAGAGATAGATAGATAGAGACCACAGGGTGAGTTGAATAGGAAGGGATGATATCAAAATAAATAAAAGTAAAGAGTGAGAGAGGAATGTATTTGGAGGAGAAAGGGAGAAATGGAATTAGGCAAATTGTCTCTCATAAAAGAGGCAAGAAAAAGCTTTTTCAATGGAGGGGAAAAGGGAGGAGGTGAGAGGGGAAAAGTGAAGCTAACTCTCATCACATTTGGCTTAAGGAGGGAATAATATGCATACTCTATTTGATATGAAAATCTATCTTGTAGTGCATGAAAGTAGGGGAGAAGGGAATACGTAGACTGGGGAGATGATGGAAAGGAGGACAAACAGGAGGAGGGGGCAATTGGAAGTAAACATGTTTGTGGAGGGATAAGGTCGAAACAGAGAACAGAGTAAACAGCAGGCAGGATAGGATGGACAGAATTATAGTTAGTCTTACACAACATGACTATTAAGGAAGTCATTTGCAAACTACACATATATAGCCTGTACTGAATTGCTTGCCTTCTCAGTGAGGATGGGTGGAGAGGGAGGAAGGGAGAGAAGTTGGAACTCAAAGTTTTAGGAACAAATGTTGAGAATTGTTTTTGCATAGAAGTGGGAAAAAAGAAATTCAGGTAGTGGGGTATAGAAATTTATCTTGCCCTAAAAGACAAGAGAAGGTGGGGATAAGGGAAGGGAGGGCAGATTGTGGGAAGGTGTAATCAGAATGCATGGAATTTTGGCTTGGGGAGGAGGAAAGTTGGGGAGAATATTTGGAGCTCAAAATTTTGTGGAAATTAATTTTATTAAAAATTAAAAATAAATGAATAAACATTTAAAAATAAATAAAATAAAAAATAAAATAGGAAAATATAACAAAAAATTTTAACAGATATGCTAGACCAAACAAAATGCCATATTGGCCATGTACAAAACTGTGTTTATACTCTGGATTCTGTCAGTTGAGGAGTCTTCATCATCAGACTTCTCACTGGTCATAATCATCATAAACAGTTTTATATAGGTAAAGTATAATTTTTATATGGTAACTTATTCTGTTGGTTACTTTCACTCTACTCTAAAATGGTTTATAAAAATAATCCTAAATTTGTTAGAAACCATTTATTTCAGCATAGCAAAATCGAATTTCATTGCATTCATGAATCTTAATTTCTTAGCCATTCCCCAGGTAATGAGCACCCTGCCTAGTTTTCAGTTCTCTACCACTACAAGAAGAGTTGCTAGAAGTTTATATACATAAATACACACACCCACACAGATAAACACACACACACACACACACACACACACACACACACACCTGTAAGTCCTTTTCCTCTTCACTTTTATAGAGCATATACCAGCAGTGATGTTTCTGGGCATATTTTCAAATGGCTTTCCTCAGTGGCTGAACTAATTCAGAGCTCTACCAAGAGTATATCAATGTGTCCTGTTTTTCCACTAACTCTCCAACATTGCAGAATAAATACCAGGTATTATTAGAAATTACTTCAGCCAAATATATTGTAATAAAATAAACAAATAAAATCAATATTTGCAGAAATATATAAAGCATGCAGATTAAGAAATCAAGTAACGAGACGATTAAAAGATATAATATTAGATGGAATGAATTGAATAAATTATGAACAAACTCCAAAAGGAGGAAAAAAATCACAACAGAATTCATAAGTGAATTCTATAAAATATTCAAAGAAAAAGTTATGCAAATATCATAAAATACATATATAAAATAAAAAATATATCCTAATAAATGCAACTTCACTCTGTTTCTGTCTTCTGGTTATTACTGGTAATATTAGAAAGTGATGATTTGCATGGATTTATTATGTATCCAAAAACTATGCTTACTATGAATTATTTCAATTAATTTCAGTTGACTCTTGATTCTCATAAGTATATCTTCCTATCATCTGCAAAAAGAATTAATTTTGTTTTCTCCTTGATTATGGTTATTTTCCCAATTTCTTCTTATGTTTTCTCAAATGAAATATTATTTCACCACCACTTTTATCTAATCCGATGTTTTAAAATAAGTAGTTCCTTCCATACCTCTTCTTCAGTCAGTTGTACCTCATCAAGTTGTAGGTAACTTTGCCTCCTGGCATTATAATGTCTAGCTTTTTAGTCATCATCTATATTTTTGTAGAGATACTTTTGACTTGGTGTTTTAATGTTGGCTGCCTTCTTGAATACGATCTCTTGTGAATTATTGGCAGATACAGTATAACAGTTTCTCACTTTCATTTTAATGCCATCCAGAGCTGATTTGAAGGAAAACTCATAATCTTTTTTCTTATAGGGCAATATCATCTTGAACAAGTGTCTACCACTCATATATGCTGAAATATGTTACAGACATAGAAATCATTTCTCAGACATCATTGTTTTAATTAGTGCCTCTTTTCTGCTACTGTTTTCATTTTAAGATACTGGAATTCCTCCATTTGTCAAGAGGAGTAATAATACATGATATGATCCTAAGCTTTTTAATTTCTTGGCATCGAGGTGATATACTGAACAAAGCACTTGGTAGGTCTGAAGTCAGGAAGACCTGAGTTCAAATTCTTCCTCAGATACTTATTAGCCAGGTTATCTTAGGCAGTATACTGAACTGCTCTCTCTCTCTCTCTCTCTCTCTCTCTCTCTCTCTCTCTCTCTCTCTCTCTCTCAGTTTTCGCACCTGTAAAATAAACATAATAACAGAACTTACCTTCCAAGGTTGTTGTGAGAATTAAATAACTTAGTATTTGTAACATGCTTAGCATGGTGCCGGGCACATAGTACATATTTAAGAAACACTTGTTCATCCTTCTTTTTCTTGCTAAGAGTTCATAATCTTTAATAAGACTTTTATAGTCCTCAACAGGTGCCACAGCTTGGATCATGAGTGGGTCGGGATTATCAGTTTTAAGAAGCCTCTGAGGACTGCCAACAAATCCTACACATATGAATGGGAGGACAGAAAAACTTTTTGTTCTTAAAGTCAGATTGGTTCATCACACAGTCATCGATCACTATTTGTTTCTTTTTAGTATAAGTCTTTATACCTAGATCATGTATCCATTTGAAATTCATTCTTGTGTATGTGTTAGGCACTGATCTATGTCCAGTTTCTCCCACACTGTCATCCAGTTTTCCTTACAATTTTTGTCAAACTGTCAGTTCTTATCCCAGAAGCAGGGTCCTTGAGTTTATCAAACAGTAGATTTCTGTACTCATTGACTACTGTGTTTTGAGTACCTAAACAGTTCTGCTGGTCTACCCCTCAATTTCTTAGCCAGTATCAAGTTGTTTTGATTGCTGCTTTACAGTACAATTTGAGATCTGCTAGAGCTAGTGCACCTTCTATAGTATTTCTTTTCATTAGTTCCCCTGATATTCTTTTTTTCATTTAGATAAATTTTATATTATTTTTTCTACTTCTAGAAAATAATTGTCTGGTAGTTTGATTGGTAAGGTACTGAATAAGTAAATTAATTTAGGTAGAATTGTCGTTTTTGTTACATTAGATCAGCCTACCCATGAACAACTGATGCTTTTCTACATACTTAGATCTAGCTTTATTTGTTTTGTAATTCTGTGTATGTAGTCCCTGAGTTTGTTTTGGCAGGTAGACTCCCAAATGTTTTATAGTGTCTACCATAGCTTTAAATGGGATTTCTCTTCCTATCTCTTGATGTTGGGATTTTTTAAATAATATATGGAAATGCAGATGATTTATCTGAGTTTATTTTGTAACCAGCAACTTTGCCAAAGTTGTTTATTATTTCAAATAGATTTTAATTGAATCTCTGGGATTCTCTAAGTATATCATCATATGATTTGCAAAGAGTGATAACTTAGTTTCTTCTTTGCTTATTCCTATTTCTACATTTTCTTTTTCCTTTCTTATTGTTAAAGCTAGCATTTCTAGTACCATATTAAATAACAGTGGTGAGAATGGACATCCTTGTTTCACCCCTGATATTATTGGAAATGCATCTTACCCATATTGCATATAAGGATTGCTGATGGTTTTAGGTAGATATCGCTTATTATTTTATGGAAAGTTCCATTTATTCACATGTTCTCCAGTGTTGTCAATAAGAATGTGTGTTGTATTTTGTCAAAAGCTTTTCCTGCATCTATTGAGATGATGATGTGCTTTCTGTTAATTTGTTGTTGATATGATCAATAATGCTGATGGTTTTCCTGATATTAAACCAACCCTGCATTCCATGTATAAATTCTATCTGATAATAATGTATTATTCTCATCAGTTGTTGTATTCTTTTTATGAATATCTCATTTAAAATTTTTGCATCTTTATTCATTAGAGAAATTGGTCTATAATTTTCTTTCTCTGCTTTGGCTCTTCTTTGTTTAGGTTTCAGAACAATTTCTGTATCATAAAAAAGAGTTTGGTAGGACTCCTTTTTCACCAATTTTCCCAAATAATCTATATAGTATGGGAATTAATTATTCTTTAAATGTTTGATAGAATCTACTTGGATATCCATCTGACCCTGGAGATTTTTTCCTACGGTGTTCATTGATGCTTTGTTCAATTCCTTTTTCTGAGATGGGGTTATATAAGTATTCAACTTCCTCTTCTGTTAATATGGGCAATTTATATATTTTTTAAAATATTCATCCATCTCATTTAGATTGTCTAATTTATGAGCATATACCTGGGCAAAAAATTTCTAATTATTGTTTTAATTTCCTCCTCATTGGAGGTGTTCACCAGTTTCATTTTTAATATTGGTAATTTGGTTTCCTTCTTCCCTTTTTTTTAAATCAAATTGATCAAAGGTTTATCAATTTTGTTGGTATTTTCATAAGACCAACTCTTAATTGTATTTATTAGTACAATGGGTTTCTTAATTTCAATCTTATTAATTTCTCTTTTGGTTTTCAGTATTTTTAATTAGGTATTAACTTGAGGATTTTCAATTTGTTCTTTTTCAAGATTTTTCAGCTGCATACCCCAATGCCCCATTCATAGATCTCTTTCTCTATTTTATTCATGTAGGCATTCAATGATAAAACAAAACAAAAACAAAAAAACCCACAACTTCCTCTAAGACCTGTTTTGCAATATTCTATAAGTTTTTCTAGGTTGTCTCATTATATAATTATCTTAAATGAAGCTGTTTATTGTTTCTATGATTTGTTGTTTATCTGACTCATTCTTTAGGATTAGATTACTTAGTTTTCAATTAATGTTTGGTTTATCTTTCCATAGCATTTTACTACATATAATTTTATTGCATTATGATCTGAGAAGGATGCATTGACCATCTCTGCCTTTGTGTACTGTATTGTGAGGGTTTTTATGCCCAAGTACATGTTCAATTTTGTATATGTGCCATGCACCTCTGAGAAATAGTCTCTTCCATTCTATCCCCATTCATTTTTCTTCAGAGATCTATCGTATCTACCATATTCAGAATTTTATTCACCTTCTTAACTTCTTTATTATTAATTTTGAGGTTAGATTTATGAAATTTTGTGAAAGGGAGTAGGTTGAGGTACCCCACTAGTATAGTTTTATGTATATTTCTTCCTGTAACTCCCTTACCTTCTCCTTTTAGAATTTGGATGCTATACCACTTAGAGCATATAGGTTTAGTAATGATATTTCTTAGTTACCTATGGTGCCTTTTACCATGATATAATTTTCTTCCTTATGTCTTTTTATTAGATCTTTTTTTCTGTATTTGTTTTCTCTGAGATTAGAATTGCTACCCCTGCTTTTTTTTACATCAGCTGAAGTGAAATATTTTATGCTCCAACTTTTACCTTTCCTGTTTGTATACCCCTGTTTCACATGTGTTTCTTGTAAACAACATATTGTTGGATTATGGTTTTTAATCCATTTTGCTATCTGCTTCTGTTTTATGGGAGAGTTAATCCCATTCATATTCACAGTTATAATTATTATCGTGTCTATTCCTCCATTCTCTTTGCCCCCATTTATGCTTTTAGTTCTCCCTTTACCTCCCCAACAGAGTTTTAATTTTTGAGCACCACCTCCCTCCCTCTTCCCTCCCTTTTTTCAGGTCTCCTCCTTTTTACTCCCCTTTTCCCTTTCTTCTTCTTCTCTCTTGTCTAGCATCCCCTTCCTTTTCTTTCTCCTTTCCCCTCCTATTGCCTATAGAGCTACTTAGATGTCTAGATTTAACTGAGTTTGTTGTTCCCTCCTTGAACCAAAACAGATGAGAGTAAATATCAACCAGTGCTCATCTCCCTCCCCCTTTTCTCTGTACTATGATAAGTTTTTGTGTCTCTTCTTGTGATGTATTTAATTTTTTCTGCCTCCTCCTTTTCACATCTCTCTTTACAATTACTTTGTACCCTTAAATCAAATATTTATCATCACAACATTTCATTTATACCCACTCCCTTTATCTTTGCATATTCCTTTTAAATATCATAAGTACACAATTCTCATAATAAGTACACAAATCTTCTCTTATGAGATGTAAAAGAATTTCCCATATTGAATAACATGTTTCCCTTCCTCCACCCTGTTTACCTTTTTATGCCTCTCTTGGGATTTGTTTGAAGATCAATTTTTTTATTGAGCTCTGGCCTTTTCATCAAGAATGGAAATCCCTTATTTAATTCAATATCCATCTTCTTCTCTGAAATATTATGCTCAATTTTGCTGGGTAATTGATCTTTGGTTGTAGTCCCAGTTCCTTTGTGTCACAGACTTTCATATTCCAATCCCTTTGATTTTTTAATGTTTTAATTTGTTTTAATGTTATGTAAAGCTGTGTAATTCTTACTGTTTCTTTTCAATATTTGAATTGTTTCTTTCTGGCTGCCTGTAGTATTTTCTCCTTCACTTGATAGTTCTGAAATTTGGCAAGGATACTCCTTGGTGTTTTCAGTTTGGGATCCCTTTCAGGAGGTCAACAGTGGATTCTTTCAATGACTATTTTGTACTCTGGATCTAGCACTTCTTGGAAGTTTTCCTTAATGATTTCTTGGAAGATATTGTCCAGGCTCTTTTTCTTCATCACACCTTCTTAGAGTTTTCTCTTCTGGATCTATTTTCCAGGTCAGTTGTTTTTCCAATAAGTTATTTTACATATTCTTCCTTTTTTTTCATTCTTTGGATTCAGTTTGACTGATTCTTGATGTCTCATAGAGTTAATAGCTTCTACTTGCCCAATTCTAATTTTTAATGGACTGTTTTCTTCAGTTAACTTTTGCATCTCCTTTTCCATTTGCACAATTGTTTTTTTAAGGAGTAATTTTCTCCAGATAGGTTTTGTACTTCTTTTTCCATTTGTACTATTTTTTTTTCTTTTTAAGGACCTCTTCAGTGAATTCTTTTTTCATATTTTTAAAATTATTGGCCAGTTTTTCTTCTACTTCTCTAATTTGGCTTTTAAAATCCTTATTGAGTTCTTCCAAGAATGCTCCTTGGGATTGAGACCAGTTCATAATCCCTTCTGATGTCTCAGATGGGGGTAGTCTCAATGCTGACCTCTTTAGTATTCGTGTTGTAGTCCTTGTCCCCATATAAAGATTCTATAGTCTTTTCATTACTGGTTTGCTTATTGCTCATGCTGACCACCTATTCCTTGGCTTTTAAATTGTATCTCTGCTTCTGAGCCACAGGGGACTCTGTCCTGTGATTATTGTGCTTAGAACTTGAGGCTTTGTGTATTGTAGCCTCTGGTTCTTTCAGCTAGAAGATAAAATATTGTAGATTACCTGGTTCTGAGCTGATTGGTGTGCCAAAGCAAAGTCCAGGTGAAGTCTTTCTTGAGTTTCCCCTGGAATTACCCTGAAGCTTGCTGCATTAGATTTGGGAGAGGGGTGGTCTGGCCACAAGAGGTCTCGTCTTCTGAACTAGAGCATAGGCAAGCTCAGTGGTTGGTGAACCCTGTCTGTGCTAGTGTCTTCCCGATTTCCCTGGGGTGCTGAAGCACAACTGGTGTCCTGATGTTGGCAATTGTGGGCTCCATACCTCTAGGGCTCAGGATCTCCTCCTGGTACAGCTCTGGTCCTGTACAGATCTCCTCAAAACTAAAGATCAGAGAGATTAACTGACTTATCTAGGATCATATAATCAATAATGCCAGAGGTAGAAATCAAACACAGGTCTCTTCTGACTTTTGAGTCCAATAATAATTGATTCAATCATATTTTTTTATCTTTAAAATTATAATGTGAGATCGGTCATACAATTTATTATCCTGAGCAGAGTCATTTTCATGGAAACTAAAGTTAAAGTTGCTAGTTTTCATGAACTCATATGATAGAAAAGTAGGTATAAATAACTAAAAATTAGGTAATAGAAAAAATAGGTAATAGAAAATTAGGTAATAGAAAACCTACAAGGACATATGCATAGGACAAATATGTATTAAGCACCTGTTATGTGCCAGGTACTGTTCTAAGTGCTTTACAAATATTATCTCATTTTATCCTCAGTGACTTGCTCAGAGTCACAGAAACTAGTGTCTGAGCCTGGATTAGAACTCAGGTCTATTTCACTTTCAACAATAAAATGAGAGTAACAGTAGAATTTAACTTTCAGGTTTTTTGTTAGCATCAAATCAGAGAATATTTTTAAAATGTTAAGTATGTCTGGCAAAAAGACTGACAAATCCTCATTTCTTTCTTTCCATCTTTCTTTCCTTTCTTCCTATCCACTGTGTTAGCAAACTGTTTCATAGTCACTGGAGACCTAGATAAATTCCTTTGTTTCTCTTTCAAGGAGTGTATGTGTATGTGTATGTGTGTGTGTGTGTGTGTGTGTCTTATATTTTAATCACCATGGATGTTTGCTAGTCTATAATTTTGTTTTATTAAGCACAGTTATTTGAATGACAGTCAGTCAGGCAAACCAGATTTTTATGGACTCTATCTAAAGAAAGAATGACATGATAAAAGTATGTAGAACTGCTATGTGCTAAGACAAGAGGTAGGAATGGGGACAGAGAGTTAAGGAGTGAGATTCATAGAAATGATAACTCTCATTAATCTACAGTGTTGTCAAAGAAATGTTAGAGCCTAAGGTGAAGATGCTTTGTTAACACAATTAGACAGTCTCAAATAGCTACAAAAAGCTAAAAACAAATGATGAATCTACTTCTTTCACCATATGTATCAAATACTGAAAAAGGAACTGTCTAAGGAAAAAGGGAAAGAAAAATTTCAAAATAGAAATGAAGAATAATAAAATGAAATCACCACTGATGAAAGAGAGTAGGCACACTAAAACTAGAGTAAATTACAGTATTTTGACCAGAAATATTTTAAGGCAGATATTTCTTTATGTTGCAAACGTGTATTTATGAAATGGATTTGGGGAAAAATAATAAATCTCATAAATCTTTCACAATTCATTGGTGAGAAACATATATATATGTATGTATGTAAATATAAATATATATAATATGCTTTAAATGTGTTCATTTCTTTGTGAATTTTCACAAATTTCTGAAAAGCTAAAATGAATAAAATATTACATGCAGTAAAATATGTCATGATCAATTGCCCATTTAAATAGCATCACACATTTGTAATTTTGCATATTATTTTTACAAAATACGAAACATGCATACATATATTGTCAGCGAGGTGGCTCATTTGACAAAGAGCTAAACCTTCAGTCATAGAAACTCATCTTACTGAGTCTGAAATGGCTTCAGACATTTGTTAGCTGTGTGACTCTAGGCATGTCACTTAACCCTGTTAACCTCCTTTCACCATCTATAAAATGAGCCAGAAAAGGAAATAGCAAAGCACTCCAGTATCTCTGACAAGAAAACCTCAAGTGGGACCACAAAAAGTCAGACATGACTGAAAAGACTGAACAATATTTTTTGTAGATATTATTTAATACATTGGTAAGTTCTGTGAGTTTCTAAAATGAAGCTAAAGAGATCTTTTAACATAAAGCTATCTTTTGGCAAGATGGCTAAGTGAAAAATTGAATCTAATCCAAGCTTCCAATCATCATCTCAAAGTATAAGAAAATGTACCAAGTAAATAAGTGAAAGGAAATCCTCAAAGGGAAATATCCACAGAAGTATAAACAGAGAGAATGTGGTAATGAGAAATTTTGTAATATAATGAAGAAAGATGATGGAAAATAAATCCATTAGAAGCTCCCAGAAGAAGAAAATAATCCAATAATAACTACAACTAAGACCACCCACAAGAGAATAGGATTGCCAGAAGAATGAAATAGTTAATGAGAAACCTAATAAAAATAATTGGAGAATTATTTGTGAGAAATCAAGGTTGAAAACTTTAAAAATACAATTAATGACATAGAAAAAAAGCTAGAAAGTGTTAACAAAGCAGATTCTTCCACAAAAGATCATTGAAAAGATATATTTTAAAATGAAATGAAAAAAATGATTTCTCAGAGTCCACGAGAGAGAGGGAGAGAAATCCTTTCAAGTTAAGGTAACTTTCAAAGGCTAGGTGAGGACTCCATGTTTAATGAAGTGATAACACTATGGTCCTATAGAAATTTAGAAATCATTGAAGAAATGAAAAATATTTGGTTATACCAGTAAACAAAGGCAGTTTAGCAACCCAGAAAAGGACAAAGGAAGAAAGAAGCAACAGACTCAGTAGTTGTTAAAATAGTTCTAAAACAAATTAAAGTCATTTAAACACAGAGATGGGGTGTGCTAATTGACCTTGCAAGTCTGCCTAACAAAGGAAGGCTAAAAAAAAATTGATTATGATATTAAAAGTACAATAACATGAATAAGAAAGTTAAAAAAGAGGGGTTTTGATTAGGAGGTCAGGACAAAGGAGGGGATTGCCTCAAGTAAAATAAACTCAAGATTAAGACATTTGATTACTAATGTCCCTTATTCTAACCACATATTACCAAAAGGGCAGAACACAATACTCAGTGATTTGAGGTTGATTTGGGAGAGGAAAAGGAAGACAGAAGACTAGAACTATATTGTTCCAAAGGATGTCCATTGTTGAATCTGTTACTTATTTCTTTTTTGTTAATTTTTAAAAAATGAATAAAATCATTTCATAGATAAAACAACAATCTAAGCATATTAAATGTGAATTGAAGAGGATAGCAGAACGAATGAGAAATAAAAACTCATCAAATTGCTACGTATGAGAAACAAATCATATAAAGATTCATACAGATATAATATATGAAGTTGAATGAACCAGTTGTGGCACTCATAATCACAAACAAGATTAATGATAAAAAATTGAGATTGAAATTGGATAATCAAGGAATTGTATAATGCTTAAAGTTACTAGTTTTCATGAAATCATAAGCATATTGAGTAGGTATATACCAAATGCATAATATCTAAATACTTATGGAAAAATTAAACAAGAATATAAAAGAAAGAAAATAGTAACCCTAGATAGTTAACAAAAATTGACTTTTTCAATTCACAGAAACAAAAAGACCAAAAAGAGGTTCTCCAAAGAACACATACAAACTAACAACAATCCACTAAAAAAGCTAGAAGTAACTAAAATGAGAAATACAAATTAAAACACCTCTGCATTTCATTCCACATCCATCAAGTTAGCAACATGGAAAGCGTGGGAACACTCATTGTACTGGAATCATGAAAAGATAAGCATGCAAATTCACTACCAAAGAATTATTGAAGTGGTTTGACCCTTATCCAAAACATTTCACAATTACATAAAAACATCTCTTAAACAAATTATCCTTTTTGTTAACTGACTCCACTACTGAGATAGTGTCCTCAAGAGGTTATTAACAAGAAGAAATAGATATGTACAAAATTGATCTGTATCTATCTATTTGAGAAAGGTTAAATAAATTATAGTATATAAATAACAGATGACATCTGATTATAAATTTGGGGGTATGAATATAATTGAATAACATTTTATCAGAAAAACCATAATAAAGCAAAAAAGACATATATTGGTATAATATAAAAATAGTATAGAATGGTTTATGAATGGCAGAATTTCAGTCTTGGTATAAGGTGAATTTTTAAAGTTATTTAGAAGCCAAAGTGTTCTTAATCAAAAGCTATTCTATCTGTTAGTTTAAGCCAAAATGTAAGTTTTTACACACTTTTCCTGCATACAAATATAGTTTTATTCTCTAAAGTATTCTTCAATTCACCTATGATATATCTCATCTTGTGCATGATTTAGGTAATTGGGTGACTAACAAATAAGTTGATTGTTCAACATTACATTTGTAATAATGTGATTTTGAAAAGAAAGTAAAGTATATCTTTTAATAGTCTACGTTTTTCCTCTTCTAATCCCTTATAAGAACTTATATCCTTACAAAATTTCAGTATTGGAAGAGACATATCCACTTATCCAATTCACAAAATACAAAAGAATGACTACTAAACTATATGTAACAAGTATTCATCTATGCTCCAACTCAAGAGTTCCAGTGGAAAGAAAATCAATACCTGCATAGGCATCTCACTCCATTCCAGTTCTGGACCGTTCTAATTGTTATCAATATCTTTCCCTGCCACCAAAACTAAAGTTCCCTCTTTACTGAATCATTTGCTCCCATTTATGCACTCTGGACCCAACAAAGAAAAATATCTTAAAATACTTCACTGTGACAACCTTCAATATGACAACTACTGGGGTAGAGAGCTTCACCATTCTGTATGATTTTCAGTTTATCAATGTCTTCCCTACACAGTGATACCCAGAAGTGCCCAGTGTCCAGATGTGATCTGCCCAACTATAAATAAAAGAAACATATAACTTCCTTATTCCTTAGAGAAATAATATCTCTCTCAATGCAGGAAAAAAATAACTTTTGGGGCTGTCATATTATAGTTTGACTCACATTGACCCTGTCACATTCACTAAAATCATCTTACCATTTTAAGACAGACTTCTACCTAAACATATTTTCAAATTCTATATCATTTCTACTTTCAGATGGGTAAAGTGGAAGTAATCTAAAATGTAATGAATCTTTTGATTAAAAACATACAGTTGGAGGACACACATACTGCCCTTTTCTTGAAAACATATTCCAAGTAAGGTGGATCAGCACTATGAACATAATGAAAGAACTGGGCCCAAATCTCCAACCTTTCTTTTATGTGCTTAAGACCTTGGTGGTCTTTGAATCCCTAGTACCAAGGACAGTACCTAAAATGTAAAAACCTCTTAATAAATGCTTGGTGAATGAAGATTCTTAGGTAACTGATGGTTGACTACAGTATTTACTTTTCATTGTTATCTGAGAAGGTTTATTTCCCTTGTCTGAACAGAAAAAGGAAAAACAAACAAAAAATCCTTAAAGTGGCTCCTTTTGCACATGAAAAGAAAATAAACTTGTGTTGCTAATAGAAATTTGAACCTATGATTAAAACTAGACAACATATTTTCAAAAAGAATACCTGACACTGTTTCATATTACTAAATTAATCAATGATTTAGTCACAGTTCACATTTAAAAGTAAATTTCTCCCATGTGCAGAACAGTCATGAATATGATCATTGCTCACAATCATTCTTAATTTTTTAAAAAATTAACAGCTGTGCTGTTCTGACACTCTAAATGCAATGCCAAAGAGAGACAAACATATTGTTTTTTATCATTTATTATCATAAGTGGACATTTGTCTATAAGCAAGTTGCTATCACCTGTAAAACATCTTGAGAATCACCATAGAAGACAAAACAGTCTGGCTTTTATGAGATGTACATAGGATTGATTAGAAAGAAAAAAGTGGCAAACTACTCCCTGTAGAGAAGATTGCCCTAATTGTTTTAACTATATCATTTAGACTATCTCATATTTAGCATTTACATTTGCAAATGTTAGATCTGCTAAATAATAATGCATAATTCAAATTTCAACATATAATTGGTAAAATGACTTTTCTCTGTTTTTGTCAATATTAGAAAAGTTCACTTTGTCATTCTAAAAACACCATTCTGACAAGTTAATTGATTTATGAAATAGATAACTTAAAATAAGTTCTGTGATTTGATTTGAAAAAAAGATTCACACATGAGAAAATAAGTTGCCTCCAAGTTCTCAGACATATGGAGGAATTATAATACTAGCAAATAGAGGATCATCTAAGTAAAACTGTTAATTTTTGTAAACATATATGTGTATATATATATATATATATATATATATATATATATACATATATATGGGGGTATATATATATATATGCAAACACATATATACATGCATGCATATATATGTATATACACATATACTACATACTGCATACACACACATACACATATAAGAAGTGGTCCCTGAAGGATCTGGGACTAGCTAACATTGATTCCCATCAGAATAAACATTTGCTTAAGTTCATAGGACATGATCTCATCATATTTTATCATCCTAGGTGATCCTAGGTATTCACAACTTGATACCCTCTGCCCTTCTGATTGGATGGTGGAGACGTGAACTATTTAACCTTCATTGAAGCAGGTGGCATAGAATAGATATCTTCCCCTTTCCCATATAGTTGCCCACCTTATGGATTTCTTTGACTTCTTAATCATGCCCCCACAGCAGGTACATTCTCTTCCTGTCTTTTACCATTTCAGTTTTCATTTTTATGTTATCTTCCCCTATTAGATTGTAAGTTCCTCTAGGCCAATGACTATCTTTCTTTTTCATATTTGTAACCCAGTGATTAGTATAGTCACTGGTACATAGCAGGCACATAGCAAGTGTTTATTGATTATTGATTATGAAATATAAGGTATTGGAACTGGAAAGGGTCGTAGAGATCATTCTGCCTAATCCTTTCATTTTAATAGATGATGATTCTGAAACCCAAAGAGGTAATGCCGTTTGTTCATAGCCACATAAATTTCAAATGATATGACTTCGAATCAAACCAAGTCTTCTGATTCCAGGTCCAGGACACTTTCTACTATAACATAGGGTCTTTTGTTTACTTAATGGTTGTATGTCAAGAAAATAAATGATTGATTAAGCACCTACAATATTATACATGATGCCCTAGATGCTACTAATGCAAAGACAAAATATAAACAGCTCTTGCCCTAAAAGGCTTATGTTTTCCATATTCAAAAAACTACCTTCTGTTTCATGTTTCTCTTCTACACAAAGGGAGTCATTTCCCCCCCAAAGATAGTGACAAGAAAATCGTCAGTTTTTCTCACCAAATTTTTTCAAATGTACTGACAGGAAATATTCATTAAGGTCCTTTATTAATCTTATTGCTTACTCACCATGTACAGTATCTCTGAGAATTCTTCCTCTGGCACCTAGAAAGCATACAGACTAAGGCAGACAACCCTCATATCCATAAATGAATTAAGGATTCTAAATAATCATTAAAGGATTAATCAAGTAAGGATTAATTATGTATTCCTATCTTCTGCAGGCAACAGGAGAAGAACCAATCATAAGGTGTCAGCAAGTAAAAAGGAAGCAACTAGTCTTTAATATGACAGAAATTCATTTTCTGCAATGATACTACTTTTAGAGTAAATTTCTTTTAAAACTTCCTTGAATGCTAAATTTCTATACTTCTTCTCTACATGCTAGGCTATTTTTTATTTTATAACAACTGAAATATCTGTACATGCCTTCTTTATATGCATTGAAGTATTCTGCACAATTTACCAATGTGAGAACTATACAGGTAAATGTGCAGAAATTTTGGATTATGTTATCATTTCATACGGTAAAACAAAGGTATTCACTATCACCTCTTCTAAAGAGAGGAAACTTCAATCTCTCATAACTTGAAAAAGAAGTGATTCAGTCTTTTTTTTTCTTCTTAGTTTTACTGAACATTGAGCACCAAGAAATACATTCTTTTGGAACGCAATAAATTTGCTGACTGTAATATTCAAAATGGAAATTTTTCAATAGAGAAATATAGCTTCATTTGTCTGTTTTGGGCTTGTCCTGGACACAAAAAGAATCAAATGTGTTTATCGTGATGATCACTTACTTCAAATATGAGAAATGATGCTTTTTAATATTTTCAGTAGATGGAAAACTCATGACCAGATTAATATCCCACATTATGTTATGAAAGTTTATCACTGTATTACATGGATGAAAAATTGGATAGAAAATAGTTTCCTCCGAGAGTCACATAGTATGGGAAATTAGAACCATTACTTATGGGAGGCACTTAATTTGGTTTACAAAGAAGGAAAGAAAGATAACTTCAGTATTATCATATAAATGTGTCTGTGTGTCCTTCTAAACTAATAGAAAATCAATCATACAAGCATACCAAACATGCTAAGGAACCTTAAAGAAGGCTTAGAATAATTCACATATTTTCAAATATGAAAGATTTATGCTTTTCATAAGAATTCTGGTTTTCCTCCTCATACCAAACCCTACAGGATCATAGGAACATAGATTTACATCTGCAACATAGATCAGCGGTCATTCAGTGCAAACCTATCATTTTGGTGATCAGGAAACTAAGGTCGAGAGAAGGGATAAGACTGGCCCAGTATTATTCAGGTTGTAAAAGTGACAGAAACAGTATAAATTTCTCAATTTCCAAAATTTTATTTTCAGAAATGAACATACTGCTATTTCCAAAGCAAAGGATAAGACCAAAGCTGTGATTTCACACTAGTAGGGAACATTCAACAAGGAAGCTACCTCTATGAAAGAAAATCATGATTTCTCTAATATTTATTAATTTTGTACTTACTTGGAGCACTGAGAGGTTGAGCAACTTGCTCAGGGTCACAAAGCCAGCACCTATCAGAGGCAGGACTTGAAACTAGGCCTTCCTTAATACGAGACTGGTTTTATCCCTTTGGTGAAGCTGTCCCTCAAAGCAATTTGTATTCTTCTTAAAATGCCTTATAATAATAACATCTCGCTTTTACTTTGAAGAAGTTCAAGGATATAAAAGTCAAGTGTTATTGACTTTCTTTTTTTTATGAGTAAACTTAGGGTCAGAGATGCAAAGTGTCACCCCTGAAGTCCCGCAATTACTTAAGGACAGATTAAAATCCAAGTAAATACTCAAAGTAGTCCTAAATCTAAGGAATGCAGAATAGTATTTCTTTAGATAGAAATATATGCATGATATATAACTTACTACCAGAACCAGTATTTATATTTCCAAATCAATCAGCTAAAAAACCACCAGTGGCTCTCTATTGCCACTATACAGTGAGTGAGCCAGAGGTATCCAAACTTAATTCCTTTACACAAACTTTCCTTCTGCCTGGAATATACCTCATTCTCCCTCTAGCTCCTGAATTTCTACTAAACTCATAAAGCTCAATTCACATATTATCTCTCGGTAAAGTACCAACGAACACTTTGCTGATTTCATTTTCTCACTATATTCCCTCACTATATTCTCACTATATTCTCACTATATTCCCTTTTGTCCTCAGTAAGCACTTTCCTTTGCCCCTCCCTAATACACTTAATGGAGTATTCTATTATAGTTAGTTGTGTTTGTTTCTTTTCCACAGTTGAATGTAAGATCCACGAGGACAGGGGTCATGATTTATCTAAATTTTCTCTCATTTCAAATACTTATGGCGGTGATCTGCATCATAATAAATACTTCAAAATTTAATGAATATGTATGACATGTAAAAGAAAGCATACAATTGATGAGTTAGAGGTCACATAATTTTGACAATTCCAACTCTTATCTCTATTCAAAAGTTTTTGTAAATTTATATTAAAACAGGAATCTAAACTATCATAAAACAGGAATAGATTTCTTGATGTTATTTGTCCCTGGAATGCATGCTCCTCAGCTCATATTTTGTAAAATTTCAAAAAATTTCTAATTAATTGAGTAAATAATATTAACTTTTCAAATAAGATATATTCTAACTTTTTTAATGCATCTTTATTTTTCAATATCTGTATCATGCCTAACTATAGAGATACTTTACACATATACTTCATAGGTCTGTAGTCTCAACAATGCCTCCTCTCTCTGCAACAAGGCAGATTATAAAACCTGTAATGACTTCTGATTATGTGTGACTCTTCTCAAAACAACTATATCATAAAGTGGATAGAGTACTGGGTTGAGAGTCAGGGACACCAAATTTCAAATCTGATTTTAGACACTTAATAGCTATGTGACTTTAGGCAGAGTACTTAATCTGTTTTTGCCTCAATTTCATCCTCTATAAAATGGGTATAACAATGGCCCCTACTTCCCAGAATTGATAAGAAGATCAAACTAGTTATTTACTGAAAAGCATGTGGAACCATGTTTGGCACATAGTAAGCATTACATAAATTTTAACTATTATTATTTTTACTGTCTACATTTTCCCATAACTCATCCATGGTGAGCCAATACTCTGGAGACTTTCTTCTTGGAATTTTGATATTGCATGGATAATAGTGTATCACAATGTCTATATATCTGTTACTCCTTGCCCTCGGTACATGAATTCTGTATCTTCTTTACCATTCACAAAATTGGATAGCTTTTTGCCATGCCATATCTACAAACAATGTTATACCTTCCCTAATTCCACTATAAATTTATCCTTTTCCTTTATTGGAGGCTAAAATTTTGATTCTTCAGAGGTTCTCAGTCATAGTATGTGATTAGAAGAGTGTTGATGCTATAAAGGTATTTTTTTTATTCTAAGAAACAGTTGACATCACAGAAATGCTAAACAGTTTCTGATATGCCCTCTAAGCTATTGTCTTCTTCCTTGTTAATGATGGATCCCATTCATGATGCATCTGTTAATATCTCTCCAAGATGATGGATCCAAGGTGATAGTAAATAGCTTTCCACTGATAGATCACGTATGAAGACTCAGAACTTCAGTTAGCTGTTTTACAAAATAACATTCACTATGTTATCCATAAATTCACCATTCCATCAGCACAATTACTAATTTGTTGGGTGTGAAACTAGTACTGGAAGAAGAAGCCAAAACATCTAAGAAGAGCTTGTAGGCTTTGATGACTCACATGATGTTCAGTGATGAGGTTGGATAATATAAAGGAAACTTATGGTAGTATGAAACTAGTACAAAGATGAACTTTGGGAACAGAAGGTCAGTCTCCTGAGCCAGGATTAAGTAGAAAATTTGTTATACCAATAAACTAATTAAAGGTCAAAGCTAATATTTTTTAATACTTCTTGGCTTAGTTCTGGACTATAGCCCTGTTATTCCAGAATGAACATAGCTGAGTTCAGAAAGTCTTATCACTAAAAGGTTGGCAACCAGGTGATGAATTTGTTATGTTGTCAACTTATTAAAATCATCTACTAAGATTGTAATCTCAGTCACTAGGGTACAACATAAAAATGAATCACCAATGAAGACAAAGAGCTTTTTATGTAAAGCAGTATAATTAAGAAATGCCTCTATCTGTCTGTCTATCTATCTACCATTTATCTATCTAGTTTTTTGCTGATGTTGCCATGAAAGTAGTCCTGGGTTCTCAAAAGTTGTTCCAGGAAAATGAAGCATTGACAGATCCATCATGGAAAAGGGAAATGACTTTGAAGAAGAACCTAATTATATCTCTCATAGAAAGACCAGACTAAATGAGTTCGGAACCGATCATTAATAGAAGGTTAAAATCACAGGTAATATTTTTTTCTTGCTAGAAGAAGCTAAAAGAAAATTATTAAGGTATAGAAAATTACAAGGAACATCATAGATATTGAGGTAGAAAGACCTTAGAGATGATCTAGTCTAAACTCCACATTTTACAAATGAGAAAATTATAACTAAAAAATGTTAAGAGACTTATTAAATTCCCCTAAACAACTGAATTTCTTACATACATACATGAATACATACATTGTAAATGTGTGCATATATGCATATTTATGAGTATTTGTAGATACATATATATTTTAACATACAAAATATATTTCAAAATACAACATATTCATATAAGAGTATGTATGGATTTTCAAACAGAAGAGAGTGGTGTGCAGTGTGTAAGCAGTATGGGAAACATTTTGAAAACTGCTATCTTTGTTTTTCTCTCACACGTCACCAGGTAGACTATATATATAAAACTTTTTGTGCTTTAGAATAGGCCTGAAGTCTTAAACTCAAACCACCACGTATCACATTTGATAAAAGATCATTCTTGAAGTGTGCCTCTGATACATAATGACTATTTGACCACAACTAAGTCACATAATTAGTACCTTTTTCACTACTTGCCACATTGCAACTAAATAAAAAAATCCTTTTATATGATGAGTGAAAAACATTAAATATCAGCACTATATGAGATTAAATTCTCATCTGTATCAATTGTAGAAAGTCCATGAGTAAATTTTTTATTGATCTTGTTTTACTTGAATATATCAGTTATAGAAATATAAGTTTCATTGAACAAGAAATAATGAAATTAAGATTATAAACTACAAAATCACTTAAATACTATTCTAATATAGGCATTCTTGATATTTAACCTGTGAAGGAATTGTAACCTAAAATTATGATTAACTTAGAGATGGTAATGTTTCACTTGATGTGATACTTTAGTAAAATGTACCAAGTAAATGTAATAAACAATATTAATAAAATACTATGCATCATTTAGTACATATACATAATTTAAAAGGAAAGTGGATAAAACAACCCAGCAACACAATTGAAAGTGCCTAGATTGAAAGTAGTTGAAAAATTGACGGATGAGTGCAGCATGCTCTCTCTAAAATATTGGAAGACATCTGTTTTTCATCAGACATTTCCCAAGAGTAATGTTATTAAAGTAGGACGTTTTCCAAAAGAAACTGGGTCCTAGGAAGACAGAAGAATGGACTGGTGTCATGTAATCAGATAAACAAACAAGCAAGCAAAACCACAGAAAACTGAAAGAAGTGCACAGGGAAAAGTTATTTACAAATTTTTGCTGGGGGGCGGAGCCAAGATGGCAGAGTAGAAAGACTCACATTTGCTAGCTCCGAACCCACAGCCCATAGATTTCCTGTAAAAAGAACTCCTGACAAATTCTGGAACAGTGGAAGCAACGCAGCAACTCAGTGAAGGAGATTTCTGTTGCAGAGAGCCCTGAAAAACCGACCACAAAGGTACCCCAGACGGGAGCGGAGTCCTGTCCTGCAGAGCCCTCCTCTCCCCCTGCCCCGAGCCACACGGCACTGAGAGGAGCCAGCAGACACCAGCAGGCTTCAGAGACCAGAATCTCCAGCAGCCACGAAGGTCCCTCCATCCACAGATGCACAGGTCAGTGAGAGAGACAGGCTGAGAGGGGAGCAGGGTATCTCTGGGACTCGGACACCCTCGGGAGGTGGTGGTCGAGGCAGAGGCAGAGGCAGCTCAGCCAGAGGCTTCCAGAGCAGGCAGGAGCTCCACAGCAGCTCCATTACAAAAGGTCTCTGCATAACCCCCTGAGGGAACTGGGCCTGGGAGACGGCCCTGCTCCCACCTGAGAACCAGCAGATAAGCCCCCATTGAAGAGCAGTCAGGCCTGCCGCCAAAAGCCCTGAGGCTGAGGAGCAGCATTTGAATCTCAGACCCCAAGCACTAGCTGAGTGGACCTAGGCTGGGGTGGAGAGGACTCTTAGAAGTCAAGTAACAGTCTGGGAGCATTTGAATCTCAGATCCCAAGCACTAGCTGGGCGGATCTAAGCCAGGGGGTGGAGAGGACTCTCAGAAGTCAAGTAACTGGCTGGGAAAATGCCCAGAAAAGGGAAAAAAAACAAGACCATAGAAGGTTATTTTCTTGGGGAACAGATGATTGTGCCATTCCTCTCCAACAAAGAAGAAAACTGCTTACCATCAGGTAAAGACATAGGAGTCAAAGCCTCTGTATCCCAAATATCTGAAATAGATACCCCATGGGCTCAGGCCATGGAGGAGCTCAAAAAGGATTTTGAAAATCAAGTTAGACAGGTGGAGGAAAAACTGGGAAAAGAAATGA
>CM053770.1:344618739-344663452 GCA_028658325.1 Potorous gilbertii
GCAGATTGGTGATATGGGTAATTAGAATGTCCAGTGTATCGGGGAGGGAGGAGGGGACAAATGGGGAGAAAATTTTGGAACCCAAAATCTTGTGAAAATGAATGTAAAAAGTTAAATAAATTTATTTAATAAAATAAAAAATTTTTTTGCTGATACTGAAGCTGTAATCATCTACCTTCAGCTTTTTCCTTCTATCTTCTTGTGATCACATTTTTTTCACTATTCCTAGAAAAATAGTTGGAAATAAGAGGAAGTCCAGAAATCATCTCGTCCAAATCATTCATTTTAAACACGAAGAGCTGAGGCCCAGAGAGTCTAAATGAAGGTAGCATACTTATTACATAGGATATGTGGGATTCAAACTCAAGTCTTCTGACTTTAAATTCATCAAATATGTTTCATCCCTCTTCTTGAGCTGTGTTTATCCTGGTACAATCTCCTACTTCTTATCTATACCACTCCTTCCTTTAGCCGTTTGACTTAGTCCCAGTTCACTCACCTCCAACTTTGTAGTTCTACTGAAAATGTATAAATATATCCCCTAGGTATATTTCCAAATGTATTCGCTTACATATAACTATATTTGAGCTTTCTTATATACATATTCAGCACTATGTATATATATATATATATGTATGTATGTATGTCTAAATGTACATATGTATGTGTATAATATATATGTTCATGTATGTATGCGTATATATGTATATACATACATATGATACACAGACATATACACACATATACATGCATACCTATTCATGTATTTTTATGTATGGGTATAGATACCACTTCTATTGATAAGAGTAAAAATACAAATATGCACATATGTGTGTATATGTGTATATATACACATATATGGAGAAATAAAGTTTACATATATATCATATGCATATATACATATCCATACATACAATCATGTATGTACATTCCTTTTTTATATCTTATGACTAAGCATAAGGAAACTTAGATTTTAGAGTTTGAAAAAAGTTTAGAGTCATATAGTGCAAACCCATCATATTTTTCGACATGATCCAAGTTCACTTAACTTCCTCTTCATTATTTTTAATAGGTTCATGAATGTGTAGGTTTAATGCTTGAGGGACTTCAGAAGTAATAAATTCCCAGTTTGTTCTGCGTGCAAGGTTGAAGGGTATGAAGCACAGGAAGCTAAAGTGACTTATTTGACCCACAGTCACACAAATTAATAAGCAGAAGAGATGGAATATGATCATAGATCTCACGATTTAAACTTTATTTTTCAAATTTGATCTCTTCAAGAAGTTTAAAAAGTGCCCTTTTTGTTAGTATTAATACTGGAGTACACAAGCCAGCAGATTCACTGAACAAGAGAGTTAATTTGGTGAATGTAGTTTCTTAAGAATGAACATTTGATAATATAAAATGTGCTATATAGTCTAAATATAGCTCAACTTACTTAAACTCAAGGTTCATTTTTATGAAACAGTAAATTCTTTTTGAAAAAAGTTACTTAACATTAAAAAATTTTGGGCTCTGCCAACTGAAATTCAAAATATCTATCTCAGAAATGAAAATTAGTATTCTCACTTCCAGCCTACATATGTTACAGGAAAATGCAGAAATCTAGAATTACTAAATCAGATAAATTAGTCAACTATTTTCACTTACAAGTGATCCTCCTATTTTCATAAATAGGGATCATTTAAACAATGGACAAAACTCTTAAAGAAAACTATGAAGTTTTACTTGAGTACTGTTCTTAAAGAAATTTTAAAATGTAGCAGGAAACTTGGAAAACTTTAGTTGAGAAAAGGTCTATAAAAATAAAAAAAAATATTATATTATAAAATCATTTCTTTGGATCACTTCCCTCTCTCATCAAATGTATTAATAAATGTGAAGAATAACTTCATTTGAGATAGTAGTAACTTTGTCTCCAGAAGATCTTTCCAAAAATGAACACATAGGCTGAAGAAGGAAAGGGCCTTGGTCAGAGGCACAGCTTGTTTCTTTCATTCATTTCACCAAATTAATTGAGTGTCACCTTGGAAAGAAGAGAGAGCCTGTCCTCAAGAGGGAAGACAGGAACATAAAACTTTGCTTTTTTCACAATACTAAATGGAATTGCTAACCAGAAAATAATTGATTTTCCTAAATCATATGAAGAAAGGGAAATGAGTGTGGTATAGTATAATGAAGAGAGTGCTAGATTTAGGGAGAGGGTGGTATCAAAAGACCTCACAGTTTGGTTCACAGTAAAGTTGATGGCATTTGAAATCAGAGGATTTGGATTGAAATTTCAGTGCCATCTTTTACTACCTGTGTCACTTTGGGACAGTCAGTGTATTTCTCGAGACCCCATTTTCCACAATCACATAATTAGGGGGGTTGAATTAGATGACATCTAAGGTCCCTTCCAGCACAAAAATTATGTTCTATTGATCTTATAAGCAGAAAAGGGAAATTGGATGAAGTGGGCTGAAAGGAAAAAAGGAAAAAGAGTTAACTAAGGATCATCACTTTCAAATGCTTTTGGCTTAACCAACCTGAAAATCTATGAATGTTTTAAGAGTAAAACCAGGGACCTTGTGAATAATTCACACGGATTCTTTTCTGTTACTTTCTTTCTCAATTAGGAACACCTTCTATTCACCTTTTCAAGGCAGACATTCAGTTTCTAGCGGCAAATGAAATGTTAAACCATGGCAATGGGTCTTTTGAAACCAAAAGAAAAGACTGTCACTCCCAAACTACCAGCTATTTTCTTTTGAATACAAACATACTATTTCAGGTAATTCATTTAGCTTTTTCTAAAGGCACCTTGTATAACCTTGCAAGTGGAGATTTGTAATGTGGCAGGCTGTTATCAGACAGCTAACATATTCTGCCTCAGCTCGATCTAAAACAACATTATTCTGAAGGTCTATGCATTTAGAAACCCTATTGGGAAAGGCCTCTTAAGATCAGTTTCATGTCCACTTATCCACTTCCCCCTTTCTATTTTCTCAGGAGGATAAGGCAGGAATAGTGTTATTTACCTTCTAGAAAGAAAGTCATCTCTCACTTCCTTCAAACGCACACACGCACACACACACACACACACACACACATGCAGCAACACACACATAGATTCACACCTTGGAATAATCATCATGTTTCCCAGATAACTCATCTGTTTTAGTCTTGATTTCACTAAAGTGAGAGGGAAATAAAATAAACTGGAAAACTGGATGTACTATCTTTTTCTAATTTCACTGAGCAGAGCCTCATTAAATTTGTGCATAATCTTGATTATATATATGCTTTTCTAATAATAATTTCAATCCAGCAATGGAGGGAAAGACTTAATTCATCAGAAGGTCTTTGAAAATTACTGTAAATTTATATGAACTGATGCAGAATTATGATTGTGGAACCTAACTATATACATGACGGTTAAGACAGTGTAAATGGAAAAATAATAGTAAAGTAATTGAAACTAAATGCTTCAAAAGTCATAATACTCAAAATTGCTTCCAAATAAGAGGGCAGAGAGGACATCTCCACAACATTTTCATTTTTTTGCAGAATATACCAAGAGCACTGCATATGATGTCAGGTTTTTTCAATATTTTGATTACTTTTAATAAATCACCCTTTTTGCCCTCTATTTAATTCTTTATTATAGAACAAGACAGAGAATGACAGACAAACAGACAGACAGAGATACATTGGAAATTAGGTGATATAAAGCTGAAATAAAGAAATAAAATATATTTTTAAAAGTTACATTGGCAGAAAAACTGAACATCTCTACCCTAATATAATGAAGATGCCTCTTTGAAAAAACAATGAACCTAACTGAAAGTAAAGACACAAGATTCCCATTGATAGAGATATGAAGAGGTATTCACTTAAGACCAGAAATAGATTAAGGAATAGAATTTCTGGCAGCAGAAAAGAGAATTGGTTATGTTATTCAGAGAGAGCAATCCCTGGCAATCAAAATTGTGCTACAGAGAAAAGACAGAGAACTCATTTGAGCCAGCCACTTCTCAGAGATGAACCCTAGGAGAAGATGAATGAGGACTTCGTGGAAATATAAAGGAATTTGGGGACATGCAGTAACACATATACTGTGTTGAGCACATATTTCCTGCATGTGGGTCTCACTACTATTGTATTCTAAGTTTGTACTTACTCATCTCATGAATTCTATAAGTGTTTGTGAGAGAATACAAACCAGGTTAATAGGTGGGAATATTTAGTAGTCACTCTTATTATGTATTGTTTTAGTAGATACATTTGTTAAGAACATATGTTGTCTACTGAAGTACTGCTACAGAGAAGGAGAGGCCTTGTGACGTATCCATCCTTTGTGAAGTCTGACACATTGTGCATCTTTAGATCGTGGCCACCCTTTGGGACCAAGTTACCAAGTGTGAATTTATGTATAATTTGGGAGTGTAACCCAGAGAGGGGTATTACAGGTACATAAAGTCTTTCTACAGAACCTGACAAAATTTGTATTTCTGTAGCAAAATCATCAAGAATTCTGGCTCATGTCCATGCTATGATTGGGCATCAGAGCACAAAGAATTGTCAGGTCCACCATTTAGAAAGTTGGAGGTTTCTTTGGAATAATAATGAGTTCTCTCCTCCAGTGGAAAGGGTACTAGTGTAAACTGGAATACCCCCTTTAGCCTTCTACAAGTATTGCCTGTTGCCATATAATCATCATTAGTAGATAAAACGGCCTCACAGAATAAATTTATTCTTTAGGCTCTCCTGGAATGGCAAATGAATGGTATGATAAAATTCTGAACAAATTCTATTATTATACACATGAAATATGATAAATCACAGTAAAATTGCTTTATATGGGGGGAAGTATGAGTGTATATTGATGCATAGAGTGGGTAAGAAAGAGGACCTATAAGATATAATAGTAAAAAATGGAATTTATGTTTCCCTCTCGTAAAGTAGTGAAAGATATAATTTAATAGCGTATAGTTTGTGCTAATGCTTAAAAAGATGAATATTTATTAAATGCTTTCTATGTTTCATACACAGGCCTGTGCCCTAGGGATGAAGATACAAAGATAAGACAATGTCTTCATTCAAGAAGCTTATAGTCTATTAAGAGGATACATTGTTAGATATATAAATTTAGAGTATGCACAAAGTAAGTAAAAAAGTGATTTTGAAGGAAGAGACAATAGAAACAAGTGTAATAAGGAGTCTTCTTATATGAAGGGGTTAGGATTACATGGGACAGAGGTGAGTAGGGAAGGAATTTCAGGCATGACTATGCAAAATCAGGGTAGTGGAAGCAAGAAGATCATGTACAGAGAAAAAAAAACATTTAACTCAACTGAAATATAATGTAAATTGGAAGTACTAATGGGTAAATGGACGATAATATGCAACCCCACTATAATCAGTCCATGAAAGACTTTGAATAATCCCTGAAGGAGTGACCTGATCAGATCTGCACTTTGGAAAAATGAGTTTGAGATGAACAATGGGTTAAAGAAGAGAGATACCAGACAGATGGAGAACAATTAAAAAGCACTGCAATAATCCAGGTGAGATTAAGGAGAGTTTGTCCTAGGATCATTGTAATGTGAGTTGAGAGAAGGGAAAGCATGAGGGAGATGTTGTAGATGTAGTATCAACAAAATTGACAAATGATTGAATATGAGGAGAGAAATGAAAGTGTAGACAAAAGTATGATTCCATGGTTATCCTAGGAGAATAGGAGAATTACAATATCTTCTATGGAATTAGGGCAATTAGAAGGAAAAAAATAATAAATTCTGCTTTGCATATGTTGAATTTGAACCAATGGTGGAACTTCAAGGAAAAAAATGCCCATAAACTAGTTGAGGATATGGAATTTGAGCTTAAGAAATGGAAAAAGACTAGTTATATGGTTCTGGGAATTGTCTGTATCACAGATGAGAGCTGAACTATGTGACAGTTCTCAGATATTTCACAACCCTAATAATTTTTCTTGCTGAACACTATATTATCCTTTCTGTATCAGTAAGCACCCCAACAGGGAAGCCTGCTACTACAGGTTCTTAGATCTGCATCCATAAAAGGAAAGGCAACTTTTGAGGGGTTAACAATCACTTTAATCAAGTCCATGCATCATCCATTTAATTAAGCACATATATCATTTACCTAGCTCAGGGGAGTAAGCACCCTGAACTTCAAAGAAAATACAGAGAAATCAAAGATCAAGAAACATGGCTTCCTCGGCCTGACCATCAAATGACAAGTCCAACTGTCTGACCATAGTTACCAGAGAAAGAAGCACCAACCTTTGGGTTTTCAAAGTCGGGTGGCTCCTTAGCAGCTTCCTACCGTCCTCATCTGGCCAAACAAACACTTCCCGTCAGGAAGCCTCAAAGTAAAACCTCATTCTCAGAGTATTTATAGACTTTTCAGAGCTAGAGGGCATAATTTTCTGACCCAACGCCTCCATAGAAAAAAAGAAAAGGTCCTTGGGATTCTCCTACAAAACAACTCCCTTAATCAATCTCCCCTCAATGGGAAAGCTCATTAATGGATGGGAAATATCCTCTTAAATCACATTATTCAATAAGAGGTGCTTTCAGTGAAACATAAACAGCAAAAGATCCTAATTTGATTGCCATTACATTCCACCCTTCCAGGAAACTTGGCCTTACAATCTAAATGGCCATGGATCCTGGAACAAATAGGCATTAATATTTCTTAAGTAAATGCAACATAATTCACATTTGCAGAATACATATCAACTTATTACCAGGGTGACCAAATGGCTTTAAACAAACTCAAAGGTATATGTATAAGATAATATCATTCTTTGAGGAAAGAGCAACCGACTCCTCCTTCCTCAATCCCAAACAATGTGGCAGCCAATAACTAAATGAAAACTAATAATAATAGTATCAGAAGATTGAAGGATTCTCTAGAAATTCTCTAGTCTACTCCTCTTCATCCAAGAAAGACTGGATAAAACAATTCCAGACTTTTGTTTTTTGCCTTTTCAGTGTCTCCTCCCTTTTCTGGAAGGGAGGAGGGGAGGTCAGTGGGTAAATATGTGATTTTATTCATTTGAGTAATATATTATAGAAATTCCTTCCATAGATGTGAATGAGCCACTGATCTCAAGTTTATATCCTTCATGAATTAATTGTTGCCTTAACTTTTCTTAATATATGTAACATACTTAGTGTGTTTCAGTGGCAGGATTTGACCCTGGACTAATTAAAAATTTGGCCCTTAATCCACCTCTGCCTTTCTAAGGACTCTAAATCTTCTTAGCAAAATTCCAGGATCTTATAATCTTAACTCAAGAAATTTTTGAATCTATCCAATTTAGATATCTCACATGGTCATTGAGGGTTCTATTTTCTTCTGTTCCAAAAACAAGAAAGAAATTAAAAGGCCATGAAAATTACACATTCAAATCCCATAGGACACATTAATTTTCATATGAATTTCAGACTTACAGGCTATATCTACAATCTTCCAAGACAGTTTTCTTTTCAGATTTCAGCATGAGTCATCTCTAGATGAGTATGGAATCTTCTTTTCCCTTATTAGTGTCAACATGATTGGTACATATTCACTTATAAGTAGATAGTAGTTTGACACTTGCACTTTAGGGGTAAGTGAAAAGTTGCCAGTCATTTACACCCTCAGGCAACTTCAGAAACATCACAACAAGGTTCTGTATCATGACACTACAGACAACAAATACAGCTCTGAAGATAAAGAGAGGTTATTCTTCAGATGCAGATGTCGTGCTAAAGTCAATTAGCTGGATATCAACAGTTGAGATTCTTTGTGTTCTGGGTAGTCTTATCAATTCTGTCTTTGAAAAGCCTCTTTTTCTTGTTGAACAGTTGCAAAAACAACTGTAAAACCACATGGTTTACTATAGGTAATTATGTGGTTAGAATGGTCTCAAAAGAAACAAAGTTAAAGTCACTACCTCCTACTTTTCATGTGAGGTAAACACTGCTTTTCTACATAGAGTTAGTAGGCTGTTCAGAAAAAGAAAGTGCAGAATGGAACAGAGTAATTTTGTTACTAATATGTCAAATAAGCACCAGGAATACCTGTATTCAAATAGAATTAAAGTTAATTAACATTTGATTTTCAGTGTATTTCTTTATACTTATATAATCACACACACACATACATACACCCACTATATATACTTAAGTATATGTGTGTCAATATATACATATATCTATATCTATTTACAGAGAGATATATGCAGACACATACACACGCACACACACATACTTATATCTTTACTTTTCCTGAAATAAACAAGCATTTCTTAAAAAAAAACCAAAACTCCAAGAAGTTGTTTGTTATGTAATCATTTTTCATTCATTGAAATGTTTTTTGTTTTGTTAATGATTGATACATTCATAATAAAAAAAAGAAAAATTAATTTTAAAAATCCCACTGCTTATCTCTAATGAGATGAAATAATAATTTATTTCCATTAAGTGTTTAAAGTTGGTAACTGATAGATCATGCTTGTTTGCTTCAGCAAGGACCAATTCCTGTAGAAAGGTTGGTGCTAATGATGAGTACTTGAATTGGTTTGCATACAAACAGCATAATCACAAGTATAGTGCTCTAAGTATTTTTGTGCACCTGGATAGTCCACCAACAACCATTGTGAAAGGAGAATTCTGCCTGAATTGTAGGCTGAGTAAATGTATATCCCCAAGTGGAAAACAAACAAAAAAATTCTAATTCATATTTTCTAAGTCTTTCATGTAAGTATTCAGAACTGAAGAGGCCTTTTCGACTGCCCCCAAATACAACAGGTCAAGAGGAAGAGCAATTGTGTTTCTTCCTCCTAATTATGAATGTCATACTACTCCTGTATTCCTATCACCCCGTAACTTGTCTGCTTTGAGCTTAACACCATCTTACATCACCAAGTCCATTGTCCTTGTTTTATTCACATATCATCTTCCAGTTAAGTCCCCAGTTCACAATCTTCTGATTCTCCACAACTTCTGCCATTCAGCTTGGGGACTTTACTATACTCTTGATATCCCTTCAGAAAACTCACCTTCTAGTTCATCAGCTCCCATGACTTACATTTTGACTCCACATGCTCTACCCACGTGGTTGGTCACTGCTTAGAACCTACAATCCCATGTTACTATACTTTTGCCATGTTCTTAAACTTCAAAATTTTCTATTAAAACAAACTCCTAAAACTTATGTCCACACTTTCTATCTGTACATCACTATACACTTTGGTATCCTCTTACAAAACTCACCTCCCAGTTCATCAACTCCACTGACTTACATCTACTTTGGCCACCATATTCATGGTCACAGCTTAGGCTAATATCATACATTACTGGGCTAGGGCCGTGACACTTAATCTCACCATAACTTTCTTTCCTTCTAACATTCCCCCTTCTTCCAATAACCTCAATTTTTGCCTCAGTTTTCTCTACTTACAGTTTTGATCCTATAGTTAGCAAATTCAACTGAACATTGTCCTCTACTTTTAAATACCTTCCCCCTTGTCCTATTGCTAGTCACATCATTCCAAGCTCCAAAACAGGTCGTGTGTTCTTCACTCGTATTCTTTTTTCTGTCAAATGCTGCTGGAGAAATCCATAACCATGACAACTGGGTTAACTCGAATTTAATGTTATCTAAGCTCAGCTGGACCCTCATTGGTGCATGTAAACTGCTTATTCTTCCCTGATTGATTCTTTACCATATGTCTCACAGTAACTGCTTTAAACCTCTCTCTTCTCTCTTCAACCCCTGCACTACCTACTTTCCCATCTCTCTTAGCTGACAGTCTCATCTTCTATTGTTCTGAGAAAATAGAGATATCTGTGATTAATTCTAACTTCTTCCTTACTTCACCCCTCAAAACTTAGAGTATCATTTTATATTTTCTCTGATGTTGTTCAAATTTTTGAAAAGAAATTGCTTTTCGCCTTTCCTAATCCAACTCCTTTACTACTAGCGCTCTTAAAACCACCTTATGTTTTGTCTTATTGGAACTTACCCTTCATTCATCCCCTTCTATTTTTCTTATCTCCATTTATTCCAAGTTCATTGGCCATTGTCCCTTCCCTGATTCCTATGGACACAGGTCGTCCTCATCATGGGCAGTAACTAGATATGATATTGCCTTTTCCTAAAGCAATATTCTGTATCTCTCCCCCTATTCACAACAAAACTCCTGGAGTTGTCTTTGATTGTAGAATCCATTTCAAATCTCACAACTCGTATTTCAATCCTTTTTAAAATAGCTTACAACACTATCACTACACTGAAACTGTTCTTTTCAAATTCTTCAGTGTGGAACTAGATGTAAAGTAACTATAAAAGAGAGAAAAAATATAGTTCTGTTGGATTTTGAGATGGATTCTATAAAAAATAAAAATTTAAAGTTACCCTCATTACGCAGAAATTTAAAAAAAATTTGTGCTTTCTTACCTACTAAATTCGATGCCCTTTATATCTCTTAATTCTCCTTTATTTTTGATGCTAGTAAACACCCAACCCCTCTTTCTACAGAATATTCCATCTCCTTTTGACTTCTATTATGGTATTGAATTGTTTTTTTCTCCTGACTAAATGACCTCTCTTCATCAGTATACTTGGATGTATCATTTTAGAACTTCAACATAATAAACATGAATTCTTTTCAGGGTTTCATTTTGTGCTCTCTGCTCTTCTCTCTATGTATTGCCAGTAATTTCATTGGCTCCCATGAGGTCAAATATAATTTATATGAAGATGATAATATATAGAGAATATATAGAATACATCTGTATATCTAGCACTGATCTTCCTCTTACTTTCAAGTCTTGCATCAACAATTACTGACTGGCCATCTCCAACCATATGTCCCACTTCGAGTCTCAAATTCAATATACTCAAAATGGAACTCATTATTTTCCCTTCTAAACCCACTATTCCTCTACATTTCTCCTTTTGTCTTGAGGTAGTTACTATCAGTTACCTTTCAAAATGGAACTCATATCCCACAAACTCACTCATTCTCTAAACTTTCCATTTCTGTTGAGGTGGTAATTATCTATCATTCAGCTATACAATTGCAAAGTCAACACTGTATCCACTGTCCCTCACCTCTTATGTCCACTGAATTGCTAACTTAGACTACCTTTAGCATCTTCTGATTCCATCTTCTTTTTTCTAACTCACCAACCCTCATTACTTCCGCCTATATTAATGTAAGTCTTCTCTGTTTCCCCTGATTATCATTTCCCCCTTAATTGAACATCCTCTTAGTTGTATATCTCAAAAAAGAAACTTCAGTGGTTCCATCTTAGTTCCAGAATGAAAATGCAAACTCTTCTACCTATTTACAAGCTTTTACAGTATAGCCCTTATTTATCTTTCCATACTTATATGAGGTTACTCTCTAGTCATTCTATGTTCCAGAAAAACTGACATTATCTTTTCCTCAAACTTGACCTGCCATTTTTCTTTGTCTTTACATAGGACACTAAACATGTCTGAATGTACTACCACCAAATTATCACCAAAAAAAACTTCTTACATTCTTAGAACCTCAGGTTTCTTGTTAGTTCAACTCAATGCATTCCAATTCCTCTCAGAGGTTAATTCTGTCTCTCTTCATCCCTGTCTGTCGTCTTTTGTCTCTGTCTCTCTCTCTTCCCTCCTTACATTGTTTTTATGTTGTCTCTGTGTCCACACAATAGAAGTCAAGTTCTTGATGTCAGGGACTCTTTCATTTTTATCTTTATATCCCTTGCTCACAGAGGTCACTTCTATTTTTCCTTTATTCTCAAAAAGCACAATGACATAAGGGAGGTAACACCATGACACACAAGTAAATTGGATTTAAGAGGGGAAGGGTTGGGCAAAGTCACCAACCTCACTTTCCCCTTGGGATCCAGCTCAGTTCAGTGACCAAATATGGATCAGGATGACTGGAAATGGCCAGGATGCAGTGGTCATTGGCCACTGCAGGAGACCTTGACCTTTTTACCTAAGGTCTTGTAAAGATCTCAGTTTGAGTGAGGCAGTACCTATTCAGTGATTAACACTTAATAAGAAATGAGGCAAGAATGGTCTCTTTAAAAGAAAAAACAGTTCTGGGAGGGAAAGATCCTCAAACTTTCTGGTTAAAACAGAAACAATTGCTATTTACATTCATTTAGAGCCAATCTGGACTCAAACAATGACCAAGTAGGGTTTGACTTGCAATTTACAGTTGGGCAATCAAAGAGAAATCAGAGGTATTTGGGGTTAAGGTTGGTCTTTAAAAGAAAAATATAACAAAATAAAATTCTCAAAGATTAAAATTTACATTCCTTTTGGGCAGTGCACAGATAAGGTTGTGATACCCTATGGAGAGAAAGAAAGAGAAAGAGAAGGGAAGAGAGAGAGACAGACAGAGAGAGAGAGACAGAGAGAGAGAGGGACAGAGGGAGACAGAGGGAGAATGAGGAAGAGAAGGAAGGAAGGGATGAGCAAAGTCACCAGCCTCAATGACCCAAGATGCAGTGGGGGACCTTGGTCTTTTCAAGCTAAGGTCTTAAACAGGTCTCAGTTTGACTGAGCCCTTTATATCCCAATCTCGTAGACAATGCCTTGAACATAGTAGACACTAACTCAATGTCCTCTGGTTTGTTTTTTAATTTAATTTCTCTGCTTTCTGCCTTGAAAGCAAATGAGCTTCCCCTACTACCTTCTCAGTGTCTAGGAGTATGGAAGGGCACCTGTCATTAACAATGAAGAGTTCACTGTAAAATTCAACTCTTGCTTCTGATTTAACATTGCTACAGAAAATAGATTACTCTCAGTATTGCCTTTATCTCTTCCTACTTCCAGTCTAGTTACTCCTAATTTCCAAAAAAATCCCCATTACTGACAACACTTATTTTACCCCACCAAAAAATACTAACTTTGGAATGGATTTTTGGAATACAATCCCCATGCTATAAACTCCCCAAAAGTTTTGAAAATGTCCAATTAGACATTTGGTTGCTCCTAAACTACCCCTTAACATATACCACTTCATCTATAATATAACTAATATTTTGCCTGTAATTCTTGCACACCCAAACCCACCAAGTCTTCTGCTCTCTCCTACATCCCTTCACTGTTGCCCTGCTCTTCTCAATATTATAACTCCTAGATATCAGAGTAAAGTCCTATCTGCCACTCGAGCCAAGCATTGTCTTAGAATACCTGACAATAATTACTACCTTGTAACCAAAGTATATTTTCAATTTCCAGCTTTCCTGGATTGTAATTTTCTTGAGGACAGGGATTATGCCATTTCTCATATTATACCTTGTAACTCACTATCTCTCAGAACTCTATTTTTTCCAAGATTTTGAGCTGTGAAATTTCACGTTCCAGTAAGGGGTAAAGTGATGTGGCAGAAATAATATTAAATTTGTAATCAGATGACCTAGATTCATACCCTAAATTTGTTGCTTCTTTCTTGTGCTACCTCAGGAACTTTCCCTGGTCTCAGTTTCTCCATATGAAAAATTAAGTAGTTGAATTAGATGATGTACTTTCCACATTCCAAATCTAAAGCTATAATTCTCTGATCTATGACCTCTGATTTCTTGACTATTCCCACTAATTTACACTAAACATACACTTCAGCTTTATTTTATTTTCAGTCACTTTACATACACTTCTAACACAGAATAAACAGCTTGCTACCACATTCTGCATAAATACTGAAACATTTTATTTTCCTCTGATGCCACCAACGGTCTACTTCCTAATATTTAAAGCCTATAATTTACTTCACTAAGAAGATTGAGGCCATTCAAAATGTGCTCTGTCAAATCCCCTCAGCTCTCTCTCCATCTCTCTCTTTCGTACCAGTCAGTGTTTAGTTTGTCAGCATTCATTGCACCCATTTCTTCAACACTAATGTTTTGTTATTTACATGCCTCTGTTTTTTCCATGCTCCAACAAAATATGATTACACTCAAACATATCCTGTGCTTTCTTGTCCTGTTGCCTTTGCTTATGCTTTTCCTTGTCCCTTGAATGGCTTCACTTGATTGTCTCTCTTTCTCTTTTGGATTCCAAAGCATTCATAAGATTTTAATACTAAAAAGGAACTTAGTATCTACTCCAACTCTGCATCTTATAGATAAGAAAACTGAATCAAAAGAAGACTAAATGCCTTGGCCAAGATCATATAGTTAGTAAATATCATGATCAAAAATAAAGCTCTGTAACTTTTGCTCCGATCCAGTAACCTTTCCATTGCAACATACAGATTCAAATGTCCTCTCAATGAAACAGTCCCTCATATTCCCTGTTACTAATTTCTCCTCGTATTTCATAGGAACTTTGTTCTGTCCTTCTCTAATACACTTTTATTTCTAAAATACTTTTAATTTAGCCCATCTTATATTTATATACATATGCATAGGTTTATGATTTTTTTTTTCCCTTATTGGCCCAGAAGCTCAATGAGATAGGAGTGGTAACTTATTTAAGTGTCATAACTCTTCCAGAACTTAGTACAATATGTTACCATCATTCAAATCTTTATTGTGGTTATTAGATTGAAAATTTTAATTTTTACTTTCCACTTTAAAGAATACCTGAATCTTTATATGTCCAGCATCTAGCAGTCTTAACATTTACTAATTTGAAATACAGCTCCTCCTTGTCTATTTTTATTTTTTTTCTTATCAGTATAATTGTCTGGCCTTTGTAAATGTACAACATTCCCTACCCCCAGAGCCCAGTCACTGTCACTGCTCACTGTCACACAGGTATAAAGTGTCAAACTTGTCTACTACCTTCATATACAGCATTCATTCCATTACACCATATTGTAAGGGAATTTGTTGTCCCTATAGATCTCATCATTTTTACCACTCATTTCATATGCCAAATTCTCATCTTCAACAAAATTCAGCAGCCAGGTGATAGGCGTTAAATGTCATACACTTATAAGGTACTATTAAAACTAAGACTGAAATAACATAGCTTTTGTCACCAAGAGGCTTACATGTAATAAAAGTATATAACGTGTGCACGAATAAGTAAATACAAAGAATTACAAAATTATTTCAAGGAAAGAACATTAACAACTTTGGCATCAAGAAAGGTCTCATCAAGGAGGTGGCACTAGAATGTGTCATGAAGAAAACCAGTGATTCCAAGAAGTAAAAAGGAAAAGGATGTGTATTCCAGATAAAAGGAATCATTTGTGCTAAGCATCATATTATTTATGCCCATGTATACAAGGATCTGAAATTTCTTTTGCACAGGACTTCTTTGATCTATTTATAGTCTCAGAGAACTCTCTGAGACTTTGAGAAGCTGTGAGACTTATCTTTGCTTACACAAATGGTAGGTGTCAAATGTGGGACTTGAACACAGGTCTTCTTAATTCCAAGTCCATTACTTTATCAACTAAACCTTTGTGCATTTCCTTCATGCAAACCTTCGTACAATATGATTATCTCTCTTTCTATACCTGTTGAAATTCCTCACTGAGATAACAAGTGAATAGTCCCTGTTTCACTAACACCCTTGTGAAAATATGAGGAAGACTCCTAATATATTGAGAGGATCCCTTAAGGTCAAATTTTGGGAGGCCATGGATAAAAGTTGCATAGTATAGGTAGATATAGATGTTTTGTTTTGTACATCATTAGATGGAAATTATGAATCAATGAAATTATAGATCCAATAGAGTCTTTGAGTATATTCCAGTCTTTACAACTAAACAACAAACACCTTAAAGGAAAGAACTATATTATACCTTCTTCTTTCTTCAGTACCTTGACAAGGTGCTGCTTTGCTCATAGAAGTCATAAATAACATCTAGTGCTGATAGCATACACAATTCATTTCAACTCCTTTCAACAAACATTGACTAATATGCTAAATCTGGAGATTCAAAGACCAAAGCAGAACAGGGAAGAAGCTAATATTCTACTGAAATACACACTCAGTCAAACTGGAAAAAAGGTCCATTTTACCCTTAATTTTTAAGAGTGTGTCCAAAAATATTATAAATATATACATACATATATAACATACATATATATAACATATATATCATATATATCATATATATCCTAGCCTATTAAAATCATACACATTCTTCAAGATCCAGCTCTCAGGTTACAGCTAACTATTCTATTTCAATACTCATGTAGCAATTAGTATTTCTTGCATTTATTTTTTTTTTGTCAAGACCTGTTATTTCACAAGTACATAAAACTTTCTCAGATAAGGAAATTAAAGAATCTTAAAAAATGAGCAAAGTCAGTATTTGAATAAGGCCAATTGGAGGGATGCTGTATAGTCATTTTGCTATTCTCTCAAAATTATCTTCTAAAACAATGGATAAATAATCCACATATTCCAACAAGAAGAAGTTTTTTAAGTCAAATGAGAATCCTGTAATCTATCATTTCTTTAAAGAAAATAAATAAAAAATCATTAAATTTTTCATAACAAACTATATAAAATCAGTTCTGGAAATTGACTAAATTTCTGGAATTCTTAGGTCCCTCCAATAGTTTTCTGAGAATTCTCTCTGGTGTCAATATCCCAAGTAATATGAGGAAAATAATAGCAATTTTAAGTTCATGGATTAGCTTAACCCTATTAAATAAGAACAGCCATTATTTGGCCATTGATTGCTATTACACAGTCATAAACTATATGAAAAAACTACCTGAGAATGCTAGTTAGTTTCTATTACAAACTTTAAGCAACCATCTCTCCCTACCCCCAGCACCATGACCTGGATGCAGGAAAAGCATTGTGAGAAACAAATCTTCTGTATCATTTTTATTGCTCTCACTGTTGTATGTCTGCCAGCAAGACAAAGAAATAAACACTGAAGCTTGCTTTCCTGCCCACTGAAAATTTTTGTCAGTGCTTTTTTTCAATGAGAAGATAGAATCATTTTATGTGCACCACTTTTACTAGCAACTTTGTCACACTAATGAATTAAAACTCTTCTGAAGAGAACTGAAACCATCTTTAAAATATTTGGCAGATGGCGTTGTATAGGATATTATGAGGTATATAGTGTGAAGACTATATTAACATTCCCTACAGATGCCAAAAATAGCTCACTTTAGTCCTTTGTAATATCCATTTACATTTGTCCCTAGGTAAACTCAGAATATACCACAGTCATTCATTCATTTTACTCATATGTATACACAATATATATGTCATATACATTGACAGAAGGTTGAGAAACCCAAAAGAAATCATATTCTACCCATTTCCTCTACCATATGAATTCAAATCGGGCCTCACTCTTTTGTTTCTTTCTTTAGGTAATTTTCCCCAATGCTTCCCCCCACCCCCCTACTCTTTTGGAAAAGCAGTGGATGCCTCCCCCTGCTGGAAAAATATTAAATTACATGCTGAAATAGGCTGTGTCCTCAACAGAAGATTCCTAATAAAGTACACTAAGTATTTTGATTATCTTACCAGGCACAGTAGAGCTATCAGCTATCTTTAGTGTTTCTTTTAAAAACTGTCAAACTCAACTGATTTTTTAAACTGTTTATTAATCATAAAATTCATTGTTCCAAAGAGAACACCTAATTAGTATACCGGATTAAAACTGAATTTATAAACTAAAGAAAACGATAACAACAAATAGACGAGATAGGGACAGATAAGCCAATTCTATATTTCAAAATGCACTCCATTTCAGGGGTATGATTATGAGTTTTTTCATCACTTTATTTGCTGTCTTGAAAAAAATTTAAATTTCTCTAATGGTACGTTCTCATATTTTTAAATAAGTTTTTCTTATTTGTTCCTGATTTTTTTTAAGGAGAGGAAAAGTAGATAAAATAACTGACTTTTCAACTTTCATTTTTTCAATCTTGCATTCAGTACCCAGAATTGTGGAAACTATGAATGCAGTCTTCCCTTTCCCAAATTCTCACAGATTAAATTCTTCAGATAATTACTTAAATCATGAACATCGTTGCAAAATTGTAGTTATTTTCTTATATAACTAAAGAATAAAGAAGGGAAATAGTTGCTGTTTTTAACTTTTGAGAGTACAAGTATTAATGAAACTTTCATCTATTATAAAGTAAATAAAAAAAACAGTCTTAATTGTGTATGAAATAGTAGCATGCATATTTTTTCTATATGAACTATCCATACAAACAATAAGTATATTTTCATGATTCATTAAAATACCCAACTTCTGATTTATTTTAGCGTACACTAGCCCACAGAAGTCCAAGCGACATAACTGCGTTCTGACTAATTTGATAAGGAGGAAATTAATAATTGATGAACACTCCTCCCCATTGTAGTTTCTTTAAAAAATGTATTGATCTCTACTAGTCTTAGCTGCTGTTTTTATTTCAAAGTTGTAGTTGAAGAGCATTATTTGAACCTGCATTTATTCATTTCTTTAAGCCTAACAACATACAACAGCCTTCCTTAAGGAAGAGTCCTCGTGCATCCCTAGGAATGTAATGTCTTTTACGTTAGAGGTTCACAAAAGAACACGCATACTTTGTAAAACAGCTGTTCAACTGGCGAAAGCGTGTCTGGGTACATCTCGTCCAGCGCCTAATCATCACCCTTGAAATAGATTTACCAGCATCCCATCTTATGCTTCCCGACATGTAAATACATACATACGGGTGGTCTCATCTGACTTACTTAGTAACATGACTTAGATAGGCTATGGTAAAGACTGTCTGATTGGCTTAAATGGCATCAGATCCCTTCCAAAGGGCTGCGGAAGCGCTAGTCGGTAGCGACAAGGTTCGTGGAGGATCAGGCGTGGAATCCTACTGGGAACATAAATGACTTCCCGACTGATCATCTGTCTGTCTCCCTCATTCCCCAAGTGTCCTGTTGTGCAGACCGCCTTCCACTTTCAGCTTCTTTCATTGACAACCCTTGAACCCTTATCAGAATCCTCCTTACCCATTATCCTGACAGGTCACAATCTCGGTAGCTTTTCTCTCATGGGTTGATTCTCAGTTTAAAATGTAAACGCGGAGGAAGAAGAAGAGGGCGGGGAAACATCTGCAGGCTCCTAAGCTCTGACTCTTATCTTCCTAGGATGCTAGGTAAGCCAGAGCTTGGGCGGCTAGGAGGAGACAGGTCTGCTTCCCAACTTCACTTCCCTAACACACTAGCCAGGCACGAGCCGGCCAGTCAGTCGATGCCTCCCCATCACGCGCCAGACCAGTCTTACCTACCTTCGGCCAGGAGGCGCGTTGCATGCACGAAGGATGGATCCAAGCTATCTTTCTCTGCCATCAGCTCGGGCAGATATTTCTCCTGTTCCATAGCTGGCACTCCGGCGCGGCGGTCAGCGCGCAAAAGCTAGAAAGGCGCTGCTCAAATGGCAGTGGCGCCTGATGGCTCTCCCCTCCTCCTCCTCCCTTCCCTCCTCCCCCTCCTCGTCCTCCCGCTCCGCCGCCGCCTCCTCCACGGCCGCCGCCGCTGCCACCGCCGCCGCCTCCTAGCCTCTGGCGCGGAGCTGGTGGCAGGGGCTCTCACCGGCCCATGCAGCTGTCGGGCTGGCTGTGCACTACCTTCTCCCGCCGCCGCTGCAGCTGCCCCGCGCAGACACAGACCCCTCTAGCTCTCCCCTCGCTCTCTTTCTGAGCTCAGTCTAATTGCAGCGGCCTTAACTAGAGAGGCGGGAGGAAGGGGTCCCCGCACCCCACCTCTTCGGACTGCTCATTGGCCACTGCGCCCGGGGAGGCGGAGAACCCAAAGAAGGTTCTGGTGCCGCGATTGGGCTGAGAGCTTAGTCTGACCGCCTGACGGGCAGACCAGAGCGGCGACGGGCGGTGGAGGGGGTCCAGCAGGGCAGAGCAAAAGCAGCCTTCATGCCACCACGACCTGCCCTGCCTAGTGTGCTTGAGGATTTCTGTTAGGAGAGCTCTGGGTATCGTCCGGTGTTGACAGAGAAGATTCTGGCTCTACCTAGATAGGATGCAGGGACCAAAATCTGGACAAGGGAAAAAAAGAAAAAAAAAGATTTAGTGATGAAAAGTGGGTAAGGTCGGGATGGAGTATGCACTACGGCTATAGTAAGTCTCTCAAGGGCTGATTCTACTTCATCAGCGTCTCTAAGAGCACGAGTGTCTTCTATAGTAAATGCTCTTCTGAACCGTGAAATAATTAAAATACAGGCGTGTCCTCACCCCCTAAACACACACACACACATAATCTCAAAGACTAAAGACATAAAGACATTGTCTTGAGAAAGGCATTATTTAGGTAACGCAGGAACTTCACTGAAGAAAAGAAAATCACCTCCAATGATTTAAGGGTATTAATATGTGACAATCCTCTAGAGTGTAGTAAATAGAGCAGAGTTTTGGTTTCTTTTTTTTTTCTTTCCTGCCCGACTTCACTTAATCTAGAAGCTAAATTCAAGTACTTAGCTAAACAGTTCAGGAAGGAATTCAAAAAGGAATTCAGGAAAGGGACACTGAACCAGGTGGTTCTTATGTTTGCCTTTCCTTTCTTCTAAGAGTACATAGCATTTGACCATAGACCAATGCTGTTCCAGTGACTATCGCACTATACTCCAGAGCTAAGAGAGTTCAGATCTCAGGTGTACTGCTGGAATAGTGGTACACAAAGCAGGAGTTCCATTTGCACAAGAACCTAAGCAATATTGAACCCTCACGCAAAAATTATTCTATACAATTAAATTATTATTAAATGATCCAGAGTGTATTATTGGGGTGATTTCCCTCCCAGAAATGTTGCCCTACAATTCGCATAACCTTCCTGGACCCATTTCCTCATCTGTGAAATGGAGAAGCAGTGGAAAATTCTTCTCAGATTATCTGTGAGGATCAATTGAGATGATTATTTAAAGGGATAAATAAATGCAAGCTATTATTTCACTTTTCAGGCTAACTTAACAGCAAATACATATGCTTAAAACTGAATTACTTCATTTTTAAATTAGTATTTGTAATATGTTGCTCCTTTTGGATTTCAAATCCCTTTTGTTCCATGCACAATAACAAATAATAATACCTTACCATTATATAACTTGGAAAAACACATATTCCCTAAATATATATTCTCTCTTCATAATAAAGTATATTTATTTTATAACATTAAAACTGCTAGAACACCTTCAAATTGATGTTCTTTTCATCCTCACAGATCTATGAAATAGTAGAACAGATATGACTTCTGCCTTTTATAGGAGAGGAAAATGAGGTAGATAGTATTTATTAGTCACTTAAATGGGTAAAATCGGGACTATGCATTTATAGCTAGAAGACTTATGGATCAACCAACTCAATTTACAGATTTGAATTTGTAAATTGAGTCTCAGAGAGCTTCAGTGACAGATATAAAACCAAACATTTAGAAAGTGACAGATTCAAGTCCAGGTTCTGTAACTCCTTCCTCTAGTGCTCTTCCACAAAACCAAATCCACTGACTCCTAGATCTCTATACCACACTCCCTCTCCTCATCCATTTCTAAATCCAATTCTTTTTGAATCTTTGGTCATCTCTTTGCAACTTTTAGCTTCTATATGTTATCATAATTTAGGAATGAGTTTATATAGAGGTACTGTCTTGAGAGTCTAAGCATGCTCAGCATCTTGAATAGACTTTAGTCCCTAGAAAGTTCCTTTGCACTGTTTTCTGTCCATGGTCCTGACCCTGCAGCAACTTACAGAGAGAGCAATTCTTACTTGATAGACAGTTGTTGGCAGTTACCGCAGTAGTTGAGAAGAGTTAGGTGAGAAATAGGGCTAATATATGTTAAAAGTATGGAATAGGGAATTATAAATTGGAATAAATAGCCATTCTTATTGGATAATGATTGCCTTCACATTTTATTATATAGTCTACAAGAGACAAATGATATGCACCTATCAGAGAGGTATATAGAAACCGAATTTCATGAATTAAAATGATGCAGATATTTTACTCTATTATCCGATCTTATAATTACATTATATATTCACAACCTTTTCTTCCATGATTAAGTATACATTTAGAAGATACAACAGTTTAGCTGTGGATGTATTGACATAATATAATACTTCAAGAATCTTGATTTCAGCATTCCTTAGAATAATGCAGATTGCAACCTTTATGCTCCTTCATAGACGTTCTTCATGAATTGCTGTGGCCAAAAGCATCACTTTGTGATTAACCATCTGCTAATGAACTTCAATGCATTTAATTAGGCTGATCCTCCAATGACAAACACAATTTGTGTCAGATTCCATTAAAATGAAACATGAAACCCTAAGTCATACCCATGTCATACTGAGATATCAGCATAGGAACATATATTTTTTTATCATGAAAATGTCCTACATGTCACCAATTTAATCTACTGATTATATTTAGGAAGTACTGATCATCATAAAAATATCCAGTAATATTTTCTTAAAGAATATCAAAAATTTTTTAAAGGTTTGAAAACATTATATTCCATATCAAACATTCAAAATTGCATAGAATGTTAATAAACATAAAATTATAACTTACTATATAAAATAATATTAATGAAACAAATCATGGTATATGAGTACACTGCAACATTATCAGACTATAAGAAATAGCTAATATTGTAGTTCCATAATAAATGACCCTAATGCAGGCCCTCATAACCTCATGCCTGAATTGTTGCAATACTCTTCTCAATATTCTTGCCTCAAGTTTCTCCCAACTCCAACACATTTGCCACTAAATGATTTTAATTAAAGCACAGGTTTAATCATATTACTTCTATTTCTCCCCATTGAATAAATTCCTGGGGCTTTGTGTTTCTTCTAGGATTGAATAAAAGTTCCTCTCTTCGACTTTTAAATCCCTCCTATATTATTTATCCCTCTCCCGTATTTCCAGTCTTTTTATACATTGCTCCCTTCAAAGCATTCTTTGCTGAACATATACAGGCATCTTTGATTGTCCTTGAACTCTAATTCCCCAATCTGTGAATTATCACTAGTTGTACCTAATGCCTGGAATTCTCTTCCTTCTGCTCTGTACTTCCTTGGCTCCTTGTTTTGCTTCAAGTTTCAAATCAAACCATACCTTCTTCAAGGAGAATTTTTTCTACTCTCCCTTAATCCCAGTGTTCTCCCATCTATAATTATTTTTAATTCATTTTTATAAGCCTTGATTATACATAGGTGTTCTCATCTTTACATTAGATTGTGACCTCCTTGAAGGCAAGGACTGATTTTGCCTTTCCCTGTACCCCCAGTGCTTGGCATATAGAAATTGCTTGGTAGGTGCTTAGGTCTTGCCTGTTTACTATGAGATATTGAGAAAAAAACATGAGAATCAATATAGAGTGAAAAAAGCAGAACCAAGAAAACAATGTGCAAAATAACTATAGCAATTTAAATATAAATAACAGAAATTGAAAATCAGTGCTAGGTAATCAAAAGGATTAAAAAAAATATTTCATGTGGTATTAAACATGTTCAATGTATCATTTGGTTATACAGAACTCCCTTTGTCTGTTTGCTTGTTTCTTTGATGTTACAAGAGAAGTCACACTAAGTAGGGAACAAAGGTCTTCCTATTGGGATGGAATGTCACATAAAAGGCGTAAATAAACCCACTTTTTTCTCTATTTTGTTTTATAATTTATTTTTCAGTTCATAACATTCACTTTCACAATAATTTGAATTCAAAATTTTCTACCCATCTCCCCCATCCTTAACCACAGGACAACATGAACCCCATCCACCATTCTTCCAGTTTTCTTCCCTTCTCTTACCCCCCCACCCCAGCTTCTTTCATTCCCATTCCCATCCATTTTCCTGTAGGGCAAAATAGATTTCTATACTCCATTGCCTGTTAGCTTAATTTCCAGTTGCATGCTGAAACAATTTTTAACATTCATTCTTAAAATTTTGAATTCCATATTCTGTCCCTTCCTCTCAACCCAATGTCATTGAGAAAACCAGCAAAATGTCATGCATATGTAATGATACAAAGCACTTCCATAATAGTTATGTTGTAAAAGACTAAACACAATTCCCTCTGTCCTATCTGGCCCTCCATTTATTTCATTCTCTCCCTTAAACTGTCCTCCCACAATAGTGGTTGTTTCTGATTATGCCTTTCCCCAATTTGCTGTCCCTTCTATTATCTGCCCCCTCCTATTCCCTTCCCTCTTGCTTTCCTGTAGGGTAAAATAGATTTCCATGTCCAATTGAGTGTGTGTTATCCTCTTCTTAAGCCAAATCCCATGAGAGTAAGGTTCAATAATTTCCTTTCCTCTTCCCCTTCTTCCCCTCCATTGTAATAGCTATTTCTTCCATCTTTTAATTGAGATGATTTGTTACATTCTACCTCTCCCTTTCTCTTACTCCTAATACATTGCATTCAACAGTAAATTTTATTTTTTTAGATATTCTCCCTTCATATTCAGCTGACCCTGTGCCCTCTGTCTATGTGTGTATGTATATGTGAATATATGTACATATATATACACATAAATACCCATACACACATATATACATATATATATATATATATATATATATATATATGTATATATGTGTGTGTGTGTGTATTCCCTCTAAATACCTTGATACTGAAAAAAGTCACATGAGTTACAAATAACATCTTTCCATGTAGGAATGTAAACAGTTCAACTTCAATGAGTTCCTTAAGTCTTTTCTTTCCTGTTTACCTTTTCATTTTTCTCTTGATTCTTTTTCTATTCAGCCCTGGTCTTTTCAACCAAGCATTTCAAGAGTGCGTGTAAGTCCTCTATCCTCTACTTTATTGAAATTCCATTTTTCCCCTGAAGTACTATACTCAGTTTTGCTGGGTAGGTGATTTTTGGATTTAATCCTATCTCATTATTTTAAATTACTTTTTATTTATTTTTTTAATGTTCTACAATTACTACCATAAAACCTAGATTTTTACTCTTCCAGATCTATCCAACACCACCCCCATCCCTGCCCAAGACAGCATACAATTCCACACAGGATCCACATATACTTTCCTATTGAATACATTTTCACTATAGTTAAGCTGTGTAGATGAACTAAAATAAGTGGAAGAAATCATATAACAAATCAAAACATGATACACACAAACAAACATGATCTGCTACATTCTGTGAATGAATTCCATAGTTCTCCCTCTGAATGTGGAAGACATTTTGCCTTAGAAAACCACTGGAAATTTTTTTTAATTTCTTACATTATTACAAAGTTCCAAGTCTACCAGAAAAAAACTCTCGCACACTGTGGACATTGCTGTGCAGAAAGTTCTCCTGGTTCTGCTCCTTTCACTCAGCATCAGATCATACAAGTCCTTCCAGGCCTCTCTGAAGTCTTCTTGTTCATCATTTCTTGTGGCACAATAGTACTTTATTATACTGATATACCACAACTTATTCAGCCATTCCCCAGTTGATGGGCCATCCCCTTGATTTCCAGTTTTTGGCCACTACAAAGAGTGATGCTACAAATATTTTTGTACATGTGGGATTCTTTCCCATTTTTATGATCTCTTAGGGATACAGTCCTAGTAGTGATATTGCTGGGTCAAAGGATATGCGCATTTTTGTAGCCCTTTGTGCATAGTTCCAAACCACTCTCCAAAATGGGTGGATGAACTCCACCAACAATGGATTAGTGTTCCAAGTCTCCCATATCCTCTCCAACATTTATCATTTTCCTGTTCTGTCGTATTTTCCAATCTTATATGTGTGATGTGGTACCTCAGAGTTGTTTTGATTTGAATCTCTCTAATCAAAAGTGATTTAAAGCATTTTTTCATATGATTATTGATGTCTTTAATTTCTTCCTCTGAAAATTGTCTGTTCATATCCTTTGACCATTTATCAATTGGAAAATGACTTGTATTGTTGTATATTTGACTGAGTTCTCCATATATTCTAGAAATGAGGCCTTTCTGAGATTAACTGTAAAAATTCTTTCCCGATTTACTACATCCCTCTGAATTTTGGTTGTGCAAAAACTTTTCAGTTTAATGTAATCAAAATTATCCATCTTGCATTTCATAATGCTTTCAATCTCTTCTTTAGTAAAAAAAATTCTTCCCTTCTCCATAAATCTGATAAGTACACTATTCCTTGTTCCTCCAATATTTCCGTATTATCAATCTTTATACCTAGATCTTGCACTCATTTGGACTTTATTCTTGAGTATTGTGTCAGGCATGGGATTATACATAGTTTCTGTCACACTGTTATCCAGTTTTCCCAGCAATTTTTGTCAAACAGTGAGTTCTTATCCCAGAAGTTGGGGTGCTTGGATTTATCAAACAGGAGGTTGCTATATTTCTTGCCTATTGTGTCTTGAGTATCAAGTATATTCCACTTGTCTACCCTTCTGTTTCTTAGCTAATACCAAGTAGTTTTGATAATTGCTGCTTTATAGTACAATTTGAGATATGGTAACACTAGGCCACCTTCCCTAGTGCTTTTCATTAGTCCCTTTGATATTCTGGATCTTTTGTTCCTCCAGATGAATTTTGATATTATTTTATCCAGCTCTAGAAAATAATTATCTGATAGTTTAATTGGTATGTCACTAAATAAGTAAATTAATTTAGGTAGAATTGTCACTTTTATTATATTAGCTCAGCCTACCCATGAGCAACCAATGTTTTTCCACTTCCTTAAATCTGACTTTATTTGTGCAAAAAGTGTCTTGTAATTACGTTCATATAGTCCCTGGGTTTGTTTTGGCAGGTAAACTTCCAAGTGTTTTATAGTGTCTACCCTAGCTTAAATGGGGTTTCTCTTCGTATCTCTTGCTGCTGGACTTTGCTGCTAATATATAGGAAAGCAGAAGATTTGTGTGGGTTTATTTTGTAACCTGCACTTTGCCAAAATTGTTTATTATTTCAAGTAGTTTTTTACTTGAATCTCTGGGATTCTCTAAGTATATCATTATATCATCTGAAAAGAATGACAACTTAATTTCTTCTTTGTCTATTCTTATTCTTTCAACTTCTTTATCTTGTCTTATTGCTACAGCTAATATTTCTAGTACCATATTAAATAATAGTGGTGCTAATGGACATCCTTGTTTCACCCCTGATCTTATTGGAAATGCATCTAGCTTATCCCCACTGCATATAGTGCTTGCTGAAGGTTTTAGGTACATGTTGCTTGTTATTTTATGGAAAGTTCATTTTATTCCTATGTTCTCCAGTGTTTTTAAGAGGAATGGGTGTTGTATTTTGTCAAAAGCTTTTTCTGAATCTATTGAGATAATCATGTGGTATTTGTTAGTTTTGTTGTTGATATGATCAATAATGCTAATAGTTTTCCTAATGTTGAACTAGTCCTGCATTCCTGGCATGAATTTAACCTTATTATCATGTATTATTTTCATGATAAGTTTCTATATTGTTTTTGCTAAAATCTCATTTAAAATTTTTGCATCTATATTCATTAGAGAAATTGGCCTATAATTTTCTTTCTCTATTTTGTCTCTTCCTGGTTTAGGTAAGAAAACTATATTTGTATCATAAAAAAAATCCTTCCCCAATTTTCCCAAGTAGTCTATATAGTATTGGAATTAACTGTTCTTTGAATGTTGGATAGAATTCACTTGTAAATTCATCTGGCCATTGAGATTTTTTCCTAGGCAGTTCATTGATGACTTGTTCAATTTCTTTTTCTGAGATGGGGTTGTTTAAGTATTCAACTTCCTTTTCTGTCAATCTGGGCAATTTATAGTTTTTAAAATAAGCATCCACCTTATTTAGACTGTCTAATTTGTGGATATAAAGTTGAGCACAGTAATTTCTAATTATTGTTTTAATTCCCTTCTCATTGGAAGTGAGTTCACCCATTTCAGTTTTGATATTGGTTATTCAGTTTCCTTCTTTCTTTTATTTTGATGAAATTGACCAAATGCTTATCAATTTTATTGTTTTTTTCCCATAAAACCTACTCTTAGTTTTATTTATTAGTTCAACAATTTTCTTAATTTCTATTTTATTAATCTCTCTGTTGGTTTTCAGTATTTCTGATTTGTTCAATGTGTTGTATTGTTTTTTTTTTTTCCAGAGGGAAGAATAATGACTATGGCGTTTAGATATGGTTCAGATCTCACCTCTGCCACGTTCTTGCTGTATAAACTTGATCAAATTCATTTAGCTCCCTAGAGTTCAGCTTCCTCATCTGTAAAATGAGGATGCTTGATCAATTGACCACTGAGGTTCATTTCAGGGGATTAAACAGATCTATATTTCAATGATTATAAGGTTGTGTTCATTGAATAACTAGCTGTCCTTACTGGGAGTCAAAATGAAAAAGTTTGTGCTATTCAGCATCCCCTCATCCCACGGTGGAGGGTGGACAGATTAAAGGAATATAATAAATGACATTTTTTAAAGTTTGTAGGAGATAGAATCTGATATGTCTAACTGTGGAATAGAAGTGCTTATCTGAGAAGAACTAACTTTTCCTTCTCTCTGGCTGCACTGTCTAGTGGTCTTGGTCACTGACTCTTGGTTTCTCCTATAGACATGTTTTTATATCTAATAACTGACTGTCAGTTCCCCCACAAACAGGAAAGGTTTCCATGAAATCAGTCTGTGGCAGAGAATGATGTAGAGGTATGCTGGTAGAGACCACTGCCTCATAAAGAGTTTCTTCTATTTCTAATTAGAAAATTATCTCTTTCTAATAGAATATTATTTGTTCATTCTGTGTCTCAGGATAAATCCATATGAAATTGATATTTTCCCTTCTCTGGGAACTATATAGATACATAAACATAGGCACACAGATGGGCATATGGATATGGATATATATGAATTTGCATATACACATAGTCTATTTTGTTCCCTGAAGCTTCCCACTTGGAAAAATACCAGGCATTACACAAAGATTCTATCTTTCTGTATGTTTTAGTGACCCTAGAAATATTCCTGATATAACACATAAGCTATATATGTTATGCATACATGTATGTATGTTTACATATGCATGTGTGTACATGTATGTGTGTGTACATTTGTATGTGTGTATATATTTGTTCATATACACATAATAGATATTATATATACATGATATATGTATATAATAATATATATATAATATACAATGCATGTATATATAATATATGTAAATATAAAATATTGCATAATATATATTACATAAAATAATATATAATATGTGTGTTTATGTGTATGTATATACATACATATTAGAATGATTGGTTTTGTTTGAGATCATATGGCAAATAGAGAACAATCAAATTCTTAAAGAAAGAAGAAATGATATAAGGGTCTGCAAAAGAGTTAGTATGAGGTAAATAAGAAGAAGAGTTTCACCATTTTTGTTCTCAGCATCAGGAACAGCCACTGACACTCTGCATTGGTTAGGTTGTCTCTCTCCCCCACCCCAATATCTCCTCCATGATCATGTCAGCATTCATGGCAACAACTATACCCTATAACTATACCCTATGTATCATTTCCTGCCTCCCTTGTTATATCCTAAGTTAAGACACTAGCAAACTCCACACTCCGTATCATTTCCAACTTCTTGCACCTGACCACCTCTTATTTTTCCTTATGTTTTAGTTCTTCATTTAATTTAGAAAGAGATGTCTCTTCATATGGGGTTAAAACCCAAAGTTCTTAAATTAGACTACATTGAACCATTCTGTTTCATTTTTAGGTGCCCATCTCAGTCAACTACGTTACAATTTTCTGAGTAAGAGTATTCCATGTAAAATTATACTGCCAAGTACATAGACATGTACCACATATGCATATGTTTGTACAAGTTGGTGTTTAGATGTGTATACATATATGTATATATACTTGCACATATGTATGCATATGTATATGTTTACATGTACATAGCTTAAGTTGTGTATAATGAAACAAATTCATTATTATATTTTTCCATAATGTAGCTAAGGATTCAGGTCTAAAACATTATTAATGTCTAAAAGTTGACCCCATTACACAAAGCTGTACAACTACAAAGTTTCAAGGTGGTCAATTGTTGCTTCATTTCTCAAATAGAAAACAGGGTGAAAAGTGCCCTGGTTTTCTCACCACTTGGAAAAGTCTTCTTTTGAAAAATGAATTCAGCCAATAGCATGTCATTATTTTAATATTTCATTATTTAATAAAATAATGGAATTGAAAAACATTTTATATGAGTATTGGTTCAATAAATTAAGATGATTTCTGGTTTCAGACATTTCCTAGCTGTGTGCCCTTGGCAAGTCATTAATTCTGTTTATCTCAGTATCTCATCTGTAAAATGATCTGAAGAATAATTAGCAGTATCTTTAGCCACAAAATCCCAAATGGGGTTAAGAGGATTTGGACATGACTGAAAAATGACTGAACAACAACATAAAGAATACACTTGAAAAAAGAGGGAACACACCTTATTCATGTCTCTTCCATATATGGTGTTCATAACCAAACTAAGAAAATATAAAGTAGAGAAAGAGAACTATAGAACAACATCACTAATAATTATGGAAGCAAAAAGTACAGAATATATATGACCAGCTAGAATATATGTCAGGTGGTTCAATATCAGGAAAACAACTAACATAAAACAAATAAATATGAAAGTAGTAACCATCATATGCTTATATGAATAGATGTAGAAAAATATTTAACATGTTATAGAATAAATGTACCTAAAACAATAATTTACATATTAATGAATGATTTTTTATTTAATATGATAAATTATCTTTACTTAAAGCCAACAGGTTCTATCTATAATGCAGAAACATTAGAAGCTTTATAATAAGAGCAGTGTAAACACCTCAATGACCACTGTCACTTTCATTATTTTATGTGTTTCCAGAAATGCTAACTCTATCAACACAGGTCGAATTTTTTAAAAAGTAGAAAATGAGCAATTCAGGGAAAGAACTATCTCTGTTTCTATATGGTTCTTTTAGAAAATCTTTATTAATGATTTCAGTAAAATACTAGGATAAAATTAATCAACAAAGTCATTGACTTTGTGTGTATTACTAACAAAAAACAGCAAACAGCTGAAAAATTAAATTCTATTTTCAAGTATGTCAAAATACATAAAATACTTGATTAACTAATCTATAGAGACATGCATAACTTATATGTTTAGAACTACATATCAAACTTTGCAGAAATAAAGGGAAAATAATTAGATATGCATACATTTGTTCATTTTGGGGCAGTGTCAAAATAATAAAACATGACACTTTAAAGAATCAAACAAATTCAGAGTAGCTAGAAAAATACAAGAAGCTCATCAACATAGAATATTTTATGCATGTAATCATTCTGAGTAAGGCATGAAAACAAAGATATAGTAGGGGCTGATACAAATTGATAAATAGTTTCCTTGATACCTAAGTCATTTAAAGATACAAACAAGAAAAGTTCTTGAAAATTCTACATATTTTATTGATGTGGACATCTGGGGTGGGGGAAAGATGGTAGAGTAGAAATAAAACTTAACCAATCTATCCAAACATTACACAGCCAAATCTTTAAAGTAATGTCTCAAATCAAATTCTGGAGAAGCATAGTCAATAAAAATTCAGGGGAGATTTTCTTATAGTCAAGGACACCTTGGAAGGTCAGAAGGACCTCCGACATGAGGTTGCCTGATGCCTTGGAGCCCATGTAGATGCAATACTGTGGTGGGACTTGATGCTGGTGACAGATGCAACCACAGCTTCAGTAGATCTTAACCCTGAAATGGTAATAGGATCCAGCTACAAATCAAAAAGCAAGTATAGCGGACCTCCATGCAAGTATCAGATGTAAAAATGAATATTGTTTGGCAACTCAATTTGCTATATCCACTTCCAGGACAAAATTCCAGAGCAATGAAGAGCACTTCTGTTCACAAGTGAGGAGAGGTCCTGAGGAATAATATCAATTGCAAACCCAAAAGATCAGTTCCTTCCTGAGTTAAGGACCAAAGGTCAGAACAAGTGAGAAGGGATCATGTCTTCAACTGTATCCCAACACCTTAGAAGAACCAAAAAATTTAAAACTCTTAGAAATAGTTCTAAAACAGCACTGTAAAAAATCCTGAAGCTTGGGAAAGTGTCCCTCACTCACCATCTCATGACAGAAATATCATAAAAATTAGAATTGGTCAAATGGTAAAAGAGGTACAAAACTTGACAGAAGAAAAATTCTTCTTTAAAAAGTAAACTTGACCAAATCAAAAGAAAACTATGAAAGTCTCTGAAGAAAATATATATTTTAAAAAAAAATTAGAATCGGGAAAGTGGTAACAAATGTCTCTATGAGAATCCAGAAAACTGTTATTTTAAAAAGTTAAAAGAATGAAAAAATAAATAAGAAAACATGAGATACCTCATTGGAAAAAAATAACTGATCCAGTAATTAGACCAAGAATTTATAATTTTATAATTATTAGACTATCTAAAACACATCATCCATTAAAAAAGAGGATAAATATCAAATTTCAAGAAATTATCAAAGAAAACTTCCCTGATATCCTAGAACCAAAAAGTAAAACAGAAATAATCTACAATTACAACTAAAAGAAATATGAAAATGAAAATTCCCAGGAATATTAAAACCACATTCCATGACTTCCAGGTCAAAGAGAAAATTCTTCAAGAAACCAGAAAGAAATAATGAGACAAAAGCTACAGTCAGGATCTCTTAAAATTTAGTAACTACCATATTAAAGGAACAGAGGGCTTGGAATATGATATTCCAGAGAGTGAAGACCTGGGATTACAACAAAGAATTACCTGAAAAGCAAAAATAAGTACAATGTTTCAGGGAGAAAATAGATATTCAATAAAAGAGAGGAATTTAAAACATTCCTCATGAAAAAGTCAGAGTTGAATAGAAAATGTAACTTTTAAATATGAGACTCAAGATAAGGATAAAAAGGTAAAACATGAAAAACAATAAGGGACAAAATAAAGTTAAACTGTTTATGTACCAATATAGAAAGATGATTCATGTAACTTCTAAGAACTTTATGATTATTAGGGAAGTCATAAAGATTCTACATATGCAAAAGGTACAACAGTGAAGCAAAAACACTGAAATGGCCTTTAAAAATGGATTATTGAGAAAGATGAATTAATGGGAAGATGGATGGAAAAGAGGAATAACAGGGAGCATTATCTCACATAAAAGAGGTTCACAAAGAAGAACTTTTCAGTGGAGGAGAAAATTGTCAAAGGGTGGGCAGTGCTTGAATCCTACTAATCTAAATTGGTTCAAAAAAGGAAAATACACACACATTCAATTGGGCATAGCAATCTGGCTTACCATATAGGAGGGTAGGAGGGGAAGGAGATAAGAGAAAGGTGAAAATAATAAAACAGAGGACAGAAAAAGAAAGACAGTGATTGGAAGCAAAATAAACTTCAGAAGAAAGGATAAAGAGAGGGAAAAGGATAAAGAGAAGAAAATAGATTGAGGGAAATGCAAAATTAGTAATTGTAACTGTAAGTGGGAATGGAGTGAAATTGCCCATAAAACAGAAGCAGCTAGAAGAATGATGGATTAGAAAACATGATCCCACAAAATATTATTTATGAGAAACACTTGAAACAGAAACACAAACAAGAAGTTAAAATGAGAGGCTGCAAGTGGAATCTATCATGCTTCAGATGCAGTTAAAAGAAAGGCAGGGATAGTGATTATGATACCTACAAAGCAAGCACAGTAATTTACCCAATTAAAAGAGATAAGCAGTAAAACTACATCTTACTAAAAGTATCACAGACAAGAAGTAACATCAATATGAAACATATGAAAAAATATCATAGCCTCCAAAATCTTATTTTCTTCAGCATTTTTTGGGTCTCCTTTAGCAAGGTGTTGACCTGCTTTTCATGCTTTTCTTGTATCTCTCTCATTTCTCTTCCCAGTTTTGCTCCACCTCTCTAACTTGATTTTCAAAATCCTTTTTGAGCTCTTCCATGGCACAAGGCCATTGAATATTTGTTTTGGATGTTTGGGATATAGAAGCCTTGATTTCCATGTCTCTCCCTGATGGTAAGCATTGTTTTTCCTCATCAGACAGGAAGGGAGGAGATATTTGTTCACCAAGAAAGTAACCTTCTATGGTTTTATGTTTTTTCCCTTTTCTGGGCATTTTCCAAGCCAGTTACTTGATTTCTGAGGTTCCTTTCCACACCCACCTCACCTCCAGATCTGCCCAGCTAGTGCTTGGGGTCTGAGATTCAAATGCTGCTTCCCAGCCTCAGGGCTTTCAATGGGGCAGGGCTGCTATTAAGTGTAAGATTAAATTCATGTGCTCAGGTGTGGGCAGAGCCACTATTCAGTGTGAGATTAAGTTCAGCTGCTCATGTGGGGGCAGGGCTGCTTCACAGGGCTTATTTCCCTAAGGGGATTTATGCAGAGACCTTCAACAATGGATCCAAGCTCCTGCCTGCTTTGGGAGCCCCTGTCTGCTGCTGCCTCCACTGCTGCCTCCCAAGGGGACCTGAGTTATGGAGACACCCTGGTCCCCTCTTGGCCAGCCAAAGACTCTCTCACTGACCTTTATGCCTGTGGGTGAAGGGACCTTCGTGGCCACTGCAGATTCTGTCCCTGAAGTCTGTTTAGATCTGTTCTTCTTGGTGCTGCATGGCCAAGGCAAGGCTGGGCTCTGCTCTAGGTCCAGTGCATGATGGACCTTTGGTGTTGGTTTTTCAGGTCTCTCTGGAACAGAGATCTCCTCCACTCTTTTGTTCTGTGCCTTCCATTGCTCCAGAATTTGTTGGGAGTTCTTTTTTATAGGTATTTTATGGACTGTGTGTTAGGAGCTAGCATTTGTGTATCTTTCTAACCCGCCATCTATAACCTCCAAAATCTTAAAGGAAAAGTTAAAAAAATTACAATAAGTATCATATAATTTTAGAGAAGTGAGGTATCTCAAATTTCTCCTCTAAGAACCATATAAATCAAACCCTAAAATAAGTAAGAAAAACATTAAGGAGATGGGTACAATCTTAGAAAAGTTAATTATGATAAACTACTGGAGACAACTGAAAGGAAATAGACATGAGTATACCTTTCTCCCAACTGCACATGGTACCTTCACAAAAATGATTTAGGATGCAAAAACCTCACAAAGAAACAAAGAAGAGCAAAAATATCAAATGCACCTTTTTTTCTGACCAAAATGCAATAAAAATTTCAAGTAATTAAGGTCAATAGAAACATAGATTAAAATTTATTTGGAAAAAGAGAATAGAAGAATGAATCAAAGAAACAATCAATTATTTCATTAAAGCAAATAATAACACAGACAACAAAACACAATTTGCAAGATGCAAAGTAATACTTAGAGGATAATTTATATCTCTAACTGTGTACATCAATAAAAGAGAGATAGAACAGATACATGCATTGGACATGTAATTCCCCTCCCAAAATAAAAGAGAGAAAGATCAAATTAAAAATATTCAATTGAACACCAAAATAGGAATTCTGAAAATCAAAGAAGAGATTAATAAAACTGGGAGTATCACTAGGAGGTTATTACAGTAGAGGAGGTAAAGGCAAAGCTGACTTCAGCTATGTATAAGTGGATAGAAGGGGATGGATACATGAGATATTGAGATAGAAATGACAATATTTGGCAACCTTTTGAATGTATAGGCTGATTAAAAGTAAAGAGTAGAGGATTACAATGAACTTGCAATCCATGCAGTCCTTGCTAACTATGAAAATGATGTTACTCTTTTTTTAAAAAAATCAGTTAATTCAATTTTAACTTTCAACATTCACTTCTGCAAACAATTAATATTTTTATTGGAGGCTTTAGATGTAGGAGTTCTGACTTTGTTATCTTCTTCTGGTTGTATTTGATCTTCCTTATTACCAAAGTAAGACCCTATAATCTGTTTTTTGTTTTTTTGTTTTCGTGGTTTGCTCATTTTTCCAGCCAATTACTTGACATTTCAGCTCTTTGTCAAGGTAGTCTCTGCTTCCATTGTGGAGTATTGTCCAAAGCTTCAGGGGTTTGTGCAGCTGTTTTCAGAGATATTCTTAGGGTCCTGTAAATTTTAAGTTCTTCCAAGTCTGCATGATAAAAGGAGAGGTGTTTATATCTCTCCACCACCACCACAAATTCTGCCACAAAAGCATTCTTCTTCATCCCAAGGCCGTCATCCAGGAGTGCAGTCTAGATCCAAGCATGGTCAAGGCAAGAGAATCAGTCCCAGTGCCACCAAATAGAATCTTGCAGTCCATTTCTGATCAGCCACTACATCCTCCCACTTTCAGTGGGTTAAAAATTCCAGAAGCAGCACCACCACCACTGTCTCCCTGGGACTGGGGCCAGGACTTAACTTGCTCCTCTCTCACCCTGGTCGAGGAGACCTTTCCTACTGAGATTTCAAGTAGTCTTTGACTTTTGTGTTTACAAGTCTAGAAACTGCCACAATTGTCAATAATTCAGTCTCTGTAGCCTCATCAGTGCTGATGCTGCCCCTGCTGGACTTTACTCTTCTCTCATGCTGGTGCAAGAGACATTTCCTGTCTACCTTTCATGTTGTCTTGGGTTGGAAATGTGATTCACTCTGTCATTTTTTGAGTTCTTCTGTTCTAGAATTTGTTCAGTCATTTTTTTTCAGGTATTTGGAAGGGTTTGGGGAGAGCTCAAACAAGTCCCTACCTTTGCTCCACCACTTTGGCTCTACCCCCAAACATGGTGCTACTCTTGACATAATAAAGGAGTGTATAACCACAGAGCACATTGACAGAACAATATAAAGCAAGATTCATTATTTTAACATATAACTGCTGTTACAATATCTGTTACATTGATTCCTAAACCTCATCAGGACATAAAAGTCTCAGGACTATTGGATGACCATGGCCACATTTTACCTCACTTATGCTTAGTTAAAAATAAATTCGAGTTATTTTTCTGCAGATGGGCACTTTCTCAGATAAAGAAATTTCCCTGAGCTCAAGTCCCATGAACCTGATGAACCTCCATACCTCTCAAAAGCACAACTTTATCTCTAAGCTTTTCTGAGGACTGACATTCAGGAAAGGAAACACAAAACTGGAAGAAGGATATAAGGGATGAGATATAAATACATTTTGTTGAATGCCCTGATAAAACTTCCAAATATTTAAAGTCATTATGATGTTGGATTGGAGAAGAACCAGCTGTTCTCTAACTTTCACTGTCATTCTCTGTTACATAATGCTACATAAAGGAGAAAAATAGGTCAAAAGTTCTTTGTTATTTTAACTAACTACACAAACTACTCCTCTGCCACAGTCACGTTTAGAGGAATGCCAAGGGTTTTTGTGCACTATAAAAAGAAGACCTTTCAGGGTTGGACCAGCACATGGCCAGAAATAATCAAAAAATTAATCAGCCCCAAAGGGCCCAAGCCCTTAATTAGGAAATATGGTGTGATGGCACTCATTGATCTAGAAGACAGGACCCAGAGTCAAGAAGACTTCAGTTCAAGTATTTCATTAGAGACTAACTAGCACTGTGACTCTGGGCAAGTCACTTAACCTTCCTCTGTCCTACTTTCTTCATGTATTAAATGGAGATTAAAATAATAGTGCCTATAGCTCTAGGTTGTTTTCATGACGCAATGAGATACTGTAAGGTACATTACAAACCTGTAAGTGCTTTTTCTTACAACAATAATAATTTTGATTTACTTACAAAATGCTAGTCCAATGCCTCATTATAATAGAGACTTTATGATTGATCACAAAAGGCTATGCAAGTGGAACACAAATACTGACAATTTTATCAAGTTTCAAAAACTAGAATTTAAGACTGGTGATGAAGAGGATTTCTATTGTCCAAGACCAGCCTAGCTAAATTTAGAGACTCCTATCACCAGAGAATTAGATTCAACTTGTTTGTTCATTTGTTTGTTTTGCCACAACAGTTGATGGGCACTTTAGAATACTGGTACGTGCCTGTGAAGGGATTAGACATATAGATAAAATAACATATTCTTTAAAAATAAAGTATAAAAACATTTTAGATAATACTGTTTCATATGTGAGAATTTCTGTCTATATATTTAAGAATTATCTCCTTTTCTTTTCTTTTATGTCACCTCTACTGGTGTTTTTTTCTGCTATCACCTTTTTCCTCAACCTTGTTTCTGTGTCACCTCAATCTAACAATAGGAGAGAATGAAAACTTTGTCTTCACTCTTACCCTCATCTCTGAATTCAGCACATAATTCAGGTTTTTGTAAGTTTTGTTACTAATAAGGGAAATATATCTAAACTTCAAAATCTAACTGTTATGGCATTACCCCTATTAATGTAATATATGCACATCTTCTCCTTATGTTCATTATGTATGTAAATTCCTTGAAGATGATTTAGCTAACATTCTGGGGCATCACTTTAAGTTCATGGGTAGTGGGAGGCTATTAACAAAAATTAGTAAATCTGTCAAGAAGCATTTACGAAGTACCTATTAGGTACCTTGCACTGTGCTAAGCAATGGGGATACAAAGAAAGGCAAAAAGAGTCCCTATCTTGAAGGGATTCATAATGCAATGAGAGAGTTACTATGAAATACACTTGTAGAAACAAGATTATTACTGTTTAAACTAGAAAAAAAACAGATTAAAAGCACTAAAATTAAGGTGGACTGGGAATGACTTCCTTCAGAAGGTCAGATTTTTAGCTAAAGCATGGAGGATGCCAGGAAGCAGTGAGGAGACAAGAGAGAATTCCAAGTCTGGAAGAAAAATTCCAGTGGAAATATATGAGGTTTGGCGCTTCCATGCCTTATGTAGGCAATAGCAAGGAAGTCAAAGTCGCTGGATTGAAAAGTGCATCAGAGTGAGGTGTAAGAATTCTGAAAAGATAGGACAAGTTCTAGTTATGAAGAGATTTGAAAGTCAAATGGGGGATATTAATTGGTCCTGGAAATAAGAGTGATCCATTGGAGTTGACTGAGGAGGGAGTGACAGTCAGGCCTATATTTTAGGAAGATCATTTTGACAGCTGAATGGAAAGAGACAAGGCAGGGAGACAAAACCAGCAAGTTATTGCAATATTCCAAGTGTGAAGTGATTTATTATCCTTTATTTTAAACATCTCACTCATTCATAAGCAGCTCATTTCCTTTTCCTAGGAAATATAATTCTTGCCACCTCTTATATACCAGTCGTGATTGGTAATGTACTATATAGCCTACTTGTAATTGTCTTGCATTTCCTCATTGTCCTTTGAGTTACCCATAATTTTGATTGTCAGTCATATAATGTTACTTGAGGAATATTGGTGTTAAAATGGGTTTTTGTATGATTTCTGACAGAAGATTAATGAATTCCTCGTTATATCCTACACTTCCCTAACTATTTTAATATTGTAGTATTTAGTACAGTATTTTATGGCTTATATTATTTAGTACATATATATATATATATATATATATATATATATATATATACACAGTGGCATATAGTATTTAGTACAGTAGGCACTGTACTATGGTAAGTATACTATGTCCCATGTAAACTTGTTCTATGTAATCAAAAAGGCATCTATTGAATACCTGTGTGTGTGTTTGTCCTTCATTGCCAAAGAAGACCATACCATCAGAGAAATAATGACATGACTTGCACTTGACTTTGTTTTGAGTGAGGGAGGGCTGTGCATGTCACCGGCCTCACTTCTCCTCCTGAGCCATCTGAATCTAGTGACCAGATATTCATCAGGATGACTGGAGATGATCCAGGATGAGGCAATTGGGGTTAAGTGACTTGTTCACGGTCACACAGCTAGTGTCAAGTGTCTGAGGCGAGATATGAACTCAGGTCCTCCTGACTCCTGCACTGGTGCTCTATTCACTACACCACCTATGTGCATGAAGTATGAAGCAATAACTTCTTCATATTTTAGTATATACTTTGATTCATCAGGAAAGGGAAGAGGAAAGAGGATTAATTGATTTTACAATCTAAAAGTCAGAACCAGTAAAGGAATAAGTTTTCCTTAGATCACTTCCTCAGAATAGTTCTTGTGCTAACGAGGACCTCTTCCTCTTCATATTTATTCCAGTTATGTTGCAGTTTCTTCTTTCATTCAGATTCCTTTCTTGTCAGATACTGGTAATGAAATGGCAGGTACGTGGGTATATTTAATTGAAAAATAATATATGCTTGCATACACATACATATAGAGAATAAGTAGCTTAACTTTATCTACTTCAGCCATCAAGGTCTGTTTACTAATTACATGGGAAGGGTAGGAAGTTTTCAGATATGCCCTAAATAATATAATCTAAAAAGGATGAAAGTGACAGCATAAGCTAGTATAATTTCACTATTCACTGTGGAATATTGGAGGAATTTTGATTGTGTCAATATTAATGTCTAACTGGTTCCTTTCATTCATTTGAGAGCTTAAGACACCTTATACATCATTTGAACTACTAGTGACAAGCATTAGATCAAACAATCAAAAAATTAAATGGAGAAAAGGTGCACATTTTAAGAGTTAATTGATTTCTGCAAACATTTGTGATTTTGTATTCTTTCAAGTGGAAAGAAATAAATTCTTCTACCTCATAACATTTATTAAGAGATATGTCCTTGGTCACCTTATCATTCTGAACCTACTCAATAAGCAACTCAAAATGCAAAGGCCTTTGAAGGAGATTTTTTCACATGGTGCTTTTCATAATTTTGTTTTACCCTAAATACATTTTCACATAATGGCAAACTCTGACAGACTTTTGCAGTCAATGTCATGTAAGCTACATTGTTCTCTATAACATGTCTAATCCTCCCCCAATTATTTACTTCTGAATGTTCTCTGCTTAAGGGTAGAGATTTTTAGCTTTTCCTAATGCAACATATATTCTCATGTTTTAAAGTTGCACGTGTGCAGCACAAAACAGTGATTAAATTGTATCTGAAGAACTGGGTTTGGGTCCTGGATTTGTCATTTACTAATCGTATTATCTTGTGTAAATCACTCTGGACCTCAGTTTCTTCACCTGTAAGATGAATAGCTTGCATTTTATGGACAGCAAGGTCCCTTTTGGATCTAAAATATGTGAATTCATGAATTCAACAAATTTCTGCTAATTAAAAAATCTCTTGCTTTAATAAATCTTGAAAATTCTTAATGTAATAAAATAAATTTCTAGATCACAAGCACAAGAATATAAAAAAATGTGCATCAGTTCAATTAATGTGACAAAGAATTAAATTTATGGAAGTAGCTTATTGGGGATGATCTAGAATATGACACATAAAATTAATCTGATATAAGAAACAACAAATGGATCATATATTAAAATGATATTTAGCTCCTTTTGATATACAAATAATTCAGAAATTTATAACAGCTATGTTGTGCAAACTTACAAGGAAAGATTAATAAAATCTTATGACAATCATATATTTAAATTGAAATAATTTCCAATATAATAGTGATAAAATTACAATAGCTTTTTTACTGACATTATTGATCAGTGCTTGTTGTAAAATATGTCATATATAAATTAATGTACCTCTTAAATAGTCTATTTTCAATTCTCTTTCCTTAAGAAAACTTTTGGCTCACTTTTCCCTCCATCTGGACTATTTTGAAGAGGAAATGAGATACAGCAATTAAAGCACATTACAAATCACAAAGTACTATATATTAGTACGTTATTATTCATGGTCTAATTTAAAAAAAAATCAGTCCCTTTCTAATCTCACTATTTTACTCTATTACTGGCATGTTATTCATCTGCAATGCCTTCACCTAAGTAAATATACAGATAGGCAATTAGGGGTAGGGAACCAGCAGCCTGAAGGACACATGTGGCCTTTTAGATCTTTGAGTGAGGTCTTTTGATTGAATCCAAGTTTGATAGAACAAATCCTTTTATTAAGGGGATTTATTCTGTGAAGTTTGGATTCAGTCAAAGGGATGCCCTTAAGAACCTAAAGGACCTCAAGTCCACATGTTCCCCATTCTTGGTAGCTCAATGGGTTTTCCAACCAAAAGTATTTTATAATCTCTTTTATAATCTTATAATCTCTCTCACAATCCTTCCCAATCATCTTTGCCAATAGGAGAGGGAAACCATGTTTCCCTTCGGTCCTATTGTCTCCTCTAAAGATAACATATGTCCCTTCTTTGACGTTTTTAATAAATTTTAATCTTCATTGATATGGGGAAATATGTTTTGATACTGCCTTGGATCTAAGACTTCATAATGTGAATGTTCCATCTGGTAATATAGATCACATTCCATCTACACTTTGTTTGGTATGACTCTTGTCCATGTTCTCCCCACCCCAGCCCCTATTATTTACTCAACAACATGATGAATCCCTTTAGATATTTTACCATCTAATAGATTTTTAATGAATTAACAGAATTCCAGCTGTTTATTATGCCTCGTTCATACATATCCCCAATTCCTCTTTGAACATCAATTCCCTTGGCCACATATTACATGATATTCTTTGTACATAAGAAAGTATTAACAATATACTTTAGCCAATTTATACTCATCTTTCATCCCTCAGTAGTTGTCCTTTAGGTGATCCAAAATTTGTTTTTTTAAAGATTATGGTATTCGAGGGGAGGAGCCAAGATGGCGGAATAGAAAGATTCACCTACGTTAGCTCTGAACCCACAGCCCATGAATTTCCTGTAAAAAGAACTCCCAACAAATTCTGGAGCAGTGGAAGCTGTGCAGCAACAGAGGGAAGGAGATTTCTGTTCCAGAGAGTCCTGAAAAACTGATCCCAAAGGTCCATCATGCACCTGATGGGAGCAGAGCCTAGCCCTTCACTGGCCATGCAGAACAGAGAGGAGCAGATCCAAGCAGGCTTCAGGGACAGAACCTCTGGTGGCTGCGAAGGTCCCTCCACCCACAGGCACTACAGGTCAGTGATAGAGACTTTTGGACTGGCCAAATAGGCAGCAAGGTGTCTCCATAACTCAGGCCCCCTCGGGAGGCAGCTGTAGAGGCAGCGGGTGGCCAGAGGCTCCCAGAGCAGACAGGAGCTTTACTTCATTACTGAAGGCCTCCGCATAAACTTCCTGAGGGAACCAAGCCTGAGAGGAGGCCCTGCCCCAACCTGAGCACTAGAACTTAAGCTCACATTGAATAGTAGCCACTCCCACTGCTGAAATCCCTGAGGCTAGGGAGCAGCATTTGAATCTCAGACCCCAAGCACTAGCTGGAAAGATCTGGGTGGGGGTGGGGAGGAATCTCAAAAGTCAAGAAACTGGCTGGGAAAATACCCAGAAAGGGGAAAAAAAACAAGACCATAGAAGGTTACTTTCTTGGTGAACAGATGTTTCCTCCTTTCATTTCTGATGCGGAATAACAATGCTTATCATCAGGGAAAGAAATAGGAGTCAAGGCCTCTGTATCCCAAACATCTGAAATAAATATCCAACGGGCTCAGGCCATGGAAGAGCTCAAAAAGGATTTTGAGGAGGAGGAGCCAAGATGACAGAGTAGAAAGACACACTTATGCTAGCTCCGAAACCACAGCCTATAAAATATCTCTAAAGGAGAACTCCTAAAAAATTCTGGAGTGGTGGAAGCCACAGAACAACAGAATGGAGGCGATTTCTGTTCCAGAAAGACCTGAAAAACCCTCACCAAAGGTATGCTGAACATGGGACCATAGCGGAACCCAGCCCCACATTTGCCCCACAGCCCTGGGAGGACCATATGAGAGCAGGCTTCAGGGACAGAATCTCCAGTGCCCACGGGGGTCCCTCCACCCACAGGTGCTGCAGGTCATTGAGAGAGACTTCTGGGCTAGCCAAGAGGGGAGTAGGGTGTCTCCATAACTCAGTCCCCCTCAGGAGGCAGCTGCAGAGGCAGCGGGAGGCAAGATGCTCCCAGAGTAGGCAGGAGCTCGGCAGCAGCTCCATTACAGAAGGTCTCCACATAAACTCCCTGAGGGAACTGAGCATGGGAGGTGGCTCTGCCACCACTTGAGAACTTGATTTAATCTTACACTGAATAGCAGGTGGGCCACCACTGCTAAAAGCACTGACACTGGGGAGCAGCATTTGAATCTCAGACCCCAAGCACTAGCTGGGCGGATCTGGGTGGGGGTGGAGACAAATCTCAAAAGTCAAGTAACTGCCTGGGAAAATGCCCAGAAAAGGGAAAAAAAATAAGATCATAGAAAGTTAGTTTCTTGGTGATGAGATGTCAGCTCCTTTCCTTTCTAATGAGGAAGAACAATGCTTACCATCAGAGAAAGACATAGGAGTCAAGGCCTCTGTTTCCTAAACATCTGAAATAGATATCCAATGGGCTCAGGCTATGGAAGAGCTCAAAAAGGATTTTGAAAATCAAGTTAGACAGGTGGAGGAAAAACTGGGAAGAGAAATGAGGGAGATGCAAGAAAGCATGAAAAATGGGTCAATACCTTGATAAAGGAGACTCAAAAAAATGCTGAAAAAAATAACACCATGGAAAATAGGCTAACTCAATTGGAAAAAGAGGTTCAAAAAGCCAATGAGGAGAAGAATGCTTTCAAAAGCAGAATTAGTCAAATGGAAAAAGAGGTTCAAAAGCTCACTGAACAAAATAGTTCTCTCAAAATTAGAATGGAACAGATGGAGGCTAATGACTTTCTGAGAAACCAAGAAATCACAAAATAAAACCAAAAGAATGACAAAATGGAAGAGAATGTGAAATATCTCATTGGAAAAACAACTGACCTGGAAAACAGATCCAGGAGAGACAATTTAAAAATTATGGGACTAC
>CM053770.1:344663952-344682199 GCA_028658325.1 Potorous gilbertii
GAGGGCAGATTGGTGATATGGGTAATTAGAATGTCCAGTGTATTGGGGAGGTGGGAGGGGACAAATGGGGAGAAAATTTTGGAACCCAAAATCTTGTGAAAATGAATGTAAAAAGTTAAATAAATTTATTTAAAAAAATAAATAATAGTACACATATTCCTATAAAAAAAATTATAATGGAAGAGATGGAGGCTAACAACTGTATGAGAAATCAAGAAATCATTTAACACAACCAAAGAGTGAAAAAATAGAACACAATGTGAAATATCTCATTGGAAAAACAAGTGACCTGGAAAATAGATTCAGGAGAGACAATTTTAAAATTATGGGACTACCTGAAACTATGAACAAAAAAAAAGCTTTGACATCATCTTTCATGAAGTTATCAAGGACTACTGCCCTGATATTCTAGAACCAGAAGACAAAATAAATATTGAAAGAACCTAGTGATCACCTCCTGAAAGTGATCCAAAAAGTGAAACTCCTTGGAATATTGTAGCTAAATTCCAGAGTTGTCAGGTCAAGGGGAAAATATTGCAAGCAGCTAGAAAGAAACAATTTGAGCATCGTGGAAATACAATCAGGATAACACAAGATCTAGCAGCTTCTACATTAATGGATCGAAGTGTGTGGAATATGATATTCCAGAAGTCAAAGGAACTAGGATTAAAAACAAGGATCACCTACCCATCAAAACTTGCAGGGAAAAATAGGTCTTTCAATGAAATAGGGGAGTTTCATCCATTTTTGAAGGGAAGACCAGAGCTGAGAAGAAAATTTGACTTTCAAACACAAGAATCAAAAGAAGCATGAAAAGGTAAACAGGAAAGATAAATCATAAAGGACTTGCTAAAGTTGAATTGTTTATATTCCTACATGGAAAGACAACATTTGTAACACTTGAAACTTTTTTCGGTATCTGGGTAATTGGTGGGATTACACACATACACACACACACACACACACAGAGGAGGGAATAGGATAAGTTGAATAGGAAGGGATCACATCTAAAAAAATAAAATTAAGGGGTTAGAGAGGAAAATATTGGGAGGAGACAGGGAGAAATGGAATAGGGCAAATTGTCTCTCATAAAAGAGGCAAGAAAAGATTTTTCAATGGAGGGAAAATGGGGGGAGGTGAGAGGGAAAACTTGTAGCTTACTCTCATCACATTTGACTCAAGGAAGCAATAAAATGCATACTCATTTTGGTATGAGAACCAATCTTACAGTACAGGAAAGTGCGGGGAGAAGGGGATAAGCAGGGTGCTGGGGGTGATGGAAGGGAGGGCAATTGGAAGCGGGAGCAATTAGCATTCAACACTCTTGGGGAGGGACAATGTCAAAAGTGGGAATAGAAGAAATGGGGGACAGGATAGGATGAAGGGAAATATAATTAGTCTTACATAATCATTTGCAAAACCACATTATATATATATATATTTTTTTTTCCTTAATTTATTTTCAGTTTTCAACATTCATTTCCGTAAGTTCTAAATTTTCTCCCCATCCTCTACTTTCTTTCTCCCCAAGATCCTCATGTACATTTCTATCAAACACATTTCACATTACTGTTGCATAGAAGAATTATAATGAGTGGGAGAAACCCTGATAAAGAACAAAAGGAAGAAAATAATCTATTTAACTCTGAATTCTGACTCCAAACTTTTTTCTTGTGATGTGGATGACATTTTCTTTCATGAGACCTTTGGAAATGTTTTAGCTCCTTACATTACTGAGAAGGGCTAAGGCTATCAAAATCAGTCACCATGTACTGTACCTGTCATGGTTCTCTGTGTTCTCCTGGTTCTGCTCGCTTCATTCAGCATCACTTCATATAAGTCTTTCCAGGTTTTTTAATTCCACCTGCTCATTATTTCTTACAGCACAATAATATCTCCTACATCCAGACAATGATAAATGCTCCAGGAAAAATCCAATTTGTGATATTTTTCATTTAACTATTTTCAAGCCTTTTAAAGAATTTTAAATGGTCATTATTAGAAAGTCATTTGGTACCTTAATTTGTAATATTTAATAAGAGTAAGAATTACTCAAGAAAGATTCCTATGGTATTTATCATTTCAATTTAAGAAATATTGAGTGGTTGGGATATTACTATTTGTCAGGCACTTACTAAGTTCTTACAAATAAGAAAAAAGAAATGTTCTTCTTATAATTTAATAGGGGAAGACAACACACAAAAGGACATTAGGTAAGGGTGGGTATGGAGGGAAAAGGGGACCAGAGATTACCATGTCCCTTGAAGTTCAAACAAGCAGATGGAAAGCAGAGAGTTACCTGTAAAGTTACCTGTAAAGACTAAATTGCAGCTCCCTATAAAGGAAAACTTAAGGAGGAGTTTGGTCTTTCAACCACTAATCAGAAGAAAAAGGAAGCTGAGGAAGCTGGAAAAGTGTCAAGTATCCAAAACTGGTTTGGCATCATGAAAAATTTTCAGGTGATCAGTTTATCCTTAGAGTTCAAACCAAGCAGAACTACAGGCAGAACATTTTCATTAGTGAAAAGTAGGACTTCTAAGACAATCTAAATGAACCTTGCGAAAACTATTTCAAATACTATGCTTCCCTTTGAACAGAAACACATTCAATGAATTCTACCTAAAGGCAAGGGAATAATCTAAATGATTTCTCATGGTCAATTCTAGCTTTTTCATTTTCTGAAAAGTTTTTTCATTGATAAAAAAATTGGTTCTCTATGAGGGAGCCTGCTGAAAATATATACTCTCTCATTAACAACATACTCTCAAGAACACTAATACATCCCTTCATTAAATACAACATATGTGTCAGAAAAAACTATTGTCAATGTGCTCCTCCATAATATGTTTCTGAGTTTTACTTTGGCAAATTTTTTTATTTCAATATAAATTTATTTATTTAACTTTTAGCATTCATTTTCAAAAATTTTGGGTTCCAAATTTTCTCCCCATTTGATCTCTCCCACCACACCAATACACCAAACATTCTAATTTCCCCTATCACCAATCTGCCCTCTCTTCTATCATTCCTCCCTTCTCTTGTCTCCATCTTCTCATTTGTCCTGTAGGGCCAGATAACTCTCTATTGCCCATTACCTGTATTGCTTATTTCCTAGTAGCAAGAACAATACTCAACAGTTGTTTCTAAAACTTTGAATTCCAACTTCTCCCCATCCCTTCCTCCCCACCCATTCCGTTTGGGAAGGCAGGCATTTCAATATAGGCCATATCTGTGTAGTTTTGCAAATGACTTCCATAAAAGTCATTTTGTGTAAGACTGACTATATTTCCCTCCCTCCTATCCTGCCCCCCATTGTTTCTATTCTCTCTTTTGATCCTGTCCCTCCCTGAGTGTTGACTTCAAATTGCTCCCTCCTCCTATTACCCTCCCTTCCATCATCCACCCCCACCCTGCTTATCTCCTTCTCCCCCACCTTTCCTGTATTGTAAGATAGGTTTTCATACCAAAATGATTGTGTATTTTATTCCTTCCATTAGTCAAATGTGAAGAGAGTAAACTTCATATTTTTTTCCCTCAGCTCGTCTCTTTTTCTCTCCACTAAAAAGTTTCCTGCTTGCCTCTTCCATGAGAGATAATTAACCCCATTCCATTTCACCCTCTCTCCTCCCACTACATTTCTCTCTCACCATTTACCTTGATTTCTTTTAAGGTATGATCCCATCCTATTTCGTTCACTCTGTGCTCTCTGTCTGTGTGTGCATGTGTGTATGTGTGTGTGCACATGCACACATGCATATGGGTGTGCATGTTTGTGTGTATGTGTGTGTGTAATCCCACCAACTATCCAGATACTGAAAAGTTTCAAGACTTACAAATGTTGTCTTACCATGTAGGAATGTAAACAGTTCAACTTAGGTTAAGTCCCTTACGACTTCTCTTTGCTGTTTACTTTTTCATGCTTCTTCTCATGCTTGTGATTGAAAGTCAAATTTTCTTTTCAGCTCTGGTCTTCTCATCAAGAATGCTTGAAAGTCATCCATTTCATTGAAAGACCAGTTTTTCCCCTGAAGTATTATACTCAGTTTTGCTGGGTAGATGATTCTTGGTTTTAGTCCTAGCTCCTTTGACTTCTGGAATATTCTGTTCCATGCCCTTCAATCCCTTAATGTAGAAGCTGCTAGAGCTTGTGTTATGCTGATTGTACTTCCACAATACTGGAATTCTTTCTTTCTAGCTGCTTGCAAAATTTTCTCCTTGACCTGGGAACTCTGGAATTTGGCCACAATGTTCCCAGGAGTTTCTCTTTTTGGATCTCTTTCAAGCGGTGATCAATGGATTCCTTGAATAGATATTTTGCCTTCTGGTCCTAGAATATCAGGGCAATTTTCCTTGATAATTTCGTGAAAGATGATGTCTAGGCTCTTCTTTTGATCATGGCTTTCAGGTAGTTCCATAATTTTTAAATTGTCTCTCCTGGATCTATTTTCCAGGTCACTTATTTTTCTCACGAGATATTTCACATTCTCTTCCATTTTTTCATTCTTTTGGTTTGGTTTTGTGATTTCTTGGTTTCTCATAAAGTCATTAGCCTCCATCTGTTCCATTCTAATTTTGAGAGGACTATTTTCTTCAGTGAGTTTTTGCACCTCTTTTTCCACTTGGCTAATTCTGCTTTTGAGAGCATTCTTCTCCTCATTGGCTTTTTGAACCTCTTTTGCCAATTGAGTTAGCCTATTTTTTAAGATATTATTTTCTTTGGCATTTTTTTGGGTCTCCTTTATTAAGGTATTGACCCGTTTTTTATGCTTTTCTGGCATCTCTCTCATTTCTCTTCCCAGTTTTTCCTCCACCTATCTAACTTGATTTTCAAAATCCTTTTTGAGCTCTTCCAAGGCCTGAACCCATTGGATACCTATTTCAGATGTTTGGAATACAGAGGCCTTGACTCCTATGTCTGTCCCTGATGGTAAGCATTGTTCTTCTTCAGCAGAAAGGAAGGGGGGAATCACATGTTCTCCAAGAAAGTAACCTTTTTGGTCTTATTTTTTTCCCTTTTCTGGATATTTTCCCTTACTTGACTTCTGAGATTCCTCTCCACCTCCACTTTTGAGATTCGTCTCCACCCCCACCACCCAGCTAGTGCTTGAGGTCTGAGATTCAAATGCTGCTTCCCAGCCTCAGGGCTTATGGCAGCAGGCCTGGCTGCTATTCAGGGTAAGATTAAATCACGTTCTCAGGTGGGGGCAGGGCCACCTCCCAGGCTCAGTTCCCTCAAGGGGTTTATGCAGAGACGTTCCATAATGGAGCTCCTGCTGAGCTCCTGCCTGCTCTGGGAACCTCTGGCTGCCTGTTGCCTCTGCTGCTTCCTCCTGAGGAGGCCTGAGTTATGGAGACACCCCACTCACCTCTCAGCCAGCCCAGAAGTCTCTCTCACTGACATGTGTGTCTGTGGATGGAGGGACCTTCGAGGCTGCTGGAGATTGCATCCCTGAATGCTGCCCCGATCTGCTCCTCTCTTCGCCACTTGGCCCAGGAAGACCTGGGCTCTACTCCTGTCCAATGTGTGACGGACCTTTGAGATCAGTTTTTCAGGGCTCTCTGGAACAGAAATCTCCTTCACTCTGTTTCTGTGAGACTTCCCCTTCTCCAGAATTTGTTGGGAGTTCTTTTTACAGGAGATCCATTGGCTGTGGGTTCGGAGCTAGCATATGTGAATCTTTCTACTCCGCCATCTTGGCTCCTCCCCCCCTCCGGCAATTTTTTTAAAGAAGCAAATGTCATGTTGTCATCTTTTGAAATGCAAAATGACTGGAAATGTAACTCTCCTAAAAGACAAACCAGGAGAACAAATGAAACCAAATCAATGGTTAGAAAAAAAGAAAATCTAAATGATAAGTCAACATTACTTGACAGAAAATCTTTAAGTAAAACTAGTCAAAGTACAAACTGTACTAACAAAAAAGGACAAGGAAAATCCAGTGCTATTTCATGATGAATATTGTGTTCAATTTCTTTTTTCAAAAAACATATATTAATGTAAGTAAAAGTGTCTCTCTGAAAAAGTCAAAGCAAGACATTACTGTTGATAACTGAACACACAGCAAATTTAAAAGGGATGTTTAGGAATGACAAAGTTTTATAAGGTATTCAAGAACACTTAATCCACATGGATTGATTTCTAGAATAAATGATTTTGTATTCAAGGCAACATTTCCATTCCCATTACTATACTGGCAGAAGTCTTCTCTTAAAATATATTTTCACTTCCTTACAAACATGCAGACAGAGTGTTCTTTTAATGTATTTAAAAACTGAATCTCTATACTTCCAGTCAATGATTGCAGATACCTAGTAGCCTTTGGTCCTAAATCGATTCTAAAAAGTTATCAGAGATTGTTCCTTAAGAGGCTATGTCCTAAGACTGAATTAAGTTCTAAATCTTTATTACATCTTTTTCTCCCCAAGATCATTTCAATTCAAGTTATGGTTTCAAGGTAAAGAACACTTTTCAGCTAGAAGTTATACATATATGGAAATGTCTATTTATTAAAAATATCAAGAAAATGTTAACTTATTATTGTAATAATATGTAGTAGTTTGTCACCATAGATAACTATTGGTATATAAACAAAAGATAAATGTTCAATGTGGAGGCAGATTCCATACTCTCATCTGTTTCAGAAGTTAAAGTTCTTAGATCCGTGAGAATCTCAATCCTACCAGTATTCTATTGGATTTGTGAATTCTACAATATATACACATATTCCCTCCAATGATGCAGATAAAAATCCACTCCTTACTGTCTATCTAGTGAAATTCTCATCCATGTTCTCAAATTTCATGTTAGGGATCAAACCACTCTGTCTGGTATTTTACTTGATTTTTCTTGACACCTCAAGGATATCTTTGAATAACATGGTCTTTCATATATATTTTATTTGCTTCATGTGGTAGCATACAGTGTTATCTTTAAAAGTATGTTCAGTTTACCCAAAATTCAAAATTCTTTCTGATGATTGTATTTATATTTCTAGTTATCCACTAACATGACAAACTACTGTTGCTGTTATTGTCATTTCATTAATAATTTTTGTGGTTGCTTCTACGATTTCTTTGGTGTAGTACACTCTTTAGTAATGAAGTTTGGCAGCTATTCTCCAAGTTATGATCATAAAGTTCTTTCTTTTTCCTTCCATGACACTAAGATGTTAACTAACTTGCCTAATGTGGTTCAGCCAGATGTATTTGAGATGGGACTTGAATTCTAAGCATGATAATTCTAAGACTTGATTTCTTTCTTTTATGCCATGCCTACCTGATTTCAAATATTTATTATTATTAACCCTCCACTAAAGTTTTATTATGATGTGTCATCAAGGCAAGTTGTTCTTTGGCTCTATGCTAGCAAACAAGAAACCTGAATGTATATTACACCAATATGAAAAGTTTTAAAGTGCAGGACTAGTGATGGCCTGTGTTCATTCTCTGTGACCTAGCCTAAGTAAATGGTTGGTCACAAGATAATTGTTTTTGTCTGTAGTAACTCATGAAGACAGTCTCCTTTATGGATGTGCTGCAATACACATGTATGCATAACAATGGAAAGTGTTTATCCAGATCAATATATTTCTTCTTGAAATATTAATAGTCAATTATTAATAATAAATTTACTCTCATTTGCAAATATTATTGCATTATAAAAGATACACATGAATAAAAGACTTTTGGTAAATCTATGATTCATCATTCTGGCTCCAAATTAATGATTTTAGAAAAACTTAGAGAACGATTTGGTATGCTATCTCCAGCTCCACAGTCAAATACAATGTTGACTGTATGTAAAAGAGCATAAGATCTTCAATTCAGAGCTTGAAATGACTTTGTGGATCATATAGTTATTAATTCCCTCCCCTTTTTAGGAAATGGAGACAAGAGACATTAAATGATTTGTCAAGGTGCCTTAGTAATATGCTCTAGAGTAAGGATCTGAACCCATGTCAACAGTCTCCAACTTCAGCATCCTTTCCATTTATACCAGTTGGCTCCCAAACAGATCAAAAATAGTTACCAATTAACAAAAAGAACAAAACATTTATACACTTTGTGATAATAGAATTTTATTACATATTCCTAAGTCTTACAAATATGGTAACATAAGTTCTCTAAGGCCACTCATGGTCCCAGTTACAAAGTGAGGAGAGAAAATGGAGACAAAGAGAGCATAAAGCTTTTTTAGTGAAATGTAATTGATAAATGAGTGACCAATATAGGATGATAGTTTGAGGAGATGGTAAGATCAAATCATGGCTTTTTGTTTTCCTTTTCAAAGAATGATGGAAAACTGGGAATGTTTGTAGGCAGCAAGGATTATCTCAGGATAAATTGAAGACTGAAGCAATGGGGTTATTGTACAGGCAATCAGTTGGAAGGAAAGATTTTGGTTGCTCTCTCCAGGGTACTGACTTCACTTAGGCAAACAGTAAATTTCTTGACCTATACAGTCCTTTTTAGATATTTGAGTCTGATAAGTCATCCTATGCCCAGAAAATACAATGGATTCCTAACATTCTTGGAAATGTAGTAGCTTCTCTCACTATCGCTTTCTCTCAAATTCTTCCAGAATTAACAAGCTCCTTTAATGTTAGATTTCTTCCTATCAAACTCTTTTGAATTTCTGGTATTATAAAGACCTGGCTAACCTCATGTGATAACCGTGTTCCCCTCCACCATCTTCAGTACTTTTCCCTCCTGTACAAAACATTGGTTTTTAGGGAGAGTCAGAATTGTCCTTGGTCTCTGTTGTCACTTTAAGGTCCTTTCTTTATGGACATTAGTTAGCATCTTTTTCCTTTGATGTTCACTATATATAAATATATCATTTAATCAAGATCCTTGTGCCTAATATATATTAATCACCAAGTTATTCTCTACTTCTCAAAGAATTCGTATGGTGTCTGGATCACAATATTTGTATCTACCCTATCTCTTCTCTTTATAATAGGACACTTAAACATACATTTTCATATTCCCTCAAAACACCATCATCAGTTGCTTGATGTCCTTGCTTTCAGGTGCATGCTTCACTACCATCATTTACATGTATACATATTTTCTCCCACGTGAGAATATAGGGTCTTTAAAGCAGGGGACATTTCACTTTTATCTTTGTAGCTATCCACATAGCACAATATGGTGCCTGACACATGATAAACAATTAATTAAAGGTTACTGAGAAGAGAAGTATTCCTCTGATCCTGAACCTTCTATCTCCTTCTCCTTGTGTTCCCTTAAGAAAGACTTCTAGCCTCTGGATAGAAAAGGAAGAAATTTCCCTTTGACCACAAGGTCTTCTTCCATCTCCTTCTGCAGCTATCTCTTCCTTCTTCTTCTGATTTCCATGATCCAATAATCTTCATATACAGGCAAAATAAAAATAACTAACAGTAAGATGAATCCTATTTAAACCAAGGAAAAGGTATCAAACTGCCTTCAATGAGGTCATGCAATCATGCCAAGTTAAACAAATATTACATGAAATGAAAATAACTTGCAGAAGTGATCTTTAAAAGAGGGAGCTAAATTGCTGTGTCATGATAATTAGAGGCCAATTTAGAGGACCAAGGTAAAAAACTTCTCCTAGGGAAAGAGGAAATTTTCTAAATCATCAGTTTTGGGTCTTTCAGACAATATTTTTCTTTGGTTGAAATTGGTCAGCAGTAATCAAGAGAAACTAAATATCCAACCCAAATAGGGAAATTTAACCTCATAGTTAATATACCACAAAGTCTTGATTTGATGAAATATCTGACCAACAGGGTTGTAGACTGATTTAACTTACAGGACAAATGACAGTATATGCAAAAGGAAAGAAAAGTATTGTATATTAAGTAGTGCTTTATGTTAGAATTAAGTATTATATATTATCATATTATATTATTAATATAAATATATTATACTATGTAATAGATATTATATTTAGTATTCTATATTATTATGAGAGGAAATCAAACTAATAAATAGAGGAGTTGATTCGCAGGGGACAAGATAGATCATTTCTTAAAAGAAGGAAGAGAACACTATGTACAGTAACAGCAACATTGTGTAATAACCAATCCTGATAGACTTAGCTCTTCTCTAAGACAATTCTCTTGGTCTAGGACAATTCTAAAAGACTGAAGATGGAAAATGCTATCCATATCTAGAGAAAGAACTATGGAGTCTGAATGTAGATCAAAGCATACTATTTCCTTTTTTCTTTTTCATTCTTTTCCCCTTTTATTCTAATTCTGCTTTCACAACATGATTAATGGGGAAATGGGTTAAAAATGATTGCACATGTATAACGTATATCAGATTTCATGCCATCTAAATTCTTATGAAAGTGAAAGTTGAAAACAAGAAAATAGAGACCTAGGCCGGGGGGTGGAGAGGACTCTCAGAAGTCAAGTAACTGGCTGGGAGCATTTGAATCTCAGACCCCAAGCACTAGCTGGGCAGATCTAGGCCAGGGGGTGGAGAGGACTCTCAGAAGTCAAGTAACTGGCTGGGAAAATGCCCAGAAAAGGGAAAAAAATCTAAGACCATAGAAGGTTATTTTCTTGAGAAGATGATTCCGCCATTCCTCTCTGACGAGGAAGAGATCTGCTTACCATCAGGTAAAGACATAGGAGTCAGAAAACAAGAAAATAAATAGATAATACTTCAGTGTAAGTAGTAGCTATTTAAAATAAAAATTCAGTTTTGTAACTACTTGCTATAGTGCTACAAATTCTAGTTTACGTAATAGAAAAAGTAATTGAAATTAAAGGAAAATTGCACCAATGCAATATTCAGTATGAAAGGAAATAAATTCTAGATTTTTACCATGCATATGCATATTAAAAATAAAAGGCTAATTTTTCATAAGCAACACTTTATATTTCTAGGGTAAAGTCGCAAAATATAGACTCTCTTCCTCAAAGATGAAACCAAAATATATATCCAGATACCAGAAAGCCAATTCCACCATGGTAACAAATAATTTTGTAACCTTTACCAATGGAGGGAGGACTGCCAACCCCAAGCCTTCCCTCCATCAGGCCTCCCCACAAACAAGGTCCCTTAGGCAAAATGTCTCACCCAGGTTTGCTGCTCTACTCTGCTTTATTTACTGCCTCTCTCTCAGCTCTGCATCATTCTCTCTTCCTGCTGCACCCTTCCTGTCCTATCCCTGCATCAAGGTCCTCCCAACATGGGCTTCATGCTAAACAAGCTGTAGGCTGGGTCAAAGCTCAAAGCAGGTAACATGGGCCTATGAAGGGGCAAGGAAGATCTTCAAATTACCTTAATGTTACAAGGAATAATTGTGGACAAAGAAGAAACAGATCTATCACTTGTGAAGAAGATATAATAGTGTCCTTAGAAAATTTTATGCAATCAATGAAAATTAATTGAAAATGAGTTCACAAAGTTGAAGTATATAAAATAATCCCAAATATATCACAAACATGTGTGCACATTATCAATACAACCAAGAAAGAAAAGATAGGAAGATGTATTACATTAAGAAACACAAAGCTTATAAAATACTTGGGAAACAACCTATCAGGATACATACAAATATAAATTATATGTATATCTTTGAAGATGAGCTCAAATGATCAGAGATATAGTATATAATTCATAATGTACAGGTTATGAAATAAAGAGAAATTAAAATGAAAATATTATCTAAATCATTTATGTACAGCAGTTACTAAGGGATAGCTTGAAATAGTTAGAACAACTTCAAAAATAATCTAAAGGGAAAAGGAAGGTCTACAGTCTCAAAAGAAAGAATGAAAGGTGAAAACAGAAAAACACATTAAGTATGCAACATATAGAAGAAAATGAACATAATTGCCTAATTTTTAATAAATCCCAACACACCAGTTTCAATGGGGTAAAAACTCAATATGTGACACAAATTTCTTTAGTATCCTGAAAAGCAGTCTAAGAGAAATTAGGCCTGGATTAATATTTCCTACTACTTACCAAGATAAACTTCGAAATGATATAAAATTGAAATATAATGGATGATATCATAAATAAATTAGGGGTCTATTGAACAAATTGACTTCAGATAAATGGATTGGGAAGAGTTCATGAATAAATAAAACTATAGACAGGCTCTCAGAAGATAAATGTGTAATTTTGATTGCATAAATTTAAAAATATTAAACAAAAAACCCAAGGCAGGTAGCATTGGATGAGAAGCTAAGGGAAAAACATCCTTGTGATAATTTTTTTTCAGATAAAAGTATTAATTCCAAGATATAAAAGGAAATGATTAAAATTTATAATTAGAGTAATTTTCCATTTAAAGAGTAAGAAAAGATACTTCTGTGAGAAAGAAATGCAAGCATATGAGTGCCCATATTTTGAAAAAAATGTTCCAAATTATTAACAATTTGGCAAAAGCAAATTATATCAACAGCAAGAATTCATTTCACAGTCATGAAATTCCCAAAGATGACAAAGAAGTAAAAACAACTACTTACAATGGCTGAGGGAAAAGGAATATTAATATATGATTGGTGTTTCTATGAATTCATGAATTCTTTTTGAAAAATTTTGTTGAAATTATACAACCAAAAATAGAAATATCTTATATTTTAAAGTATTTCTCCATTTCTTTTGTGTTCTCATTGTTATCAGATGACATCATCAAATAAGTTCTCATAATTTTAATTTCTTATTATTTTGCTGTTATTTCATCTTTCTCATTTCCTAATTTGTTTGACTTTCTACTCTCTGATTTTTTTAACACGATTGGTTAAGAATTTATCACTTTTATTAGTTTTTTCAAAGCGTCAGATTTTAGGTTTATTTATCATTTATATGACACTTTTGTTACCTCAGTGTCCTCTCAAATTTTAAAACTTCTTTTGTGCTTTTTTAAATTTTGTATTGGCTTTCTCTTTCTAAAATGCATTATTTATTAACCCTCTCTTTTTTTATTCTTGCTAACAGATGAAAGGGTATTATTTTGCTTATTTTTAAAAATTATTTTATTTGTTTTCAGTGTTCTACCATCCGTTCCACATATCTGAAATTTTCTCTCCTCCTTTCTCCACTCCCTCTCCACTTCCTCCCTGAGATGGTGTGCAGTCTTATGTAGGTTCTACACATACATTCTTATTAAATATATTGTCACCTTAGTCATCTTTATAGAAGAGTTAAAATGAATAGGAGAAACCATAAAGCAAAAGTAAGCAAAACATAACATAATACAAAAGAAAATAGCCTGCTTTATTCTGCGCCCCAATTCCATACTTCTTTCTCTGGATGTGGAAAGCATTTTGCCTCAAGAAACCACTGGGAATTTTTTGGATGCTTGCATTGCTATGAAGGTCTAAGTCTACCAGAAAAATTTGTCACACACTGTGGTTGTTGATGTGTACAAAATTCTCCTGGTTCTGCTCCTTTCACTCAGTATCAGTTCCTATAAGTCTTTCCATGTCTCTCAGAAGCTTTCCTGCTCATCATTTCTTATAGCACAATAGTATTCTATTATATTCATATACCATAAATTGTTCAGTAATATCTTAGTTGTGAAGGTCTGCAAAGTATACTTTAACCACAGCATGGTTTCCAACTCTTTCAAATGGCTTGAATTTATTTTCTCACAACAGAAACAACTTGTTAAGAGCTAGTCTGGTGATATATACATACATTTCTAGTACCACAGAGCTTGTGAGTTTTACTTAAGTAGTGGATATCAACTTTGAGATTTGAAGCCATGTTGTATGATTCCAAATCCAGTTCTCCTTTAATGGCACCCAATTACCTCATGATTACAAACAAGTTAGGTTTTACGATAATTAAAATGGACAATTGATTTCACTGATTTTTCTCTCAAACTTAAATAATCTGTGCATTTCACCATTGTCTCACTATCTCAATTTCTCAATTTTATTTTTAAAAACAAAAAAGTATTTTGTATTTCCTCTATAGCTCAAAAGGAATATTATAAGGGCAGTAAGAAATGGGAAAAAAATAGATTCTTCCTACAGTGAAAAATTTGGAAGTAGAAGTCTTAGAATTTAGAAGACTTGGGAGACTTTGACTTCAACTCTCCCTTTAACTCATCATAGTTTGTGACAACACACAAATGAGTAAGTGTCCCAGGCAATATTCCATTTTCCAGAAAAAAAATGCCATTATATTTTGGTAGAGGGGATTCCTTACTTGAAGTGTTAACATTCATCAAATTTACAAGTTCACCTAAAAAGAAATCTTAATTTGATGTTACTGTCCTGGTAGGACAACAGTCATGTTAATTGACTTATAGTAATTTTTTTCCTATATAGTAAGAATCTTTCTTTTGGCATGGGTTCAGAACTCAAGGAAGTATGGAAGAATAACTGCCTTCTTTTATTCTATGATCATCATATAAAAACAATTTTGAATGACATAAAATTATCACTACAGAAAATATATAGATATAGATACACATACACAGAGAAAGGTGACTCTAGGATTAAAAGTTCTAAAATATCTGCCATCCAGAATTGGTAGAAGAAATTTCTCTCGAGAATCTATTCATTTCCACAATCTCCATACTACTACAAAATCATGAATCTGATAACAAGAGAAAAAAGTTCATGTATTGCCATATTTTCATATATCATATACGTATACACTCTTCCCAAGAGATGCAAATATATAAGTAGAACTTCTTCTGACTAATCCTGTGTCTATTAGGTTGCCCCTGGCACTGATTAAAATGAAGTTTTAAGAAATTATAATTTAGTCTCTTGGGGCAGGCAGTCCATTTTCTAAGCATAATGCCTCCTAAATGAGTTGAAAATAAAAGCTTGCTGGCAGTAAAGACATAAAATAAAGAATGATGGGCTAGTGCATGAGATTAAATTGAGAAATAAGACAAGTAAATAAAAGGGCATTGCCAATTCTAGCCAGAAGGAATTGTAATATGTCCACTTGGGAGGAAAAATGGAATGTATTTTCATAGAAAAAAATCAGTTGGATAAAGATGGTCTGCTTTTGGATTCCAACAGTTTCTCATTGAGTTTTATCTCTTTTACAAATTTTTTCATTATTGCATTCTGTTATTTTACATCACAATCTCTTCTTCCTACATAAATACTTTCCTTTATAAGTAAAAGCAATACCCCACCAATAAAAATTAACCGCAATTAACTTCATATAGTGACCTCTACTAATAAATAAAATAATATTCTTTGAATTCTTCATTTCAGACTAATAATGTTATGTATTGCTTTGTTTGTTATTTCTGCAGTAGACAACATCACAGTAATTTTAGTTTAGCATCAAGTACAAATGCAAAAGAACTAATCTTCCAAAAATCCTCTTTTGTGCTTATCTCAAATTTTATTTTATTCTTTACAAGTATGCCTCTATTTAAAAACAAAGGAAATATTTCCTTTACAACAAATTGCTAAAATAAAAACATAAGAAAATATATTTTTTTAAAACCAATGAGATACTTGGATAGTGATGGACACATAGTATAGAATTAATAATTGCTAACTACAAAATATAGATATAGTGAATTTGAGAGAAAATAAACTTTTTCTCAAGGATCCATAGTTAATAAATATCTCAAACAGGATCTGAACTTAGGTCTCTCTGATTCCAAACCTAGTACTGCCATAGCATCTAAATTAAGGAAAAAATGTTATTTGGGGGGAAAGGTAATTTTATTATATTTTCTGTTGTCTTTCTTTGGTATATACTTTTCCTTGTCTAGGCCCACCACTCTACCACTGCCTTCTTACTATCAATTAGATCACTTGTTCCTAGTTATCTTCAGTCACTGTCATTATCTTCCCTTTTTTGTGCTCTATTCTCTTGACAGAAAACAGTCTAGCAAAAATGGTCTCCTTGTGGGCATTTCCCTCCAGCATTTTCTCTTTTGTTCAAAGGTCAATATCTAGTATTCCAATGTTAACCTACATGTCCTCAATTTCATTGAATTGAATAAACATTTATTAAGTGCCTTTCAAGGGCCAGGTACTGTGCCAAGTGTTGGAGATATAAATAAGAAAATGAGATACCTTCTGCTCTCAAGGAGGTTATATTCTTGTGGAGAATGAGAAGATACAATAGGAAGCTGAAAATGGGGGTGAAGGGATGACCTCCTACAAGTACATGGCATAGAATCATGGTATTGGGGGGAGGAGAATCAAAGCTAAATAAAGCTGCTGATGGAAAATGGAGCTACCAGCAAGGTTATAAGCTGAAAGTTTGGGAGGAGATTAATACTCCACCCTTATCCAGACTCCCATATGAAAAGTTTCAAATTCATATTAAATGTTTTCATTTAGCATTTCATATTTTACACAATTCAGTATTTAATGTTATTTTCATGCCACTACTCTTCTTTTCTGACACCATTCAATTTTTTTTATTTCTACTTCTAAAGAAATTCTGAAAAAGAAATATCTTACTGGGATACATCTATTTCATTAACAGAAATTTCATTGAATTTTTCAAAAATAAAAAAAACTAACTAACTCTCAAGTGGTTAGGATTACTAACAGGTATGATTGAAACATACTTTGAGTATTCAATCTTGAATTAACGTAAATTTTTAAGCCAAGTGAAATATAGCTTTACAGCAATATTTAATTTAATATATAAAATGGCATTGTTATAGACATATATTGCTACAATTGTATAATAGAAAAAATCAAATAAATTTGCTAATGTGAAATGCAAATTTAAATGTATTAGTTCACAAAATGATGAAAGTTGACATATTTTTGAAAACATGAACTCAATATTAAACTTTTTTACCACAACAAAATCACTAATATACTCACAAATGATAATTGAACTAAAATAATTATGTTTTCTAATATGATCCTGCAAAGTGCGAACAATAAATATTTTGTTTGTTTTTATTTAAAATCAGGAAGGTTATTCTATTTTATGTTTATTTATTCTTTTATTTAATATTTAATGCTTTCTTTTTTATTTATTAATGTTATTTATTTGCAGTGTTCTACAATCACTACGAGATAACTTAGATTTCCCCCCCCTCCTCCCCCCTACTTTCCCCCTATTCCACTGGTCTACTCTTTTGTTTCTTAGCCAATACCAAGTGGTTTTGATAAGTGTTGTTTTGTAATACAATTTGAGATCTGGTAGTGTTAGGCCACCTTCCATAGCATTTCTTTCCATTAGTCCCCTTGATACTCTGGATCTCTTGTTCTTCCACATGAATTTTTATTTTATTTTTTCCAGCTCTAGAAAACAATTATCTGATAGTTTGATAGATATGACATTAAATAAGCAAATTAATTAAGGTAGAATTGTCATTTTTATTATATTGGCTGAGCTTACCCAGGAGCAACTGATGTTTTTCCACTTACATAGATCTGACTTTATTTGTGTGAAAAGTGTCTTGTAATTGTGTTCATATAATCCCTGGGTTTGTTTTGGCATGTAAACATCCAAATATTTTATAGAGTTTACCCTGGTTTTAAATGGAATTTTTCTTTCTATCTGTTGCTGTTGTTTGTTACTAATATATGGAAATGCATAAGATTTGTGTGGCTTTATTTTGTAACCTGCAACTTTGCCAAAACTGTTTATTAATTCCAATAGTTTTGTATTTGAATCTCTGGGATTCTCTAAGTATGTCATCATATGAATTGCAAAGAGTGATAACTTAGTTTCTTCTTTGCCTTTTCTAATTCCTTCAATTTCTTTATCTTCCCTAATTTCTACAGCTAAAATTTCAATTGTTTTCTTTTAGGTTATTTTATTTTATTTTTTTTAAATATAAATTTATTTATTTAACTTTTTACATTCATTTTCACAAAATTTTGGTTTCCAAAATTTTCTCCTCATTTGTCGCCTCTCCCCACCCCAGTACACTGAGCATTCTAATTTCCCCTATCACCAATCTGCCCTCTCTTCTATCATCCCTCCCTTCCCTTACCCCATCTTCTCTTTTGTCCTGTAGGGCCAGATAACTTTCTATTCCCCATTACCTGTATTTCTTATTTCCTAGTAGCAAGAACAATACTCAACAGTTGTTCCTAAAACTTTGAGTTCCAACTTCTTCCCATCCCTCCCTCCCCACCCATTCCCTTTGGGAAGACAGACAATTCAATATAGGCCATATCTGTGTAGTTTTGCACATGACTTCCATAATAGTCGTGTTGTGTGAGCCTTACAATACTTCCCTCCCTCCTATCCGGCCCCACATTGTTAAAATTCCCTCTTTTGATCCTGTCCCTCCCCGAGTGTTGACTTCAAATTGCTCCCTCCTCCC
>CM053770.1:344682699-344729784 GCA_028658325.1 Potorous gilbertii
AGTGGAAGGAAAAAGAGGAGAGCTGAGAAAAAAAAAAACCATGAAGTTTACTCTCATCAAATTCGACTAAAGGAAGAAATGAAATGCACTCTCATTTTGGTATGAAAACCTATCTTACAATACAGGAAAGTGGGGGAGAAGGGGATAAGCAGGGTGGGGGGGTGCAGATGGAAGGGAGGGTAATGGGAGGAAGGAGCAATTTGAAGTCAACACTCGGGTAGAGACAGGATCAAAAGAGAGAATAGCAACAATGGGGGGCAGGATAGGAGGGAGGGAAATATCATTAGTCTTACACTATGCGACTATTATGGAAGTCACTTGCAAAACTACACAGATATGGCCTATATTGAATTGCCTGCCTTCCCAAAGGGAATCGGTGGGGAGGGAGAGATGGGGAGAATTTGGAACTCAAAGTTTTAGGAACAACTGTTGAGTATTGTTATTGCTACTAGGAAATAAGAAATACATGTAATGGGTAAGAGGGCAGATTGGTGATGTGGATAATTAGAATGTTCAGTGTATTGCAGAGGGGGGAGGGTGCAAATGGGGAGAAAATTTTGGAACCCAAAATCTTGTGAAAATTAATGTAAAAATTTAAATAAATAAATTTATTTAAAAAGTACAGTCAGCTCCTTAAAAAGTAAAATTGGCCAAATGTAAAAGGAGGTACAAACTTAACTGGAAAAAAAAACTCCTTAAAAGGAAAATTTGGACAAAAGGAAAAGGAGGTACGAAAACCAACTCAAAAAAACAGTGCTGTAGAAACTAGAATTTGGGGGCAAGTGGAGGCTAACGATATTACAAGACATCAAGAATCAATCAAACCTTGTTATTCAATTTGAGCATACTATTTTCATCCCTATATAGGCGGATACTTGTTAATCTTGAGAATTGTATATTTATTATGACATTTAAAAGGGACATGCATAGACAGAGGGTGTAGGTATAAATTAACTGACTTGATAATAAAAAAAATACTAATTAAGTGGTGGGAATGGAAAAGAGGAAGGGGGGAGGCAGAAAAGAGTAAATTCCATCATATGAAGAGGAACAAATATATATGATAGTAAAAGGAAAGAATGGAGTGGGATGAGCATTGTTTGATCTTTATTTTCATCAAATTTGATTCAAGGAGGGAATAACATGTTCAGATGAGTATAGAAATCTCACTTTCCCTACAGGCAATAGGAAGGGAAAGGGGAAATAAAGTGGAGGGGATGGTTAGAAGGGAGTGCAGATTGAGAGAGGCTTGGTCAAAAGTCAAACTTTTTGGGGAGACGAAGGGAAAAAGGAGAAATAAAAGCATAAACAGAGGAGGGTAGGACAGATAGAAAGACACAGATAGTAATCCTAACTGAGAATGTGAGTGGGATAAACTCTCCCATAAAACAGAAGATGATAGCAGAATGGAATAAAAACCATAAAGGTACAATATGTTATTTACAAGAGACATATTAGAAACAGGGGGATACCCTGTAAAGGTAAAAGTAAAAGGATAAAGGTAAAAAACTGGAGTGGAATATATTATGCTTTAGCTTATGTAAGAAAGGCAATTATTAGCAATTTTAGCTTATTAGCAAAATTAGCAAAAAAAGGCACAATTAGCAATCCTAAACTCAAAGAGCCAAAATGGATCAACGAAAAGAGATAGGGAAGGAAACTATATCTTGCTAAAAGGCACCACAGACAATGAAGTAATTATATTACTAAACATAAATGTAACAAGTGATACAGCATCCAGATTCTTAGATGAAAAGTTAAGGAAATTACAGGAAGAAATAGAGAGTATAACTCTATTGTTGAGACCTCATATTCCCCCTCTCTGACTTCGTTAAATCTAACCTCAAAAAATACCTGAACGAAGCTAAGGAGATAAATAAAAATCTGGGAAAATGTAGATATGATAGACCTCTGAAAAAAAACTGATTGAGGACAGAAAGGAATATACCTTTGTCTCAGTGGTAAATGGGACATAAACAAAAATTGACCATGTACTAAGGCATAAAAAACTCAAAATTCAGTGGTGAAAGACAGAAATAGTCAATGTATCCTTCTCAGATCATGATGCAATAAAAATTATGTAATAAAACAAGGGAAAGACAGACCAAACATTAATTGGAAATTTAATAATCTAATTGTAAAGAATGAGTAAGTCAAACAACAAATCATAGAAATCATCAATGGCTTGATTTAAGAGAATGATAATAATGAGAAAACCTACCAAAATTTATAGGATGAAGTAAAAACAGCTCTTAGGGGAAATGTTATATATTACAACGCTTACATAAATAAAATAGAGAAAGAGGAGATCAATGAAATGGTCAGGCAACTGAAAAAAAAAATCTAGAAGAAGATGTTGAAAATTTGTCATTAAATACTAAATTAGAACTATAGAAAGCTAAGAGAGATTAATAAAATTGAAATTAAGAAAACTATTGAACTAGGAGCTGATTTTATGAAAAAAAACAAAAAAATTGACAAATCTTTGGTCAATTTGATTGAAGAAAGAGAACCAAATTATGAAAAAGGTGAGTTCAGCTCAATGAAGAAGAAATTAAAAAATAATTAAGAATTATTTTGCCAAATTGTATGCCATAAATTTGACAGTCAGTGAAATGGATGAATATTTATAAAATATAAATTGCCTAGAGTGATGGAAAAAATTTTAAATATAACTATCTGAGAAAAAGCAATTGAACAAATCATTAATGAACTTCCTAAGAAAAAATCTTCAGGGTCAGATGGATTTGCAAGTGAATTTTATCAAACATTTAATGAACAGTCAATTTCAATACAATATAGACTATTAGGGAAAATTGGTGAAGAAGGAATCCTATCAAATTGTTTCTATGATAAAAATATAGTGCTGATACCTTAACTGTGAGGAGTCAAAGGAAGAAAATTATAGAACAATATCTCTAATAAATATAGATGTGAGAATTTTTAAATAAGATATTAGAAAAAAGATTACAGCAACTTACCAAGAGAATAATACACTCCAATGTGGTGGGATTTATACCAGAATCCAGGGCTGGTTCAATATTAGGAAAACTATCAGCATAATTGATCACATCAACAACAAAACCAACAGAAACTATATGATTATCTTAATAGATGCTAAAAAGCTACTGACAAAATACAACACCCACTTCTATTGAAAACACTGACAAGCATAGGAATAAATGGGCTCTTCCTAACAATAATTAGTAGTACCTACTATCTTCTATGATCAGCAATCATTATATGTAATGGGGATAAGCCAGATCAATTTCCAATAAGATTGGGAGTGAAACAAGAATGTCCATTATCACCACTGTTATTCAGTGTGGTACTAGAAATGTTAGCTTTAGCAGTAAGGTAAGAAAAACAAATAGAAGGAATTAGAACAGGCAAAGAAGAAACTAAGTTATCACTCTTTGCAGGAGATATGATGATATACTTAGAAAATCCTAGGGAATCAGGTAAAATAACTACTTGAAATAATAAACAACTTTGGAAAAGTTGCAGGTTACAAAACAAAACACACAAATCACCTGCATTTCTATATATTACTACCAAATCCCAAAAGCAAGAGATAGAAAAAGAAATTCCATTTAAATCCATGGTAGGCACTATAAAATAATCTACCTGCCAAACAAAACCAGGGACTATATGAATGCCATTACAAAACACTTTTGTACAGATAAAATCACATCTAACTAATTGAGAAAGTATCAGTTCCTTGTGAGTAGGCCAAACTAATATAATAAAAATGACAATTATGCCTAAACTAATTTACTTATTCAGTGACATACCAATCAAATTACCAGAAAATTATTTCCCAGAGCTAGAAAAAATAATATCAAAGTTCATCTGGAAGAATGAAAGGTCCATAATATCAAGGGAACTAATGAAAAGACATGCTAGAGAAGGTGGCCTATCCCTACCAGATCTCAAATTGTATTATAAAGTAGCAATCATCAAAACTACATGGTACTGTAGTAGGAGGATAGACCAGTGGAATAGGTTAGGTACTCAAGACATATTACAAAAAATAATTACAGAAACTCTCTTGCCAAGAACTGGAAATCAAAGAGATGCCCATCAATTGAAGAATGGCTTAAGAAGTTGTGGTATATCAGTGCAATGTGATACTATCATGTTATATTAAATGATGAAAAGTCAGACTTCAGAAAAACCTGGAAAGACTTCTATGAACTGATGCTGAGTGAAATGAGCAGAGTCAGGAGAATATTATGCACAGTAACATCCACAGTGTGTGAGGATTGTTTTTGATAGTCTTAGCTCTTCAAAGTAATGCAAGGACCTAAACCATTTCCAATGGACTCATCATAGCAAAATGCCATCTACATCCAGAGAAAACTACTATGGAGTGGGAATGTAGAATAAGGCAGAGTATTCTCTCTTTTGTTATATTTTGCTTTTCTCATGGTTTCTCCTATTCCTTTAATTCTACTATGCAACACGACTAATGCAAAACCATGTTTAATAGAAATGTGTAGAGGTCATATAAGATTGCAGAAAGAATTCATGATGAAAGTACCCTTTTTCTCCTTAAATTAAGGTTTTTGAAGTGGCTGAAACTTAGATGTCTGTGTAAAAGCAGGCATTCACCTAACTCTCTGAAATTTGTCTCCAAAATTATAAAATGATGCCTCAAAATGAATTCTGGAATAACAAAATCAATAAAAGGATGGAGTGAAACAATTTTCCATCCCAATATAATTTAGAAGGTTGACAGGAAACGTCTGTCTCACTGAAATAAAAAGGGAGGGTAGTCCAGAGCAGACAGTATCTAAGTAAGGCAGAAATGGACTGAGCCTGAACAAGCCATAAGTGATGTTTCAAGAACTAGGACAAGTCAGCAACAAGGCCCAATGACTTTGGCACAGCAGGTCAGAAGTAAGGTCCAGCAAAACAGGCCAGCAATACGTTGCCATACCCCAGCGCAGCAGGCAAGTGAGGATGCTTCATGCCCTTGATATAAAAAGCTTGGAGCAGTTCCACTTTTACCTCAGGAGAAGAGCCCAATTTTAATATAAAGTTAGAAGATATGAAATAGACTGGAAAATGAGAAAAAAACAAACAAACAAACAAGAACCTGACCATAGCTACTATGGCGACAGGGAATATAAAAATTCAGATTCAGAAGAAGACAATAATATTAAGATACTCAGATGAAAAATCTCCAAAAAAATGTGAATTGCTCTTGGTCCAACAACAACAACAACTCCTGGAAGAACTGAAAAAGAATTTTAAATATCAGAGAGGTAGAAGAAAAATGTGAAAAGAAATGAAAATAACACGAGAGTCATGAAAAAGAGTCAACAGTTTGGTACAGGGAGTACAAAAAAATCATTAAGCAAAAGAATTCATTTAAAAGTGGAATAGGATTGAGAATGTGTGGGAAGGGAGGAAGGGAGAGAAGTTGGAACTCAAAGTCTTAAGAATGAATATTGAGAATTGCTTTTGCATGCATCTGGGTAATGAGAAGTATAGGTAAAGGGGTATAGAAATCAATCATACTCTACAAGAAAAGAGAAAAGGTGAGGATAATGGAAGGGAGGGGTGTGATAGAAGCCTGGGCAGATTGGGACAAAGGGTAATCAGAATGCACAGTGTCTTGGGGTGGGGGAAGGGGAGAGATGGGGAGAAAATTTGGAACTCAAATTCTTGTGGAAATGAATGTTGAAAACTAAAAATAAATGAATAAAATATAAAAAATAAAAAGTAGAATAAGCCAAATGGAAAAAGAGGTACAAAAACTGACTGAAAAAAATTCCTTAAAAATCAGACGTTAGCAAGTGGAAGCTGTTTACTCCATGAGACATCAAGAAACAATGAAAAAAAATTAAAAGAATGAAAAATGGAAGAAAATTTGAACTATCTCATTGGATAAACAACTGATCTGGAAAACAGATTCAGGAAAGATTATTTAAGAATTATTAGACTACCTAAAAGCCACCATAGAAAAGACCTTGAACACAATATTTTCAAGATGTCTTCAAGAAAAACTGCACTCTGGTGTCCTAGAACCAGAAAGTAAAACAAATTAAAAGAATCCATTGATACTTATTGAAAGAGAACCAAAAAATTAAAATAAGGAATATTATGGCCAAATTCCAAAGTGGATTCAATTCCAGACTCCTGCATTGTATTGTTTACAAGAAACATGTTTGAAGCAGAGAGAAAAACAAAGAATTAAACTTAAAAGACTGGAGCCGAGCTAGTGTGCTTAAACTGAAGTTTTAAAAAAGTAGAAATAGGAATCAGTATGTCAGACAAAGCAAAAGTCAAAAAAAAGATGTAATTAAAAAAGAAAAGGGAATACACTACATTTTGCTAAAAGGTACTGTAGAAAACAAATTAACATCAATACTAAATATATATGCACCAAGCTTATAGCATCCAATTTTGTTTAAAGTGTGAGTTTAATGAGTTATACAAGGAAAAAGAGAGTAAATGTACACTGGCAGGGGAACACAACTTTCCTCTCTTAGAACTAAATATATCTAACAAAAATAAGCAAGAAAGAATTTAAGGGGGTGAACAGAATTTTAGGAATGCTAGATATGATAGACTTCTGAAGAAAACTGAATGAGAACAGAATGGAATATCTCTTTCTTATTAGTACCTCACAACTACTCAAAAATCTCATGTTTTAGCACATAAAAACCTCACAATCAAATGTAGGAAATCAGAAATAGTTTTTTTTTTCAGATCACACTACAATAAAATTGGTATACAACAAAAGATCATAGAAATAGAAAATTTATTTGGAAATCCAATAATCTAACCTTAAGGAATGAATAGGTGAAAATACAAATCATAGAAACAATCAATAATTTCACTAAAGAAAATGACAACAGTAAGACAACATACCAGAATTTATGCGATGCAGTAAAAGCAACTCAAAATCTTGGATTATTCCTTACTTATCCTGCCTTGGTAAAAACTTATGGTATCACTGAGTCAGGTCCTTCACTCACCAAAGGCCAAAGAATGTATGCCGTAGCAGTCAGCAGAGTATTCAAGTTGCAATCACGAAGTCCTGGATTCAGGGCTAGAAAGAGATCCCAAAAAGAAAACTCCCAGAAATATTATATTATAGTCAAATTCTAGAGCTCTCAGGTCAAAGAAAAAATATCGCAAAATCCAGACACAATTCAGCTATCATAGAACAACGGTCAAAATAACACAAGATTTATTAGCTTCCACATCAAAGAATCAGAGGACCTAGAATATGATATTCCAGAGAGCAAAGGGGCTAGGATTACAACCAAGAATCACATACCCAGTAAAACTTATATAATCCTTCAGGGGAAAAATGGATATTCAATGAAATAGAGGAATTTCAAAGACATCTGATGAAAGACCAGAGCCAAACAGAAAATTTGATTTTCAAATACAAGACTCAAGAAAAGTATAAAAGGTTAAACAGGAAAGGGAAATCATAAGGGACTAAATAAGTTTAAACTATTTACATTCCTATTTGAGAAGATTGTATTTGTAACTCCTAAGAACTTTCTTAGGGCAGATAGAAGAAGTAGAAGGGAGAGGTAGAATGGGGTAAGTTATCTCACATAAAAGAAGCAACAAAAAGCATAGGGGAAGAGAGAGGTGAGGAAGAGTGATTGAACTTTACTCTCATCAGAGTTGGCTCATAGAGGAAAAAATATATGCACCCAATTGGATACAGAAATCTATCTTACCCTACATGAAAGTAAGAGGGGAAGGGAATAAGAAAAAGGGGAGGTGATAGAAAATTGCGGCAGGGAGCAGTGATAAATTAAACACTTTTGAGGAGGGATGGGGGAAAAAGAGAGAGAATAGAATAAAAATAGGATCAAGATAAAGTGAAATAGAAAGAGTAACTGAAAAAATTGAAGCAAGTTTCTCTAATGTGTCATTTCTCAATCATACAGAAAACTTAATCAATTTTATAAAAGTAAGAGCCATTCCCCAATTAACAAATGATCAAATATATGAACAATTTTCAGGTGAAGTAATCCGTTAACTATAGCCATATGAAAAATTATTTTCAAGCTCACCATTGATTAGAGAAATGCAAATTAAAACAATTTTGAGGCATTACCTCATAATTATTTGATTGACTAATAGAACAGAAAAGGAAAATGACAACTCTTGGAGGGGATGTAGAAAAATGGGGCTTTAATGCAACACTAGTGCAGCTGTAATTGATTTGAGTTACTCTGTAGAGCAATTTGGAACTATGTCCAAAGAACTATAACGCTATACTTTGATCTACCAATATTACTACTAGATCTGTATTCCAAAAAAATTATTTTGAAAGGAAAAGGATCTATATGTACAAAAAATTTTATAGATATTCGTTTCTCATGGTAAATAATTGGAAATTGAGAGGATGCTTATCAATTGGGGAATGGATGAACAAGTTGCGGTATATGATGGTGATGGAATACTATTGTAGTATGGGAAATGATGAGTGGCATGATCTCAGAAAACCCTGGAGAGTTTTGCATGAGGTGATGCAAAGTGAAAAGCACTGTCTACACAATATCAGAAATAATCTAAGATGATCAGCTGCAAATGATTTGGTTATTCTCAGCAATACAGTGATCCAACACAACTCTGAAAGCCTTAAGATGAAAATTGCTATATCCTTCCCCAAAGGGGAAAAAAAAAACCTGATGGTTTGTGAATACAGACTGAATTGTATTTAAATTATTTTTTTAGCTCATTTTCTTTCGCAACATGACAGCTGTGGAAATATTTTGAATGACTTCACACGCATAATCTATATGAAATTGCTAGTTTCCTCAGTGAGAATGCTTGGGAAGGGAAGAAGGGAGAGAATTTGCAACTCAAAATTTTAAAAACAAATGCTAAAAATTATTTTCTATGTAACTGGAAAAATGAAAAAAAATAAATTGGCCTATAGTTTTCTATATCTGTCTTTGCTCTCTATGTTTTACTCATCAAAACATACATTTCAGAGAATGAATGCAGCAAGACTTTTTTTTAAACTTAATTTTTAAAAGAGTTTATATAGTATTGGATTTACCTGTTCTTTAAAGTATTTGATAAAAATAACCTGTGAATCCAAATAGTGCTGTTTTTTCTTAAAAAGTTCATTTATGAGTTCTTCAATTTCTAATTTAGTGTTATTTAAGCATTCTATTTACTATTCCATTAATTGGAGAAAATTACATTTTTGTAAATATTCATTCATTTCACTTCAATTTAGTTTTGTGGATTTTAAGTTGTGCAAAATAGCTCCTAATAATTGTTTTCATTTTATCTCACTGGTTATGATTTCATCCTTTTCATATTTGATAGAAGTAAATTGAGTTTCATCTTTTTAACAAAATTAACCAGTGTTTTATCAGTTTAAAAGAAAATTAGCCAATAGTTTATTACTTCAATGTCTGTTTATTCCTCTTAAATTTATTAATCTCTAATTTAATATTTATGATTTCTACTTTGGAATTTAATTTTTTCTTCTCTTTTTAGCTGAAGGCATCATTCATTTATTTCCTTTTCCTTCTCATTGACTGATGTATTAGAAATATAAATTATCCTATACATACAATTTTGGCTTCATACCACAAATTTTGTTATGTTGTCTCATTGATGTCATGATCTTAAATGAAATTATTGATTTTTCTATATTTATTTTTTGATTCAGTCATATTCTTAAGATTAGACTATTTAGTTTCCAATTAATTATTAAACAAAACATCCAGAAATCCCTGCTTGATGTGATCCTTATTACATGATGGTTGGAAAAGGTGCATTTAAAATTGCTGCTTTTCTACATTTGTCTGTGAGATAGTTTGCCCTTATTCAACATAGTCAAATTTTGTGAAGGTTCAATAACTGAGAACACATTTACATCTGCATAGCCCTATTCAAATTTCTCTAGAGACTTATCATATCTAACTTTTCCAAAATTCTATTTCCCCCTTAAATTCTTTCTCATTTATTTTATTGTCAGGTTGGGATAAAAATAAGTCCTCTAATTCTATAGTTGTTGTTTTTTTTTTCCTATTTCCTCCTGTAACTCATTTGAATTTTCCTTCAAGAATTTGTATGCTTCACAATTTGGTTCATGTTTAGAATGTTCAGAGCAAATGTTAATTCATTGTCTATGATACTTACATGAAAAATGTAATTTCCCTGAATGTTCCTTTTAATGGGGTCTGCTTTTGCTTTTGTTTTGTATGAGATTGTGCTTGCTACCTTTCTTTTGTTTTTAACTTCAGATGAAGCATAATAGATTAAGTTCCAATTCATTATTTTAAATCTCTGTGTGTGTCTTTGTTTCAAGTGTGTATCTTCTAAATAACAGATAGTTGGATTCTGTTCCCTAATTCATTCTGCTATTATCTTCCATTCTCACATGAGTTCATTGCACTCACATTAATAATTATGATTGATAATTCTGTATTTCCCTCCTTTATATTCTCTTCTATTTGCCGTTCTATTTTTTTTAATAATGTGTCCTCATCAAAAGTTTGTTTTGCTTCTGATCATTGCCTGATGCTTAATACACTCCTTATCTTTAACCCTTCCCCTAATTCTTCCTTGTTGGGCAAGAATTCCAACACCAACTGTCTGCGTGTGTGTGTGTGTGTATAAATAAACATAAACATGCACATACACATATACATATACTTGTATGTATACATACATGTGTGTATGTGTGTGTATGTATATATATGTATATATATATACATATATATACATACACACACATACTTCTCTCCTAGAACCAATGTATAAGACAATCAAGTTCAAGCACTGCCTAGCTGGTCTCCTACCCACCCAACACAACTCCAGACTTTTCCTTTTCATTGTATATGCTAAGAAAGTGGTGATTTGGTGATTAAGGTCAAGAGGCAAAGTAGTGTGAGAGGAAAATACATGGGGAAATCTAGATTTGTGATTGTTTCTAACCCAAAGACAAAGGCAAGTTATTTAACTTCTCTGAGCCTCACATGTAAAATGAAAATGAGGCAACATTGGGTAGTGGGTCAGGCACTAGACTTTAAATGAAGAAGACTTGGCTTCAATCTTTGCCTCAGATACACTATAACTGCAGGAATATCACTTTTCTGAATCTGTTTCCTGAACTGAAATGGGAGAGGTTCAAATTAAATACATTGCATTTTGAAATTTCAAAATTGAAAAGTTTGCAAAATAATTCATGTATTAGTTATCTCATGGAGCTACTGTGTGGCTCAAATAAAATATAAAAAAATTATTGAAAATTATAAAGCATTACATAAAGACTAGCTATTATTAGTTACCTTCAAGAAAGCAATTTGAGTGGATTTGTGGGAGCAAAAATCAGAAAAGGAGATGGGAATTAATAATGTGATAAGATAATGAAAATAATTAGTAAAGACTGATCTTTTAGTAAGGCTGGCAATCAAGAGAAAGAAAAAGATGTGACAATAGTTCAATGGGAATTCAGGATTAAGGGGAAAATTTTTCAGATGTGGAGATCTGACCATTTTTATATTCTCTGGTGAAGGAGTCAGTGGATATGTGATTGTATGTATTGTGTCTAGATACACACATGTTTGTTTACTCATATACATGATTCAGAAGGGGGAGAGAGGAAGAGAGAATAACATCATCAAGTATGTAAATTTTGTCATATATCTGTTCAGTTCTTTCAGTCTTTTCTGACTCTTCATTATCCCATTTGGGGTTTTCCTATCGAAGACATTTAAATGGTTTGCCATATCCTTCTCCAGTTCTTGACTGGATGTTGTGGTTTTGGGTGTGCTCAGGGAGATCCAGTACTTTCGGTGTGATGGCTACTGAGCCCTTTTCAGGGCTGTTTTCTACTTTAGTCTCCGCCTGTTCCACCCATCTCTCACCTGTTGTTCCAATGAGCTGCAGCATGCACACCGGCCACACACTGGTAAACCATTTCAGGAGATGGGCCAAATCCAGTTAAGGGTAAACAAAGGTTCTCAGACCCATTGGTGAGTTAGGGGAATGTCTGCCCCAAGCATGTGAAGACTTCCCCTGGCGGAATGGGTGGATGAGAGCAATTTGTTCCAATGACCATGAAGGTAGCTGTAGGCAATGTGGAGTCCTCGGAGCTTGGTTAGACACTGAAGATGTAAAGGTCATCTACTGCATCCTGAGCCATCACCAATCATCTTGACTCTATCCTGCCACTGGACTATGATGACTCTGGAGGAGAGAATGAGGCAGACAGCTTCATGTAACTCACCTTACTTAAATCCAATTTGTGCATGAATCAAAACATATCACCCATATCAATTTACTATTATACCTCAAAGTCCTGTGACCAGGCAAGTAATGAAGCAGCACATGTGGATACACTGGGAGTTATAGCTACAACCCTTCACACAGGGGACCCAGGAAATAGGGTCATTTCCCACTCGAAGCAGTGAGATTTAGCAGCCCATTGGGTATCTGAGCAGCCTTTTAAGGATTGCACTACTCACCTCCTGGAATGAAGAAGGGGGCTAGAAAAGGAACCCTAAAATTGTCTGCTTACCCAACCCTACCCTTCATCACTGTCACATCTTGTCTGTCTCTTGTCCTTACAATCAGTAGACCTGAAAGATAACCGCTATTGTTGCAAGAAAACTCAACAGGTATCACATCCAAATAGTAGCCTTGAGTGAACCAAGGCTGGCAAATGAAGCCCAGCTTACTGGAGTCAGAAATGGATACACACTTTTCTGGAGTGGCCTTACTGAAAGGGACAGTCATGAAATTGGAGCAGGTTTTTGCAACCAAAACTAATCTAGTCAGCAAGCTGGTATGCTTGTCAAAAGGAGTGAATGACAGGCTCATGACAATGCAGTTGCCAATTGCAAGAAAACGTCATACCACCATCATCAGTGCCTATGCTGCCAACATGACAAACCCTGATGAAGTCAAAGAAAATTTTTATGAAGACCTAGATACCTTTATCATCAGTGCAGCAAAAGAGGACAAGTTTATGATTCTGGGTGACTTTAATGCTAGGGTACTCATACTGCCAGACTTGGAAGAGGATCCTAGGGAGAAATGGAGTTGGAAACAGCAACAGTAATGGCCATTTACTGCTGAAGACTTGTGCATCACATGACCTCATCACTAACACTGTTTTCCATTTACCTAAATACAATATAACTCATGGATGTACTCTCGCAGCAAACATTGGTATCTAATAGATGATGGAATTGTAAGAAGACACCAACAAGATGTGAGAGTAAGGAAGACCATATGTGGTGCAGAGTGCTGGACTGATCGTAGACTTATTCTTTCCAAGATATTTGCATTCATCAAAAGTGCTTCCTCCAAGGCAAAATGACTACCAGAAGAAATAAAGTCAGCAAATTAGAGCTCTTCTCTGAGTGTGAACGGTTTGTTGCTAAATTTAAAGGAAAGTTGAGCCAACACATAGTTGACAACAGTGGAGCAGAAAAAGAGTAGGAAGGTTTCAGGGATGTGGTGTAAAGTATTGCATTTGCTCTTCTGGGTCAGAACACTCACAAACTCCAAGGATGGTTTGATGAAAATGATGGGGAAATTCAGAAGCTGCTAAATGAAAAACAGGAACTCCACAGGATTTACCAGCAAGACAGTTCATCCATCTCTAAGAAGGCACCATAAATTCCATCAAAACTAATGTACAAGCAAAGTTTAGAGAGATGTAGGATCCCTGGCTCAGTAAGAAGGCAGAGGAAATTCAGGTTTATGGTGATAGTAACAATCCAAAACACTCTTATGATTCCCTGAAAGTTATTTATGGACCAAAAACCTATGATACATTACAACTACTCAGTGCTGATGGAGCCAAATTGATCAGTGATAAGGACATGATCCTAGAGAGATGGGCTGAATACTTCTATAGTGTTCTCAACAGACCTTCATCAGTCAATGCTGAGACCATTGACTACTTACCTCAAGTTGAAGTCAATCTCTCCTTAGCTGAAATTCCAACTAAAGAATAGGTTTTAAGTGCCATTAGGCTCCTTTCATGTGTCAAAATACCTGGTGCTGATTCTATTCCAGATGAGATTTAAAAGTCAAAAAATGTTTCCAGATTATATGGCAAGAGGTTATCCCCCAGAAATTCAAGGATGCTTCCATTGTTCATCTCTATAAAGGTAAAGGAAATAGATTGGCCTGCAACAATCACAGGGGAATTTGTCTCTTAGTCATTGCTGACAAGATTTTTGTCAAAGTCCTCCTTAATCAGCCAATTCTTTACCTGGAAAATGGACACCTACCTGAGAGCAAGTGTGACTTCAGAAAGGGCCAAGGAATAGTTAATATGGTGTTTGCTGCCTGACAACTCCAGGAGAAATGCCAGGAGTAGAACATAGGTCTGTACACAATGTAGATTTGACCAAGACCTTTGACACAGTTAGTTGTGAGGGCTTATGGAAAATTATGTCAAAATTTGGTTGCCCAGAGAAGTTCATCAGTATTGTATGCAAATTTCATGATGGCATGCTTGCCCAGGTTGTGGATAATGGACAATACTTTCATTCCTTCCCAGTAACCAATGGAGTGAAGCAGGGTTGTGTGCTTGCTTTTTAGCATGATGCTTTCAGTCATGTTGTCAAATGCTTTCTATAAGCATGAACAACACATAAAGGTCAGCTACTGTACAGAAGGTAAATTCTTCTATTTGGAAAGTCAACAAGCCTAGACAAAAGTAGAGGGAGTATTGGTACATGATTTTCTTTTTGCAGATGACTGTGCACTCAATGCAGTCTCTGAAGCTGAGGTGCAAAAAAATATGGATCAATTCTCTGCTGCCTGTGCTAATTTAGGTCTAATAACCCCAAGAAAACACAAGTGCTCCATCAGCCACCACCACAACATCAATACACAGAGCCAAAGGTTAGAACAAATGGAGAAGTTTTGTATGCTGTAGATATGTTCACTTACTTCAGTAGTATACTTTCCAGAAATGTACACGTTGACAATGAGGTTGATGCATGCATTGCCAAAGCTAGCTCAGTGTTTGAGAGGCTTCAAGAAGTGTAAGAGTGAAAGGCTATTAGACTGACTATGAAACTGAAAGTCTACAGAGCCATTGTGGTGACCTCATTGTTGTATGTCTGTGAAACCTGGATAGTCTACCAGTGCTATGTCAGGAAATTAAATCACCTCCATTTGAACTGTTTTAGGAAGATTCTAAAGATCACCTAGCAGGATAAGTTACCAGACAATGAGGCCTTTGCTCAAACTAAACAGTCAAGCATTCAAAATATGCTTCAGAAACTGCAACACCGGGGGACTGGCCATGATGTTTGAATGCAAAATGTATTCTTCTTGTCAAAAAGACTATTTTATGGAGAACTTCCATGGGATAGGTGATCACATGGTGATAAGAAGTGATACAAGGACACTCTCAAGGTCTTTCTCAAGAACTTTTGATTTAATTTTGCAACTTTGGAGACAGTGGCACAGGATTTCTCAGCATGGCATGCCCACATCAGAAAGGGTGCTGTGTTCTATGAGCAAAGTAGAATTGAAATAGAAAAAAGGAAACATAGGATGTGCAAATTTGGAGTATCCAGCCTAAATATTTACATGTACTATCAGTGTTCAATCTGTGGTAGAGCATGCCAATCTCATATTAGTCTTCTTTGAGAACAAAGGACAAAACCAAAACAAAAAATCTATTAGGAAGCTTCCCTTGTGAAGAAGCATGATGTAGTCATAAGAGCTCTGGCTTCAAAACCAGAAGATTTAAGCTTAAATCTAGGCTCTGCCATTTATGATGTGATATTTGGCAAGTCATTTAAAGTTTCTGTGCATAAATTTACTCATCTATGAAATACAGGTATTGTTAACTGAAAAAAATGAGATTTTTTTTGTTATAGAAAACTAAGGTCACTGTAAGCTTTCTTGCCATAATCCTGCTAAGAAAATCAATATATTAGAATTGAAAGAAACCTACAAAACACCAATTCATGAACTCTCATTTCACAAAAACTTTACATATCACTCCCAAAATTTTGATACAGTTTTACCATTCTATAATTGCAGCAAGATGCTTAGAGTGGAATAAATGTCCTACTTAGTTATAAATGGGGAAACCCTGGCACAGAAAAATTAAGTTATTTGTCCAAAATTACACAGAAAATTAGTGGCAGAGTTAGGAGTTGAAAACAAGATCCCATGAATTGTCCTGTTCCTCTCCTCCTGGGGTATATCTGTTTTATCTGGAGTTTGCAGCATAGGTGACTGTGGCCATGGTCAGGGTTCTGACATCATACTGCCCTCCCCTCGTTCCATTTGTTTGTTTATGCTGAAAGGGCAAATAATAATTTCTTGCTTCTTTCCCCCCTCTTCCCTGTCCTCCCTCTCCACCTGTTGTTTTTCCTCCCTTCTCCTCTTCCTCATATTCCTCCTTTCTTTTTGTTCTTCTCCTCCTCCCTTTTCTAATTCTCTTCCTGTCTTCCTCCTCCTCCTCCTCATTTTTCTTTCTTCCTCTTCCTTATATAGTGTAAATTAGATGCCAAGTAACTGTCATGGAAGATCCTTCATAAAACTTGTCACAAATTAAAAGGAAGCCCTTTGATTTGACAAGACAAATCCCTTTACGTGCACAAATAATCCCTATTCACCTTGTCTTCTGCATCACATTATCCCACCTATCATCTCCACTCACTCACTTATCTTCAATTTCTCCCTGTTTACTGCCTTACAAATGTGGGCATGTCTCTACTATTCACAAAAAATTTTCCTATGATCTATCCATCCTTATTGCCTATCATTCTATATCTCTCCTTCTTTTTGTGGTTAAACTCTAGAGAAGAGCATTTATAATCAATTCCTCCATTTCCCTTTCTTTCACTTTCTTCATTCAAATTAATTTGCTTTCTCTAAGTTTCCTTTCATCTCATAATTACCAATTCTAATGGACTTTTTCTAAATGAATATCTTTCTCTATCTCTGTGAAGCATGTAGCACAATGGCTCACCTTCTCCTTCTTGATATTTTCTTATCTCTACATTGTCATGACACTTTCATTTCCTTGTTCTCATACCTTTGTGGCCACTCCTTCTCACTATCCTTTATTAGACCTGAATCTAGGTCACATCTAGAAACCACGAATGCAATTCTGTGAGTCTCTCCTGGTTCTTCACTTTTATTTCTATATTATTTCATTCAATGACCTCATGAGCTCATTGTGGATAGTGGACAATGCTCTCAAATATGGGTACAAGTAACATCTTTCTGCTGACAATTCTCAGATCTGCCTAATCCCACCTTGCATGAAAATTTTGTTTCCCTCAGTGAATAAAGATGCTTTCTTCCTTCAATTTCATATAACAATCTTTTCAACATCTTTTTAATGACTATATTACCCTCCATTACTTTGCCTTATTACCAGTAATGACAAATATATTTATCTATCATATTCCTCTTCTCTACTAAGCTTCGTGAAGCCAGGTATTATGCCTTTTTCTATACATTACGCTTATTTTTTTTTAACTTCATAGTACTATGATCTGTTTCCAGTAGATCCTTAACAAATATTTGTTGAGGGCAAAGCCACAATGGCAGAATAGAAAGATAGACCTGCTGTTGCTCTCCCCCCATAACCCATAAAATACCTGAAAAACTGGCTCTAAACAAATTGTAGAGCAGCAGAAGCCATAAAATTACAGAGAGAAAGAGATTTCCAGCCCAAGACAGCCTCCAGAAAGGTTGGGTTGCATGGACAGGACTGGAGCAGGCCGGAGGGCATGAAATCACATGTAACATCTGTGGTTTCCAGATTTCTCAACCCATAAATGCCAAAGACAGTATCAAAGGTCAGTAAGAAAGCCCTTTCACATGATTGAGAAGAGAGGTCTGTCTAGTCACAACCCCAGTCCCAGGGCAATAACAGCATTCACTTTTAAAGGTCTCTGTCTAAAGACCCTCGGGGAATCAAGCAGCTGATCTTGGTCTTACTCTTGAATGGTGTCCCTGGGGTGAGGAGGAGCACTGGCATGGTAGAGTTGATTGAGGCTCTAGAGAGGGAATTCTCCTCTCAGATCCTGGACAGAAAAGAGTTCCCACAGTTGCTCAAAGACCAGAGCATAGGCCAGGAGAGGAGTTTGCTCCTCTCCCCTGATTGTGTCACCTTGGAGGAACTGAGAACTTACAGGTCCCTAGAGTATACCCTCCACTTTACAAAGGGCTCAAGGGTCAAGTAATTGACTGAGAAAGGTCATAAAGAGGGAAAAAATAAGTCTATAGAATGCTATTTTCTTGGTGAATAGGTATTTTTGTCCATTCTTTTGGATGAAAAAGAACAAAACATACCATCAGAAGAAGACAAAAAAAAATCAAGTCTTGTACATTCAAAACCTCCAAAATAAATATACAATGGTCTCAGGTCATGGAAGAGCTCAAAAAGAATTTTGAAAATCAAGTAAGAGAAATGGAGAAGAAATTGGGAAGAGAAATGAGAGTGATGCAAGAAAATCATGAAAAATGAGTCAACAGCTTCCTAAAGGAGACCCAAAAAAAATGCTGAAGAAAATAACACCTTTAAAAATAGACTAACCCAAATGGCAAAAGAGGTCCAAAAAGCCATTGAGGAGAAGAATGCTTTAAAATTGGCAGAATTAATCAAATGGAAAAGGAGGTTCAAAAACTCGCTGAAGAAAATAGTTTTATAAAAATTGAAATTGAGCAGATGGAAGCTAATGACTTTATGAGAAAACTAGAAATTATAAAACAAAACCAAAAGAATGAAAAATAAAAGACAATATGAAATATCTCATTAGATAAACCGTTGAACTGGAAAATAAAACCAGGACAGATAATTTAAAAATTATTGGTCTACCTGAAAACTATGATCAAGGAATGAGCCTAGACATCATCTTCCAAGAAATTATCAAGGAAAACTACCCTGATATTCTAGAAACCAGAGGATAAAATAGAAATGGAAAGAATTCACTTAACACTTCCTAAAAGAGATCAGAAAAGGAAAACTCCTAGGAATATTGTAACGAAATTCCAGAGTTCCCACGTCAATGAGAAAAGATTAAAAGAAGCCAGAAAGAAACAATTCAAGTATTGTAGAAATACAATCAGGATAATACACTATTTAGCAGCTTCTACATGAAGGGATCAAAGGGCTTGGGATATGATATTCCAGAGATCAAAGGAGATAGGATTAAAATCAAGAATCATCTACCCAGCAAAACTGAATATAATATTTCAGGGGAAAAATGAAATTTTAACAAAATAGAGAACTTTAAGGCATTCTTGTTGAAAAGACTAGAGCTGAATAGAAAATTTGACTTTCAAATATAATCAACAAGAGAAATATGAAAACATAAACAGGAAAGAGAAGGCTTAAGGAACTCATTACAGTTGAACTATTGGCATTCCTACATGGATAGATGTTGTTTGTAACTCATGAGACCTTTTTCAGTATTAGGGTAGTTGGAAGGAATATACAAACATACATACATGCATGCATACATACATATAAACACACATATATACATGTGTATATGGGTATGTATATTACATATATAGGCATGTATATATGTATGAATATGTGTGTATACATACACATACACATAGAAGGAGGGCACAGGGTGAGCTGAATATGAAAGAATACCTAAAAAAATAAAATTTACTGTTGAATGAAATGTATTAGGAGTAAGAGGAAGGGAGAGATAGAATGTAGCAAATCATTTCAAGTACAAGAAGGAAAAAGATCCTCAACAATGGAGGGGAAGAGTGAGGAGATGAAAGGAAATGATTGAACCTTACTCTCAGGCAATTTGGCTTAAGGAGGGAATAACACATATTCAATTGAATGTGGAAATCTATTTTACCCTGCAGGAAGGCAAGGGGGAAGGGGATAGAAGGGGGAAGATGATAGAAGGGACAGCAAATTGGGGAAAGGGATGATCAGAAGTAAACACTATTGCGGGGGGCAGGTCAAGGGAGAGAATGGAACAAATTGAGGGCAGGATAGGATAGAGAGAAATGTGGTTAGTTTTTTATAACATAAATATTATGGAAGTGCTCTGATTAGATTGAAGTGTTTGTTGTCTCAATGAAGATGGGTGGGGAGGGAGGGAGAGAATATGGATCTCAAAGGACATTTAAAAATTAATGTTGAAAATTGTTTTAGCATGCAGTTGGAAATTAACCTATACAGGCAATGGAGTATAGAAATCTATTTTTGCCCTATAGGAAAATAAAGGGGAAGGGGAAGGATGGAAGAAGCATGGGTAATAGAAGGGAGGACAGACTGGAGGAAAGGGTCGATGAGGAGGATGCTGTCCTGAGGTGGGAAGTAGGGAGAGATAGGGAGAAAATTTTCAATTCACATTCTGGTGGAAGTGAAGGCTAAGAACTGAAAAATAAATTGTATATTAGAATTAAAAAAACAAATATTTGTTGAATTATATTGCATTTACAAAAATGATTTCAGATTAAAATTAGGAGAAATTAAACCCATTTTTGAAATATAGGAGGAAAACCATTAATTAATCAGAATCCCTAAAACTAACAAACAGTGTTTCTTCAAGTCAAAGGATGCCTTGGTTTTTGTCTTAATGATTTGATAAAGCAGTTTGGAAATATTTTCTTAACTATATTGAGACAAACATACAAAATGAAATTCTCTGTAAAATAAACTTCTTTTTTCCTAATTTATAGATAATGGTCAGAGTAACAAAGATAATTAAATAAAATTGGATTTCCTGTACGTATTCATTATGCATCTTAAATTTTCTGGGGTCATGATTTCAAGATGGCCTTTTGTTAAACTTTGCAGATAATCTTCCCCACTCCTGAGTTTTGTTAATCTTAACATTCCCTTGATATATCTCTTCAGAGAGGCTCTGCATGTTTAATGTTCTAGATAAAAATGAATATTGCTTCAGAAACTACTAATCCATTAGAGTTTCAAAGTTTAAAAAAATTATTTATCAACTTTATATGCTGAGTTTATTCATGTAGAATTTTCTTTTCATAGGACCATAGGCTTTTTTGTTCCAGTTCAGGGCTGTTTTAAGTTTTAAAATGTATGCAGAAATTACTTTTTCCAGAATGTTTTATTCAGAACTATGCTTGATGTAGTCTGATGACAAAATATTATTGAATTCCTTAAGGTAGAATTTCTGCTTATCTGTTACTTTTCTCTGATAATTATATCCATCACATTTCACACTGAAGATTGAATTTGATTTTATCCTAAGAAGGCATTCATTTCACAGTTTCATCCATCCACAACTGATAACCAACTACCCAGGCATTTGAAATACCAAGATTTGTTCTGGACAGAAGCAGTTTTGTAAAGGGGAAAGTTCATCATATTGACTGTGAGAATTTAAGAAATTCAGAACAACCCTTTCTGGAACAAGAAATGGAAAAGAGGAAGGTAAAGGAGAGAGGTCTATTAATTGATAGTTTGGAATAATTCTTAGTGATAACTGATACAATACATCTTAGGAATAAAATAATAAGAATGTCTAATCAAGGAGTTCTAAATATTTCATATTTCCTTTTACAGTTAGGGATGCATGACAAATTGTACTTTTATTCACTGGAAAACCAAATCTAGAAAAAGTCATTTAACTGGGCTATATTCATCCATCCATCCATCTATCTATCTATCTGTCTATCTAACTAACTACATATGTTAGAGAAAGAAAATGCTGTGTTATATAAAAAGGACTGAATTTGCAATGAGAGGGTCTAGGTTCAAATTTCAGCTCAGTTATTCCCTGCCTCTCTGGTTTTGACCATCCCCCTTTTTCTTTTTAGAATTAGCTTTGTTCATATTCAAATTGACTTTTGAATTTGAATACATCTATAATCATTAGTCTGCTTCCTTCTCTCCCTCTTACTTTAATTCTTTCCTTTCTCCCTAACTCCTTACTTCCTTCTTTCCTTCCCTGCCTACTTCCTTTCCTTTCTTCAGGGAGTCAATAAACAATTTTAAAGTGCCTACAATATGCCAAATACTGTTCTGTGCTGGGGATACAAATGCAAATAAAAGACAAATGCCTGCTGTCACGGATCTCACAGTTTAATTGGGAGACAATATGCAGACAATTATGTTTAAAGAAAATATGTATAGGATAAATTGGAGATAACCAACGGGGAGTCATTAACATTAAAGGTCATTAAAAAGTTAGCTTTTAGAAGCTGACATTTTCCTATGACTTGAAGTAAGGCAGGCAATTCAGGAGGTACAGACATAGATGGAGAAAATTTCAGTGATAGAATAGTCAACGAAAACTATTAGAACAGAAAGAAATTACGTGCTATGTGAAGAACAGTAAGGAGATCAATATCATTGGATATGTATGTATGTGGGCTAATATGTAAGAAAACTGAAACAGTGTGGGGTGGGGGAAGAGATGGGTTGAAAAGGCTATTGAATTCCAAACAGTACCTTTTTTTTTTAAACGTTTGATCCTGGAGGTGATAGGGAGCCACTTGGGTTCACTGAGTTGGAACAGGAGAATGAGGTGACATAATAGGACCTGGACTTTAGGAAGATCACTCTGACATCTGTGTGAAAGATGGAATGAACTGCAGTGAGGAGAGACTTATGGCAGGAACATCATCAACAATGCAGTTTTAGTTGTTCAGTCATGAGGGCTGGTCTTTACTCAATCTTGTCTCCTTGGCTTTTTCAGGGCCTTTGACACTATTGGTAACTCTCTCTTCCTTGATTCTTTCTTCTTTAGAGGTTCTTGGGACACTCCTTACTCCTGGTTCTTCTCCTGCCTGTATGACCACTTCTTCTCTGCTTCCTGTGCTGGATCATTTTCTCAGTCAAACTCTTTAACTACAAGCATTCTTTGAGTTCTGTCCTGGGTCCTTCTCTTATTCCTATATTATTTCATTTCTAATCTCATCAAATCAAATATATTATCTCTATGCTGATTATTTTCTAATTTACCTACCTTTGCCAATCTCCCTGCTGATTTTCATGATTTGAAGCTCCTAGAAAACAAGGCTTATGTCATTGCTTATCTTTGGATAACCACAAAGCTACCAAATTTCCTTGTTTAAAATATGCCCTTAATTGTTGAACTAAAGTAGAAAGAGCACTATTACTGAAATCAGAAAGCATGGGTTAAACTCCTTCTCTAATGGATATTACCTTTATGACATTGGACAAGCCTCTTCATGCCTAATTTTTCACATCAATAATATTGAAAAGTTGTATTGAATGACCTCTGGTGATATTTTCCACTCTTTACCTATTTTCAAAGTATCTTATGAAATAAAAGAAGCAACATCATAAAATTATAAAGGAGTGGGGAGGGGCAACTGAGATAGGTCCTAAAGAAAGAATAAGATGTTATTAAGCAGAGATATAGATGGATTGCAATTCAGGAATAAAACATACCATGAATGTCCAAACGCAGAGACAGAAAATAGGTTGACAGGAGTGGGCAATAGCTTCCCTGACATTTAGAGATCATGAAAGGGAGTAAAGTGAAACATACAAGTTGCAGTACTTAGGAACCATAGTATATATAGACTTTCATTACATGTTAAGGTGGTGTGACTTCAGAACAAGGTTTCAGAAGGATTTTTAAGATTGGCAGTTACTTGATCAGGACTGTGGAATAAGAAGACATCTTCATCAATAGAATAAATGATTGAGTTGAGCCAGACGTTCCAATTATCACATAAAACAATTATTTAGTTCATTAAATGAGGGAAGTGAGATAAAGAGACCATAATGTTATGAAAATAGTAGAATACAATGCTCTAGAATTCCTTTTATATTTTAAACATTATAAAATGTATCTATAAAGTATTTTAAATGTTTTTTTAAAAAACTGATAAACATAACTCTCTTGATGCATCATAAGGTAAACAAACTTATGATAAAGGAAAAAAGCTAGTATGGATCTTTTAAAAAAGAATAAGTTCTTTCCCATTAGTGTTTGAGAATAAGTAAATAAGAAGGAAAACAGAGGTATCTATGGAAGTTCTGAAAGGAATAACTATGTACTCTCATGAACTTTAGTTGATGGCACTAGTTATTTTCCTGACAAAACTTTTGAATTTCCTTTACCTTGAAACACTTGCCTATAAAATATTGTCATAGGCTAGTAAAACTAACATAAATATTAACCATTCTAAGAAATGATATCTTTCTTAGACCTCATTTACACATTTCCTGAGAAAAAATGGAACTGTCAACTGCTTTCAGTAAGAAAAGGCAACAATATTTGTTCAATGCTTAAAGGAAAATTTACTTTGATTTATTCATCTATAATTTAGTTTCAAAGTTTCTCAAAACTCTTGGTGTCTCACTATCAGTATGAATTTCTCTTGCTCTCAGCATCTCTGTGCATCTTCTTTTATTTTTATTTTTTTTGTTAAAATCTATGTACTTTTTTTTATTTCTTATCTTCAATATATAACCCTTGAACCTAAAAGAAGCTTAATGAATACTTTTTATAGTTTTATTTATTTTTTAGATTTCAACTTTCATTTCCACAAAATTTTGAGTTCTAATTTTTCTCCCATCTCCCCCCTCCTCGCACCTTGCATTTTGATTACCCCTTCCCTCAATGTATCTTCCCTTCTATCATACCCTATCATTCCCTTATCCCCATCTTCTCTCTTTTATTGAAGGGCAAGATAGATTTCTATACCCCATTACCTGTATTTGTTATTTCCCAGTTATATGAAATAACAGTTCTCAACATTCATTTCTAATACTTTGAATTCCAACTTATCTCCCTTCCTCTCTCCCCACCCATCTCCACTGAGAAAGCAAGCAATTCAATAAAGGCTATTGGACCTTTTTTTCCAGTTGAGTTAGCCTATTTCCTCAGCATTTTTTGAGTCTCTTTTAGCAAGCTGCTGACTCACTTTTCAAGCTCCTCCATGGCCTGGGCCCATGGTACATTCGTTTTAGAATTACTGGATGCAGAAGCTTTGATGTCTTGTAACAGTATGCTTTGTTCTTCCTCATTTGAAGGGATGGAAGGAAATACCTGTTCACTAAGAAAGAAATCTTTTATGGTCTTATTTTTTCTCATTTTTGGGGTATTTTCCCAGTCAGTTACTTGACTTCTGAATGCTTTGGCAAAAGAAGGGCCTAGTGCTCTTGGTAACCCCAGGACCATGCTTAGGGCTGAGATTCAGATTAACTGCTCAATTCCCTCAGGAGCTTTAGTTGGGGGCAGGTCTGCCACTCAAGTCTGAGGTTCAGATCAGCTGCTAAATTACCCCAGAGACTTTGTGCTCAGTGCTCCAACAATGGATCAGTTTCTGCCTGCTGCAGCCTCCAGAAGCCTCTGCTGCCCAGCTTCCACTGCAGCCTTGGGCCAGGGCCAGGGGTGGACTCTGTTTCCTTCTCCCACAGGTTGAAAAAGCTCTCTCACTGACTTTTGGTGCCTGTGGGTTGCAGGATCTACAAATCATTGCTGTTTCCAGAGATTTTGTCCCTGAAGCCTGCTCAAGACCTGCTTCTCCCAGAGTCATGCAGCTGAGACTGGGCTGGGCTCCCCTCTGCATCTGGTGTGACAGACCTTTCCTGTTGACCTTCAAGGTCATCCTGGGCTGGTAAACTCCTCCATTCCGACTTTCTGTGGCTTCTGCTACTCTAGAATTTGTTGAGAGTCTTTCTTTGTAGGTATTTTATGGGCTGTGGGGGAAGAGCTAAAGTGTGTATGTCTTTCTACTCCATCATCTTGGGTCTACCCCCCTGTGCATCTTATTTAGGAGACAATTGGATTCCATGATCAGAGGTCTCAACTATAATCTCAGACTGATAACAAGTAACATCAAACTTATTAAAAAAAAAGATCTTACATTTAAATAAAAAAGTTTAAAAAGCAAGAATATATAATGCAATTTAATGCTAATAACAGTTCTCAAAAGTAAGCAGCAGAAATGTAATTATTATGACAATGTATTGAGTAAGATGAGGTTCAGTGGGATTTTTCCCAAGGTCACATTGATAGTGTGTCAACAATGGAGTCAACAATGTACAAACTGATTTCAGACTTTCAATTCTGTGATCCTGAAAACAATTTGACCTGTTGACATCTCTTTCCACTAAGTATACAGTTTTTATGGAGTAATACTTTTTTACTTAAATACTGAGAGATAAGGGTAAAGGAATAACTGGGTCAAAAACCTGAGTAGTAAAAAACATTGGGAATCAAGCATGAGCAGTTAGAAGACTTTATATTAGACAATCTCAAGATTGATGAGATTTTTACAGACTTTGGGAAGAGTTAATGGGCTTTTTTATGTAGCAATTGTAGGTCTTTTATATATAATCTTAGTGGAAGTACTCTTAGTGAACCACATGAAGGGCATAGTAAACATGCTGATCTAACTAGAGAAATTATGGGGGATTAGTGATAAGGGTAGATTATTGCAGTTCATGACCAAAATGTGTGCATTCCAACAATATCTCTCACTCAATTTACGATGAAATATTAGTCTTTTTTTCAAAATCCAATAGTCCAGGAAGCATAATTATATAAAGATGTGTGTACATATTCCCATTTGTTTTTCTATCGTTAAAGGCAGCTTAAGAAGATTAAAAAATTTTATCAGTTTAGGTATATAATAACTAAATCAATATCTTTAAACAGAGGAACAAGTTTCATATTAGTGAATTATTAACAGAAGTGATATACTACATTATTTAAACATAAAAAACATATATATGTATTTACATATATACATATATATACATATATGTATCTTACAGTGACATTGATAAACACTGGGGAGGAAAGTTCATTGGTTTTCTCCAATTTATCTGCATATCTATATTCATGGAGGTGAAGGATAGCAAGTACAAGTTCATTCTGTAAATATTATAAAACCCTATCAAAAGTTAATCAATACAATATATTTACCTAAGTGTTTTATTATTAAATAAAGGGAAATCTTAGAAAGACATAAGTACTGGAATCACGATTTAACTTATTTAAAGAAATCTTTTTAGGAGAAATATTCTCAATGTAGTTTTACACATTTTCTGTCTCTTACAGTCAGAGACTTATCTGAGTGATTACATGCCATAGGGATATACAACTATATATATTAAAGATGGAGTAACTGTGTATGTAGCTGCCCACCTTAGAATCTGAGATCTTTGAGAGTGCCTTACTTTCCTATTTGTACCCTCTGGACTTAACACAGTGATTTACATATTGTACAGACTTTAAAAAATGCATATTTCTTTCATTTATTATGTGTAGCTTAAAAAGTCTAATTTTGATCACTAATCTAAAAATTAGAGTGTGAATGGAAAGAGTATAAATAAAGAAAGAAATACTAATTAAAGTCTTTTTTGGAATAGACATTCTTAACCTGGAGGTTAATGAACATACATATTTATACATATAAAATATATGTGTTTATTAATATATAATCACACACATGATTGTTAGCATATATGCAAATACATGTAGCTAAACTTAAATATTATTGGTTTCTTTTTTCATCCTGCACATTTTATTTTATGCATTTACAAACATTATTTTGAGAAGGGGACGATTCTGGCAAAGAAGACTATGACATAAAATATTAAAAGACTCCAGATTTAGATTTTAGCTTGAAAAGTCATAGAGGCACAAATCACAACAACTCCATTATTTTCTCACTTTGATATTAGGAAATACTGGCTATAAAAGCAAGGGTTCTCACATACACCGGAGGCCCTGCTATCACAGATTCTTAAATCTGCTTTTCTAAAAGGAAAGGCAACTTGTGAGTGGTCAAAAAATCACTTTAATCAAGCACATGTATTCACTTAGTTCAGGTGGAAAAAGTCAGCACCCTGAGCTTCGGAGAAAATACAGAGAAACCAAAATCAACATACAGAGCTTCCAACTGACTGACAGTAAGCAATAAACACATCACTGATCAACAGACAGATCCAACTTTCTGACTATACATACATAGGAACCAGACAGAGAAGCATCAACATTTGGGTTTTCAAAGCCAGGAGGCTCCTTAGCAGCTGCCTAGAGTCTCATTTAGTCAAACAAATACTTCTAAAGAGTAAACCCTAAAGTAAAACCTCACATCAGAGTATTTATACACTTTTCAGAGTCTTAGGGTAGAGTCTGACTCAGTGCCTCAATAGAAATTAACAAAAGGTATTGAGGTCTATTAATGAGCAGGGAAGGTCTTTAACTCTTCCCCCCACCCGCCATTAACCTGAAATTAGTATTACATTGGCAGAAACTCTAATATTTCATGATAGCACAGAGACAACTTTGAGTTCTGAAAGGCAGAATATCAAGCCCTCTTAGGGTAAATCAAGTTAGTAGGACTTTGAGTACAGAGGAGGAGATAAATTCCACCTCCAAATGAGCATAGTTAAGTTATAGAGACACCTCAACAAAAGGCTTGCCAATAGATATATTTTGTTCATTTTGCTACAGCATTTCATGTATCTGTCTGAGGGAGATGTGAAAGGGTCATGAATTGAATTGGTAGCAGTAGTGTCCATACAATTAAAGTTAGAAATCTGTCTCTTAATTAGATACTTCAGTATATGAAGTGATAGACTGACATCCTGCCCAAGATACTTACTTCCTATGGGACCCTAGGTAAGTCATTAAAATCCTCTGAGCCTTATGTTCCTTATTTGTAAAATGGGAAAAATAATAGCACCCATCTCACAACATTATTTCAAGGATCAAATGCAGTAACACGAAAAAAAATTACTTTTTAAACATTTAAACATTTATTTGCTATATAAGTGCTAGCTCTCATTATTGTTATTCTTTCCTTTTCCTGGGTCAGAAGATATTTGTCAGAGACAGTATTTGACCTACATCTTCCTAACTCAAAGTAAGCTTTCAATCTACACCTTTAGAAGTAATTAAGAAACTTAAAATAATGTAGATTATTTTGAATGGTGCTGAAAACTTATTTTACAACAAAAGTGATGATATTGTTGAAAGCAAATAAACTACTTGAAAAATAATGTTTCAGTCTTGGACTCAATGACTATCTTGGCAGAAAAGCAGTCATTTAACTGCACCACCTTCTAGACTAAGGGTTCTTAAGCTGATTTTTCCAGATCCCTAAAAACTTAATGGCTAGATTTCAAGGGTTCTATAAATTGTAAAGGAAAAAAAATCACCTTGTTTTCATTAGTTTGAAATTGATATTACTTTCAATTATGAATATAGGTAATAAACTACAGTAGTGTTATCTAGTACCTATGAATTTATGACCAATGGAAATCACAGGTATTTTGGCATCACAATATAGCTGTTGTGGGTATCTTGAAATTTAAATTATGTTCATAATTACCTTAAACTTACTATAGGTAATAAACCCTCTGAAAGAACACATGTGATTACAGTCTTCCTGTTTTGTACCAGCTCTTGTGAAATAGGTGACTAACTGTTGGTTAGCCATTCAGGCAACAATAGATGGTAATGAATTCTCCTGTTGGTGACCTAGATAACTACCTTTTTTTTCTGGTGTTCTCTATCTACAATTGCTCTCTGTTTAATATGTAGGAGTCAAATATTTTCATTATTTTTTAAGGATTTACAAAGCTTGGCAGTTAGAACAAAAATGATTAACTCTCCATAAAGTAGTAGGAATTTTTGTAAATAGGAATGTAAATGAAGTGAATTGAAACATGCATGACAGTTGAGTGTTATTAAAAGTAACTTTATTATTGCTAACAATTTTCTGAGTGATATAGGTCATGCACAGTGTTATATTTTCTGTGAATAAAAAGGTTTTATTTTCATTTATTTTTTCTCTTTATACTTTCTTGTACATTGTTATGAAGTAAATGTATACACACAGTATATTGAATAAGTGTGGGTTTATGCGTTATCATTTTACAAAAATGATGAACAATAAAATCGTTTTGGAAGAAAACTCTTCATGATATCAGAAATGAGAACAATTATTTCTAGCACTGCACAGAAAATCACACGACTTCATGCATAACAATAACTGAATTCCAGAAAGGATGTGATTCCTGAGTAATTTCTATCATCCGAGTTATTTACCAAAGGGATTAGTCATTATAAGAATTAAGTCTACAGACAAATTTTAAAGCATGCCTGTTCCTGCTTACTTGTCATACAAATTTCTCAAATATTTTATGTCACTTAAAGTAAAAGTACTTTTTCCATACACATGTATCAAGAGCATCACTTTAAAATATAAAAACATTTTTATTAAAGTCAATGGCATTTCATTATTTAGATTTATGGCATTCTTACACAATGAATGTCAAAGAAAAAATTATGTAAAAGATAATGAATTATATGTTTTCACCAACTATATTCAGTATTATGGTAAGCAAAAGCTGTTTTTTTTTTAACAGAATCCTGAAGATAGTAAATTTGAAAGAGTACTCAATGTCTGTCCATCCTAAAAATACATGTAAAGATGGGATTCTTTTTGTGCAAATAAAGCTCAACTGGAATCACCTTGACTACCTCTAATACTAAAGTATGCCATTTTACAAACACACACACACACACACACACACATATACACACTTTTCTAAAAGTATCCTATGAATTTGTTTACTAGACAAACAAAAGAAAGCCCATATTATGGAGAGACTATTGCAAAGTTCTGTGTACTTGAAATTCTTGACCTGTTTTGTGAACTGGAAAAGAAAGACAATAAAATACTAGAAGCAATTCCACTGTCAAATGATGTGATATATTCTAGAATAGCTGTTATTACTTTTAACACCTCTAAGGTAGTCATCAAGGAAACAGCAATTTCTCCACTCCCCTCTGGTATACAATTAGACTAAACTACAGACATTGCACAATTTAGCCAGCTTCTTGTTTTTGTTCACAAGATATAAACCAATCAAGTATGTGTACATGACTGTACAAGGTGCATGCAATATATTGTACAATCATGCACATGCTAAACATATCAAGTCAATCATATTTATTAATTCCTTATTCTACAACATGCCCTGTGCTGGGGATACAAAGAGGTGCAACAATAATACATGCCTTCATAGAGCTCACATTGTGGTGGAGGCAACACATCAAGAATCATGCATAAACAGTCCACACAAATAAATTGAAAATAATCACAAAGGGAAGCAATTCAAAAGTGATGTGGGATGCATGGACAGAAATACTGACCCATGGACAGAATACTGACCACCTCTGGTGTAAGAAATTTGGAAAGGCAGAAAAAGGTCAGGATAAGAAGGATTATAAATGCCACACAGGCTTCCTATTTGATGTTGGAGGTAATATATAAACACAGAATTTTTTTAAATACAAGGTGACATGATGAGATCTATATTAGGAAGATGATTTTGATAGCTAAGAGTTTTATATTAAGTGTGTATGTACTAATGTGGGGAAATACTCAAAGGAAGAAGTCAGTCAGTGATCGCAATAATCCAAGTGTAAGGTGATGACAGTCTGTACCTGGGTATTGGTAATGTCAGAAGAGAGAAGCAAGTATAGATGAAAGATATTGGAAAGGCAAAATTGGCAAGACTCAGTAACTAATGAGAGACTTAACTCTTTTAAAAGAAAGCACTTTTTAAAAAATTTGCTAATTGTATTTGGATATGATTGGTAATTCTATGAATTTATAATCCTATATATTTTAATATTTTTTCATTTAGAAACATTCTGAGAAGGTGATCATAGGTTTTACCCAACTGCCAAAAGAATCCATGACACAAAAAAGATTAAACCCCTGTTCTAGTCAGTTCTAGTCAGTAGAAATGTGATGTAGTTGGCACAGTGCTGGATGTGAAGTCAGGAAGTCCTGATTTCAATTCATAGTTCAGATTCTGGACAAGTCATTTATACTTTCTCAGCTTCAGGATCCTCTTTTATAAAATGGGGATCACTTCTGTTGCAGTGTCATTATAAAGATCAAATGATATTTTTAAATGTGTCTAGCAAACCTGAAAGTAAAATATGAATGTTTGCTGTTGTTCTTGTTGCTGTTGTTATGATGATCAAAATTAGACCAAAAAATTAAAATTTTATAAGAAAGAGGAAAATGACAAGAATACAGGCTCCTATAACTATGTTGCCCAATTAAGAAGTCTAGTGATATTAAAACTGATTCAACCTAATTTCCTAAATCATCTACATTTATACAATAGTGGAATAAATACAATAAATATATGACTGACTCAGAAATGAACAGATTTAATTATGGTAACATTTTTCTTAAGTAATGTGTGAATTATTTCCATTAAAATTACTGAAACAAAAAATTCAATCTTTAAATAATGAAATTTAAGTTCATCAAAATAGGAATTTATGTCAGAGAAACATAAAGGGCACACTTCACATTTTAAAACAAATATTAACATTGTAGAATTAGTAATCTGACATTCAGAGTTGTTTTCCTAAACTTTTGAAAACTGATTTGTCCCAATGAACTCAAAAACAATGGGAGGCATTCCAAGTAATAGAAACTATTCCTTTTTCCTCCCTGATTTTAGTTAAATGAATCCATTAAAAAGTTTTAAATTAAAAAAAATAAATTTAAATTTCATGGAAGATAGAATAGATATAGCAATATCATTCTAATACAAATCACAAATGAGACAAAAAAGACCTTTTTTTTACTTGACACAAATTTTCTAAATGGTAGTTACAAAATATTACAGGTGAGTCATCTTTGTGTAAAAGTTAAGCAATGTTCAAGGAAAAGAACAATAAAACATAATGTAAAAAACAAAACAAAACAAAAAAGAAAACCATAATAGTGGAACAAGATGGTGGAGAAAATGTAGAGACTCACTTGAGCTTTCCCAAATTCCCTTCCAAGTAACTTTTAATAATGCTTCAAAATGAATTCTGGAGCACCAGAACCCACAAAATATGAAGCAAAAACAATTTTCCAGCCCAAGAAAACCCAGAAGATCAGCAGAAAAGGTCTGTCCCACAAGGGTGGGAGTGTAGGGAAGCTCAGGACAGCTTGTGTAAGCCATACCCCATCAACCCATCAAAGCAGCAGCAAACCTTAAGGCAGATGAATCAATGATTGAGAAAGCAGCAGTTTCTGGAGCTGCCAAAACAGGCCAGGAGAGTAAGTAGTAAATAATCCTCTCCTTAGATCACACCACCTTGGAAGAACTGAAAAATTAAAGACCACTAAAACTAGCTCTGAAAACAATTGCACAAAATATCTGTCTTTTGGATACTGATTCTTTCACTCCAGAAGCAGAGCTCAACTTCAACATTAAGTTAAAAGTCAAGAAATAGACTTGGCAAATGAGCAAACAACACCAAAAGGAACCTGACCATCGAAGGTTATAGTGGTAGCAGGGAAGATATAAACACAAACTCAAAGGACAATAAAGTCAAAACTGTCACATGCAAAGTCTCAAAGGAAAATGAGAATTGGCCTCAAACTAGCATAGACAGACAGACAGACAGATAGATAGATAGACAGATAGATAGAGAGATAGATAGATAGATAGATGTGAGGAGCAAAAAAAAGATTTCAAAATTCAAATGAGAGTGGTAGAGGAAAAATGGGGAAAAGAAATGAGAGTGATACAAGTAAATCATGAGAGAGAGCCAATAATTCGGTAAAAGAGGCACAAAAATTGCTAAGAAAAGAATTTAAAAGGAAGCAAATTTTAAAAGAGGACCAAAAATTCCCTCCAGAATTCCTTAAAATCAGAATAAGTGATGTGGAAAATATGTGTAAGTGCTCAAAAAAGAAAATAATTTCTTAAAAATTATAACTGAGCAACTGGAAGCTAATGTCTCAACAAGATACCAACAAATAAAATAAAATCAAAATAATTGAAAACATGGAAGAAAATGTGAAATATATCACTGGCAAAACAACATACCTGGAAAATAGATTCAGGAGATTTAATTTAAGAATTATTGAACTACCTGAAAGTCATGATCAAAGAGAAACCTAGACATCATCTTTCAAGAAATTATTGAGGAAAACTGTCCTGATAGTCTAGAACAAGAATAAAATAGAATTGAAAGATCCAGAAATTACCTTTTGTAACACATCCCAATTTAAATGAGGAATATTATAGCCAAAATCCAGAGGAGGAAAAGGAGAAAATATTGCAAGTAGCTATAAAGAAATAAATCAAATATTATGGCACTACTATTAGGACCACACAAGATTCAGCAGTTTCTACATTAAAAAAATCAGAAGCCTTGGAATGTTTTATTCTACAGGGCAAAGGAGCTATAATTACAATCAGAAATCATCAACCTAGTAAAACTGTATATAATCCTTGGGGGGTGGAGTGGGGGTAGAATAGATATTTAATGAAATAGATAACTTTCAAGCATTTCTGATAAAAATTACAGAACTGAGAAAGAGGGAGATAGAAAATTTGATTTTAAAATACAAGACTTGGGGGTGGAGCTGAGATGGTAGAGTAACAGCGATGATTTCTAGAGCACTCCCTCCAAGCCCAACCAAATACCTACAAAAATGGCTCTGAAATTCTGGAGTTGCAGAACCCACAAACTGATGAAGTGAAGTAAATCTCCAGTACATGATTGCTTGAAAGGACCAAGGGAAGTGTCTATCATGTGACAGGGGGGGCAGGGTACAGTCCAGTGTGGGCTGCAAGTGCACAGAGGGGACCTGAGACCGAATCTCTCACATCTGTGGTGGTTTCCAGAATTCATAAACCCAAAACACTGAGGATAAATTGGAAGGTCTGTGAGACTAGTTCAGGAGAGTGGAGTGATCCTGCCCCGTCCCCAGTGTGGTAGAAAGGGGAGGGGGTAGAGGAACCCTCAGCAGACACAGAAGCAGCAGGGGCAATTGCAGTCACTTTCTGGAGCTCTAGGCACACAGATTGTGAGAAGATTGAGCAGCTGACCTTACACCCCTCACCCTCACTGGAAACAGAGAACTACATTGACAAAGAACTTAAAAGCCAAATAAATGACTGGGGAAATAAGCAAAAACCAGAAAAAGAATCAGACTATAGAATCTTATTTTGGTGACAAGGAAGAAAAAAGCATACAAACAAAAGAAAATAAAGTCAAAACTCCTCCATCAAAAGCCTCCAAGAAAAATATGAATTGGTCTCTGGTTATGGAAGAACTCAAAAAGAATTCTGAAAATGAAGTAAGAGAAGTAAAGTAAAAATTGGGAAGAAAATTGAGAGTGATGCAAGAAAATCATGAAAAATCAGTCAATTACTTGCTAAAGGAGACCCAAAAGAATGCTCAAGAAAGTAACACTTTAAAAAGTAGACTAACCCAAATGGCAAAAGAGATCCAAAAAGTCAATGAGGAGAAGAAGGCCCTAAAAATCACAACTGGAGAGATGGAAAAGGAGATTCAAAAGCTCACTGAAGAAAATAATTCCTTCAAGACTAGAATGGAGCAGATGGAAGCTAGTGAGCATGAAAAATCAAGAAATTATAAACCAAAACCAAATGCATGAAAAAATAGCAGAAAATGTGAAACATGTCATTGGAAAAACAATTGATCTGGAAAATAGATTCAGGAGAGACAATTTAAAAATTATGGGATTACCTGAAAGCCATTATCAAAAAAGAGCCTAGACATCATCTTTCATGAAATGATCCAGGAAAACTACTCTCATATTCTAGAATAAGAGGGTAAAATAAATATTGAAAGAATCCTCTGATCCCCTCCTGGAAGAAATCCAAAAGGAAAAACTCCTAGAAACATTGTAGCTGAATTCCAGAATTCCACATCAAGGAGAAAGTATTAAAAGCAGTCAGAAAGAAACCATTCAAGTATTGTGGAAATACAATCAGGATAATACAAGATCTAGCAGCTTCTACATTAAGGGATTGAAGGTCTTGGAACATGATATTCCAGAATTCAAAGGAGCTAGGATTAAAACAAAGAATTACCTACTCAGCAAAACCGAGCATAATACTTCAGGGGGGAAAATGGTCATTCAATGAAATAGAGTTCTTTTAAGCATTCTTGATGAAAAGACCAGAGCAACAGGATATTTGACTTTCAAACAAAAGAATCAAGAGAAGTATGAAAAAAGTAAACAGGAAAGAGAAATCTTAAGGGGTTTACTAAAGTTGAACTGTTCATATTCCTACATGGAAAGATGATATTTGTAACTCTTGAAACTTTTCTCAGAATTAAAGTAGTTGGAAGTATTACATACATGTAGACAGAGGGCACAAGGTGAGTTGAATAGGAAGGGATGATATCTAAAAAAATAAAATTAAGAGGTGAGAGAGGAATATACTGGAAGGAGAAAGGGAGAAAAGGAATGGGGCATATTATCTCTTACAAATGAGGCAAGAAAAAGTTTTTCAATGGAAGGCGAAAGGGAGGAGGTGAGAGGGGAAAGTGGGGAGGTGAGAGGGAAAACGTGAAGCTTATTCTCATCACATTTGCCTTAAGGAGGGAATAACATGCACACTCAATTTGGTATGAAAATCTATCTGAAACTACAAGATAGTAGGGGAGAAGGGGAGAAGTGGTGTGTGTGTGGATGATAGAAAGGAGGACAAATGGGAGGAGGAGGTAATTAGAAATAAACACTTTTGGGGAGGGAAAAGGTCAAATGAGAGAATAGAATAAATGGGGGTCAGGATAAGAAGGAGGGAAATATAGTCTTTCACAGCATGACTTTTATGGAAGTCTTGCATGACTACACATGTATAACCTATATTGAATTGTTTGCCTTCTCAGTGGGGATAGAGAGGGTGGAAGGCAGAGAGGTTGGAACTCAAAGCTTTAAAAACAAATGTTAAAAATTATTTTTACATACAACTGGAAAATAAGAAATACAGGTAATAGGGTAGAGAAATCTATCTTGCCCTACAAAAAAATAAAGGAGATGAGGATACGGGAAGGGAGTACTGTGATAGAAGGGAGGGCAGATTGGGAAAAGGGGTAATCAGAATGCATCCTGTCTTGGGGTGGGGGGAGGAGAGAGCTTGGGAGAAAATTTGGAACTCAAAATCTTGTGGAAATGAATGTTGAAAACTAAAAGTAAATTAATTAATTTTAAAAAATAAAATAAAATATAAGACTCAAGAGGGTCATAAAAAGATAGGAAAGAAAAATCCTTAGGGATTCAATGAAGTTAAACTGTTTACATTGATATATGGGAAAATGAACCAAAGAACTCCTATGAACATTCTAACTATTAGAGCAGCTAGAAGCAATGAGTAAACTATGATATGAAATGTTAAAAAAAAAAAGTAGAGGGGAGTGAAAAAGGAATTCACTGGAAGAAAATAAAAGGGAGAGGTAGAAGGCATGAAAGAGCTTTCACAGCTAAACGGGAAATTTGAGGAGGTTTAAAGAGAGTGGTTGAACTTTATTTTTATTAGAATTGGCTCAAAGAAGGAATAACATATGTGTGTGTATATGTGTATGTGTAGCCAAGTGGGTACAGAAATATAGGACAACGTGAGAATAAATTTGGAGATGAACTCACACAAGTTTAAGCTCCTCCTGATTAAGGCCTGTATGTGGACAAAGGTCTGTAAGGCATAGACCCCACCAGGGGCGATCACACTGTGTTCCCACCCAGTGGGGTCTACCCCTGCCATGAGCAGGCAGGGAGGGGGGGGAGGAATGAGGCCTGTGTCCATCGGTTCATCCACGACTTAGGCAGCTTGGGGCCCAGATACCCAATAGCCCACAGCTGTGCTCCCTACCTCATCTCCTTTGCACTTTAACCCTAATGACCTCGTCATCCCATGAAGCCTTAATAACCTTCCACACATGAAGCCATCTCCACCTCAGGCCTCAAAGACATATGTACCCCTCACCCCTTCTGTCTCAGAAGCCCTGGGTTGGAGGCCTGTGTCCTAGAGCCTGTTCTCTGCACATCTCTGGGTTGGGTTCAGTTTTTAGATGGGGGCAAGGAAAAGTACTCAGGCCCCTCCTATCTCACAGAAGCAAGACCCTATTAGGGGAAATAGAGGAGGGGTTATCCCCTTTATCCTCTCTTCCTCTCCCCCTATCCCACACTGAGCTGAGAGGCCTAACTAGCTTTGTCACAGATGAATTTAACTGGGTGTAGGGGCTTGGTGGGCTTGGATTGAGATGGAAGTCTGTCTGGGCTTGGTTCTGGGATTTAAGCACTAAGCCCCCAACTCACTCATTCCTACCATCACTCCCACCATTTGTCCCTTGTAAATGGGACCAGCTCAGGGGTGGGGAAACTGTGGCCTTGAGGCCACATGTGGCACTTTAGGTCCTCAAGTGCAGTCATTTGATGGAATCCAATGATTCAAAGTGCTTCACTTGAGGACCTAGAGGGTCACATATGGCAGCAGTTTCCCCATCCCTGGACCACACCCTATCTCAAAACTCTCTTTTTTCCTGACCTCTTCTCCTCCTCCTGGGGTCTAAATAGATTGTTATAATTTTTTTCTTTTTAAAGAAAATGGTGCAATGATTTGCAATGCCCATATCCCTATCCTTAGCTATATTCCCATCTCCCCTCACCACTGTCCCTTTCAGCCTCCTGGGACAGGGAGGGTGGAAGGTCTAGGCGAGTCCTGGTGTCTTAGGTCCCACAGTAGGGTTTGCCTGTGTACAGAACTTTATGTTCAATAAATTATTCGCATGAGAAAAAAAGGATATGAATACATATGTCCATGTATCTTTCTGTATTTACGTATATGTGTATGTATGTATATATATTTCTATACCCATTTGGATATAGGAATTTATCAAATCCTGGGGGAAATAGGAGCTGATAGAAGAGAGGGTACAGTGAGGGAGGTGTTAGAAGCAAAATACTTTTTAGGATGGACGGTATAAAAAGAGAGCGTAGAAAAAAATGATAGGAATAGGATAGAAGTAAATATAAGCAGTAATCATAGCTGAAAAAATTTACAGTAAATTTCTCATATAGACTTCATTTGTCAAACATAGAATTGAGTTAAATTTGTAAAATTATGATTGATAAATGGACAAAGAATATGAAAAGACATTTTCCAGATGAAGTAACCAAGACTCTCCATAGTCATCGAAAAATGCTCTAAATAACTACTTTTTAAGATAAATGTCAATTAAAATAACTGGGAGGTACCACCTCACACCTATCAGATTATTTAATATGACAGAAAAAGAAAATGATAAATGTTGGAGGGGATGTGGGAACATTGAGAAACCAAGGCACTGTTGGAGTCATGAACTGGTTCAGTCATTATTAAGAACAAGTTGGAACTAAACCCAAAAGACTGTACAATCATGTCTACTCTTTGAGCCGGCAATACCACTACTAGGTCTGTAGCCCCAGGAAAGTTTTAAAAAAATAAAATAAAAATGACATATATAAAAAATATTTACATTGTAAAATTGTGAAAAAAATTGTACATAGTAACAGCAATATTATATGATAATCAATGATGAATGACAGCTATTCTCAGCAATACAGCGACCCAAGACAATTCTGAAGGACTTAAAATGAAAATGCTATCCATTTTCAGAGAAAGAACTGATAAAGTCGGAATGCAGATCAAAACTTTTTTTCTAATTTTAATTGTCTCTTTTCTTTTACAACATGAGTATATGGAAATGTATTTTGCGTGACTGCATATGTATAACCAATATAAAATTGTTTGTTTTCTCAGTGTTGGGGAAGGGAGGGAGGGAGGGAGGAAAATTGGAATCAGAATTTCAAAAAAATAAATACTAAAATTGTTTTTACACGTTGCTGAGAAAAATAAAAAAAACAGATTAACTCTGCATCATTGATCTTTTCAATGAAAACTCAAAGGATTATGTTTCACAAGGGAATTGAAAAGGTTACTTGAAGCATGTTCTGTCTTTTGCTTTCCTTTAGAGATAATTCTATTTGTGTTATTTAATCTCATTAATAACTTACTAGTCTAGTTCATTCTGTTTTTGCTGTTTTATACTTATTACCTTCAAATGTTGTGAAGTACTCTAAACTGAGCTGTATTACTTCCTATGAGATCGATGAATGCCATTCTACTTAGCTGCCAGTCCAGCCCAAGCATGAGTCAGAATCTTCCCCATTTTCCTCCATCCTAACCACAAATATAATCCTTTGCCCTTTACTCCTATTCTGTGTTTAGTAGATGTTTACTTATAACATTTTTCTCTTCCTTTTTATCTTCCTGAGGAGGATAAAGTAATATTTTTGCCTATTCATTTTCTGCTATCTAGGGTGGAAGAAATGTAATTGTGTATCATCACAACGGTTAAGATTACTGCTTTATCTCAAGGTATTTTTTGTTAGTCTTCTAGAATTTCCATTCACATTTTCCATTCTTGACTGTAAATCCACTGATATCCTAGGAAAGTGCTATTAATGTTGAAGAATGATATCATTCTTTTTTTAAAACAATGTACCTTTCTTTCATAAATCTTTCATTTGGAACATTAATCTTTCACTTATAGCATAACAACAGCTCCATTTCCCCAGTCAAAACTTAGTTATGTTTGTTCAACTTATCTTCTTAGTTATTTTATGCATAATTACTAGGAGCAGATTGAAAAAAAAAGTGTTCTCTCTGTTGCCAAATGTTCTAGGTCCCTCTGTCTATAATATAATTCTTTCATTTTGTATTTACAAGGTCTCTAAGTGATTTTGATTAGATGGACATTACTCTTAAACAATTTGTTTTAATGAGAGAATATTTAAGTGGCTGACTTAAGAAATAAATTAGATAATAAAGTCAGTCAGTAATAGGTATATGATGAAGTAAAATTACAATGATTTGATTTGAATGGATTTAATTTATTGGAAGTAGAGAAAAATGACATTATATCATTCCTGATCTCCAAGAAAGAAACTACTAATGCAAAGATTCTAAATGTTGGAGAACATGCTGATTTTGATACAAAAGAGTATTTAATATGTTAACTGTGCCGAATAAGCTGGAGGGGAAAAAGGTGAAAATGAGAGACTTAGCAGAATAGTAAATTGATTTAATCAAGATTTAAAAAATAGCTACAATATTAATGGTTTCTTACCACTAGGGATACAGGCCAAGTTTTAGAAGCAGAAAATCAACGTCTGTTTTTGGCAAAGGGCTTGGATATTAAAAGAGAAGGATAGAAAGGATTAAAATAAAACCACCATAATCTATCCTGGATGACAGAAAGGTTAATGATATTTTAGAAAGTGATAGAAAAAGAAGAAGTGGGGAGTTGAATAGTATTGGGGAGTAGAAAACTCCTCACAGGAAAAAAAACACATCAGTGACAGATGGGGAAAATCCACATTACTGTGGAGAACAGAGCAGATGACAGGATCCTGTTTCACTAGAATTGATGCTTGGTGATTTTTTTTCCAACTTTTATTTCTTGGAAAAGAATCGTGAATGCTAGTAATTACTTCAGCAAAAATACAGCAACAATGAAGACATGTAATGGAAGGGTAACTAAAATGGAGTAAGACTAACAACATGATTACAGACTACAAATTAAAGCTCTTATGGCTGAAATGGCAAAGATTTAAGGGGGATATGATTGACTTTTGTCAAAATAATCAAAATTTCTCAAATCTCAGAATATTAAGAACCACCCCTTCAAGTTTAAAGTATTTAAAATAAATAGAAGGCAGTTCTTCATGAAGGTGTAATTAATATAATGGACTTTCTAAAAATTGTAGCTCTATTAAAGAAGCTTGTAATGAGTTACTAAGGGAAACAAGATGTTTTGAAATTAAAGTCAGGGAAAAGAAAGATATGTTCTTGCAAATTATCCTTTGGGAACATTGTGTCATTAAGTTCTAATTCACCCAACTATACTGGATTCCTTAGACCTAGTGGGTAAAATAGAATTTCAATATAACTGTGTTCCAGATACCAGTCTACAGGACCAAGTTTGTCCTCAATGAATCCCCTTAGAGATATGATATAATTGGGTTGATAGAATCACAGAGTCACAATATAGGAAGGCATCTAATTTGATCTAGCCCACATACTCAAGTAGAAAACTCACCAGGAAAATATATAATAAACGACCTCCAACTGAAATCTTCAAATAATTAAGAAATTCTTTAATTCCTTTGGAAACTTACTTACTTTTGTCTATCTAATTGTTAAGAAAAGATTTTCCCATCAAAAACCAATCTGAAATCTATCTGCAAATTTCATTTAATGATAATAATTCTATTTTCAAGTATAATTCATCTTCTAATAACCCTAAAATATTTTGTTACTAGCCATGTTCTCCTTGACTCTCTCCACCCCAAACCAAACAGTTGGTTCCTTTAAAAAAATTTATTTTCCCTCCTTTAATGAAAAGATTTAGTGTACTTTAGTTTGCCTTTTTTTTCCATAGACTATATAACTTCTGTCAGGTCATTATTAGAGATATTTGATGCAAAATTTTCCCCAGTTGATTACTAACCATGTTATCTTAGTTATATTGATTTTCTTCATATTAGAACAGTTAATTTAATACAATCAAAATCATCCATTTTGACTTAAAGTATCTCTACTCTTTCTTCCTTTGGTTGTAATTTTGTTGGAGCTGAACTTCCTTCTCTTATCTTTTTTTGTATCCTCATTGGTCTATATAATCCCTAACATAGAGCAGATTATAATAAAATCTGAATTGATCGATTGATGGATAAATAACCATTATGTGAGATCAAATATGATAAGTGTAACACCAATCATGACAGCACACCTGAGGAGTGCTGCTGTGAATAATTCCAAGGGTCTAAACGCATGGTATAATGAACTTTTTATTTATTCATCAATAAACTAAACATTGTTCAACAAGGTAAAGCAAAATATTCATAGCAACATCCTTAATCAATGTCAAGTGTCCAAGTAAAGTCCACATCCACTCCTAGGTCACAGTAAGAACTATCTTCCTAATCAATACCAAAGTGTCCAAGTAAAGTCCTCTTTCATCTCAACTCAAGGTTAACTTCCAAGTCCTATGACTCTTCTTCTGTGGGCTGATCACTCCTAACTCTTGCCTGGATTCACACGTAGGCAGCTCTCCACTCCTGTTCTATGTCTTGGCTCAGGTGCACTGTTCCACTCAGCAGCTTCTGCCATCGGAAAACAAAGCTCAATAGGGCAGCAACAATACTGACACACACCACCTGTACTGTAACCTTAATTCACCTTCAAAATCCAAGAAGCTCTGTGTTAACATCTCAGTTCACTTTAATAGCTCACACAAGCGGCTAACCCTCATGTGTGTATTTCTGCCCTACAGCTTTATTTGCTTTCTAAATTCAGCAAGTCTCTGCCAACCTGTGTCTCCTCCCTCAGCCCAGAGGTCTTCTCCCAGGCTCAGAGGTCTCCTCCCAGCTCAGGTCTCCTACCAGCTCTCTTCCAAATGTGGGCTCACCCATTCAAGGCTGACTCTCTTCAGGTCTGCTTTCTCAATATCAGATCTCTTTTTATATACAGTTCCACTTAGTATCTGACTGACTGGAGTCCACATATACATATCTGATTGGTTAAAACAATCCAGAAAATAGCAAAGATCCTACTTTGTTTGCTATTACAGTAAGTAAAGGAACAAAAAATGGTTCTGAAATTTTCAGAGAAAAATTCATATTCTCAGCAGAAATTTAGTGATATTTTGGGGTGACTTCTTAATGAGAAATTCTGTGATTTCATAATTCTGTGCAAAAACCTGTAAGTCTTTGAAGATTAGCCATAGAGGTGATATTTTTGACTCTTATTGGTTCCCATACTTGTGTCTGAAACAACTCCATAGAGCTTATGATAAAGGTATGACTGTGGGGACAAAATGTGTGACTCTTTCTTTTTTACGTGTACAATGTCCTATCCAGCAACTATTTCTAAGGTGCGAGGAATTTTTTCACAACTTTCATTTTCTAGTCTGTCTATGTTCTTCTAATTCTCCTTTTATCTTCTTTCCATACATAATGCATAGTCAATTTTTGTGGAGGTGACTTTCAGAGGTAAGAAGTATGTACACAGTATTGCTCTCTATTTCTGTTCTATAATATTCATAGAACCATCTTATATAGCTTTTCTAACATTTATTCACATCCTTTACTTCTTTATTGCTAATTTTTTGACTGTCTTGCTTACTATATTTCTGCTGAATCTTTTGTTTGTATTTCATAATTTCTATTCATCTCTTTAAAAAAAACCAGGAGTATTTGAATTTCCTCTGTTTCAAAAAGGGTTCTTTTTTTTTTCTTATATGACTAGGTTGGACTAGGTAAGTTATTCTCAGTTTTACACCTATATCCTTTGCATTCTGGAATATTTCATTCCAAGTTCTCTGTTTCTTCAAGATTGTGAGTACTAAATTATGTGTCATCTTGGCACATTGTGGATTTGTGATACTTTCTCACTAACTTCTTGCAATGTTTTGTTTATTCTTTTTCTTTGATCTGGAAGCTTTAGATTTTGTCTATACAATTCTTGGAAGCTTTATTTGCAATTCTCTTTCAAGAGGTGAATAGTGGTTTCTAGTTGTCCTCTGATTCTAAGAAATCTAGGTGGTTTGCTTTTATGATTTGTTTTTTTATTTAGTACTTTATTTTTCACCAATGACATATCAAGACAATTTTAGAATTCATTTTCACATTATTTTTAGTTCCTCTTTCCTCTCCCTTCTTCCAAAAATGGTAGGCAATTTGATATAGGTTATACATAGGCTATCATGGAAATCACATTTACATATGAGTCTCAGTCGTGAAACAAGTAACAGATTGAAAGGAAAAGTCATAAAAAGTATAAAGTAAATTTTAAAAAGTATGCTTTGATCTGAATTCAGAGTCCAACAGTTTTGTTTTGTTTTTTCTCAGGAGATTGATAGCATTTTCTTTCATGAGCCCTTTGTATTTATCCTGGATCATTGTGTTGCTGAAAATAGCATAGTTATTCATAGTTCATCATCACACAATGTTGCTGATTCTATGTACCATGTTTGCCAGATCCTGCTCATTTCACTTTGCATCAGCTCATACAAGAATTTCCAGTTGTTTTTTTTTCTTTTTTTCTGAAATCTGACTGCTTGTCATTTCTTATTGCACATTAGCATTCTATTTCATAGGTATATCACAGATTGCTCAGTTATGTCCCAGTTGATGGTCATCCCTTCAGTTTTCAATTCTTTGCCACCACAAACAGGGCTGCTATAAATATTTTTGCATATGTAGGTCCTTTTCTATTTTTTATGACATTTTTGGGCTACAGAGCTAGTGTTTTGGGATACTTTGAGATAATATTGCTGGATCCAAGGGTATGCATAATTTTATAGCACTTCAGGCAGAGTTCCAAATTGTTCTCTAGAATGGCTGGATCAGTACACAACTCCACTAACGGTGCATCAGTATCCCGATTTTCCCGCATGTTCCCATACATTTATCATATTCCTTTTTTGTCATATTAGACAATCTGGTAGATGTGAGGTAGTACCTCAGAGCTGTTTTCATTTGATTTTTTTTCTAATCAATTATGCTTTAGAGCACTTCTTCATGTGCTTATCCATAATTTTGACTTCTTTACCTGAAAACGGCCTGTTCATAACATTTCACCATTGTTTCATTGGGAAATAGCTTGTATTCTTATAGTTTGACTCACTTCTCTATATGTTTGGGAAATGAGGCCTTTATTAGAGATATTTGGTTGTTTCTCATCTTTCTACTTTTATCCTGATCTTGGTTGCATTGATTTTGTTCATGCAAACACTTTTAAATTTAATATAATCAGAATTATCTGTTTTATATTTTATAATGCTCTCTGTCCCTTGTTTAGTCATGAATTATTCCTTTCTCTATAGATGTGAAATGTAGACTACTCCTTGCGCTTCTAATTTTCTTAAGGTGCAACCTCTCATATCTTGTTGACCTGTTTTTCATGCTTTTCTTGCATCTCTCTCGTTTCTCTTCCCAGTTTTTCCTCCACGTCTCTAACTTGATTTTCAAAATCCTTTTTGAGCTTTTACATGGCCTGAACCCATTGGCTATCTATTTCAGATGTTTGGGATACAGAGGCCTTGACTTCTATGTCTTTGCCTGATGGCAAGCATTGTTCTTCCTCATCCGAAATGAAAGGAGGAAATATCTGTTCACCAAGAAAGTAACCTTCTATGGTCTTATTTTTTTCCCTTTTCTTGGCATTTTCCCAGCCAGTTTCTTGACTTCTGAGATTCCTTTCCAAGCCCAACTCGCTTCCAGATCCACCCAGTTAGTGCTTGGGGTCTAAGATTCAAAAGCTGTTTCCCAACCTGAGGGCTTTCAGCAGGGGCAGGGTTGCTATTCAGTGTGAAAACAAATTCATGTGCTCAGGTAGGGAAGGGCTGCTATTCAGTGTGAGATTAAGTTCAGCTGCTCAGGTAGGGGCAGGGCCGCCACACAGGGCTCAGTTCCTTCAGGGAGTTTAGGGGGAGACCTTCAACAATCGATTTGAGCTCCTGCCTGCTTTGGGAGCACTTGTCTGTTGCTGCCTCTGCTGCTGCCTCCCGAGGAGGCCTGAGTTATGGGGACACCCCGCTCCCCTCTTGGAGAGTCAGACAGGCTTTCTCACTAACCTTTGGCATCTGTGGATGGATGGACCTGCGCTGCCACTGGAGATTCGTCCCTGAAGCCTGCTCGGATCTGGTCCTCTCAGTGCCATGCGGTCAAGGCAGGGCTGGGCTCTGCTCCAGGTCTGGCACATGATGGACCTTTGGTGTTGCTTTTTCAGGGCCCTCTGGGACAGAAATCTCCTCCACTTCATTGTTGTGCAGCTTCCACTGCTCCAGAATTTGTTGGGAGTTCCTCTTTGCAGGTATTTTATGGGCTGTGGGTTCGGAGCTAGCATATGTGAATCTTTCTACTCTGCCATCTGGCTCCTCCCCCCAACTTCTCATACCTTATTTTTTTTTTATTTTTTTATCTTTTGTTTTTTTTTTCTAATTTTTTATTTTTTTTTAAATAAATTTATTTAACTTTTTACATTTATTTTCACAAGATTTTGGGTTCCAAAATTTTCTCCCCATTTGTCCCCTCCCCCCTCCCCAATACACTGGACATTCTAATTACCCATATCACCAATCTGCCCTCTCTTCTATCATCCCTCCCTTCCCTTACCCCATCTTCTCTTTTGTCCTGTAGGGCTAGATATCTTTCTATTCCCCATTACCTGTATTTCTTATTTCCTAGTAGCAAGAACAATATTCAACAGTTGATCCTAAAACTTTACGTTCCAGTTTTTCC
>CM053770.1:344730284-344740762 GCA_028658325.1 Potorous gilbertii
CAGAATGGTTGGATGAGCTCACAGCTCCACCAACAATGAATTAGTGTTCCAACTCTCCCACATCCTCTCCAACATTTTTCATTTTCTTGTTCCGTCATGTTTGCCAATCTTATAGGTGTGATATGGTACCTCAGAATTGTTTTGATTTGCATCTCTCTAATCAGTAGTGATTTAGAGCACTTTTTCATATGATTATAGATATCTTTAATTTCTTCCCGTGAAAATTGCCTGTTAATATCCTTTGACCATTTATCAATTGGGGGAATGACTTGTATGGTTATATATTTGAGTCAGTTCTCTATACATTCTAGAAATGAGGCCTTTATCCCCGAGCTTAGCCGTAAAAATTTTTTCCCAATTTACTACATCCCTCCGAATTTTGGATGCATTGAGTTTTGTTGTGCAAAACCTTTCCAGTTTAATGTAATCAAAATTATCTATCATGCATTTCATAATGCTTTCTATCTCTTCTTTAGTAAAAAATTCTTCGCTTCTCCATAAATCTGATAAATACACTATTCCATCCTCTTCCAATTTATTCATGGTATCAATCTTTTTAGCTAAATCATGTACCCATTTGGACTTTATTCTTGGGTACAGTGTCAGGCATGGGTCCATGCCTAATTTCTGCCACACTGTTAACCAGTTTTCCCAGCAATTTTTGTCAAACAGTGAGTTCTTATCCCAGAAGCTGGGGTCTTTGGGTTTATCAAACAGGAGGTTGCCATATTCCTTGCCCACTGTGTCATGAGTGCCGAGTCTATTCCATTTGTCTACCCCTCTGTTTCTCAGTCAATAACAAGTGGTTTTAATAATTGCTCCTTTATTATACAGTTTGAGGTCTGGTAGTGCTAAACCACCTTCCCAAGAATTTCTTTTCATTAGTCCACTTGACATTCTGGACCTTTTGTTCTTCCAAAAGAATTTTGGTATTACTTTATTCAGCTCTAGAAAATAATTATCTGATAGTTTGATTGGTATGGCACTAAAGTAAATTAATTTAGGTAGAATTGTCATTTTTATTGTATTAGCTCAGCCTACCCACGAACAACTGATGTTTTTCCACTTACTTAAATATGACTGTATTTGTGCAAAAAGTTTCTTGTAATTGTGTTCATATAGTCCCTGGGTTCAATTTGGCAGGTAAACTTCTAAGTATTTTATAGTGTTTACCCTAGCTTTAAATGGATTTTTTCTTTCTATCTCTTGCTATTGGACTTTGTTGCTAATATATAGGAATGCAAAAGATTTATGTGGGTTTATTTTGTAACCTGCAACTTTGCCAAAGTTGTTTATTATGTCAAGTAGGTTTTTACTTGAATCTCTGGGATTCTCTAAGTATATCATCATATCATCTGCAAAAAGTGATAACCTAGTTTCTTCTTTGCCTAGTCTTATTCCTTCAATTTCTTTATCTTGTCTAATTTCTACAACTAACATTTCTAGTACCATATTGAATAATAGTGGTGCTAATGGACATCCTTGTTTCACCCCCAACCTTATTGGAAATGCATCTAGCTTATCCCCATTGCATATAATGCTTGCTGAAAGTTTTAGGTAGATACTGCTTATTATTTTATGGAAAGTTCCCTTTATTCCTAGGTTCTCCAGTGTTTTTAATAGGAATGGGTGTTGTATTTTGTCGAAAGCTTTTTTCTGCATCTGTTGAGATAATCGCGTGGTTTGTGTTAGTTTTGTTGTTGATATGATCAATAATGCTAATAGTTTTCCTAATATTGAACCAGCCCTGCATTCCTGGTATGAATCCTACCTGGTCATAATGTATTATTTTCATGATAAGATGCTCTATTCATTTTGCTAAAATATTGTTTAAAATTTTTGCACCTATATTCCTTAGATAAATTGGTCTATAATTTTCTTTCTCTGTATTGCATCTTCCTGGTTTGGGTATCAGAACCATATTTGTATCATAGAAAGAATTTGGGAGGACTCCTTCTTCCCCAATTTTCAAAAAATAGTCTATATAGTATTGGAATTAACTGTTCTTTAAAGGTTTGATAGAATTCACTTGTGAATCCATCTTGTCATGGAGATTTTTTTCCTAGGGAGTTCATTGATGGCTTGTTCAATTTCTTTTTCTGAGACGTGGTTAAGTATTCAAATTTCTCTTCTGTTAATCTGGGCAACTTGTATTTTTGAAAATATTCACCCCTCTCGTTTAGATTATCGAATTTGTGGCCATAAAGTTGGGCAAAGTAATTTCTAATTACTGTTTTAATATCCTCCTCATTGGAGGTGAGTTCACGCCTTTCATTTTTAATATTAGTAATTTGATTTTCTTCTTTCTTTTTTTTAATCAAATTGACCAAAGTTTTATCAATTTTATTGATAAAAACCAAACTATTGGTTTTATTTGTTAATTGAATAGTTTTCTTAATTTCAATTTTATTGATCTCTCCTTTGATTTTCAATATTTCCATTTGGTATTTTCATGGGGATTTTCAATTTGTTCTTTTCTAGCTTTTTCAGCTGCTTGCCCAAGTCATTGATCTCCTCTTTCTCTATTTTATTTATGTAGGTATTCAAAGATATAAAACTTCCTCGAAGAGCTGCTTTTGCAGTATCTCATAAGGTTTGGTAGGTTTTCTCATTATTGTCATTCTCTTGAATGAAGTTGTTGATTGTTTTTATGATTTCTTCTTTAACTCATTCCTTCTTTAGGATTAGATTATTTAATTTCCAATTGATTTTTGGTTTATCTTTCCAGGGCCTTTTATTACACATAATTTTTATTGCATTATGATCTGAGAGGGATGCATGGATTATCTCTGCCTTTCTGCACTGGATTGTGAGATTTTTATGTCCTAGTGCATGATCAATTTTTGTAAATGATCCATCTACCACTGAGAAAAAGTGTATTCCTTTCTATTCCCATTCAATTTTCTCTAAAGATCTATCATATCTACCTTATCTAGAGTTTTATTTACCCCCTTAACCTCTTTCTTGTTTATTTTGAGGTTAGATTTATCGAGTTTAGAAAGGGGGAGGTTGAGGTCGCCCACTAGGATAGTTTTGCTGTCAATTTCTTCCTTCAACTCTCCCAACTTCTCCTCTAAGAATCTGGATGCTATACCACGTGGAGCATACATGTTTAGTAGTGATATTACTTCATTGTCTATGGTGCCTTTTAGCAGGATATAGTTTCCATCCTTATCCCTTTTGATTGGATGTATTTCTGCTTTTGCTTTGTTTGAGATTAGGATTGCTACTCCTGCCTTTCTTATATTAGCTGAAGCAGAATATATTCTGCTCTATCCTTTGACCTTTACACTATGTGTATCCCCCCATTTCAGATGTGTTTCTTGTAAGCAACATATTGTTGGATTATGGCTTTTAATCCGTTCTGCTATCTGTCTCCGTTTTATGGGAAAATTCACTTCATTCACATTCACAGTTATGATTACAATCTGTGTATTTCCCTCCATCCTCTTTCCCACCATTTGTGCTTTTAGCTCTCCTGTCTCCCTTCCCCTCTTCAATAGTATTTACTTTTCACCACCTCCTCCTGCAGCCTTCTCCTCCTTCTTTTAGCCCTCCTCCATTTTACTCCATTTTACTCTTATTGCTTCTTCCCTCCCTTTTAGCCTCCCTCCCCTTTCTTCCCCCTTCCCCTCCTACTGCCTATAGAGCTAATTAGGATTATCTACTTAAGTTTATCGCTCTATCCTTTAAACAAATCAGATGAGAGTGCCTCTCAAACAATGCTCATCTCCCTCCCCTCTTTCCATTTACTATAATTTTGTACTTCTTCTTGTGATGTAATTTGCCATTTTCTGCTTCCTCCTTTTCTCACCTTCAATTACAATCCCTTCTCATACTTAAATCATATTTTTTATCTTGATATCATTTACTTTATGCCCATTCCCTCTTTGTATATCCCTTTTATATTTCATTATATCCACATAATTCTCAAGATTAACAGGTATCATCTTCCTTTATAGGGAGGTAAACAGTTTGCCCTAATTGAGTGACAAGTTGTTCCCTCCCACTCACCCTGCTTACCTTTTTATGATTCTCCTGAGACCTGCATTTGAAGAGTGAATTGTCTACTAAGTTCTGGAATTTTGGTCAGGAAGCTCTGGAAATCCCTTACTTCATTGAATGACTTTCTCATTGCCTGAAATGTTATGCTGAACTTTGCTGGGTAATTGATCCTTGGTTGTAATCCCAACTCCTTTGCCTTGTGGAATATTGGGCTCCAATTCTTTCAAACTTTTAATGTAAAAGCTGTAAGATCCTGTGTAATCCTGACTGTATCTCCTTGATATTTGAATTATTTCTTTCTGGCTGCTTGTAATATTTTCTCCTTCACTTGATAGCTCTGGAATTTGGCAACGATATTTCTTGGAGTTTTGAGGTTGGGATCTCTTTCAGGGGGGGAAGGGTGGATTCTTTCAATAACTATTTTGCCCTCTGAATCTAGCACTTCTGGGCACTTTTCCTTGATGATTTCCTGGAAGATATTTTCTAGGCTCTTTTCTCCATCATGGGTTTCTGGCAGGCCAATAATTCTTAAGTTTTCTATCATGGATCTATTTTCTAGGTCAGTTGTTTTTCCAATTAGATATTTTACATTTTCTTCTATCTTTTCATTCTTTAGATTTTGTTTGACTCTCTCAATGAGTCATTAGTTTCTACTTGCCCAATTCTAATCTTTATCAAATTGTTTTCTTCCCGTCTCCTTTTCCATCTGTCCAATTTTTCCTTTTAGGAAGCTATTTTCTCCAGTTAATTTTTGAACTTCCTTTTCCATTTGTTCAATTTTCCTTTTCAAAGCAATGTTCTCATCAGTGAATTCTTTCTTCATAATTTTAAAATCATTGGCCAGTTTTTCTTCTATTTTCTTCTTCAGCTGTTCCAGGAGAGTGGCTTGTACTTTCGAGCAGTTCAAAGTCCCTTCTGAAGTTTCAGATGGAAGTACAGTCTCAGCTCTGACCTCTTTGTTGTTGTGTTTTGGTCCTTATCCCCATAGAAAGAATCTATGTTTCTTTTGCCTCTCCACTTTTTCTTGTTCATGATGTTGATTGAGTGTTGTGGCTTCTGGTTCTTTCAGTCAGAAGCTAGAGCTTTTTACTGAGCTGATGTGTGAAAAAGCTAAAAGCAGGTTTTTGTTTTGTGTTTCCCTGATTAGCCCTGGGTTTAGCTTGTTAACTGTGGCGAAGGAGTGGTCTGGTTACAGGAGATCTTCTCAGCTGAACTGAGGCAAAGGCAAACTTAGGGGATGGTGATTCCAGCTTCCTTATTGTCTTTCTGATTCCCCTGGAGTGCTTAAGCACGCCTAGATGCTAATGTGTGTTCCCACCCCTCCTGGGCCTCCTCTCCTGGCGCTGTCTTGCCTGAGCCTAATGCGAATTTTCTCTGCCCTGGGTCCTCTGTCCTTCCAGTTTGCCTCTGCTACAGTAGGAGGAATCCCCCTTAGCTATTTTCCTCACCTCAGGTGTTATAAGACTATTGGCCTCCTTCTGTTGTTTTTGCTGATCCAGGATTTTTCTGGGGAAATATTTTATGGTTGTTTCACAGTCATCAAGGTGGAGGAGAGAGTATTTACTGACCACTCCACCATCCTGGCTCCCGGAAATTCATTTAGGTGACTTACCGAAGTTTGATCTTCAGACTGAAGGTCTCAGGAGCTGCTGTGCTGATATCTGGCTCTCACTGGCTCAGTTCAGCTTGTCTCCCACCCTTGGTGCCACTCTGCCAGTTCCACTTGCCACTCTCAGGTTTCTTGGGTCCCTTCTGCTCCGCTGTGCTGGCCACACTGCACTGTGTGGGCTCACCCCTGCGGAACAGATCCTTTCCGTGGACCTTCCAGTCCAATCTGAGCTCCAAATCCGTCACAGTCTGTCTCCCACTGGATTCCACATCTCCCAAATTTGGTCAGATTCTCCTTTCAGAGGTATCTGAAGGAGTTTGTTCAAGAGCTTAAGTGAGTCATTGCGCTCACTCTGCCATCTTGGCTCCGCCCCCTGCAATATTTTCTCCTTGACCTGGGAAGTCTGGAATCTGGCTACAATATTCCTCGGAGTTTCTCTTTTTTGGATTTCTTTCAGGAGGTGATCAGTGGATTCTTTCCACTTCTTTTTGACGTTCTGGTTTTAGAATACCAGGGCAGTTTTCCTTGGTAATTTCTTGCAAAATGACGTCTGCGCCCGTTTTTGATTATGATTTTCAAGTAGACCAATAATTTTTAAATTATCTCTCCTGGATCTATTTTCCAGATCAGTTGATTTTCCAATGAGATATTTCACATTATTTTTCTATTTTTTCATTCTTTTGATTTTGTTTCATAATTTGTTGATTACTCATAAAGTCAATAGATTCCATCTGCTCCATTCTGATTTTTAAAGAACTATTTTCTTCAGTGAGCTTTTGAACCTTTTCCTATTTGGTCAATTCTATTTTTTAAAACATTCTTCTCCTCATTGGCTTTTGGCATTTAGGTTATTCTATTTTTAAAGGAATTGTTTTCTTCAGCATTTTGTTTTGTATCTACGTTAGCAAATTGTTGACATCTTTTTCATGATTTTCTTGCATTGCTCTCATTTCTCTTCCAAATTTTTCCTTCACTTCTCTTATTTCATTTTCAAAATTATTTTTGAACTCTTCCATGGCCTGAGACAATTGCATATTTTTTTTGGAAGCCTTGACTTTGCTGTCTTCCTCTGATCATCTACTTAGTCTTCCTCATCTGAAAGGATGGAAGAAAATACCTTTTCACCAAGAAAGTAACCTTCAATAGTCTTACTTTTCCCCTTTTGTGGGCATTTTCCCAGTCAGTTTCTTGACTTTTGAGTACTTTGGCAAGTGGAGGGTATAATATCCCAGGTTTCAGAGTTTTTGTTTAGCTGTTCTCTGAGATATCTCCAGGGATCTGTAAGTTCTCAGTTCCTTCAAAGTGGCACAATCAAGCAAGAGGAGTTTACTCCTCTCCTGGCCTGCAGTCTAGTCTGTGAGCAACCAACAGCACTCTTTTCTGCCCTGGAATTTCAAGTAGGGTTCCCTCTTCACAGCTGCCACCAGCTCTGCCACACCAGCTCTCCTCCTCACCCCAGGACAGTCATTCCAGAATGAGATCCAGATTGGCCAGTCAGTTCCCTCATAGGGTGTTTCTTCTGAGGGATCCAAAAGGGGATCATGGTGGAAATGGAGGAGGTTGTGGAGAGGGAATTCTATTCACAGATCCTGGGCAGAAAATCTTTTGAATGCTCCCAGACCAGTATGCAGTCCAGGAGAGGAGTTTACCCCTCTCCCTTGATTGTGCCACCTTGGAGGAACTGAGAACGCTCAGGTCCCTAGAGTATACCCTCCTCTTGTCAAAGGACTCACAAGTCAAGTAACAGGCTGGAAAAATGCCCAAAAAAGGAAAAAAGGTAAGACTCTACAAGGGGAGAAGTGGATAAGTGGGGTGGGGAGAATAATAGGTGGGAGGGAAAGTGGGAGGAAGGAGTAATTAGAAATAAACACTTTTGGAGAGGGACAAATTCAAGAGAGATAATAGAATAAATGTGGGACAGGAGAGGATGGAGAGAAATATATTTAGTCTTACACAACAAAACTATTAAGGAAATCTTTTTCAGAACTACACATATATAATCTATATTGAATTGCTTACCTTCTCAGTAGGGATGGATGGGGAGGGAGGAAGGGTAAGAAGATGGAATTCAAAGTTTTAGGAATGAATGTTGAGAATTTTTTTCATACAACTGGGAAATAAGAAATACATGTAATAGGGTATAGAAATTTGTCCAGGCCTACAAGAAAAGAGAGAAGATGGAGATAAGGGAATGACTGAGATAGAAGAGAGGCAAATTTGGGGAAGGGGTAATCAGAATGCATGGTATTTTTGGGTGGATGAGGGGAAAGGTGGGAAGAAAATTTTGAACTCAAAACTTTGTGGAAATGAATGTTGAAAAATAAAAATAAATAAAAAACTTTTTTTCAAAAAAAGAAAAAACAAATGAAGAAAGAAGACCCTTTAACCTTTCATGGAGATAACAGTCTACAGACACATTGCATATATTTTCAATATATCAGTTGTAGTGATCTTTTTTTTCCTCTGAAAACATTATTTGTTAAATAGAAAGAATAGAGAGGTACTTGGGATATCTATGGTGATGCAAGAAAATAAAATATCAATACATACTTAGAGAAATAAAGAACCATAAAGAGAAAAAAGAAAAAAAGAACTATGAACTATGATGTGAAATTGTCCTTTCTTAATATCGTTATTACATTTTCCTACATATTAGTAATTAGTGTTCACAAGAGCTCATTTAAAAGCAGTATGCATGGAGAAATATCTACCATAGTGATACATCATTGCACATTTATCTGAAATGGCTAATAGAGGTTTTAACAAAAAAAGTTCTTAGATTAATAGAAGCTATTCATTTTTCATTAAACCAGAGAATTAAAAGGCTTAGAAAACAAAGTGGGTGGAAAGTTTCACTTTCCTTGAGCAGTAGAAGGAATAGGGTATTATAATATACTGGAAATAGTTTTGGATTTGGATTCATAGGATGCAGTTTTAAATTATCTAACCCTGTAATTAACTATATGACCTTAGGCAAATTAATAAATCTTTCTAGATTTTGGTTTCCTTTCCTAGTCTGTAAAAAGAAAGTTTTTGACTTGATAAATTGTGATGATTCCTTTAGCTTAATATGTATGTGTGTGTGCATACATGTGTGTATACACATGTATACATACAGATACATATATGCACATGCATATATTCATACACACAACTATTTGCATACATGTGTGCACATATATGTATAAGTCTGGGTGTATAAATAATACATATATATTAGTTTATGTATATACACATATACTTTTTTTTAATCATCATATTTATGCCCTACTTTATTGTGTGCATATTCTCTGCCCCATTCTGATAGACCATGTAGTTCTGGTGGATTGGATTCCATCTATATATGACTCAGTTTTGGGTTGAGCCTCTTGAATGACTGTTGAGCTGAAATTCCATAGGTATGCCAAATGACTGATGTGTCATCAGTTCTTTTTTTTATTATTTTGCTTTGTGCTTCAAAGTGTCTCTGAGCTGTGCAAATGGTCATTTGAGATACAAATCTATTGTCTGATACGCCACTTTGGCAGAAGCCATTAGGCCATCTATTGCATATGTAAACTAGTGACTAGAATAAAACTTCCTCCTTTTTTTGATTCTTCTTTCCTTTATTACAGGAGAAGCTGAAATAGATCAAGGCTGGTGACCTAGCTGTGACATTTCCTACCAACAATGAAGACAGTAGACTAGTCATATTGTGGAGTGGCAAAGGGTGCTTTCAGGAGCAATGTTCTGTACTGAATATTTTGACCTTGAACAATAGACAGAGTACAAGCAGTAGTAGGAGAGGGTTGGTGCTAAAGCAGGAATGAGGATCAGATAGCAACCACTATAAAGGTAAAGCTCACTGACTGATGTGACAACCAGATCAGAAAATCTAACATAGTTAATAAGAAATCAGAAAACATTTATTTAGTGCCTACTATGTACCAGATACTGTGTTAAGGCTTGACTTCAATTTTGTTATTTTAAATGACTGGTAGTAGTAAGGGAGTTATTGAATTCTGTCTCTGTAATTCTGTGATGTATGTTGATTCTCTTGTAGATATCTTTGTTTTGTGAGCAGAAATAAATCACTTATACTGTATGTAATTAATGTTTATGCACATCTCTTACTAACCTCTGTTGAGACAAGCCCAAGAAAAAGGCCAAAAAATCACATTGTCCCCAGAGAAACAAGAATAGTTATGATGACGCAATGAAGCTATGTGTGGACCAACCCTGAGAAGCCTCTCTTCTCTAGAGATGAACTTGGCACAATCTCTTAGCTAGGGAGAAGTAGGTACCATGAACCCCTATTTGTTAGGCTATATAGTTGACTATATCCTTTTTTGCTAGATGTGTAACTTTGTCAAATATAGTCCTGAAAAATTATGAATAGATAAAAAATGAGTTGTACTTTCGGGGAATTTACTATATTAAAATCTATTTAACCTAGTAATTTTATGTCCTCTCTTGCTAGTTTTACTTTTTTCAAGTTTTTTAAAAAAATTGTCATTATTACACAGTAATTTCCCCCTTAACTCTTCACTCATTGAATATTCCCTAGCAATAAATAAAAATAATATTTAAACAAGACCAATCAACAGAGCAACTATGTCTAACAGCATATATCACATTCTACATCCATGGTCTCATCTCTTTATTGATAGGAGGGATATGTGTTTCATTATAGGTTCTTTTTGAGCAAGATTTATTGTGACAATTAAACAGAGATCACTTGCCTTTTTATAACTATAGTCATCTAATTCTAGTTCTATTTATTTTACTGGACATTGGTTTTTACGAGTAATACCATGTTTCTTTGAATTTCTTATATTTTTTGTTACTTATAAGGTAATAATTTTCTATTATACTAATATACCAC
>CM053770.1:344741262-344762023 GCA_028658325.1 Potorous gilbertii
CAAAAGCTCACTGAAGAAAATAGTTCTCTCAAAATAAGAATGGAACAGATGGAGGCCAATGACTTTCTAAGAAACCAAGAAATCACAAAACAAAACCAAAAGATTGAAAAAATGGAAGATAATGTGAAATATCTCATGGATAAAACAACTGACTTGGAAAATAGATCCAGGAGAGACAATTTAAAAATTATGGGACTACCTGAAAGCCATGATCAAAAAAAGAGCCTAGACATCATCCTTCATGAAATTATCAAGAAATCTGCCCTGATATTCTAGAACCAGAGGGCAAAATAACTATTCAAGGAATCCACCAATCACCACCTGAAAAAGATCCAAACAGAGAAACTCCTAGGAATACTGTGGCCAAATTTCAGAGTTCCCAGGTCAAGGAGAAAATATTGCAAGCAGCCCAGAAGTCTCTCTCACTGACCTGTGCACCTGTGGGTGGAGGAACCTCCGTGGCCACCAGAGATTTTGTCTCTGAAGCCTGCTTGGATCTGCTCCTCTTGGTGCCACGCAGCCAGGGAAGGACTAGGCTCCCCTCCCATCTGGTGTGTGACAGACATTTGGGATTGGTTTTTTTCAAGGCTGTCTGGAACGGAAATCTCCTTCACTCTGTTCCTGCGTGCCTTCCGCTGCTCCAGAATTTGTTAGGAGTTCTTTTTACAGGAAATCCATGGGCTGTGGGTTTGGAGCTAGCATATGTGAATCTTTTTACTCAACTATTTTGGCTCCTCCCCCCAAAATTAACCTTTTTAGCTACAATATTTTGGAGCTCTGGAATACTATTGAATTAGCCCTATCATGTACAAAGTTCAAAGCCAAATGCTAGATAAGAAAGTAACAATAAAATGGAATATACAAAGAAATATGTGCCCTGAATAAGTAATATAAGCAAAGGTATATGCAAACCTTTGGGAACCTTTACCAAAGTTTAATACATGTTTTTTAAATGCCTGAAGATTTTCTTTGTAGAAAAATGCAAAGCATGAATTCTATGATCCTTCCTATAATGTTTCCAAATTGCAAGTAGCGATTTCACCATTTTTTGAGGCTGTTAAAATTTGCTCACATATGGGACCATAATCTCCACAATTGCAATTTTGTTAACTCATGGACTGAGAATCAATCTCATTTTTATTATTTCAATGCATATTTTCAATCACAGGTTTAAATAGATTTTTACATTTTCTCCCTTGTATAACTACTTCACGCCCGTTTTATAGCTTTGTAGAGCTGCTTGCATGTGCCCTTTGTCTTTGGGCAAATGGACACAGTAGCTGTCCACAAAACCAATCATTCTTACAGACTGCAACCTCAACATTTCATAACAAAATCTTAAGTAATGGTTCCAAATATATGCCGATCTTGATGACACATGCAAAAAGGGGTAAAAATCAATTTCAGCACTACAGGTTCAGGTCACAGTTCCTGATCACTAGCCAGCATAATGCGTATACTTGACTTTTAGCACATTTTCTTTCTTTTCTTAGATCAGCAACTTTCCATGTTGGTTTCTGAAGTTTCTCATGGAAAAGTGAAGTTACTCATGAGCATTTGCTCATTGTTGGGATGGTGGTAGGTGCCATAAAAGATAGGCTATAAGACTCTTCAAAATACAACGAAGGATCACCTAATCTTAAAGACCTCTAGTGAAGACAAACAGCCATTTAATTTTTTGGTAAAATTTCTACTTATTATAAAGTTTTTTCCCCTTTGTGTATTGTTAAATCTGCTTCTACAGTAATTACACCACCTTTCCAATAGGTTTGATTCAAGGAGAAAATGAGATAACATGCAAAGTTCCGAACAAACTATATTTTTTTTTTGATAAATGATAATGATAGTTACTATTATCCTTGTTAAGTATGGTCTCTGGGGTTTTTTTTAAATCAATCCTTTTCTAAAACAAGGAGGCAGAAAATAAAGAAAATAGTCTTGATAGCACAGAAAATGACAGTAGCATTACCTCATCTCTTCTGGACTTGTAATGTTATTCATTCAATTTAGAATAGCATTACTTCATTATGTTACTGAATAATTTTAAGCCTACAGTCCACTAAAGCCCTCACATGCATCTTCTAATTTTTAATGCAAATCGTTGATGTTGTTGAGTGTGATGATTCACCATCATCCTTACAACCATGACCAAAACTTCCTTTCCTTCCACCCTTTCAATGATCTAATGGAAAATTCTTTTTCTTATCCTTTGTGTTTCTTCGGCCCATTCTCATTCTTTTCAAACTATTCTCTCTATACTGCCATCATTTGTGTCTATCCTATGTTTTGACCTTATGAAATACTGTTTTAATATTTTGTTAGTCACAGCACTGAAATATATTTTTCCCCTGAAAGCACAGATTTCTCAGTTCCATTCTATTCAACACTGAGGACTTGGTTGAAGCTCTAGGAAACCCTTTTTTTTCTCTAGACATGTGAGACAAAATTTGACAACGTATTAAATGTTGCTAAAAGAAGAAAAAATTCAGAAATATCTCTGTAGTCCAGAATGACACCCTCAATATAACATTGTGAACTGAGCAGGAGAAAATGTGAAATATTTCACTTAAGTTAACAATTTAAAGAGCTGGAACTCACCTGAATGTCCCCAAATTCTTCTCCAAACAACTTTAATATAATAACTCAAATTGAAATATGAAGCTTCGGAACAAACAAAAGATCAAGATGAGACAATTTTCTGATCAAAGAAAACTTACAAGGTCAGTAGGAAACATCTGTTTCATATGGGTGATGGTCAGCCCTGGAGCACAATGCAGAGTACACCACACTCTGACAAGGCAGAAATAGGCCTGGCAAGGCCAGAAGAGGCTTCGTCATGAGTGGCAGCAGGTGTCATTCAGGAGGTGTCAGGTCACAGACAGTCAAAAGGTTGGACAATTCATCAGATGGAGATTATAAGGGGACACTTTAGTGGCCTAGGGTACAGGACCTCTTCATATTGCTCATCTCCTCTTCTGGTTTTTGATCCCAGGGCACTTAGGACTTGTTGCGTCAAGGGAATAGGGGCCCTGATCACAGTTCTGTGGCAGAATCCCTTATCTTTAAATTGAGGGTCTTTACACTATGGAACACTGTTTTATACAGTGTATATATGCGTGCAAGTTGGTGTATGTGTTGTTTGTGCACAAATAATGTGTGTGCATGTGAATTTGAGGATGCATCCACTAAGGAAAAGGTTAATATGATTTAATATTGATTTCATAGTTCACTGGTTAGCCTGTATTCCTTTCCCTGGTGCCTTTAGACTGCTAATTTGTGGTTTCTACATTGCCTATTTCCTTTTCGCTTTCTCTATGCCTTATTCTCTGCTACCAATAAAAATTCAATACAAACACTAAAAATAATTTTTCATAAAATGAAATGGTAAAATCAAAAAATTTTCAAGATGACATATTTAGAAAGAATACAATTTGGATCACGTATTTGTGTTGAGTGAACAGGCAATGTGATATGGTGCAAAGAATGATGGGATTTTCTGTCAGAGGATTTGGGTTTAAATTTCAGTTCTGCCATTTGATACCACATGACTTTTGAAAATAGGTTAGTCAACAAACATTTACTCAGCCCTATTGTCTTGCAGACATAGTGCCTGGTCTTTGAATACATGAAGACAACGCATTGGAACAATTCAATTTGCTATTTCAGCAGATCTTGTTATCCCACTAATGTGAGTACATCCCCCCACCCCAGGTACACATCATAGCCTATCCATTGTATGCAGTTCTTATTTACATCATAGATCTATGTGAGTTCAGCAGGTTCAGAATAAGATGTAATCAAAGGCTATATTTAGCTTAATTCTGCACATCTAGATCACACAACTCAATAGAGGTCTTCCCTCAGCACTCACAAGATCATCTTCATGAGCTGCACTGGACATGTCTCCCTTCATTATTTGAATACATCACATTTTGCTGCATTCAGGTAAAACCAGAGTAAAGAACAGATTTTTACTTCATGATAAGCTGAAACAGAGCAACCAAAGTTGAGGTGGAAAGAGAAAATACAGAAAATACTTGATGAGGTAACAGGGCATGATAAGCTGAAACAGAGCAACTTAAAGTTGAGGTGGAAAGAGAAAATACAACAAGGGCATGATGAAAGAGGAAATAGCCAATGTCTGCTGAGAAACCATAGCAACAAACAGTCCAACCTGACTTGCAAATTACCTGAGATGGGCTGGTTCCTTTGAAGAAAAGAGGCCAATCTATGAACAAGATCCAATATGTGAAAGAAATAAAGGATTTCAAGTCATTTATGAGTTCTTTCCTTCATAGTCCAGTTGACATTATCAATAGCTTTAGTATAGGAAATGGAGATCTGACCTCAGAGTCAGGATTACCTGGCTTCGAGTCCCTTCTCTGATATGTACTGTATGACCTGAGCAAGTTATTTTACCTCCAAAGAAACACTCTAAAACAGTTACAGAGGTATGTTTTTTAACTCAAAGTTCCCTATAATTATGAAATTACAGATCCACCCTTTCCCATAGAAACATAATTTATACCACCATGAATTATAAACTCTCTCCCCCACAAAAATTGATTTGTACTACCATAAAATAAAATCTACATTAAAACTTTGGAAGTCTTTAAGATCCATGCCACTGAGATCTTTTAGATTACCCTTGCATAGACCACAAGACAGAAGAGCTTCATATAGAAATATTAAATAATATTATAACAAAACTCTAAGTTAGAGAGACTAAGATAATTGGTAACCTTTGTTTCCAATTCCATAGACTAAATTAAGAAAGCATTGAGTATACAAGTAATGGATTACAGTGTCATACATGGCAACTTCAGGACATATGGAAAATAGGGAGTCAGAAAATTTCCACCAAAGGTACAAATCATTTACTTAAAGGAAGTACTGAAAATGTCATGGCATTAGTATAAATCTATAGAAATGAAAAAATATGAGGTCCCATTTCATATATCTTGAAAGAAAAATGGTTTTCTTCTTCTCTATGTTGACTGTGAGGTATTTAATCCATGGCATAATGTAAAAGGAACCATTGTCTAATAATAAGATGAAAGGTATCCTCTATATATCTTCCTATTATTACTGTGGTTTAAATATTTATAAAGCTGGACTACACATTTCCCTGCATGAATTAGCTATAAATCAACAGCTATATTTTAGTCAAGTAAACACATCTTCAAGGCAGGACTTATAAAGAGAGGAGAGAAAAAAAGAAGTGTAAAACCAAATGTTTTTGCGGAATTTCCGAGATTATATTTGGAGACACATTATTGAGTTATCAGGGCAGAAAGAAAATAGCATTGAAAGTGAAAACTGGTGAAAGCAGATGAAAACAATTCATTTTATAATTTTAACTTTAATGAAACAAAGGAAAAGAAGGAATATTCTATAACTAGAATTGCTAAAAGCATACAGTTCTGGTCAGATGAGAATATCTGCACCATGATAATCATTTCCCAGTCACTAATGAGAAATAGGAGTTATTAGACATGATTGGAGAGCGATTTATCTACTGGTTTTCCATGTGACCCAAGTGGCTCATACTATCTGGCTTAAGTTCAAACTTTAAGAGGATCTTGTTTCCAATGTTGTCATTTTTTTCTATTACTTTCATTTTTTTGAATATTTCCATCTTCTACTCCTCAACCCTTAAAATGAACTCAAAATTTTAACCAAGGAAACATACAAATGCAACTACTATGCTAACTGCATATGAGTGTACAGGGAGAATACTGTCTACATGTGAATCTTTCCTCTTAATCCCTTCAAGTCCATTGCTTGCTTGAGCATTTTTCTTCCAAACTTTTACTTTAAGCTAGATATTTATGTATTCACTCAACCATTTACATCATTCATTTACTCTCTGAGCATGTAAAGTCCATCTGCTACATGAAAGTATATTCATACTCTATAAATATACTTGAATGATGTCTTTGATCCTTCATATGGCCTATTACTCCTCAATAGCTCCACCCATTTTATTTTAACCATGCATTTGCACCCCACTAGAAAGGTGCTCAATATTGTTTCACCACACTTAGAGATTTATACCACGTGTGATATACAGAATAAATGACGACAGCAGTAGGTTTCAGATTTTTCTAAGACATGTTTTTTTGTTTTTTTCTAAGGATCTCCATCACTCTTCTTAACTGAATAGTCTGCCTCATGATACAATTCCTGCTTATTTCTTTTCTTGACTTCATTCTACTTTTGTAAAAGTTTGCCAAAGATGATGCTAACCGTGTTTTTTAATTCAGAATCATGTCAGTTTCAGTATGAAATATTGCAGGAAGACATAGTATTGCATCAAAAAATATTATTATATAAATACCAAAAAAGAAATGTAAACAAAGTGCTATTTTGATAGGGAGAAATTTATTCTTATTGAGGAAATATAAACTCTTCATGGAAGATTGAGTCTATTAGCAGCTAGTATACTAAAGTGGTTAGTATAAATAGGATAAGATGAGGGGAAAATAATTTGAAGCAGATTGAAAAATATAAGCAAAGGTGTGAGGATTGGAGCAAAAGTTTTTAAGACAGTGAGTAAGCATTGACATTTTGAAGGGTTAGAGAGTACATGAATTGATACAATGAGAACTGAAAGGGAAACAGATAAAAGTGAAACAAATAAGTGATATTTATATAAAATTATATTAAAATAAAATTATATAAAATTATATTAAAAAGAAACACCAAACAACAGGGCAATGCTTTCCTTAGCATACAGAGATACTGATGAGGGATTTCTACTACTAAAAGTGGCTCAGTAACTACTCTGCAACTCATAGTATTAGTGAGTGACCAGAAGCATTGAGAAGTTGTGTCCATCCATCAAATGTTTGTGAGAGATGAGTCTTCAGTTCAAGTCATAGGATTATAGATTTGGAAGTAGTAGGAGTTTCAGAATGTAATATAAGTCCCTCATTTTACAGATGAGAAAACTGACAGATAATTTAAGTGACTTGCTCAGGGTCACACAGCTAAAAAGTATCAGAGACAAGATTTGAATTGGTCTTCTGAACTGTAAGTAGAGCACGTTATCCACTACACCACGCTGCTTCTCAGAAGATTTTTAAGTTTTACAAAACCCTTTACATACACTATTTCATTTGAGTTTTTCAGCAACCTATGAAGGAGATATTACAGGCATCATTAGCCTAGTTTTACAAATAAAGAAACTGTTATTTAGTGAAGTAACAGTCCTTTGGCCATTCAGTAAGCAAATATCAGAAGTGGAATTCAAGATAAGGCATTTCTGACTCCAAATTCAGCCTTTTCCCCCACTACAGCATTGATTGAGGCATTAAAAGCTCAATAAATTTATTACATAGATCATGATGAAGTATTAAAGATTTGTGGACAAGGAAATGGTATGATCAGAGGTGTGCTTATAGATTAAAAGAAAAAGGTTAAACTGGCATCAATATGGAAAGGTGAGTAGATCAACTATTAGACTATAGGTTCAAATGAGCAGGGTTTAATGAGGGCCTGAATTAGGTGGTAGCAAAGGGAATTACATTTCAGCATAAGGGTATGGAGAAAAGATAAATGACAGTTACAGAAGAACAAAGAAGCTCGAATAATTTCCCTTGCAGAGTCATTGTTTTTAGGGTACAGAAATAAAGGAAGAGGGGTTAGTGAAGGACAAAGGAAATGAAGAAGACAAGAGGGGAGCAAGAATTTTTCAAGAGCCTACTATTTGCCAGGTATTGCATTTCACAAATATTATCTCATTTCATCTTCACAACAACCCTGTGAGGCAATGCTATTACTATTCCTACTTTATATTTGAGGAAACAGAGGCAGATGGTGATTAAAATACTTGTCTAGGATCAAACTGCTAATAAGGATCTGAAACCACATTGAAACTCAGGTCTTCCTGAGTCTGGGAATTATTCACTGTGCCATACAAGTACTAGGAAACCAGGAAAGTACAGTCTCATTAAAGTAGGGGAGAAAAGTTTGCAGGAGGAGGAGATCTAGAAGTAGGAATTTCCCCCTTAATGAATATTTTAAAGCAATTTTTATTAATGTTACAAAATTAATGATCAGAGATGGAGCAAATTAAAATTGAATCTGAGGTCCCCTCTAATTAGGATTCCCCAGTTCAATAGAATCAACTACTTCAGATGGTGAGGACAGAATTAACACTAACAAATTATTACAATATAATTAATGACCTTAAATACAGCAGTTTTAGTAAATAGATTGATGTTGGAATGACAGAGTGGTTGAGATGTGCTGGTCACATATATGGGCAACTGTTTTCAGTAAGAAGACAGAAACAACAAGGGGAAAGTATAGTTTGTTATGTGTCATGAATCTGAGCCATTCTACATATTTTATCCCAATATCAGAATGCCAACTCACTGAGAGCATGAATATTACAAAGGGGATTATAACAGAGCTTGACACAGTGAGTAATAATAAATGCTTTTTCTTTCATTCATTTATTCACTTTTTTACTGATTCATGCATTCTATCATTCAAGAGAGAAATGGGATGATAGGTATAGTATAAATTGTTAATATCACTAATAGGCACAATTCTGTGATTATGTCCAACAATATTTGGCAGCCTGTGCAGGGGAACACAATTAAGTAGAAAGCAGGATTATATATAGTTTGGGGATTAACATAGGAGGTGTTCATGACAGAAAAAAATTATGAGTATAAACATATATATATATATATATATATATACACAAATACTTGGGAAGTATGTAAGTGTTTGAATATTCCATAGAGGTGAAAAGTAGGTTTATAAAGATAGGGAACATGAGAAATGAAAATTAAAGAGGAAGTCTGGTATAAAGAAATTCTGATATAACAGAGTTCTGGAAATAGAGGACCGACCTGGGTTCAAATCCTGCTTCTAGTACTCACAGGTGTTGGTATTTTTTTCTGTTGTTTTTGTTTTTGATATTGGACAATTTCCTTAATCTCAATGGATCTCAAATTCTTCACTGGTAAAATGAGTTGTTGATTAGATGACTTCTGAAGTCATTTCCGGTCCTAATTCTGTAGTCTAATTACCCTATAACAAGGTTGTGTTCAGCAAAGGATTTTCAGAAATTGATTTTATGATTTAAACATTCTGAGTAATAATGAAGCCCTAGTTGTACTTGTGAGAATGTGAAACAGAATGAAAATGAAGATTGCTCAAGATGAAGAGTCAACATGAACAATGATGAGGCTAGTATATTATAAGGGTTATTAATTTTTTATCTCATAAGAAAAAGTGTAACTTTAGACTAAACTCTGTTATTATCCATTACACTAACAATTCTACTTTAATTAATAAGACATGACAGTGATTTACACACGTCATTCCCCATTTACAGCAGTTCATACTACAGAATTTTTCCCACCTGTCATTACTTAGTGAAAAAGTTTGATGGCAAATGGCAGAGCCCAGTGTGAATGACTAGCATGCTTAAACCAAAAATAATTTTTAAAATTAACTTATTAATTTTTCTTAATTTTTGCAATGGTTTTTGTTATCTTTTTATACTTCACAAAACTTAAAAGAAACTTCTCCTGGGTTGGTCTATTTCCTTGAACCTTTATTCAAATTGTGAGAAGCCTTTGGGTGATGAAGCCTTCTCATCTTAACCTTCTGGAGTTTTCATTTTGGTAACTATCATTTCCAACTGCTTTTGGTTTTGAGTTGAGTAATACGTGTTACATTTTCCTCCAATCAGTAAGCACATACCAGCATATTGAAGAAATCTCTAATTTTTCCACATAGAAGATTTTGGAAGCTCATAAACATTGGTCACTTACTTTTTCATTAGGACAGAACATTATACTCAGAGAAGCATTCAACTGAAAGCCTTCCAGTTTTCTCAAAAGATTATTTCTAAATGTAATTGTTTTATACAAAAGAGTGAGCATTCATGTTACCATGGTTTTGACAGTTGCAAATCAATATGAATGTACTCTCACTATCTAAGCATGAATATAGATAGAAGTCTTGTTATTCTCCTGTGTGGTTCACAATGCCAGGATGAATATCCACCTTGGAAGATTAACTTCACATGGCCAGCAGTCTGCTGTGAATTGCTGAATGAATCAACTAGTTACCATGACTTCTAATACAGGATACTTTACAGGAAGCACCTCTTCCATGAACATGGAATATAAATTGAGCAAATGGGAAATGGTAACCAGAAATAACCTTTTCCTTAAATAGGAAAGAGGAAAAAATATTCTGTCTTCCTTTCCGTGTAACTTCTGTTTCCAAGTGTTTTGAAATATTTTAATAGCAGTTACTGAACCTATTCTATATGCCCTCCCAAATTAATAACAAAATCAGAAAATATAAAGCTAGTTAAGTAAATTGCTTCATAGAGCAAGGGGCAAGATATTTCACTTTCATGATGGTCAAGAAAATGTAAAATATTCTCCTTTGAAGGAGATCACAATATTCTCCCCTATGGATTGAAACCACAATTAATCTTGTAGTCCATTTAGTTAGAGACAATTAAATATATTCTAGAATGTGGCACTTACATAAGAAATTCTTCTTAGAACAAGATCATCAAGAACTATCCTCACTACAAACCCCTTAGCCCAACCCAATCAACATAACATTCTAGAAGTATTATATTAGAGGTTGGTGGGACTTTGAAGATGGATCCCCTCATTTTATAGATGGTAGATTCGGAGAGGAAATTTGTACTATCATTGCAGCCTTGCATGCCTAGGACATTAGAATGCTAAGTAATTTATTCAGGGCCACACAAATCAGTATATAGCAGAAGTTTTTTTTTTTGAGGCCTTCATGTTATCTGAGACTAGCTCTCTATCCCCTTTGTCCTATAAATACTATCTTTTAACCAGACTAATAATTTAATTCTACTCTCTGCATTCCTTGGTATTACTTTTAAGAGCCTGTCTCTTAATTTACTTATTCAACAGACTGAATACAAGTCTTTTGAAGTGTACCAAGATGATTAATTGCATCAGGGGAAAGGAAGCACAGTTGGTTATAGAGCAAAGGAAAGTACAGGTCTAGCTGGCCTTTGGTGACTGCCTTAAGAGATGTTCACTGTACCTAGGTTACTGAGAAAAGTTGATGCAAAGTGTCTAAATGAATTGGATTTATTACCCTGGGCTGTTGTTGCCATGACATTTAAAGAGAGCAGTCAGAATGAATATCACTGTTCTATATTTTTTTATGAGAGTTTTATTAATTTTTAAAATTGTGATATCTCCTAGATTTTGTCCACCTTCCTCCCCAAGGAGCTATTTCTTATGATAAAGATTTTTTTAAGGAAAAAGAAGAAAGAAAAGAAAAAAAATCTGATTTACTAAAATCAATGATCACATTAAAAAAAAAATCTGACATCGTATGCTTTGCCATTTCCTATCAATAGACTCTGACCTCTATGTAGGAGTTAGGAATATTTTTTATCTCCTCTTTAGGGCCAAACTTGGTCTTTTAAATTTCACAACATTCAATATTGATTGTTTTTGAGTATTGTTCTTCTCATTTATTTTATTGTAGTCCACCTGTATGCTGTAGAAAAACTAGCTGTTATACATAGAATATTTGCTTGCAGAGGGATATTTTAGAAGGAATAAAAAGGGAAAATTGAGTGAGACTTGTGAGTGTGCCATTTACTAGTTAGTAAATTTTGTGAACTCAAGAGTTCATCATGTGTACTATGACTGAGTCCTAAAAATATCCTAGATGGTTCTGATACCCTAACAGATTGGGTTGTGGTACATTTGATTCATTAATAGGTAGACTAGGGGATACTCCCCATATTTTAGAAAAAAAAAAGTTGTACCAAGTTACCGCCATTAGCATGAGGAGCAGAGGGAAAGGACTAAGCATTTATTAAGCACCAGTCTTGTTCCAGGCAGTGATCTAGGTACTTTACAGTCATCTCATTTTAAACAGAAAAAGTGTATGTGCATAAAAAATATAATACTAATAATTGAGATAGATATTGATAATAATTTAATATCATTTTTGGACTTTAATAAGTACCAGAGACTGAATTAATCAATCAGAAGAAGAGCCTGGACCTAACAGCCTTTGTTTTCTGAAATAAACTCAGAGAATACCTCTTCCTATGTCAACAAGGCTAGAAGGAGATGATTTAGCATAATTTAGCATAATTTATGAGACCCTTAACCCAAGACGTGATCTTGAATAATGGGGCTTTGTCATTATCTTAATATTTTGTAGACATATACTATGTTATGGCATGTTAATAGTAAAGAAAACACAGATATCCAGGATAATAATTTCAGTTGACACTTTGAACATTGAAACCATAAATCTGAGGAAGGCAGACATCCTTGGATTGTCCTAAAACAGATTTAAGCCTGGTCATCCTTGTATCAGACAGTCAGAAGCTTTGTTCTGGCTCCATGATCATGTGACTGCTAGATTTAAGGGAGTAAACAATATGAATTTAGCCGGTTTGCCTCTTTTAACCAAGCTCTCAGATCCACTGTTTCATGACATAAATTCATAGGAAGGGTTACTATAATTTCATTATAAAGTCAAGCTGCCCTTCCCCCCACCTTTTTCCATTAATTGTTGAGTCTAGTGAAACTCTTTAGTTACATTGAAAGGAATACCAGAACATTTTAGACCTGTGTGGGAATACCAACAAGTTTTGTTTCTGTTTTTAAACTAAGAAAGAATCCAAAAAAAATTCCAATAAGTTAATTGCTGACAGGTTCATATAGGCAGGAATGTAAATGAAAAAATCTAACCCATCTCCTCCCTCTTCTCTGCTTTCCTCTGCCTTTTTGGCTTTAACTCCTTCTTTTGTCCTGACTGCTATGTAAATTTGCACACTAATTAGGAACATGAGGAGTATTTTGTCATTACTGGCCTGAATATTCTTGGGGTTTTTTTGGATGGAATCTTCAAATTCGTTTTAGAGGAAACTGACCAAAAATCAGAGATTTGGAAAGTGTCAAAATATCTAACTCACAAATCAGAGAATTGACTGGGGAAAAGAGACTTCATACAGAGTTAATAAATATCCAGTTAAGAGAACAGAAGATTAGAGTACACTTGTATGGTGCTTATCTACTTGTCATTATTACGCCCTTAATTTATGCATTCTAAATGTCGTTGCAAAGTAGAGACTTACATGCTTCAATCAACTCAATTTATTTCAGTTCAATTCAATTCAATCCAAATGAATTCAATAAGCATTCCTTAAGTGTCAGCTCTGTCAAAAACACTTGAAGTGAGTATGACTCATCTTGAGCTGGCATGAAGTCTAGACATATGGGAAGTGCAACAAAAGATGGCACAATAAGCCTTGTCCTTATGAGTAAGTGCAGAGAACTCTACTGATTTTCCACATGTACTTTGGAGTAAGTGCAGACATACTGTAACTGGTTCTTCTAGCAAGGTTAGCCACAGGATTTTGGATTGTCTGTGGTTGTGTAGCCAAGTTGTCTTCTAGTCTTCTGGAAACTGATAAGGTCTCAAGTACCATTGTGGTCAAAGACAGTCTTTTACCAAGGATTAAATCTTGATAAGAACAGAGAAATAGATCACAAGTTGGTTGGCTATTTCTATGGATTCTTTGTCCAGAGCAAATCATTAAGGGAATAGTAAAAAATGTAAATTATTAATTAGTAAAGTAGTAAAATTTATTTTAATAACTAGTAATTTAATGAAATTGGTAAATTATAATTTGTAAAAAAAAAATATCCTTCATTTTTGTTTGGCCCCCCTAGTATTGTTGCTGAATTGGCAGAAAAGTGACTCAGGGGAAAGAATATTCTAAATGAATAGAAAATTTGTAGACAATACTGGTACCCCAAAAAGACAATTGACTACCCCAGTAAATACTCATCCACATACTAACTTTATAATCTTTACAAAAAAATATTATGAGAATGATATATACATATATTCAAGGTACTTTTTATTTTTAAAAATGCTAAGTTTTCATAAAAGAGATTTCATAGAGAATTCTATATACTATATACTATACATAGAATGAATATACATAGAGAATTCTATATACTATTCATAGAGAATTCCTTGCTGTAATACTACTGACATTACTACAATTAAAAAAATATTTAGAGCTGTTACTTTTTTCAAGGTATGAAAATTAAATTTAAGGAATACATTTAATTTTAATCTATTAGATTATGATAAAGATATTAAGAAGCTGAATTTGAATTTAATTCCACATATAAAAAACTTTCTTATTGTCATGTATAAAGTGAAGAAATTGTTTTAAATGAAAAATAAAATTTCCACACGTGAAATTAAATTTACAGAATACTACAAATTTTCTAGGTAGTATTGATTTAAAAGTTTAGAATACATTTTTTGAAAGGTAAAGGTGGCAAGATACTTAAAGGAAATCTCTATTCATTCTTCAAAACTAGTATTGTGATAAAAGTTGTCAGAAAGATGTATAAATATGAGACAGGGTATAGTATGAAAATATAGAGAGGGAAGAAAACAACAGTGCCATCTACAGTTATTATTAAATGTATATTTGACTTTAAGTCATTTCTGCTTTATTAGTGTCAATTACCTAATGCATGTTATGCTTGTAGTAGAGTAAATGATCTACAAGGTCTCTTTGAACTCCAAATCTGATAATACTATAATTTGGTACAGAATACATGTTCTTCATAACACAATTTACTTTAATGTGAAGAAAATGCAAGGCACAACTGTATTTATTATTTTTAATATATTTCTAAGTGACTTAACAGAGAAAGATCCAGCCTTAAAAGTCGTGCCAACTTGAAGTCTTATTTATATGAAAAGATCATACAAGTTCCAAAAGCCAAGATGATAGATAAGCAATAAATCACTGCAACTCTCCCATATTCTCTTCCAAACAATTATAGAATAGCACCTCAGAACAAATCCTGGAACAGTAGAGTCAGTGGAAAGATGGGTGGAGCAGTGTTTTAGCCTAGGAGCCTTGTAAGATTGGCAACAAAAGTTTGCATCATTCAGGTAAAAGGGAAGCACAATCCAGAACAGGAGTTGTCCTAGCTAGTCAGCAGCAAGTCACATCACAGCAAACCATAAGGGGATCCTGATTTTTGATGTGGTGGAAGAATTAAATGCCAACATTAGAAATCCAAACACCATCCTCATGTGCTTCAGCAAAGCCTGGAGAAACAGCAGACTTCAGCTCCAGGCAACATCACATACTTTAGGGTAGTCCAGGGTAAGCGGCATCCTCCAACAGTGGAACATCTACCTGCTTCAATGTAGCACCAGGGAAATGCAGAAAAACCCCACCTGATCTCAGCACATTAGGACACCAGTCCTAGTACCCCAGATCAGCAGCAGGAAAACTGCCAGACCCCTACAGCATCCAGGTGCCAGCAACAGAGATCTCAGCACACAAATTCAGTGACTTGGTTTCTAGCCTCTAGTACAAGAAACTTAGGAAAGTGCCTGCTGTGTTCCAGCAGGAGAGTTCAACTTTAATAGACAGGAAACAGGCAAAAAAAAAATGTGCAAGAAGCAAAAAGGAACAATGGCCATAGCAAGTTACTATGGTGACAGAAAAGATTAAGACATAAATTCAGATGAGGACAATATTGTCAATATACCAACACCCAAAAACTCAAAAGGAAATATGAATTTGTCTCAAGTCCAAAAAGCTTTCTTGTAAGAACTCAAGAAGGATTTTAAAACTCAAATAATAGGAGTGGAAGAAAAATTGGGAAAATGAGAGGTATACAAAAGACAGTTAATATTTTGGAAAAGGAAGGACAAAAAATTGACTGAAGAAAACAATTCCTTAAGAAACATAATGGGGATAAATGATGAAATGATATGAATGGCCAGTTTTCAGATAAAGAAATTAAAGCTATACATAGTCATATGAAAAAATTCTCTACATCATTATTGATTAGAGAAGTGAAAATTAAAACAACTCTGGTGCTACATCACACCTATCAGATTGGCTACCATGACAAAACAGGAAAATGATAAATGTCAGAACAAATGTGGAAAAGTTGGAACACTAATGCATGTTGGTGAGTTTTGAATTGATTCAAACATTATGGAGAGCAATTTGCAACTATGCCCAAAGGGTTACAAAACTGTACATAACCTTTGATCTAGTAATGCCAGTACTAGTTCTCTATCTCAAAGAGATCATAAAAAGAGGGAAAAGGACCTACATGTGCAAAAATATTTATATAAGCTTTTTTTTATGGTGACAAAGAACTGGAAATCGAGGGGATATCCATCAATTCAGGAGTGACTGAACAAGTTGTACTTTATGAATGTAATGGAATACTATTGTTCTATAAGAACTGATGAACAGAAGGATCTCAGAAAATCCTGGAAAGACTAACATGACTTAATACTAAGTGCAATAAGCAGATCCAGGATAATCTTGTGCACAGTAACAGCAATGTTTTGCTATGCTCAACTTTGATAAACTTAGCTTTCCTTAGCAATGCAATGATCTAAGACAATTCTAAAGGACTCAAGACTAACCCTAACTGCTATCCAAATGCAGAGAAAGAACTACAGAGTCTAATGCAGATCAAAGCATACTATTTTCTCTCTTTTAAAAATTTAATTTTTTTCCTCATTTGTTTCCCTTTTGATCTGATTCTTTTTTTTACTAACATGGCTAATATTTAAATATATTAGCTTTCTTGAGGAGGCGAGAAGAAAGGAGAAAATTTCGGAACTCAAAATTGTAAATAAATAAACTTTAAAAAAATGCAATTGGCCAAATGGGGGAAACAATCCACTGAAGAAAACAGCTTCTTAAAAAGTAGAATTAGTCAAATGAAAAAGAGTTTAAAAGCTAACTGATGAATATAATTATTAAAAATGAGAACTAGGCAAGTGAAAGCTAAACACTCTACAAGTCATTAAGAATCAATATAGCAGAATCATAAGAATGAAAAAAATTGAAGAAAATGTAAAATACCTCACTGGAAAAGTAATTTACCTGGAAAAATAGGTCCAAGAGATAAAATTTAAGAATTATTGGTCTACCTGAAAGCCATGATCAAAAAAAGTTTCTCATTAGCATCTTTTAAGAAATTATCAGGAAAACTGTCCTAATATCCTAGACCTACAGGATAAAATAGACATTGAGGGAATCTACCAATCACTTTCTGAAAGAGGTACCAAAATAAAAACTTCAAGGAATGTTGTAGTCAAATTCCAGTATTACAAAGTCAAGAAAAAAATATTTAAGTGACCAGGAAGAAAAAAGTAATAAATATCATGACTCCACAGTCAGAATTAACAGAACTTAGTAGTTTCTTCATTAAAGATTGGAAGGTCTGGAATATGATATTCTGGAAGGCAAAGGAGCTTGGATTACTACCAAGAATCAAGTACCAAGCAAAACTGAGCATAATTTTTCATAGTAAAGCTGAGCATTCAATGAAACAGGGGACTTTCAATTATTCCTGATGAAAAAATATGATCTGAACAGAACTGAACAGAAAATATGATCTTCAAATATAATACTCAAGAGAAGCCTATAAAAGTAAACAGGAAAGAAAAAAATGCTATTCAATAAAGTTAAACTGTTTCCATCCCCAAATGGGAAGATGATATCTGTAATGCTTGATAACTTTATCTTTATTAAGGCAGTTAGAAGTGATAGAAGTTTATTTTGATGTGATAAAAATTAATTAAAGGGTGAAAGAAAAGATTACATTAGGAGAAGAAAGGGGGGCAGAATAGGATAAACCACATCACATGAAGAGGTAGAAACACCTATTACAGTAGAGGGAAAGAAGGTAAGGGGATGACTATTCTTTGAACCTTACTATCATTGGATTCGGTTCAAAGAGGGAATAACATACAAAGTCATTTGGTTATAGGAATCTATTTTATCTGATAGGGAAGTAGGAGGAGAAATTAGAAGGAAAAGGAAGGGGGCTTGTTAGAACTAGGGACAGAAGAGAAGGAAATATAGTAGGGGATGTAGAAAAGAAAAGAGAGGGATACTGATGGAAGGGAGGGAAGACTGAGGGGAGTCAGAAACAAAACACTGGTCAGGAGGGAAAGGGTGAAACAAGAAAGAAAAGTATAAAGGAGATAGTATAAAGTATAAAGGAAACAAAATGGATAGAAAGACACAGCTACTAACCATAACTGTGAATGTGAAGGGGATGAATTCTCTCATAAAAATAGAAATGGATAGGAGAGTGGGTTAAAAAACTGAATCTTACAATATTTTGTTCAGGAGAAATATATTTGAAACATACAGATTCATATAGAGTAAAGGTAAAAGACTGGAACAGAATAGAGCATGTTTCAGCTGAAGTAAAAAATAAAGAAGAAAGAGCTGTAGTAATCCTGAACTCAGACAACGTCAAAACAAAAACAGATATAATTAAGAAAACTACATATGGCTTAAAGGCACCATAGACAATGAAGTAATAGTAATACTAAACATACATGCACCAAGTAGTATAGCATTCACATTCTTAGAGAAGTTAAGTGAGTCATAGGAAGAAAAACACAGCAAATCTATATTAATGGGGGACTCAACCTCCTGCTCTATTAATTAGATAAATATAACCACAAAACAAACAAGAAGGAAGTTAAGGAGGTGAAGAAATTTTTATAAAAATAATGGATGCGATAGACATCTGGAGAAAACAGAATGGTTATAGAAAGAAATGCACCTTTTTCTCAGTGATAAAAGGCACCTACAAAAAAACCTGACCATATATTAGTGCATGAAAACCTTACAAGCAAATGTGGGAAGGTAGAAATTTTAAATTTCAGATCATGATGCAATAAAAATTCTATGTAATAAAAGGCCATGAAAAAATAAGCTAAAACTTAATTAGAAACTAAATCATTTAATCCTGAAAAATGAGTGGGTCAAACAACAAATCATAGAAACAATCAATAACTTTTTCAAAGAGAATGATAATTATGAGACAACGTACAAAAAGTATAGGATACAAGCAAAGCAGTTCTTAGGGGAATTTTTTTTATCTTTAAATGTTTGTATGAATAAAATAGAGATCAATGAATTAATCATGTAACCAAAAAGCTAGAAAATGAACAAACTAAAAATCCTAAATTATCATATAAAAATTCTGAAAATCAAAGGAGAGTAATAAAATTAAAATTAAGAAAATTATCAAACTAATAAATAAAACTAAGAGCTTGTTTAATGGAAAAAATAATAAAATTTAAAAAACTTTGGTTAGTTTGATTTAAAAAAAGCAAAAGAAGAGATCCAAATTATTAGTATTAAAAGTGAAAATGGTGAATTCACCACCAATGAATAGGAAATTAAAACAATAATTAGGAACTGTTTTGCCAAACTGCATGCCAATAAATCTGACAATCTAAAGGAAATGGATAAATATTTATGAAAAAAATATATATTGCCCAGATTAACATAAAAGAAAAAATACTTAATTCCATTTAAAAAAAATTAATAAGCCATCAATGAACTTCCTAAGAAAAAATTACTAACGTGAGATCAAACTGCTAGTCAATTTTACAAAACTTTTAAGACTAATTCCAACATTATATAAACTATTTCATAAAAAAGGCACAAAAAGAGTCCCTCCAAATTCTTTACATGACTCAGTGATGATACCTGAACAAGGAAGAGCTGAAACAAAGAAAATTATATACTTATTTCTTTAATGAATATCAATATAAAAATTTAATTATATGTTAGCAGAGAGATTACTCTCCACCCCCGCCTAGATCCTCCCAGCTAGTGCTTAGGGTCTGAGATTCAAATGCTGCTTCCCAGCCTCAGGGCTTTTTGGGGGCAGGCCTGGCTGATATTAAATGGGAGCTTAAGTTCTGGTGCTCAGGTGGGGCCAGGGGCACCTCCCAGGCTCATTTCCCTCAGTGGGTTTATGCAGAGACCTTCCATAATGGTTACTGTACTCAGTAATAGCAACATTGTTTGATGACCAACTTTTTATAGACTTGATTTTTTTCCCCAGTACAATGATCTAAGACATCTCCAAAAGACTCATAATGGAAAATGCTATTCATACCCCAAGAAAGAAATATGTAATCTGAATGCAGATCAAAGCATAATATTTTCTCTTTTTTGTTGTTTTTTTTTTCTTTTTTATTGCTTTTCTCTTTTGTTATGATACTTCTATCACAACATGACTTATGTGGAAATATTTTAATATGATTGTACATGTATAGCTTGTATAAGATTGTTTGCCCTCTTGGGAAGTTAAGAAAGGAACAAAAATTTGGAACTAAAATCTTATAAAGAAATGTTAAATTTGGATAAAAATGAAAATCTATTGATTGGAAAAGAAAAAAGTTCCTAGAAAATGGATTAAATGGAGTTGAATACGAGTGCTTAAGTCTTATTTTATTTTATTGTATATGTGTGTATGTGTGCTTATTATCTCTCCTTGAACAACACAGAGCATGTTACTTTGTAGGCACCTAATCCTCTTTGAATTCAGTTGAATTCAGAGATAATTATAACTTATAACTATAACTTAAAAATAGACTATTCCTATCAAGTAAGTTTGTGTTGCTGTTTTGTCCTTCATTCTTTTTTTTTTAATTTTTATTTTATTTATTTATAAATGTTCTACAATCACTTCCTTAAAATTAAGATTTTATACCCCCACACCTTCCCCCCCTCCGCCCCATGACAGCATACAATTCTGTATAGGTTCAACATATACTTTCCATATACAGCATATTTTCACTATAGTGATGTAATGTAGTCACTCTGACATAAGTGGAAGAAATCATATAACAAATCTAAACATAATACACT
>CM053770.1:344762523-344780961 GCA_028658325.1 Potorous gilbertii
GCTCTCCTCTTTTTCCCTCCACTAAGAAGTCTCCTGCTTGCCTCTTCTATGAGAGATAATTTACTCCATTCCATTTCACCCTCTCTCCTCCCACTACATTTCTCTCTCACCATTTACTTTGATTTTTTTTTAAGATATGATTCCATCCCATTCAATTCACTCTGTGCTCTCTGTCTGTGTGTGCATGCATGTGTGTGTGTATGTGTAATCCCACCATCTACCCAGAAATTGAAAGAACCCCCTATCACCCCCTGAAAGAGATCCCAAAAGGAAAACTCCTAGGAATATTGTAGCCAAATTCCAGACTTTTGTACTAAAGGACAAAATATTACAAGAAGCCAGAAAGAAACAATTCAAGTATTGTGGAAACACAATTGAGACAATACAGGATTTAGCAGTCTCTACATTAAGGGATCGGAGGGTTTAGAATATGATATTCTGGAGGTCAAAGGAGCTAGGATTAAAACAAAGATTCAGCTTCGCAGAAAACCTGAGTGCAATCCTTCTGGGGAAAAAAATGGATATTCAATGAAATAGAGGACTTTCAAGATTTCTTGATGAAAAGATTAGAGTTGAATAGAAAATTAAACTTTCAAATACAAGTATTAGGAGAAGCATGAAGAGATATCAAAAAAGAGAAATCGTAAGGGACTTATTAAAGTTGAACTCATCACATTCCTACATGTAAAGGTGATATTTCTGACTCATGAGACCTTTCTTAGCATTAGGGTAATTGGAGCAAACGTGTGTGTGTGTGTGTGTGTGTGTGTGTGTGTGTGTGTGTTTGTGTGTGTAGACAGAGAGCACAGGATAAATTGAACATGAAGAGATGATATTTAAAAAATAAAATTAAGGGGTGAGAGAGGTATGTAGTGGGAGAAAGAGAAAGGGAGAGGTAGAATGGGGTAAATTATCTCACATAAAGGAGACAAAAAGAAGCTTTTACAATGGAGGGGAACAGGGGGAGGTGAGAGTCACCAAGTGAACTCTCATTGTATTTGGCTTAAGGAGGGAATTATATACACACTTAATTGGTTATGGAAATCTGTCAGCCTACAGGAAAGTAGCAAGAAAGGAGATAAGAGAGAGGGATAATGATAGAAGCAGGACAAATGGTCGGTAATCAGAAGCAAACAGTTTTGAGAAGGGACGTGGTAAGAGGAGAGAATAAAATAATTGGGGAGGCAGAATAGGATGGAGGGAAACAGTGTCACAACATTTCTGTTGTAGAAGTGTTTTGCATGACTCTACATGTATACCCTATAAGGAGAGAGGAAGGAAGAGAATGTGAAACTCAAAAGTTTTAAAAATGCATATTAAAAATTATTTTTGCGTGCAATTGGGAAGTATGATTTACTGGCAATGGGGTATAGAAATCTATCTTGCCCTACAGGAAAATAGAAGTGAAAGGGATTAGCAGGGGGTTGTGGTGGCGATGATTAAAGGGACTACAGATTATGGGTTTAGGTAATCAGGATGCATGCTATCTTGGGGTGTGGGAGAGGAGAGATGGGGAGGAAATCTATAACTCAACATACTGTAGAAGTGAATGTTAAAAACTGAAAATAAATCAATTAATAGATTTTTTAATAGAGGGAATGTCCACATTACTAAAGAAAAAGCTTTTGAAGAACTTCAAAATATTAATGGTTTTTACAATTTACATATTTTGCAAATATGCCTTATGGATTTATTAAACCAATTCCTTTTCAGGCTTTTCGTTGAAAAGAACTTGTCTTCTTCCAGGAAATGCCACTCCCTTTCCTTCCTTTGTTCAAATCATAGCAGACAAGGAATGAGGTGTTCAGCAGGTCCTACTAAGAGATAGTCCAAAAGAGAAAAGGTAAGTTTAAAACCAGTCCCTGAATCAAGTGATCATAAAATTGGAAGAGAATAATTGGACATCAATGGAGTAAATGATCTATAGGAGGGGTCAGCCCACTATATCCTGAAGACCAAATCTAGCCCATTCCCTCTTTCTGTTCTGGTTTTGTGCTAAGAATGTTTTTCAGATTTTTGATATGGCCCATCAATCATAGTTTGCAACCTCATTGTCTACAGAGTCTATTTGCCTTACTGTGAGTGCATTCTATGTAGTGAACAGTATCAACAGGGATAGTGTGACAATATTAGCATAAGATATTGATAGTTCTATAGCATCAAAACAATAAAACCTTCTACAACATCAAAACAATAAAACTTCTCTAAATATGTTCTGGCACCATACATATGCTTTCCCAAGGTGTTCTCACTCTTCCAATTGCTGGAGCATGTATTTATGGATGAAATGCTTCAACATTATGGGAGGGAGAGCTCTATTGCTGCTTTTCTTGTCAAATTTTTCATTAATGCTTTTACTTTGCGTTAACTTGATCTGCTTACTGACCAGCAAAAATAAATGTTTTTATGTCACGCTTTTGAGCTATTATGTGTGTGTGTTCATCCTTCATTGCCACAAAAGACTATATCATCAGAGAAATAATGACATGACTTGCACTTGACTTTGTTTTGAGTGAGGCAGGGCTATGCAGATCACCATCCTCACTTCTCCTCCAGTCATCTGAATCCAGTGACCAGATATTCATCAGCATGACTGGAGATGACCCAGGATGAGGCAATTAGGGTTAAATGACTTGCCCAAGGTCACACAGCTACTGAGTCTCAAGTGTCTGAGGTGAGATTTGAACTCAGGTCCTCTTGACTCCTGCGCTGATGCTGTATCCACTGCACCACCTAGCTGCCCCTAACCAATTCCATGACCATCTCTGCAAAGGAGCTAAAAGTTATGCAAGACTTGACCAAAGATTCCATAGATAATCAAATAAGGATCCACCAAAATGAAAAGGCATGGATAGAATGCAATTTGTACCACAAGAAGTAATAACCACATTAATGAGGTCAAGGTCTCACCAAAGTATAAGATAAACTAAAAGAGAATCATTTTAATAAAAATTCGTTTTTAAAGACCAAGATATAATTTTGCAACCTACTAATTAGTTCTTATAAGACACCTGTTACTAAGAATAAGAAATAAAATATTTTTAATTTTTGGAAGTATATTTTACTGGAACAGAAGCTTTAAGTTCATATTTGAAATATGAAACCTATATGAGTATTCCACCTATTAATATCATCATCATCATCATTATACCATTATTAGAACTTCTTTTTGTTACCACAACTCTTCCCAGAGCATCTGCTCATACAGGCATCACCCCCTCCTCTGGCAGGCTGAAAAGTTTGAAATGAAAAGATCATGTTAGGTTCTGCCCTTAGGTATATTAACTGACTTTTATTTTATTACTAGGTTTGAGCTAATTGAATTAGTCCTTATACATTTTTTCAGCACCTCATTATCTGGTAGCCCCTCAATTCTCTCTAATTCCAGAATAAAAGCTCCTTGTTTTTACCTTTAGCGTATTCTTCTCCACCTGAAATTGTGTGAAGACCATGGACTAAATTCAATCCCATTTTTCCATACTTCTTTTTATTAGTCATGGAGAACCAGATGTGAAATGGAAGAATAGGGTAGATAACCTACTATTTCCAGTTTCTTATAATCACCTTATTCAATACTCTGAGAGTTCCTTTAATAATTCATTTATCACACAATGAAGAAACTACTGATCTCTCCATCTCTTTGGTGGCATAAAGGTGATCTGCCTATCTGTAGTGTCACTCAAGCTAGACTAAACTGTAAAAAATTCTTGCAACTTTTTCTTTTTATTATTATGTATTTTAAAAAATCCCCCAGAGTACGTATGCCTTCCTATCTCATGTGTGCTTACTAGATTGTCTTTATGAAGTATGAATGTGAAAACATGGAATGAGGATAACAACATTGTTCCATATAAGAAACTGTATGGTCCTAATTAACTTGGAGAAGATAGATAGTTTTAACAGGGTACAGAACTATAAATAGACCATGTTTGACTTGAGTAGCTTTTAAGGCGGGGATTCATGTGTGAGTGAATGGTAAATGCCTGGGTACCGTATTTTGGAATTTTGTCTGGGAATTTCATTTTGTTTGGCCTGATGTTGGATGTTTTTACCTCTGTCATTATCTTCTGGTAACAAAGTTTCTGTCCAGATTCCTTTTAGAAAAATAATTTCCTTAAATTCCCTTTTTAATATTATTTTTTAAGTTTAATTTTCCAAGGTAATTTCCTCATTCTCCTTCCCTTTGCAGAAATGAGAAGATGTTTGGAGTCATTTGTTACAGTCTTCTGACATTTATATTCTTTATGTTAAGCAACGGATTGGAGGATTGTTTCTGTTTTGTTTTATTTGTTTTTTGTTTTGTTTGTTTTTTTGCAGATAAGTATTGAACTATTGGTCAAAGATAGTTTTTATATTCTGTGAATTTTCCCTTTATCCTTGTGATTATCCAACATTGTGACCTCAGCATCCCACAAATTAGGACTTTTCCATTTTGGTTAGATATGTGATTTTGGTGGTATAGGGATCTTGTGGTAAATATATCATTTGCTCCTGAAGCCACTTTGAAATGTATTGACTCAGAAAATTGCACAGGGTCATTCAGACATTATGTGGTAGAAAGAAGACTTGACTCCAAATATTCCTGATCCCTAGGTCATGATATCATGGAAGTGCCAACGCTGAAGATCAAGTGATGTTATTAAAAGAAGATCTCTTGCAATTTTACATCAGTCCACTCCATTAATTCAAGTGGGTTCCCTACTCTATAGCTATTTACTTACATGTCCTACCCCTGATAGAGTGTATGCTTCTATAAGGCAGGGCTTAGAGTATGTGTGTGTGTGTGTGTTTGTGTGTGTGTGTATGTGAACACATGTGTCCTCAGCCCAATAAGCTGTCCCTCGAACATTATAGGCATTTGATTTTGTCTTTTATTTAAGAAGTATTGACTTTCTTTTCTTTACCTTCTTACTCCACATGTTAAAAAAGATGAAGGAAAGCAAAATGATTATACCAAAAACGTGAAGAGAACAAAGAAAATATTTTTAACTACAAACTGTAAAAAACCAACTTTCAAAGCATTAAGCATTCTGATCAACCCAATGGCAAGCAATGGTTCCATTTTAATGATGATGAAGAATGATGGAAAAAATATGCCGAATGAGATGCATTTTTTGGACATAGAACTCATTTTGTAAACTGTTATTGACTTGGGAATGTGAAACTGACTAGGTAATTGTCATTCCATTAAATAATTTGGTATTGTAAAAATTTTGTTTATTTCTAACTTTTAACCTGTGAATTTTCATTATTATTTCCACATGAGTAAACATTGACAAAAAATTTAAGATTTTGTATGTCCAAAACCTAGATATTCTTTTGATCTCATAATATTATCTAACCTAATGCCAGGACGCCCTAAACATATCAGAACAAATGGAGCTTCACAGTTTTACATGATGATTTACTGCTTTAATATCCAAGTTGTGTTCATGGGCTATGTCTGTGAGCTAAACTCTAACCACAGAGTGCCTGATTCAAAGGAATGCATAATTAACCTTAGCTCCTTTAATAACATTATGCTGCATTTTGACAACCAAACAATGAAACCCCAGCATGAACAACTTCTGTTTTTATTGAAACCAACCGACAAAATCCATAAATAATTGTTATGTGCCCTGCTGATAGTACCAATTAGCTAACTTAATAAAGAAATGGTTGTAAACAAATGTAGTATTCTAGCATGAATTGTGAAGCATAAATTTAAGGAGGTTTGCCATTTGTTTCACCAGTGCCTTTGAACCTTAAAAATGGGTCACCCATTAAAAAAAAAACAACAGTCCTCCCTCCCCCAGTTCTGAGTCCTAAGGAGAGTGAATCCTGCAAAAGCTGAAACAAATAAACCTAAGTAGCATTGTGTTCTCTGAAGTAAGACGTCCTGTAATTTGGGCACATGTTCTGGGCCAGGACTATCTCAAGCTAGTCCAGTGATTGAGGCTCAGAATTAGAATATAATAAAATGGCTGTTGACTGTAAAATGTAGTTGAGATGTGGGAGCAAATGATACACATCCTGGCTGATATCAAAGAAAACAATACTTTCCTCCAACTTTTCATCCCCAAGGTCATCAAGATTTGTCCATTTTCATAGATGTGGTCAGGGAGGAAGATTGAAGAATAGAAGTCTCAGGATAAATCATAGGTTTTATTTCAGATTCTGCATGGAAAAATACAGTATTTACTGGAGACACACAGAAATGCAATGAGTAACATCTTGAACTGTGAACAAGACACTGTCTTGGGTTCAAGCTTGAGTGGAAAGGAGAAACTAGGGATCAGACTATACCATCTAAGGATAGTAACACAAATTTTCTTCTTTATTTCTCTTTTTTTCTCTTTTAAAAGAAGAGCGACAAGCAAAGAATACCATAATAGTTTATAATGAAGGAGGGAACCTTAACCACGAATGGGGATAAGATGAACTTCCCCATAAAACAGAGGAGGTATCAGAATGGATCAATGAACAAGAAATAAATAGAAACCAAATAGTTGTTAACAAAACGTATATTTAAACATGAATATATATATTTATACATATACATATATATAAAGATTAAAAAGAGGAGTTATAGTGAAATCAATTACTCTTCAGTTAAATCCAATACAAGATTTGTCAATCCTGATTTCGTAAGTCAGCAATAAAAAGAAACATGTTTGAGAAAGCTAAGAAAGTAACCCCCATTATATCACAAAGACATCATGATGAAAGAATAACATTAAAATTATATGAACCAAATAACACAGATATTTAAGTCCACAAAGAAAAGATAACTGAAGTACAGAGAGAATGTGATATTAAAAAATAAACTAGAGAATTAAACATGGTTCCTTTAGATCCAGACAAATCTAACAATAAATTAAAACAAAAAGAGAGAGAGGAAGAAGAAGAAGAGAAGAAGAAGAAGAAGAAGAAGAAGAGGAAGAAGAAGGAAGCATCTGAATATGAGAAAAATCAGTCATGTTGATTTTTGGTAATTACCAAATTATGAAATGTATAAAATTCATGAATTATATATTACAGCTTTCCAAAAATTGACCACATTTTATGGCATGTTTTATAAATAAATATAGGAGATGCTAATTTATCAAATATAATTGTAGGCATCTACACTGCAAGAAAATTAGACGCAAGAGGGAAATTTTGATGAAAAACTTCAGATTTAGATGGAAGAAAATGATGTAATTGTAAAGAATAAGTAAATGAAACAACAAAGCAAAATAAAAAATATAAAAGATAATTAGAAGTGAGGTTGTTTTCCAAAAATCTAAGGTATTCAGACAAAGTAGCCTTTTGAGGGAAAAAAAAATATATCCCCAAACACCATAAAAATAGAAGGAGGATAAAAGGTAAGTCTATAAACAAGATACATGAGTTTTGCTGGATATGATACATTCAACAAAAAATGAGTTTTATCCTAGTCAAGTACCAAAAGGTTTGAAGATTACAGTTTTATAATATAGTTTGGAATCTGGGAGTGCTAATGCCTCTTCATTCCTACTTTTTCATTATTTTCATGTGTATCCTAAATAGCAAGTTCCCTCAAATGAACTCTGTTATCAGTCTGTCTTACTCTGTAAAGTCTCTCTTCTATTGGCATAGCACTAAATCTCTAAATTGCATTTGGTAGTGTTGTCATCTTTATTATATTTGCATGGTCCAGTTTTGAGCACGGAATAACCCTCCAGTTATTAAGTTTTTCATTTTTTCTTTATAAAGCATTTTGTAATTATTTCTATGAAAATATTGAGTATGTTCTAGCAGATTGACTCCCTGATATTTTGTGCATGTTTTATTTTTGAACAGGAATTCACTTTCTGCTAGTGACTACTGGGTTTTCTTTTTTGTCATTTATAAATATTCTTGATTGGGGGGGTATGTTTTCCCATCTAAAACTTCATTGAAGTTTCTGTCTACTGATGTTTTTGCTGATCCCCTAGAATTTTCTTAGTAAATAAGCACATAATCAATATGTAGAGACATTTTTTCCATTTTCCCTATTTTCATAACTTTAATTTTTCTTGCCCTCTAGCTTTTGCTAACATTAATTACTATGTAAAGAGACCACATTTGTTTACTTTTGTATTTGTTGGAAAAGCTTATAGTGATGTACTTATTACATATTTTGCTATTTTTTACTTTAAATAGATGCTTTTTATATCAAAAAAGCCTTCTATAGCTGTATTTTGTAGGATTTTTAGCATAAGTGAGTAAGGAATAGTATTGTTTATATCCTATTTCTGACAATTGCAAGCTTTTATGACCTCAGACAGGATACAACTTGAGAGAAAACAGCAAAAAAGGCCAGTTTGGTGTGACTGTAACCTATGTAAGGCAAAATAATGTGCACTAAACTAGGAAAGGTACATTGAAGCTTTAAAAGCCAAACCAAAGAGATTTCCTTTCAGAAATGAAGGTGACGCTCCCTGGAGCTTCTTCACATGGAAGCAACATGGTTAGTTTTGTACTTTCTAAAAAGAATTTGACAGCTCAGTGAGGAGTGGATTTCAGAAGTGCCAAATTTAAGGCAAGAAAACAATTGAGGAATCTATAGTGGTAGTACAGAGTACAGGTCAGAGAGGAGAACGACCCCAACTAAAGTAAAGTATGTGTGTGCATAGAGAAAAGGGTGAAGGTAAAACTGACAAGCCTTGGCAACTGACTGGATACGAGATAGAGGAAGAAGGAAGAATTACATATGACTCCTAGGTTGGGAATTAAAGTGACTGGAATAGTTGTACTGAATAGTCAGATTAAGAAGCAATGAGTAACAGGTCTTTTGTTCTAAGTCTAATGTTCTTTCTAGTATTCCACACTTTTTCAAGACATTTTGTTTATGTTTGTATTTGTCTCTAATGAGCTATTATGATATGATAAATTTAATAACTAACTAAAATTTAATAATTAACTAACGAAGAAACAATATTCACTGATGTATTTATGAAATTCTCAAATGCTTTTCTAAGTGAACATTTTGGTAGTAAAACATGCTTATTCAATTTAATTCTCTCCTTATCATTTCAAGGATAAAAATGGAGAAATAATACAATAACAAATTTAAAGACTAATTTTAATGAGATTTTTAAGAAATGAGGCTGATAGATTTATATATTTGGCAAAAGTTTGTGTTACCACTTATGGTTGCCTCTTCTTGAGAAACATCTTCCTCATGTATTCCCTTTATACAAAACATCAGCTTGTAGCTTTCATGCCAACATAGTATACTGTGACTAATTACAGAGTTTATGTCCAATCAAGGAAAATGAGCACTAGTACCTTACAGATAAATCTTCCAGTGCCTGTTAAATGAGATCAGAAAAACAATACATATGATATATTGTAATTTTATTTCTCCTTCCAGGGTCATATTTTCCTACAAAAAAAGAATGAATATTCAATATAAAAATGGCCTTGAGAAAAGTGAATAGACTCATCCTGGTTCCATTTACTGAAGGAGTTTTCCCTATAAAAATGTATATGCCTCATAATTACATTTTATTTGTTCTATACATGAGTAATTATAATGTATGTACTATATAAGTTTAAAATAATTTTCAAGAAACACTTGTAACATAATAAAAAAATAAGGCATAGTTTGACTCTTTGGATGATTTTGAGTACATCATTTTTCACCTTATCATGAGTCATTTAGAAACAACTTGGATCACTGTTGGTCAGAGTATCTACATCTTTCACAGTTGATCGCTGTTATTCATATTGCTGCTACTATGTACAACAATATTCTATTTTTGCACATTTCACTCTGCAGAAATTTTATAGGTCTCTCCAGGTTTTTCTGAAAGCATACGCCTCATCATTTATTACAGTAAAATAGAATTCCATCACGGTCATGTACCAGAACTTGATGAGCCATTTTCCAATTAATGGGCATCCCTGCAGATTCCAATGCTTTGTCTCTACAAAATGAGACGCTATAAGTATTTTTGTACATGTGGGTCATTTTTCCTTTTTTTTCTCTTTTTTACTTTACTTTTTGTAGGGGCAAAGAATTATTCCTTCTTTGTCCTGTGATTTTTTCCAATCTCTTGTTTGGTGATAAAATCTTCCTTATCTTTAGATCTGACAGGTAAAATTTTTCATACTCCTTCAACTTACTTAAGGTATCATCTTTTATATCTAAATTGTGTCCTCTTTTTGACTTTATATTTGTATATAGTGTGATATATTTGTCTATGCCCAGTTTCTGCCAAACTGCTTTATGATTTTTACAGTGTTTTTGTCAAATAGTGAATTCTTGTCGCCAAAGCTTGGATCACTAGATTTGTCAATCATTAAATTACTTATAGTCATTGGTTATTATTTATTTTGATCCTCTCTTGTCTGGTAGATTCTTAAGTCTTTTTTTTGTCTGCAGTTATTTTAAATGAGGTTTTTCATTTTAACTCTTCCTGATGGATTTTGTTGGTAATATGCAGACATGTTGATGATTTATGTGGGTTTATTTAACATACTGTAACTAGTTAATAATTATCTCACCTAGTTTTTGGTTGATTATCTGAGGTTCTCTTGGTATACCTTAAAACTGTTGGCAACAATTGACAGTTTTTTTCCTTATTTTCTATTCTTATTCTTTCGATTTATTTTTCTTGTCATTGCTATAGCTGGCATTTGTAATATAATGTTGAATGATGATGGAGATAAAGGGAATTCTTGCTTCACCCTTAATCTTATTTGGAAGGATTCTAGTTTATCCTCAGCCTACTGTAGCATCAAAATCTCCTAGAATTATAACCTTGTCCTCTTTTGACACATTAACAATAAAGGTCTCTAGATCTTCATAAAATTTTTCTTTGCCTTCATCAGGATTTGCCATGGTGGGAGCATAGACACTGATGATGGTGGCTTGGTATTTTACTGTGAGTGCAATCTCATTGTCATAAGGCTGTCATTCACTCCTTTTGGCAGGCATACCAGCTTTCTGACTAGATTAGTTTTGATTGCAAAATGTGAGCCAACTTCACGGTGGTCCCCTTCACTGTGCCCCCTCCAGAAAAAGGTGTATCTAGCTCCAGCTTCAGAAAGTTGGCCTTCATTTGCCAACCTTGTTTCACTATGGGTTGCTATTTAGATGTGATACCTGTTGAGTTCTCTTGCAACAAGAGCAGTTGTTCTTCCAGGCCTACTGGATTTTGTGTTGTCTATTAGTGTGCGTACTTTCCACAAGCCAATGGTGAGTGGAATCATCTTTGCAATATTTTCACACATTTTGTACATTTTTTTGTGTTTTGACCATATAGTGGGATTCCTTGCCTGCCGGGGTAATCAGGCCAGAATTGGATAAGCAGACAATGTTTAAAGCACTTTTGCTAGCCCTTTCCTCATACCAGGAGGTGAGCAGTGCGATCCTCAAAAGGCTGCTCAGACACCCAGGGTACTGCGAGTATGCCTGCTGTTTCCCATGAGAAATGACCCTGTGGCCTGGGCCACCTGTGTGCAGTGTTGTGAATACAGCTCCCCGGGTATCTAAACCTGCTGCTTCTTCACTTGTCTATTGCCATAAGAATTTCAGACATAATAGTGAAATGGTATGGTTGTTATCTTTTGATTTTGCATAAATTGAATTTAAGTGAGGCAGAGATGCACGAAGACGTCAACTTCACTCTCTCCTCCAGAGCCATCATAGTCCAGTGGCAGAACAGAGTCATGACAGGTAGTGATGGTTCGGGATACAGTGGATGACCTTTGTGTATTCGGTGTCTAACTAAGCTCCAAGTGCTCCACATCGCTTTCTTCAGCTGCCTTCATGGCCATTGGAGCAAATTGTTCTCATCCACCCATTCCACCAGAGGAAGTCTTCACATGCTTGGGATAGACACCCCCAACTCATCAATGGGTTTGAGAACCTTTGGTTACCCTTAACCTGGTTTGGCCCGTGTGCCAAAATGGTTTGCCAGGGTGTGGCTGCTGAGCATGCTGCAGATTCTTGGAGCAAAAGGTGAGTTGCATGGAACAAATGGACACTAAAGGTGGAAAGAGCCCAGAAAAGGGCTTGGCAGCCACCACGCCAAAAGTACTGATCGTCCCTGAACACATCCTACACCCCCGCACCTATAGGTGCTCCATCAGCCACCACCATACCATCTGTACATGGAATCATCGGTTACAGCAAATGGAGAAGTTTTGAATGCTGTGGATAAGTTCACTTAACTTGATAGTGTACTTTCCAGGGATGTACATATTTACAATGAGGTTGATGCAGTGTTTGAGAGAATCTTAAGAAAAATTTGGGAGAGAAAAAGTATTAGAATGCCTACCAAACTGAAGGTCTACAGAGATGTTGTGCTGACCTATATAGCATGTCCTATAACATATGTGCTGACATACAACAATGGTTATATGCTTGTGGAAAATGGACAGTCACCAGCGCCATGCCAGGAAACTGAATCACTTCCATTTGAATTGTCTTAGGAAGATTCTGAGGATCACCTGACAGGATAAGGTACCAGACCCTGAAGTCCTTGCTTGAGCTGAACTGCCAGCTATACAAACTATGCTTCAGAGAGCTCAACTCCATTGAGCTGGCCACATTATTCAAATGCAAAACATACTCTTGCCAAAAAGACTATTTTATGGAGAACCCACATGGGGCAGGTGATCACATGGTGCTCAGAAGAAACGAAAAAAGGACATTCTCAAGGTCTCTCAAGAATTTTGGATTTGACTGTGCAACATGGAAGACACTGGCACAGGATTGCTCAGCATGGCATGCCCACATCAGAAAGGATGCTGTGCTCTTTGAGTAAAGCAAAATTGAGACAGTAAAAAGTAAATGCAAGATTCACAAATTAAGGATTTCCACCCCAAGTATTCACCTGGACTCTCTGTGCCCAACTTGTGGTAGAGCATTTGGAGTTCATAGTGGTCTGATCAGTCACAGTCAGACACAGTGAAATTCTACTTTATCATGGTGATGACACTTTGGTCCTCCTCGAAGATGAAGGACAACAACCAATCAGTTTATACTTATTTTCCCATGGTTTTAGATAGAGACAATGTATCATTTTAGGAAAAGTTCCATTTATTTCTATATTTTCTACTGTTATTTTATAAGAACAGGTGCTATCTTTTCTAAAAAGTTTTTTTTCCCTCCATCCATTGATGTAATCACATTCCTTTGGTTGTTTTTGTTATTGATATGGTACTTATGGAGAAAGTTTTCCTAATATTGAACCAGCACCATATTCCTCAAATAAATCCCATTTCAGTATAGTGTATGATCTCTGTAATATCTTGCTATAATCTCCATGCTAGTATTTGCAATGAAATGTTTTATCAATATTCATTAGGAAAACTTGTCCATAGTTTTATTCCTCTGTTTTTGCTCCCTCTAGTTTAGGTACTAAAATAGTATATGTGCTACAAAATGAGTTTCACAGGACACTGTTGCCTATAGTTTGGAATCAATTTTTTTGTTAAATGCTTGCTAAAATTCAGTTGTGATTCCATCTGGTCCTGGGAATTTTTTTTTAGGGAGCTAATTTATGGCTTTTTCAAATTTTTTAAAGATGAGACTATATAAATATTATATTTCTTCTTCTAGTAATCTCAATAATTTATCCTTTTGTAAATTTTTTATTCATTTCCCTTAGATTATCAGATTTATGGCATAAATTGGGCAAAATCACTCATTTTAATGGCTTTTATTTCACCTTCATAGATGGTGCAATTACTAATTTGTTTTTTTTTTATATTGGTAATTTGGTTTTCTTCTTTTTAAAAAATAAAATTAACCAATGGTTGATCTTTTAATTTCTGTTTTACTCTCTTGTTCTAAAATATTGAGGCAGTTTTCCTTTAAAATTTCTTCAAATATGTAGTAGAGGTCCTTTTTTAAGGTCATGACTTTCAAGTAATGCAATAATTTTAAAATTATCTCTTCTCAAAGTATTTTCAAGGTTAGTGGTTTTTAGTTTAGATTTCCATTCTTATTTTGATATTGCCCTGCACTCAAGAGGCTACAGACTTGAATTTACATTTCTATTTTTATATCTAGTATGAAGCTCCACAGGAAGGTGTCAGATGACAGAAGTACCCAGGTAGGTGCACTAATTTCCTCAAACATCTGCATGGGGAAGTGCTGGTTCAAGAATTTCTTTAACCATAATAATCCATTTAAAGATTAAAATTTTGCTGGAGGACATGGTTGTGAACTAATTAGCACAGTAACTCTAACTATTAACTTCTAAAAGAGAAATTTGAACACAAATTTTCCTCACTTCAAACACAATGATCTATCTAACCATTAGAGTACACTGCTTCTTTTCATTGAATTAGGAGTTGATAGTCTACAGTTTCTTCTCTAGCCTAACCTGAGTCACATACATTATCTTAGTACCTTCATAAGTAAATTTAAAATGCCAAATACTTATTTTCTGTGAGATTTAGAAGAATATTACAACAAGTTTAATCATAGCCTGCATGCTAATGGTGTTTTAAAAGGCTTTAGAACCATTCTCAGAACAGTACTAAGAGGCAGGTGAAACAAGTATTTTTTAAATCAGTGTTATATTTTCATCAGTACAAGGAAATCCTAAAAATGAATAAAATCCCTTTACAAAGGCAAAGTAACCTGTATTTTGCAATTAAATTTTTAAAAAGCAGGCTGGGGTCACTAAGAGGTTAACTGACTGGTTTAGAATGTATCTAACATGTATCTATACTATGTATTCTAGCATGTATCATCAGTAATACTTGAACTCAGTTCTCCATCAATGTTGAGGCCAGATTACTAGCACATTTCATTAGTGTGTGTTCCTAGGTAATTTTATTCCTAATTTTTTAAAAATCATTTGTCAAATATTTAATTGTAAAATATTTTAATTCATAACAAGCTAAAGAAATGATATTTTTCCATTAGCAACTAAACCTTCCCTTATTCTAAAATACAGAGTGACCTTTTCAGCTTTTAACTTATTGCCTTGAAAGTCATCTTTGTGACTCGATCCTGTTTCTCTAGAGATAGACTTTATAGTAAAGTACCAAGGTAGAGGATTAAGGTCTTGTGACTAGAGTTACGTTCATTTAGAAGGTAAAATTTTAACTATTTTTGTCTCTGTGTTCATGCCAACAAGAGCTTCAGGATGAAAAAAGGGATTATTCATGGAAAATAAAGGGGAATGATTCAAAAAGAAAGAGCAATTATTCTAAAACTGTCATTTTTCCTTAATTAAGCAAGAGCTGAATGGTTTCTTCAGGAAGAATTGGGGATCTTGTGCTGTCAGGAATGGGGAGATCAGAACTTTCCTGACCTTATTCTCACAAGAAGCAAGCAAGAGAGAGGAGAGTGCAGAAAAGATAGAGCAGTAGTAGCAGAGGACGATGCAGTGAACAGATACTCTCAGAAATTAGGAAAAATGATGTAGCCAATTCTGGACCCTCTGGTAAATCCAATTCCTGAAGAGGGCTGCTGGAATATTAAGTGTGAACTAGCATAGCTAAAAAGTCTATTCCCATGCTTATACTTTTATCTATGACATATCAGATTGAAATCTGGTCTCAGAATCCAAAAGATATGGATTCAAATTCTATCTATGACATTTATTGATATGTGTGTTAAGGTTCTTAACCACTAGGATCTTTAGTCAATTCCCTAAGATTATAATTTGCAGAGAAATTGCCAGCCTGCGTTAGAAGAGAGACTTTCCTCACCTGGGAGTTCCCTAAATCAATGAAATCGCAAGTTCATTTCTCAATGTACAAAAAACAGAATTGCAAGTTAAAAAGTTTGAGTGACATGCCCAGCATGACAGAGGTAAGACTTAAACCCAGATGTTTGGACTCAAAAATTAATACTTCTTATACACTGTCCAACAGACTCTCAAGCATATAAAAATGAATTGAGATTCTCAGAGAAAGGTATTATCTATTTCAAAATAACGTGAATATCCTGCAATCTGTATAATAATAATAATATTTAAGGCTTGCAAAAACCTCACATTTACAAATATTATATTATTTTGTCCTCTCAGCAAGTGTGAGAAGGTATATACCGTTTTTATCTTCATTTCTCAGATTGAGGAAACTGAGGGAAACAAAGTATATTACATAGCTAGTAAGGCTCTGAGGCTGAATATAAACTCATCTCTTCTTGATTGCAAATACAGTCCTCTAATTATTGAAACCTCTAGTTTCTCACACTGGAAGAGATAAAATTCTCCATAACTGTTGAGATCTAGAAGTTGACATCTAGAAGTTAAGTATCTCTAAGGTAACATAGCTAGTCATTGGCAAATCTGGAAATAAAACTTCGCATTGATGTCTCCTCAGCAAATAATCTTTCAGGTTTAGCCCAGTGTTCATGACAGGCATGTGGATATACATATATGTGTATGTTTATTTGTGCATGAATATATGTGTATATATATGCATACAAATAGAAATATGTATATGTGTATATAGAGATACCTGTGTATATGTGTTTATATGCTGATTGTTTAGTTGTTGCCCTTTGTTCTCAAAAAAGATCAAAAAATGACATCACGATGATAAAGTCAAATTTCATTGTGTCCAACTGTGGCTAATCAGATCAATATGAGCCTGGAATGCTCTACCACAGATAAATCATGTGAACATTTGGGGTGGATACTTCAAATTTGCACATTCTATGTTTTCTTTGTGCTCATAGAGAACAGCATCCTTTCTAATGTAGGCACATCATCCTGAGCGGTTCTGTGCCAGTGTCTCCCATGTTGCATAATCAAATCCAAAGTTCTTGACAGAGACCTTGAGAATGTCCTTGTATCACTTCTTCTGACCACCATGTGATCGCCTGCCCCATGCTAGTTTTCCATAAAATAATCTTTTTGCCTACATTTTGCATTCCAACATCATGGCCAGCCCACTGGAGTTGGGCTCTCTGAAGCATAGTTTAAATGCTTGACAGTTCAGTTCAAGCAAGGACCTCAGTGTCTGGTACCTTAACTTTCCAGATGATCTTCAGAATCTTCCTAAGAGAGTTCAAATGGAAGTGATTCAGTTTCCTGGCATGGCGCTAGTAGACTGTTCACGTTTCATAGGCATACAACAATGAGGTCAGCACAATAACTGTAGACTTTCAGTTTGGGAGTCAGTCTAATGCTTTTCTCTTTTACTTTTCTATGGAACCTCTCAACCCCTGAGCTAGTTCTGGTAATGCATGTGTCCACCTCATTGTCAGTGTACATCCCTGGAAATTATACTACCAAGATAAATGAACTTATCTACAGCATTCAAAACTCCATTTGTTGTAACTGATGGTTCCATGTATAGATAGTGTGGTGGTAGCTGATGGAGCACCTGTGTTTTCTTGGTGTTAATTATTAGGTCAAAATTAGCTCAGGCAGCAGAGAAGCCAAACTTTGTTGCATCGCAGCTACAGAGGCTGCATAGAGCACACAATTATCTGCAAACAGAAAATCACACATCAATACTCCCTCCACTTTGGTCTTGGCTTGCACCCTTCTCAAAATGAAGAATTTATCATCAGTACAGTAGTTGACCTTCAATTTCTTTCAAGAAACAATTTCCTGAATAGTAGACACTGAATGAATATTTGAAAAAGGAAGAGATACTCTTGGTAATGAAGCCATTTTATAGTCAGAAGAAAAGGATAGAATTATTAAAATTTATAACTTCATATAATCTAACATTTAAGATGAAAATAAGTATTCCATTTGATGAAAGGTAAGTGAACAGACAAAAATACTGTCATTGCTTTGAGGACAGAAGCCATAGGAAATATGGGGAACACAGAATGAGAGTAATCTGTGTGTTTATATTTCTTCATAAGTGACGCAGGTAGGACAGTTAAGGTATGTCAGTGATTTGTATTCATTTACATTTGAACCAACCTAGTGACACATTTACTAGACAAAATCTTATTCAAGTTGACTATATTTGATGATCTGGAATAGATGGAAACAGGGATGTCCCCAATGCCTGAGGCCAGAGATCAGTGAGGACACTAAAGAAAAGCAGGCAGGAGGAAATGAACCCCAAACTTATGTGATTTTAGTGTAAATTATAAAAATAAGAGTTTTAGGAAACATATCCAAATAGCTAGACAACTTAAAAATGAGAAAAATGTGGACTACTCAAGCTTGTACCCACAGATATTCTGATTGTAAGCACATGCTGTCTAAATGCATTACATGAAAAAATACTATATGACTCAATAATTTAATGGCCAAACAGAAGTAAGTGTTAAATTATGATTATGTCCTTTATGGGATCAAGACTTAGATAGTGTACTTTGGTAAAAGAAATGATTGAAGGTGACTGGATATATGTTTTGTATTTTTTAATAAATTTATTTATTTAACTTTTTACATTCATTTTCACAAGATTTTGGGTTCCAAAATTTTCTCCCCATTTGTCCCCTCCAACCTCCCCAATACACTGAGCATTCTAATTACCCATATCACCAATCTGCCCTCTCTTCTT
>CM053770.1:344781461-344799075 GCA_028658325.1 Potorous gilbertii
ATTTCAGATGTTTGGGATACAGAGACCTTGACTCCTATGTCTTTACCTGATGATAAGCAATTTTCTTCTTCGTCACAGAGGAATGGCACAATCATCTGTTCCCCAAGAAAATAACCTTCTATGGTCTTATTTTTTTCCCTTTTCTGGGCATTTTCCCAGTCAGTTACTTGACTTCTGAGAGTCCTCTCCGCCCCCTGGCCTAGGTCCACCCAGCTAGTCCTTGGTGTCTGAGATTCAAATGCTGCTCCCCAGCCTCAGGGCTTTGGTGGCAGGCCTAGCTGCTATTCAATGGGAGCTTAATTTCTGGTGCTCAGGTTGGGGAAGGGCTGCCTCCCAGACTCAGTTCCCTCAGGGGGTTTATGCAGAGACCTTTTGTAATGGAGCTGCTGCCAAGCTCCTGCCTGCTCTGGGAGCCTCTGGCCACCTGCTGCCTCTGCTGCTGCCTCCGCCACTGCCTCTCGATGGGCCCTGAGTCCTGGAGACACCCCGCTCCCCTCTCAGTCCGTCTTTCTCACTGACCTGTGAGTCTCTGGGTGGAGGGACCTTCGCGGCTGCTGGAGATTCCGTCCCTGAATCCTGCTCGGATCTTCTCGCTCCTCTCAGTGTCCCGTGGTCAGGGCAGGGGAGGGCTCTGCTCCTGTCCAGTGTGCGACGGACCTTTGGGATTGGTTTTTCAGGGCTCTCTGGAACAGAAATCTCCTTCACTGTGTTGCTATGGTGGCTTCCACTGTTCCAGAATTTGTTGGGAGTTCTTTTCAGAGGAAATCCATGGGCTGTGGGTTCAGAGCTAGCATATGTGAGTCTTTGTAGTCCATCATGTTGGCTCTGCCCTGGATATATGTTTTGTTATACTGTATATGCTTTTGAGTTTTGTATTGCTTTTGGCTGACTTACTCTGTTATTTTTTGTTCTTTAAATAGTCGTTGCCAGTGAGTTTTCTGTCATGAATATCTATGCAAAATCAATGTCATCTTCCTATTACCTTTCCCCTTCCCCATTTCTTCTATGGAATATTGCTACCCAATTTTCCTTTTGTCTTCTTGCCTCTCTTCCTTCTTTCTCCCCCTTTCTATGCATTCTCTCCCCTTCCTGCATCTATTCCTTCCTCTTTGCACCCTTTTCTTTCCTTTCTTCTTTCCTTCTTTCTTTCCCACTTTTACCTTCCTTTCTTTTGTTTTGTCCCTCCCTTCCTTCCCTTTGTATTTCCATCTACCTGTTTTACCTTCTTGTCCAAACACTCCAAATAAGCTTATGTATTATATATTATATTTGAGGTAACTCATGGATGTTCATATTGAAATAATTCTTTATCAAAGAGTTGTCCTATTGGTAATCAGTTCACATATAATTATCCAGACTGGTCTTCAATTGATATGAATGTGAACAGCCATTACATATGTCATCAAAGCTTTTCAAGCTTGATAGAACCTTGTAGATCCACTGATCTCTTAGGATAGTCTTCAAGAACCCATGCTTTGTTCCATGATGTAATGCCAATTGAAAGAGATATTTTGTCACACTTATAAAATATAAACCATGTGAACAGTGTTGCTAATCTTTAGAATTTTTTTATTTTAATCTTTATGTTAATTTCAGTAATACTCTTCTACTTAGACTAAGATGTTCTTCTTTGTCATTTCCAAGCTATGATGCCAAGTTTTGACTAGAGCTAATGAATCCTTTCATATAACATTGTCTTCCAATTTCATGTTGATTAACATAAGTAGATTTATTTTAATATTTTTCTTTGTAAGAATCCTCTTCCTCAGACTTTGTGATCAAATGTATTCCAAATATTCTCTCACTAGGTTAACACATAAAGGATAAATAAAATGCAGTTTCTGTCCACAAAGGCTTTATTAATTTAGTAAGAAGCATAAAGAAGTAAACCAAAACCTCAAAAAACAGTATAAACCATATCATAATTTAGAAATGGGTTTATCCATTAAATGAAAATGTACAATCACACAGGTAAACCCACACTCCAGGGACAGTTTTCAAAATGTGGAAAATGTTGTTACATGTAACATCATGAAAGCAAAATTTCCAGCTATTGTTGGGCTTAAATATAATGTGTTAAGAATATCACTGAGAAATCATGGAAGTTAGGACAACATTCTGCAGAGAATACATATATAGTAGGGAATAGCATGTTAAATCAATAAGTAATATGAAAATAAAGTGCAATGGGAATATTCTCTCTTAAAAGTTTTAACTTGTTTATTTTTAATATTGTCTTTTAAATTTTGAACTCTAAATGCTCTCTCTTATTCTATTATCTCCCCTTCTTATTGGGAATACAAGAAAGGTGATATCACTTATATATGTGAAGTCATACAGAGCATATTTCCATATTAGTCATGTTGAAAAAAAAAGAAAAAAGACAAACAATTTAAAAACGTTTCAATCTGCACTCGGAATTAATTTCTCTTTGGAATTTGATAGCATGTTTCCTCCTAAGTCATTTGGAGTTGTCTTAACTTACTGTTTTAATCAGAGTTATTAAATTTTTCTTTCTTTTCTCTAAATTTTTAACATTTTTCTTTAAAGCTTTGAGTTTCAAATTCTATCCCTCAGTAAAATACATGTCTTAGGTTATTTTGATTAAAAAAGGAAACAAGAAAGCCAATTTACCCATACACAGTGCCAAGGTGATATTCACAGTGCCTAAGGTGACTATGAATATGCCAGCACTGTTCTGAATTGCAAAATATAACAGACTCGCCACATAAAAGACAAAACCAAAACATTTTTTCAAAAAGGAGAAAGTTGAATTTCAACACCAGAAAACCAAATTCATCACAGCAACAAAGAAATCTATCATAGTAACCATGAAGTATATACACATCATCAGGTCTTTCTACACACAGGATCCCCTAAGCAAAATGTTCTTCTCTCAGCCACAAACAATTGTATGCTTTCTCTGCCCTTTCCAGCTCTGAGTAGTCTGATCAGCTTCTTCTCAGCTCTACTCCACCTTTTTTACTCCACCCATTTCGCAAGTCCCTCCCACCACATGTGACTTAACCTTCCATATGATTTAAGCAGGTCACATGAGTCTATCAATGAATGAGAAAGATCTTCCCATTTAAATTACCATTACACCATATCAAAAATGAAAAGAGTGAGTTTAACACCAATGACAAAATTAAAATGACAATTATGAACTATTTTGTCCAACTGTATGTCAATAAATCTGACAGTGTAAGTGAAAATGTTGTTTCTAATATGAAAGTTTTCTTTTTTTAAACACCAATCCAAGTTTTGGAGTGAGAATTCACCATTGATAAAAATTGCTGGGAAGGCTGGAAAGTAGATTGGCAGAAACAAGGTGTAAATAAACATTCATACCATATCCCAAAAGTACATCAAGGTGGGAATGTAATTTAGACAATTTAGGGTGATATAAGTAAATTTTTGGTTTTGTTTATACAAAAAAAATAAATTTAATCAAAATTATTCATATTGTTTTTCATATCTCTATCTTATTTGGTTTTTGCTTTTTGATAGATCTAAGAGATAAGCTACCCCTTGCTCTTTTAATTTACTTATGTTATCACCCTTAATGTCTAAATCATGTTCCCATTTTGAACTTATCTTGGTATAGATGTGGGTCTATACCTAGATCGTGCCACAGTGTTTTCCAGTTTCTCAGCAGTTTTTGATAAACAATGTGTTCTTATACTAGAAGTAAGTCTTTGGGTTTATCAAACAGTAGATTGTGTTCATCCTTTGTTGTGGAAGAAGACCATGCCATCAGATGACATGACTTGCATTTGACTTTGTTTTGAATGAGGGAGGGTTGTGCAAGCTAACCACCCTCACTTCTCCTGAAGAGCCATCTGAATCCAGTGAGCAGACATTGTTCAGGATGACTGGAGATGACCCAGGATGCACTGGGTGACCTTGAAACCTTTAGACCAAGGCCTTTGCAGGTACTCACTTAGGGTGAGGTAACTCCCATTCATTGAATAGGCCTGTTTAAGAAGTATCCAGGGCATGGCCCCTTTAATGAGGCCAAAAACAGAAAGACATCAGGCTGAGAGGGTTACTATTAATAATCACTCTAAAAGTAGGGGGCTTCAGAAGAGGCCTCAGGCAGGGCTCAACTCCTCCTTTCTTGTCTGCCTTCCCCTCCCCCTTTCATCTCCTCTCCAAAGGAAGGTAAATTTGGATGGTCAAGAGATGCACAGTTGACTTGAATTTTACTTCCTCTTCCCCCTCCCCTCCCTTCCCTTCCTTTCCCTTCTCTTCCCTTCCTTTCCCTTTCCTCTGGCCTGTCCTCTCTGCTCCTGTCCTGTTCTGTCCTTTCCCAAAACCTTAAACCTACTGAGCTCTGAAGCTGGGAATCCAATGGGCCCTGCCTAAGGCCTTTTCTGGACCTTCCTACCTTTGCAATGATTATCAACAGTAACTGTTGCAGTTTCCCTCCAAGTCTGGTGTCTTTCTTTTTCTTAGCCTCATCAAAATGGCCATGCCCTGGCTATTTCTTAAACATGCCTATTCAGTGAATGGGCATTAACTCACCTTAAGTGAGTATATGCAAAGGTACGCTGGCCTAAAGAGTCCAAGGTCACCCAGTGCATCCTGGGTCATCTCCATCCTGATGAATATCTGGTCACTGAATTCAGATGGCTCTTGAGGAGAAGTGAGGCTGGTGACCTGCACAGCCCTCCCTCACTCAAAACAAAGTCAAGTGCAAGTCATGTCATCATTTCTCTGATGGCATGGTCTTCTTCAACAGTAAAGAACGAACCCATATGAAAGGAGTTACTACATTCTACCTTTCCCTTGCTCTTTTTCTCAGAACATACGACTCAACACTTAGTTTTCTTTTTTAGATATTATCCCTTCATATTCAGCTCACCTTGTGCCTCTCTCCCTGTATACACACACACACACACACACACACACACACACACACACACACATACATGCATATACAAACACATATCTATATTTATCTATCATCTATCTATCATTTGATCGATCTATATTCCCTCCAGCTATCCTAACATGGGGAAAGATCTCATGAGTTCCAAATATCATTTTTTCCATGTAGGAATGTAAACAGTTCAATTTTTAATGAGTCCCTTATGACTTCTCTTTACTGTTTATCTTTTTGTGCTTCTCTTAATTCTTGTGTTTGAAAGTCATTTTCTTTTTCTATTCAGCTCTAGTCTTTTCAACAAGAATGCTTGGAAATCCTCTATTTCATTGAAGTTCTATTTTTTTCCCCTGAAGTGTCATATTCAGTTTTCTTGGTAGGTGTTTCTTGGTTTTCATCCTAGCTGAAGCAGAGGCTGCTGCCAACTTTAGGACTGAGAGCAGGGCTGGGGTTGGGGTTGGACCACATTTCCTGTTCAACCAGGTGAGAGACCTCTTCCACTGAATTTTGAAGCTGTCTTTGGTGTTTGTGGTTTTAGAAGTCTGGGAACCACAACAGCTCCCAGCAATTTCACCCCCTTAGACTTGCTCCAGCTCTGTCCACACTGGCACAGTCCATGTCGATTTATGCCCAGTCCAGCATGATAGAAATTTGCTTCAGTCTGTCATTTTGTGACTTCTGCTCCTCTAGAATTTGTGTAGAGTCATATTTTACACATTTTTGAGAGGTTTGAGGGGGAACTCTGGCACGTCCCTGCTTCTATTCTTTCATCTTGGCTCTGTCCCCAAGAAGATAGAATTTATAAATGAAATTCAGAGAAGCCAGCTGATGATGAAAGAAGCATTTGAAGCATTGAGAAATAGCCATTGAAAATTCCCAGTTGTAAGATGAGTATATTGTTTAAGGAACAGAAAGGCAAACAGTGTAACTATATGACAAGAAATGTGCTATACGGTATAAAAAATCTAGAAGGCTGGGGGAAAGGTAATAGGTTGTGAAAATCTTTGAATACAGAGGATTTTCAGTTTTTCCTAAAGATGATAAATAGCCAATGGAGTTCTTTGAGAAGGGTGTGTGTGTGTGAGAGAGAGAGAGAGAGAGAGAGAGAGAGACATGGTCAGAATTATACTTTGGGAAGATGGATTTGAGAGTTGAATGAAGGTGAACTGGGGTAAGTTCAGCCAGATGTGTACCTGGGGAAAAAACCAACAGGCTATCATAGTAGTCCAGGCTTGAAGAAATGAGAACCTGTACAATGTAGTGATGTTTAAGAAGAGAGAAGGGGGTATGAGGAATAGGCAAATCAAAATCATGGAGAAAAGGGATGGAATGTTATGTTTGAAAAGAAATTGAGGAATAATTAAGACCATGACTTGTTGATGAACTAAATTACTGAAAGCTTTTATTTTTCCCTATTCCTACATATTTTTCTGAGAAAATTACTTAATTCGCTGCATTTCTTCACTATCACACGATTTTCCTCTGAGCATCTTTGGTCAATAAATTCTATTTAAGTTTCCTTGATTTGGTCAACTTGCCATGAAGGAAGATAGAGAAACCAAATTCTCTGAAAGGAAAGTAGATACAGATGAGAATTCACTCAACAGGAATGTCCTCTGACCTTGGTAATGGAGATGATGCAGGATACAAAGTAATGCCTAGAGAGGTGCCTGCACAGTTGCCAGTGACTCTCCAGGGACTGATAATGAGCTTGTAGTTGCCTTTACAATGATGTCTGAAATCTTTTTTTTTCGCATTCACTATACCAACAGACCTTATCAAGAACACTTCACTTAGAGTGAAGGCCATCTTACCTATTCTCTGAATGATCTTATCTTATTCACCTTTATTTTAACTTTGTCTAATCATATATCTGTTCACCTCCTCTGCTTAATACTGAACAGATTTTTGAATTAGATAACTTTCCTTTTTGTCTTTATTAATTTATATAGATTGCTCCTGCCTTCCCTGTTCATTATAATTCATGTTTACTTTGTTATTGTAGGTAAACCCAGTTGCATAGAATATATTGAATCAAGAAGATTTCTGAGTCTTAAATGCCTTTTAAAAAATCATTATCAGAATCTGTAATTTAATGAATGTGGGGAACTTTTGCTGTAGGCAAATCTGTTCAGTGATGCAGGTCTTAGAGTGTTAGTGTAGTTCTTAACCTGTGGTCTACAAAAGACACAGACACACATATACATACACATATATGTGTATATATTTAAAACATGCCCACAAATGCATATACATACATATACATATATATATATATATATATATATATATATATATATATGAATGTGTGTACATACATACAGAGAGAGAGAAAGAGAGAGAGAGAGAGAGAGAGAGAGAGAGAGAGAGAGAGAGAGAATTATGTTTCATTACAAATACTTTCTTTTGTAACCATGGGTATTTTTATCTTTTGCTTCATAAACCTTATTCAGAGAAGGGATCAATAGTTTTCAACAGACTGCTTCACTAGATATCCATAACACAAAAAAGATTAAGAACCCCTGTTTTAGAGAGTTTTTTGGGTTTCTGAGAAATTAAGTGACTTTCCCTTAGTCACACAGATAATGTGTCAGAGACAGGACTCAAGCCAGGTCCTTTTATTTCAAAGCCAGTCTTCTATCCACATAAGGAACATTGTCTCTATTATTATATTATTCTTCCTTGTTTTATTATATTTCATCTTTTAAAAAATCTATTTAGGATAAATATTGTTATCATACTCTATCCAAAAATACTGTTTCTGATACCATCTTTTAAATTTTTTCCATTGCCAACTGTCTAATTTCACTATCAGTCAGCCATAAGAACATAACTCTTCACCTAGTCTCAAAAGAATAGTTCCAGTAATCTCTGAAATTGAAAGTAGTCCTTCCTAAATCATTTTCAGTAGTCTTTAAATTCATACATCAAGAAAAATTTCCTTGCATCCAGTGGATTCTAAGGGGGAAAAAAGAATTCACTCTCCAGTCTGACTTATTTGCAAAGAACTTTGTCTCTTCTGATTCTCTATGGGTTCTTTTCATCCTGAAGCTTCACTCGGTCTCTGCCTTTCTGCAAGTGGAATTGTCCTGGAACTATGGTGATAGTAATTTTTTAACAAGATGAACAACAACATTCCATTAATATTTTGTAGCATTGTAATGGGAGCACCCAGTGATGTGGGTGAAGCATTTTGAATAAATGACTTTAGCCATCTCAAATTATATTGCAATAATTTATCTCTGTATTATGAATTTCTCAAGGTTCTTAAGGGTCAACATTCTTCTTGTGGTTTTTGTCATTTTATCATATGTGTGTATGTGTATACATATATACACACATGTATAGATAAATAGATACAGATATACATATATACATATATGTATATGTGTTTATATATCTATATCTATGTATATATCTATTCATGTATCTATCTATATGGAGAGAATGTATTCATTTAGATGTTCATATGTATATTTGTGTATGGGTCATCTAGGAGACACAATAGATTGGGTGAAAAGTCTGGAGTCAAGACTCATGTTCCCATCTTCATAAGTTCAAATAAGACCTCAGACTCTTACAAGCTGTGCAACCCTGAGCAAGTAACTTAACCTTGTTTGTCTCAGTTTCCTCATCTATAAAATGATCTTGAAAAGGAAATAGCAAACCACTCAAGCTTCTTTGACAAGAAAACCACAAATGAGGTCACGAAAAGTCATACATAAATGAAACAATTTGAAGAAGGACAACTTATATAAATATATTAATACATACATTCTGTATTTCTCTACATATATGCATATGTATATGCATGTACACATATATTAGAGGAGGTAGGAGTTTCTAAACTAATGCTTATATATTTGAATATATAATTTGGTTGGGATAAAAATATTGATGTATAGAAAATTTTTACAAATATATGATCTCACTGATCAGCACAAGATGTTAAGAAATTAAGTGGCTTGTCAGCAGTTACACAAAATCCTACAGGCAAGACATAAACTGAGGTCTTCCCAGCCTGAAGGCTGGTCATTTAGCCAGTATTCTAGGATGCCCTCTGCACAGTAAGCCTTTAATAAACAATTGTTCAAAAAATGAATAAATGTGAGAATAGGAGCCTTCATGAATTGGCTTTGCCACAACCCAACTGATTAACCATAGATATAGCCCATATTTAACAAAACCTGTCTAGATGTAGAACTTCCAGGAGTCAAGATGGCAGAGTAAGCAGTAGATTGCTGTAACTCTTCCATATTCACCTCCAAATCACCATAAAGTTGCACCTCAAAACTAATCTTGGAACAGCAGAAACAGCAGCAAAAGGCTGAAAGAATATTTTAGCCCAAGAAAATTGCAAAATCAATAAGAAGAATCTTTCTCACCCAGGCAAAAGGGGAACACAATTCATTACAAGAAGCATCCCAACAAGCTAGCAAGACCCACCTTAATAAACCTATGGTAAATTCTGAGCCCCAGTGCAGTGGTGCTGGTAGACGCCAACACCAGAATACTCCAAATGTCTCAACACAGCCAAGGGAACTGGCAGACTCCAGCTCTGAGAATGATCAGACACTTCAGTTTAGCCTCTGGCAAACAGGTAACATCCAGGGACCAAACCCCCAAGTGCTTCAGCTTAGCCCTGGATAAACAAGCAGCTGATAGTAGCCAGACTGCCACATGCTTCAATTAAACCCGGGGAAAATCCAGAAACACCTCACCAATCTCAGAACAGGCCAGACCCCACGATTTCCACCCCAGCTAAGCACCAGGTAAGCTGCCAGACTCCTAAGGCCTCCAGCAGTGCCACTCATACCCATTTTCCCCTCAAAACAACATCATCACAGCACTAGGTAAACAGCCAGGGAGTACAGCCTCTGGCACAAGAAGCCTGAAATAGTACCCCTTTCAAACCTGGGAGTAGAGGTCAAATTTAAAAGGAAGTGAAAAGGCCAAAAAGATTAGCAAACAACAAAATAAATCCAACCAGAGAAAGTTGTTAGGATGACATATAAAATCAAGACACAAACTTAGAATAGGACAGCAATGTCAAAACCCCTATTGGCAAAACACCAAAGGAAAATGAGAAATGATCTCAAGGACAGAAAGAGTTTATGGAAGAGATTTAAAAGGAGCTTAAAAATAATATCAGAGAGGTTGAAATACAAATATGAAAAGAAATGAATTTATGACCAGAGAAGTGATAGAGAACCTTATGAAATACAAAATGCTTAATTTTGATTACATTAAATTGAAAAGTTTTTGCACAAAGCTAGTGCAACCAAAAGTAGAAGGGAGCAGAAAACTGGGAAACAATTTTTATAGTGAATGTCTCTGATAAAGGCCTCATTTCTTCCTTCCCTCCCTCTTTCCTTCATTCTCTCTTTCTTTCTCTTTTTCACTTTGTCTCTTTCTTTTGCGTTTTTAGCATTCACTTCCATAAGATTTTGAGTTCCAAAATTTCTCCCAATGTCTCCCCAGCATTCACCCCAACAGGGAATGCATTCTGATTACTCCATCCCCCAATCTATCCTCCCTTCTGTCACACACTTCCCTTCTCTTATCCTCTTCCCCTCTATTTTCTTGTAGGGCAAGAAAGATTTCTATACCCTATTAACTATACATCTTATTTCTCAGTTGAATGTAAAAACAATTTTTGATATTCATTTTTCAAACTTTGAGTTCCAACTTTTCTCCATTCCTCCCTCCCCACCAATCCTCACTGATAAGGCAAGCAATCCAATATAGATTATACATGTGTAGTTATGTAAAACACTTCCATAACCATCATATTGTGAAAGACTAACTATATTTCCCTCCATCCTATCCTGCCCCCAGTTATTCTGGAAAAGCTTTCTAAAGGATAGTTCTCCTAAAACATATAGCATATAACTGTTTAAGGTGTCATAAACTTTTATGAGATTAATTACCTCTAAAAGTTTATCTTTTATAGCACCTTACATGGTTAACCCGAAACACTGATAGTGATTAGAAGGGGTTAAATTTCTTGAGGAATTTAAATAGTTGCTCAGTTCAACAATTAGCAGGTAAAGAGACAAAAAACTCTAGACTCAAGAGGCAGTTAGGAGAACAGCCAACTAGGTGGTGGAGTGATAGAAATCTAGACATGGTGTCAGGAAGACACCAGTTCCAGTCCAGGGCTCAGACACCACATCGTGACCTCATTTTCTTCATCTGTAAAATAGGAATAATTATAATAGGGTCTCTATCCCAAGGTTTTTGTGAGGACAAAATGAGATAATATTTGTAAAGTAATGTCAAACCTCAAAGTTTTAGATAAAACATGATAATTATTGACAAGGATCTGCCTCTTTTCAGGAGGCAGACACTTGCGTTGGTATAGGGCAACAGGGTGGGGTCAGTGAACTCAGAGGTTTGTTACACATTCCCAATCCTTCAATGACTATGCTTTGGAGAGACTGGACCAGCAGGAAACAATGGACCCAAACGGAAGAAGAGAAAGTCAAATACAGGGCAAAGATAAATGAACTTGGAAACAAATGGATATGGAAAACTTACTAGACAAAAGAACTGACCTTAATGAGCATAACTTCCACCAGAGAAGGATATTGACTATGGCCTTAAGGGAGAACATCTAGTACTGCCGGGAGTTATGAATTTATTTTTTAGTCATATGTGGTTCTTATATGTAGGTGTCATTATCATGACTCTCAAAATTCAAGCCTCTCAGGTTCTATGTATTTTCTTCCTCCTCTAAACTCTGTGCATTTATGGGAGAATCTATCCCAGGCTTTGTATTTACTCTTCCTTCCTAGATTCAAGTCCAACTTAGCAATTTAATGGAAAACACTCCAGTAGAAGACTCACAAGTGATAGTACTGGTAACTCAGGTCCTAAGGGTTATCCCTAGAATCCAAGTGAGAGTAGTTAGTCATCATCTGAGGAATGGTGAATTGAGGAAGTGTCCAAGACCTAAGACATTATCAAAATTACAAGGAGAATCAGAGTGAGAAGATTGGAGCAGATGTCAGAACCAAGAATTCAAGGCATGATTGCCTATTTCTACATACAGTGCTCTTCTCAATATAGGCCACTGATTCTGACAACCCCAAAAACAGTGGTGGTTTTAAACAAGTTTTACTTAGTAAGAGGAACTATAATCTCAAAACATCATTTTAAGAGAAAGTTGAAAAGCTAGTGTGAGAGAACAAATAATGCCAAATTCAGGAAAACAAAGATCATTTTATGTAACTACTTGAGAAACAGAGAAGGAAAACAGAAAAGACACAAGGAGACAGAAGTAATCCATTTGACCCTCACCTCAGCTAAATCCCTTTCCCTCTACAGTAGCCCCCAAAATGATTCTGGTGAGCAGACTAGAATGAATAAAATGCCAAGAAACCACTCCCCTACCCCCATCCTATAAGCAGCTTCCTTTCCATTTCTGGGCCACTTTACCTCCACTTTTATAAGGGATCTTTCTGTAGGAAAATCATTTCCTGGATTTTCACACTAAAACAAATAGTATTTGTTATTGTCTTTAGATTATTTCTCCCTCTGTACCTCTACCTAGAAGCCCAACTTCCACACAGATTTTGGGTCCCAATATTAATAGGGACAGAAAATTTGGCCTACTCCATTTGCCACATGGGCCAGTTGTTCCCATCTTTGGCATTCTCCCTTTTCCTAGGTTCTCACCATATTGATGCTAGCATTAGTGAAGACACCTTTGATTCAGCTCTTTTCTAATTCAGAATCTCTGCACTCAGGCTATCCAATGTCTGTATTTCTGATAAGTATGGCCAACTCATTTTATTTGTCTCAAAAGCTCAAATTGACCTTCAGTTCAAGAAATCAAAATACTGAAGCAGTTCAAACAGAAATGAAAGTGCTTTGTTCCTCAATCTACTGAGCCAGAAGGACACAGAAACATTTCAGGTTAAAACAGCTAAAAACAATAGCTCTCTAGGCAGTATGGTGTAGTTGATAATGAACCTGGCTTCAAGTTAGGAAGATTTGAGTTGAAGTCCTGCCTAATAGACACACTGACTTTGTGATCCTGGGTTCCTGACCTCTCAAGGCTCCAATCAATTCACTAAAGCAATTAGATTATCAGCACGAAAAGATCTTCTTCAATGTTGAGGTTCTATAGCAGAGTTTCCTCTAACTAATAAAAACACAGATTCAGACCATCAAAATATTGTCATTATTACACATAATTTTAATTATATACATAATTACATATAATATGCAATAGAGTATATAAATATGTATTAGCCTAAAGATGTTCTTTTGGAAAGAACTAGGATGGTCATTGGTTATGGAACCTATCACTGATAAAACAATATCTTGGTTCCAGGAATCAGATTCCAGGGTCTTCTTGGTGACTTTTGATTCAGTTTTGTAGATGGATACCTGAAGAGGTTTTTTTTCTTTTCTCTTAAATCTCAGACTTGTGCTTGTTCATTTCCATGACTATGCTGAGAAAAGTACATTGGGATAAGTCCATGTGCTTTTAATATAAGAAGCCTTTAATGACAGAGAGAGAAGAGGTAAATCATCCCCATGCATACATTTTGTGAGAATATTTTATTATTTATATATTATTAATCATACCCCTGTTACAAACTTGTAGGAACGACAAAGAAAAATGACAACTTTAAGATCTGAGTTCTTCCTTCATTGGCTTTTTCTGTCACTTACCTCACTAAATAGTTATGAGGACCATATATATGATGATGTATATATAATTACATAAATACTAGCTATTAGTAGTGTACCATTTTACAAATGAGGAAACTGAGGGTCCGAGTGGTTCAGAAAATTCCTGAACCTAAATCACAAATGTGAACTGAGCTTACATTTCACTAATTTCAGGGTTCTGGGTTTCCATAAGTATAGCTGCTTTTCAAGTCTAAGAAATTTTTTGAGGATTTCTCCTTTGATGGAAATTTATTGTTCCTAATGATAATTGAGGTGGGAAGCATTACTTCATTCCAGATTCCCTGAAAAGAAAAAGTAAATTATGGGATTCTGGGGCACAAAATAATTTTAAAAGGTTTTTTTTGGATGAATTCAAAATGGTATCAACATGGGCATAGTCACCATAAGGTAACCTTGCACTGCACATTTTCAATCCAGATTTGAATTCTTGCTTCAAAAGAAATGTTGTGTAAAAGAAAGAATACTGGACCTAAAATCAGGATATTACTATGTTTACTAGTTGTAGACTCATGAGTCAATTACTTCTTGAACCATAGTTTCTCTGCCTACAAAATGGGCATGGAAATATGTATATATGGATCCTCAGGGCTGCTACAGGTTGTTCACACCAATGGAGTGAGATGGTGCTGTGTGCTTGCTCCATGCTTTTCAGCATGTTGTGTTCAGTCATGTTGTCAAATGCTTTCAGTGAAGATGAACATAGCATCAAGGTCAACTACCATACTGATGGTAAGTTCTTCAATTTGAAAAGGCTACAAGCCAAGACCAAAGTGGAAGGAGTGTTGTTGCATGGTTTTCTATTTGCAGATGATTGTGCACTCAGTGCAACCTCTGAAGTTGAGATGCAACAAAGTATGGGTTCAATTCTTTGCTTCCTGTGCTAATTTTGGCCTAAAAATTAACACCAAGAAAACACAGGTGCTCCATCAGTCATTGATTACAACAAATGAAGTTTTGAATGCTGTGGATAAGTTCATTTACCTTGGTAGTGTACCTTCCAGGAATGTACACTTTGACAATGAGGTTGATACATTCATTGCCAGAGCTATTTCAGTATTTGGGAGGCTCCTAAAAAAAGTCTGAGAGAAAAGAGGTATTATATTGACTACCAAACTGAAGGTCTACAGAGCCATTGTACTGACCTAATTGTTGTATTGCTGTGAAAAATGGACAGTCTACCAGCGCCATGCCAGGAAACTGAATTGCTTCCATTTGAACTGTTTTAGGAAGATTCTGAGGATCACCTGACAGGACAAAGTACCAGACACTGAAGTCTTTTCTTGAGCTGAACTGCCAAGTATTCAAACTAAGCTTCAGAGAACACAACTCTGATGGGCTGACCACGTTGTTAGAATGCAAAATATATACATGCAAAGAAGTCTATTTTAGTGGGGCAGACTATTACATGGTGGTCAGAAGAAGTGATACAAAGACTCTCTCAAGGTTTCTGTCAAGAACTTTGGATTTTATTGTGCAACATGGGAGACACTGGCACAGGATCAATCAGAAAGGGTGCTGTGCTCACTTCAGAAAGGGTGCTGTGCTCTTTGATCAAAGCAGAAATGAGACAGCACAACATAAATGTAGAATGTGCAAATTTGGAGTATCCACCCAAAATATTCATATGGGTAATCTGTGCCCAACCTGTGGTAGAGTATTCTAAGCTTGTATTGATCAGCCTCAGTTGGATACAGAGAAACTTCACTTTATCATGGTGATGTCATTTTGGTCCTCTTCAAAAACAAAGGACAACAACCAACCAATGGGAAAAGTACTTTTAAACCTTAAAGTTATATTGAAATATGACTTTCACCTTCACGCTGTTAGGCTCTGTGGAACACCCACGTCTTTTCAGATGCCCTATATTACGATGTGAAACATTCAGATTTTCCAGCTGCCCAGAAGATGAAACTTGAAGACTCACATTATTGTTTGTTTCTAAATAGTTAAGTGTTCAGCATATATTAAACATCTAATAAATGCTTTTCCTTTTTCATTTGTTTTGATTTAGTAAAACATGGCAGTTATGCCCCAACTTGAATTGATCCTTTCATACTCCCAACAAATCCCTCTAAGCAGAGGATAACTACTAAGTTTTGAATATATCTGAGAAAAAATAAAGGTAGTCTATGGTCCATTCACTACCAGAATGAAGACTATTCTGAGAAACCAGACTGTCAAGATCCCAGACAATGCTGACATCTCTCTTAAGGGTTCTACAGTTATTGTGAAGGGGCACAGAGGAATCCCACATAGGGATTTCAGTCATATCAACGTTGAGTTCAATCTCCTTGGAAAGAAGAAAAAATGGCTCCGGGTGAACAAGTGGTGGGGAAATCAAAAAGAATTTGTAATCATGGACATCATCTATAGCCATGGACAAAATATGATCAAAAGCATTACCCTGGGTTTTCATTACAAGATGAGGTCTATTTATGCTCCCTTCCCCCTCAATGTTGTTATTAAAGAGAAGGGCTCACTTATTGAAATCAGAAGTTCTTGGGTGAAAAATACATCTGAAGAGTTCATATGAAACCAGGTATTGCTTGTGCTGTTTTTCAAACTCAAAAGGATGAGTTAATTCTTGTAGGAAATTATATTGAACTTCTTTCGAACTCAGCTACCCTGATCCAACACAAGCAGGGATAGCAATCACAATCTCAGACAAAATAGAAGTAAAAGTAGATCCAATTAAAAGAGATAAGGAAGAAAACTACACCCTGCTAAAAGACATCGTAGACAATAAAGCAAGATCATTACTAAACTTATACGTGCCCAACACTGTAGCATCCAAATTGTTACAGGAAAAGTTAAGGGGTTACAGCAACAAATACACACCAAAATTAGGCTGGTGGCTGACCTCAACCTAGCCCTCTCTGAACCAAATAAAATCTAATGATAAGAAATAAGTTAAGGAGCTGAATAGAATTTTAGAAAAGTTAGACATGATTGACTTCTGGAGAAAATTGAATGGGTATAGAAAGGATTATACTTTTTTCTCAATTGTACAGGGCATCTACACAAAAATTGACAATGTACAAGGGAATAAAAAAATTCCTAATGCAAGGCAGAAAGACCGGAATATTAGATTCATCCTTTTTCAGACCACAATACCATAAAAATTACATAATGCAATAAAAATAAAATTATAAAGGCTAATGAAACAAAGACTAAAAATTAGTTAGAAACTAGATGATTTAACCCTAAAGAATGAGTGGGTAAATAGCACATTGTAAAAATAATCAATAACTTCAATCAAGAGAATGAAAATAATGAGAGACCACACTGATACTTATGAGATGCAGCAAAAGCTGTTCTTAGGGTAAGTATTATATCTCTAAATGTTTACATGAATATAATACAGAAAGAAGAGATCAATGAATTTGGCATGCAACTGAAAAAGCCATAAAAAATTAGAAATCTAATTGTTGTATTGCTGTGAAAAATGGACAGTCTACCAGAAAAATGGTGGTCTACCAAACACCAAATTAGAAATTTTGAAAACCAAAAATTGAAATTAAGAAAACTAATGAACTAACAAATAAAATTAAGAGCTGGTTTTGTGAAAAAAGAAATAATAAAATAGATAAACCTAATTTGATTAAAGATAATTTAATTAAGTAATTTGATTATATTATATTTGTTTGATAAATTTGATAATTTATTTAAAAATGAAAGAAGAAAATCAAATTACCAGTATCAAAAATGGAAAGGGTGAATTTGTCATCAACGAAGAGGAAATTAAAATAATTAGGGTCTGTTTTGCTCAATAGTATGTGAATGAATTTGAAAATCTTATTGAAATGGATGAATATTTACAAAAAAATATATAACTTGCCCACTTAGTAGAAGAGGAAATAAAATACTTAAATAGCTCCATTTCATGCTTTTCTTGCATCTCTCTCATTTCTTTTCCCAGTTTTTCCTCCACCTGTCTGACTTGATTTCCAAAATCCTTTTTGAGCTCCTCCATGGCCTGAGCCCATGGGGTATCTATTTCAGATATTTGAGATACAGAGG
>CM053770.1:344799575-344816695 GCA_028658325.1 Potorous gilbertii
TATATATATACATATATATATGTATATATGTATATATATATATATATATATATATAGAGAGAGAGAGAGAGAGAGAGAGAAGAGAAGAGAAGAGAATACATGGAAGGTAATCTGAGAGTAGAAGTATAATAAGTGAAGGAGATCAGGACAGGTATTAGAGTTATTTTTTTCTTATAAGTGAGTCATAGGAAATAGGTTCATATTATATTTATATGCTGAGACCATGATGAAATTCATCATCTGGGGTCAGTTTCTTTTTTTCTACATATGAAATTATGCAAAAAAATTATATGTCATATTGTGAAAGAAAACAGATAAAAAAGCACGTGAGAAAAAGAAAGTGAAAAACAGCGTGATTTGATCTCAATTCAGATTCCATTAGTCCTTTATTGTTTTGATGAATTGAAAATATTTTTAGCATCTAATTTCTATTATATGTAGATGCATGATTTATCATTTTTTTATTTTTAATAGTTTTTTTAAAATACATGTAAAGATATTTTTAATATTCATTTTCAATAAAATTTTGAATCACAAATTTTCTCCCTTTCTCCTCTTCCTCCTCCCTAAAATGCTAAGCAATCAAATATAGGTTATATATGTGCAATCATGTAAAATGTACTTCCATATTAGTCTTGTTGTGAAAAAAGAAATAGAACAAAAGGGAAAAAAAACATGAAAAAATTGTAAACAGTATGCTTCTATCTGAATTCAGACTCTGTCAATACTTTCTCTGGATATGGATAAAATTTGATATAAGTCTTTTGGAACTGTTTTGGTTCATTGCATTACTGAGAATAGCTAAGTTAATTATAGATGATCATCACTCAATATTGCTCTTGCTGTGCACAATGTTATCATGGTTCTGCTAACTACGCTCTGCATCAGTTCACGTGAATCTTTCCAGGTTTTTCAGAAATCTGCCTGCTCATCATTTCTAATGGCACAATAGTATTGCATTACCTTCAAATGCAATACCTTGTTCAGTCATTCCTCAATTGATGGACATCTCCTCAATTTCCAATTATTGGAATTGGAATTTTTGGCAACCCCCCCCCAAAAAAAACCTGTTACAAATATTTTTGTATAAGTAAGTCTTTTTCCCTTTTTCATGATCTTTTTGGAATACAGACCCAGTAGTTCTATTGCTGGATCAAAGGGTACACACACATCAATAGGCCTTTGGGCCTAGTTCCAAATTGATCTCTAGAATGTTTAGACCAGTTCAGAATTCTACCAATAGTGCAATAGTGTCCTAGTTTTCCAATATCTTCTCTAATATTTATCATTTTACTTTTCTGTCCATTAGATAATTTGAAAGGTGTTAGGCTGTATCTTTAGAATTGTTTTAATTTGCATTTTTCTAATCAACAATGATTTAGAGCATTTTAAAATATATAATTGTAGGTAGCTTTTATTTCTTCATCTGAAAGCTGTGTATTTGTAAACTTTGAACATTTGTCAATTAGGTAATGACCTATATTTGTATAAATTTGAGTCGCTTCTCTATATATTTGAGAAACAAAGCTTTTATCAGCTACAGCTGCTGTAAAAAATTTCCCCAGCTCTCTACTACTAATCTACCTTGCATTGGTTTTGTTTGTGCAAACCTTTTTAAATTTAATGTAATGAAAATCATCCATTTTGTATTTTATAATCTTTCATTTGTGACCACATTTGGTCATAAATTCTTCCCTTCTTCATAGATCTGAAAGGTAAGCTATTCTATGCTCCTCTAATTTGCTTATGGTATCACCTTTCATGAATAAATTGTGTTTCTATTTTGACCTTATCTTGGTATACAGGGTAAGATTTTGATCTGTGCCCACTTTCTGCCATACCATTTTGTAGTCTTCTCATCAGCTATTGTAAAATACTGAGTCCTACTTCTAAAATTTTGAGTCTAAAGTTATTTCCTACTGTGTATTATGTAGTTAATCCATTCCATAGGTCCATCACTCTATTTCTTAGCCAGTACCAGTATGGTTTGATGAGTACTATATATATATATTATAACATAGTTAGAGATGTGGTATGATTAGGCCATGTTCATATTTTTTTATTAATTCCCTTGATATTCTTGACTTTTTGTTCTTTCAGATGAATTTTGTTATTGTTTTTCTAACTTTATAAATTTTTGGTAGCTTAGTATGGCACTGAATAAGTAAATTAATTTATGTGGAATTGTCATTTTCATTGATCTGATTCTTCAACTAATTCAGGGCAATGAAGAGATGGAGGTGAAGAGACAAAGCATTGCATATATGGAGGATAATAGGTATGAAGGATGGTTAAATGGAGAAGAAATATGATGTTTGAGAAACTACAGAGATCAGTATGTCTTGATTGAAGATTGCTTCTATCTGCTCTATATGGCAGATGCAGTCAGATATAGCTATGAAATTGACTGATTTGTATTGATTGCATTTCTTTACTACAGGACTGGTAGAGTAAAATGGCACATAGAAAAATGATTTTGATGTTACTTGTAAGATATTTGACCACATGTTAAATTTTGTGCAAATAGATTGTCAAAATACAGAGACAGCGCTTCAGAGTATTGATCTCTCATCAAAATGCAAGATAAAGATGGTATCTACACTGTCAACACACTAGCTTGGGAGAATGTGTAGCAGGTAAGGCTTGTGAACAATAAAATAATTTTTCACCTAGTTTACAAGAGGGGCATCATGTTGACTTCTATATGCTTGAAATCTCTTATTTAGGTATGTGATAGATAGGCTCAGAAGAAACAACTTTTATATATCCTCCCTTATGGGGAAAGTAACCCTTATCTTATATTTGACAGGTTAGCCTTCAAGACAAAAAAAACTAGTTGTACAGAAGACTATCAAAATAGTGAATAGTGAGGAAGTCTATCTCTACAAGCCAAATACCAAACATAAATTAGAAAAATTACATATATTAAAATATGGCAGAAAATATGTGAGTAAACAAAGCTTTTAAAGTGAGAGATTTCTCAATTCAAATTAGAACACAAATAATTATTTTATTTTATATTTATTTTACCTAAGCAGAGTTCTCTCTTACTAGCATTTAGAACTGCAAAGCCTAGGAGATAAAGAATATATTAGGAACCAAATTTTGGACATTTCTAAGAATCATAAGGCTGAATCCCCCATTCAGAATACCCTTTTCCACCTTCCTTGAGTTACCCTCTTCATATTTCTTCAAGGAGTTCTTGGAACCAACTCAAGTATCTGTCTTATATAGGTAGTCAACAGCATAGTAAGCATACTCCCTTCACTTACTGTTGTGGTTAGTCCCTAGTTCTTGAAGAAGACCAACGACCTCTACTGGGTAATGTCTTTATTTGTTCCTGAATTGGATTTGAGTGAAACATTGCTGCACAAAGTGATCTGCCTCACTAGTAATACTCCTACTCCAAGCTTCTGAGGTTCATTGTTTTGATGGCTTAGAATGAGCCTAAGTAAAATTGCTTTCTATTCTGGTCAGAGAGGTTGATATTTTGTGATGGCAAATTGGTTCATGTTTTGTTTCAATTCTTTCCAAGCCTAAGTCATTAAACAGGCTTTGCCTCAGATAGACCTAGACCTGGGAAAGATTTTAATTTAGAAAGGCTAGGGTCATCCACTGTATGCTGGTCAATTACTAGTCTTCTTTCCTTATGTAGCAGCAAGGAAGTTTAGGCTTAGGTAGGACCTAGCTTAGATCAAATGCCATACAACTCATTGCTAAAGAAATAAATTCAACAAAACTTTACTAAGTGCTTATTATTTGCTATTTGCATGGTTTTATCTTAAATATTTGAGAAAACAAATATAAGTAAGTTCACAGCCCTTGTTCCCAAAGACATCAAAATGTAATTGCTTGATGGTGGTGGTAGAGGTCATAAAGTCAAATAAATAACCCAAGTACAAGAACAGTGTTTGGTTTTCTGCACCATTGCCCAAGATACCAGAATGATTGGAATTTGACTAGTGATGGAGTCAGGGCCAACTCTATCTAGATTGAAAAATTTTTCGTGTGAACATTTATACCATAGAATACATTATTTACCACATATCAGAACTTATTTTTATTGTTTTGTTGATTGTCTAGATAAGGAGTTGTAAATATGTGGCCTTGAGGCTCTATAGATCCTCAAGTGTGGCCCTTTGACTGAATCTAAAATTTTTTTCTGTGAAGTTTGGATTCAAAGAGCCACACCTGAGGAACTAGAGGGCCAAATGTGGCCTCAAGGCTGCAAGTTCACCATTCCTGGTCTAGACTTTGAAAAGGGTTAATAAAGTTCAACTTTACATGCCCATATTTTCCCTCAGAAAATCCAGTCATGAAAAATTTCCCAGTACACTCCTATATTCCTTTATAAACATTTGTTCAGCTAAGTGGAAGCAAAAGAGAAGGATCTAAGAAAGAAGTCATCACCAGAATGGAAGTCTGGGAAGTTTAGCATATTAAAAATGAAAATAATTACAAAGTGGGGTGGAGCCAAGCTGGCAGAGTAGAAACAGGGACTTGTCTTAGCTCTCCCCCAAAATTCTCAAAATACCTTTAGAAATGACTCTAAAAAATTCTAGAGCAGCAGAAGCCGCAAAATGACAGAATGAAACAGATTTTCAGCCAGAGACAATTTAGAAGGCCATCAGGAAGGGTCTGTAACATCAGGTTAAGTGTGAAGCACAGCCTAGCATGGGCCATGTTGGCATAGATGGGACCGAAGGAGGTCTCAGGGCACTCAACAACTGGCAGCTACTGTGGTTTTCTGACTTCTCAACCCACAAACACCAAAGATAGCTTCAAAGGTCAGTAGGAAGTCTCCCTTCCCTAGGTGATAGAGGAACATGGTCCAGACCCTGCCTCAGTCCTATGGCAGTGGTAGTCACTGCTGTCCTGGCTGTTTCTTTTGGAACTCTTGGCCTATGGACTATAGGGGAATTGAGTAGCTAATCTGGGTCACAGTCCTGATTGGAGGTCCTGGGGTGAGGAGGGTCACTGGCATGGAAGAACTGGTGGTGGCTGTTGAGAAGGAATCCTATTTTCACTTCCAGGGAAGAAAAACGTGCTTGTGGTTGTTCACAGACCAGAGTGTAGGTCAGGAGAGGAGAAAAACCTCTCCTGTGATCATATCACTTTGGAAGAACCAAGAATTTACAGGTCCCTAGAGATATTTCTGAAAATAACTGCACAAAACCCTAGAAATTTGGGGCAGTACACCCTCCACCTAACAAAGAGCTCAAAAGTCAAATAATTGGCTGGAAAAAAGACCAAAAAGGGGAAACATAGAACTATAGAAGGTTACTTTTTTGATGAAAATGCATTTTCTTATGAAGAGGAACATCAAAGCATACAACTGGAGGAAGATGAAAGCATACAACTGAGGGAAGACAGCAAGATCAAGATTCCTACATCCAATGCCTTCAAGAAAAATATTAAATGGTCTTAGGTCATGGAAGACCTCAGAAAGGATTTTGAAAATCTAGTAAGAGAAGTGGAGGAAAATTTGGGAAGAGACATGAGAATGATGCCAGAAAATCATGAAAAACATGTCAACAGCTTGCTAAAGAGGATTCAAAAAATGCTGAAGAAAATAACGCATTTGAAAATAAATTTATCCAAATGGCAAAAGAATTCCAAAAAACCAATGAGAAGAATGTCTTAAAAACCAGAATTGGCCAAATGGAAAAAAGGTCCAAAATCTCACTGAAGAAAATAATTTCTTAAAGTTAGAATGGAGTAGATGTAAGTTAATGACTTCATGAGAAATCAAGAAATTATAAAACAAAGCCAAAAGAATGAAAAATAGAAGACAATGGGAAATACCTCATTGGAAAAGCAACTGACTTGGAAAACAGATTCAGGAGAGACAATTTAAAAATTATTGGTCTACCTGAAAACCATGATCAAAAAAGAGGGCATACATCATCTTTCAAGAAATTATCAAGGAGAACTCCTCTGATATTCTAGAACCAGAGGGTAGTATAGAAATGGAAAGAATCCACTGATCACCTCCTGAAAGATATCCCATAAGGGATATACTATCTGGAATCTCAGTAGTCTGCAAGATCATGTCAACTTTGGAACTCAAAGCTTTTTAGTACTTCCTGTTCCTGGTGGTCCTTCTCCCCCTCTGATTGTGGAGGAGGGACAATGGGAGTTTGAACAGTGCAGAATTCCTCTCAGATCTTCCTTTTAAGAGGTGTATACAAGGCAGCCATCTCATACTTTCCCATCCAATTTCCCTCCATATCAGCTATCCTCCCCCATCTTTCAGCTTGTGTTTTACATTTTTCCCTATTATACTGTAAGTTCCTTGAGTACAGGGAAGTCTTTTGGTTTCTTTGTATACCTAGTACTTAACACTGTGCCTGACTCATAACCAATTTTTAATAAAAGTTATTTTATTGACTGAAAAGTAAGTTCAAATTTGGACATGTTGGACTTGAGATGCACATGGGGCATGTATTTAGCAATGGTCAATTGGTAGTTGGAGTTTCAACTATGTGACTTAGTAAAACAATGGTACTACTGGCAGAAATAAAAAAAAATTCAGAAGAAGCAGAGGTGAGATCTAAGATAAATTAAATTTTGGATTTGTGAATTTGAAGTATTACCAGTAAATCCAGGTAGTGGAATTACCAAATAGATAGTTTGAAATGTGGGTTGATGTTGAGAAGAAATATGATGACAGTTTGGGATATAGATTTGCAAGATAATTGTTTAGATACTATGGTGGAAAGTGTGAGTCTAAGTGAGAAAACAAAGTGAGTGAGTCAAAAAAGAGAAGAAAATATACTTGAGGATAAAACATTGGAGCATAACAATGTAACAGTTATTCAAAGCAATTCCAGAATGCATAGCAACTGTTTTTGCAACAGAGACTTATGGGGACATCTTGTAAAGTCTTATGCAAGAAAGAAGACAAAAGACAGAAATATGAAAGAAGAGTTTCAATGGGCAACTATGTTCTCTGTCTTAGAAAGGGACATGTGGGAGTGTGTTTCCCTTTCAGAGCTTTAAATCAGAGAGCCTATGAAAGCAACCAGAGATGCTGATGGAGGGGTTGCTGCTCAGGTACTGAATAAACTTAGTTCAATGAGAGTATCCTGCCCAAAGATCTCTCTTTCCACTGAGTCCTCTTAGTTTTAGAGGATTCTATGCAGTGTGTGCCACCCTGATGTCCAAGCAGGATATCCTGCTCTTGCAGTCAAAAATAATGTTAGCCATTTAAAATGAATTGATCTGGCAAAACCTCCTGTTTCTTTCCCCTTGAACTTTCAGTCTGAAGTGTTATTGATATTGTATGCTCCAATGCCAGATAAAAAGACTTCGTTTGTTGATGTTTGTTGGATGGTTATCTGGGAGTGATGGCGTCTGGGAGACAGTCTGGAATGAAAAGCTGAAAGACTCAGTGTCTGCTGCAGTGGTCAGAATTTGGTGGAAATGCTGCTGAATAATCATTTCTGATACCTCTACCCCTCACCTCCTACTCCTATATGATGATGTTTTGTTGTTAGAATAGCTTAGTCTTGTATTTACCTTGTATAGAGAAATAAAAGCAAAGAAAGTAATTTTCATCAGTCATATGTGATATATAATGTGATATATAATATATGATATATAATGATATATATGATGTATATATATATAATATAATGTGATATAATGTGTAATGTGTTATTTCTACAGCCTAAAATGCAAGCATGAAAGAGAAATGAGAAAAAGGATGGTGTAGCAGTGGTCTCTCCTAGTTTCCTACACCCCATTCCATACATAGGAACTTTACTACAAAAATTATAGTGTGTTCAAACTGCTAAGCCTTCATAAAAAGATCAGAAAGATGAAAGGAATCAGGGATGAAAAGGGAAAAAAAGAAAGTTTCAGGTCTTTACTCACTGGAAAAAAAATCATATCCATATCCTGAAGGAAGTAGAAAGAATATGATGGATTTGTAGGGAGCCATTTAATTTAACCACGAGAGGCAATAATTTCAGTGGAATTTTGGGAAGGGCTGAGCAGAAAGTGAATGGTAAGGAGTTATGAAAATTAATATAGAGTAATTTTTCACAAATTGATAAAAGCAAAATAGGTTATCAATTGTCATGCAGAAAATATAGTGTCTCAGAAGATAGAAAAAGTAACAAGTTCAACAACTTTACTCAATTTTAAACAACAAAAAGCTGATTGATGAACAGGATATAAAAGAATCATTCAGAGAAAATGATCAAGAACATTAGCGTAAAACTTTCTTTGGCCCCATATTTTCAACCTCCGGAAGCTTTAGAAGAACCTCAGAGGAAGGTTACTATGTCTTTCTCATGCCTTGTTTCTAATCCTGTTACACATGAGCTTCTAAAAATTTGTTCTCTATTGATTATTTAATCACTAGCCAAAATTAATCAGAATTTAGAAATCAGTATTGATTATGATGTTAAGAACAGCTAATAAAACTAAGTCTCCAAAACTCTGGGACACACTTTCCCACAGGAATTACAGAGTCCAGAGAAAAAATGGCTCAGGCATAGAAAGTATATATAAGGCCAAAGTTATTGGCCTTAACCCATATCTCCTGTTATCAGAAGTCTTTTTCCCCTTTATTGAGTTCTCATAAAATAAAGTAAGGAAGGAACATATGGGAAAGTTCATTGCTACACGATGAAGCTTGGTGCCTTTGTAGAATTCTGAGGCTGCCCTCATCTTCATTTTCTTCTTTTAAAGTTCAAAAGTGTGTAATCTACTCTTTTAGGAGGATGGGGGAAGGGGAAAGTAATAATTATAGTGAGATATAATAATGATATAAGAAACATAACATATATATAATATGTATCATATATAATAGCCTTAATATATTATACACGTATTTGAACAAATTTCTTACCTTCACATATGCCACCCACTGTATTTTCTCAGCATACAAGTCTGCCTGTTCAAGATGATCTAGAAGCTGTGAACTACTGGCATATCTTCATTGTCATTCATAAGCACCAAGGTATATCAAATTCTTTCATTTCAATCTATCTATCTATCTATCTATACACACTCCACTAAGATATATATATATATATATATATATATATTTGATAATTAATCAAGTATATATATAATTTGATAATTAATCAAGTATATATATATATATAATTTGATAATTAATCAAGTATATATCTGTATATTTGATTAGTTATCAAATAAGATATTTGTAAAAGCACTTACAATGTTAGCCTAGAGAATTCTGTGATTCTGTGTAGTGATAAATTCAGCTATACTTACACCAAGTTGTGATCTCATCAGTGTAGGTACTCCCTGCACAGGTGCAGATTGCAACCCTTTTTTTTTTACTTTACATCTTCCATGATTCTTTTCCATATATATACATGGAATTTAGAATATACTTTCCCCATAAAAGCAGTGTAATAATTGGTGGTCTTGGGTAGTTAAAATATTATTTCTAGTATTAGACTTGAATACTTCCATGACATCTGATCTTGTTGAGATAGGTGTTTCTTTCATTAATACAGATTGTATTTTAAACACAAATTCTTATATTGTGTAATTTTTCATATTATATATCATATTCTGTTCTGGGAGATGGGAATATAAATATCAAATTGATGTAGTCTCTACTCGTTACTAGATGCCTTTCTGTAAAATTTTTTGTTATGTTATTTAGTTGTTTATTTACCCATATATTCAGTTATTTATTTAATTACATTTTATGACTACAAATGCAATCTTTGGGTATTCCATCAGTTATCTCATTCTATCTATGTAGTCATCTTCTGATTTTATATTTTTCAAACATTATACTTAACCCAATTTATTTTATGTAAGCTGTTGGAATTAAGTCACATTGTGTGACTGTCTTTTGGGTCATTCATGGTTTTAATTAACTAAAGATTGTGGCCTCCCAAACTTTGCCACCATACAGGATTGTTTAGATTGTTGTCAAGTTTATCTGTATACAAATATTGGAATGTACCTGCCTCCCCTTTTGTTCCTAAATAGGACCCCTATTCATCAACTTCCTTAAGTATTGACCATCCCTATTCTTCTAGCATCTCCCTTATCCTTTACAAACCTTTGTATGTTACTTATTATGATTTGGTGAGTGAACCTATGTAAAGCCAATCACAGCAACACACCTGAGGACTGCTGCTATGAATGATTTCAAGAGTCTAATCACATAATATAATGAACTCTCTATTCAGCAAGAAACTAAAAATTGTTCAATAAAGTATAATATTTATCCAACATTCTTAAGCAAAACATATCATCTAATTCATATCTCATAGTAAAAGCAATATCCTTAGTCTATTCCAAGTATCTAAGTAAAGTCCTTTTTCAAAATTTCACACTGTAAGGGAATTGCCAACCCCCAAGCTCTTGGAGGGCATTCACTGGTCACGACCCAGGTAAACTGAGGGGAGACTGGTAAGGCATGAACAAGATGGCGCTGAGAGGAAGGGTTCTGCCCCTGTTTTGCTCAAGGCTATTTTTCCAGGCTTTTCAGAGAACAAAGAAGGCCAAAAATGTTTTTCTTTCTAGGGGCTACGTGTCCACCCTGGGCAGTCCTGGTCAAAGGTATATTACTTCCTTATAAGGGCTAACTAATTGCTGATAGATTCACTTAGGGCACTGGTGTCAGAAAAGAGATAAAAGCACCTCTCACTGCCTGAATAAACGGAGTTCTTACTATCTTGTCTCCCACCTCAGTCATTGCTTACCAGGGCTTATAGGCCTCTGCTGGTCAGATAACGCCTGTGGGCCTGAGAGATCAGGCCCAGACTCCCGGGTTCCTAACACCACACTATTCAACACTAGGTCGCAGTAAGAACAATCTTCTTAATCAATATCAAGGGTCCAAGTAAAGTCCACTATCATCTTTACTTGAGGTTGATTTCCAAACACCTAACTCCTCCTCCGTGAGCTCCTCTTCTGTGGGCTGACTACTCCCAGCTCTTTTCTGGTTTCACACAAAGGCAACTCTCTGCTCCTGCTCCTTGTCTCAGCTCACAGGAACTGTTCTGCTCCAGATTCTTCCCTGTTTCTAAGAAAACAAAGCTTATCAGGGCTATAACAATATTTATACACATTACCAGCCCCTTCATCTCAATTCTCTCATAAAGAGCAATAGACAAGGCTTCTCTCTGAGAAATCGACACAGACCAACAGACAGGGCTTCTGTCTGAGAGATCAACACAGAAAAGCAGACTAGGCTTCTGTCTGAGAAGTCAATAAAGATAAAGACAGAGCTTCAACATCACAAATATTCTTTCTGTTAGGTCTCCCCATAAACAACTTCCCCCAGTCCTCTCACAGTCACTTCTCTCTCCGCTCTGTTTCTGTCTCTTCTGTCTCAGTTCTGCTTATGACAGTTCCCTCTACTAAATATGTATATACATATATATATATATACACATATAATATGTGTATATATGTATATATACGTACACACACACATACACACAGACTGTTTCTTATCAAAGACTCTTGATTGATTCAAATGCAAGACTCCATCAAAGGCATTATGATTGGCTAAAACTCAAACAGTAAAAGATCCTACCTTGCTTGCCATTGCAACCTATACATTCTTTCCTTAATTTCAGATATAATTTACCTTGATTGAGACCAGGGACTTTTAAATTTTGGGGTTCATTAAAATGTTTTTTAAAGACTTTGATAATGGTACTTCAAATAACATTGGTATTGTTTGTAACTATGTATTTTATTTTGTGCATTTATAATATTCTAAAAAGAAGGACATAGGTTTCACCAGGTAACTACATGATACATGATACTCCCCAAAATTTTATAAATCCTTGCTTTAAAGTCTTGAATTCCAAAATCTTAGATTGAGTAGGTTCTCTTCACTTTCTTAGGCTTCAATTTCTTCTTTAACACGTTTTTCTACCTTTTCTACTTTATATATTGTTGTATTTCTTGGAGAAGCTGAAAATAATAACTCTTCAGTAGTTCTACTTTTTCTTTTTTTCTATGCATCTGCTTCAAAAATCTAGTTGTCCTTTTCTTATTTTGTCCAACCACACCTAAAGTTATTGTTTCATCGGGCCTTATCATTTTTTATAACCTTTGGTTATTCTGGGCTACTGAGTACTGATAATATTCTTCCATATTGATTTTCTGATATTGCATCCATCCTTGATATCTGCCTCTCCTTTTCTATTTCATATATGACCCCTCTAAATCTGACTTCAGTAGAAAACTTACTATTTAACCACACCAGTCTCCCCTTTTTATTCTTCTAGGATGTCTCTTGGGCATATATTGTCAGAAATATTTTTTGTAATTACCTATCTTTATTAAACTATCTTTCTATTTAATTTCTCTGTCCATAGAATCATAATCCCTCTGTAATTATGTTTTCTTAAAGTTTCAGGCATATTTTTATGTATTCCTGGATGATTAGGAAATATCATTAATGGTCTAACACCCTCAAATGTACGGTTATATGTGCGTAGATGAACATGTATACATATGAATAAATGTGGGAAGCAGAATCCCAATGACAGCTGCCTTAAAAAATTTGGGGATTTAAGATTCTGCTTCCCACATTTATTTATATGTATACATGCTCATATACACACATATAACTGCACATTTTTACACAAAATTCTACAAAGTGATAAAAGTCTTTAAACACTTGCAGTTATCACATAAAAAATTATTTTTAATAAAGGTGGAAGGTGTTTAGTCATAAATAAATTATGCATAACTTGAGTAAGAATTTTATAAAACAAACAACTTATTTGTAGCTAGGACATGAACTGAACACATGAACTGTTAGCCTGTTTTCCAATTATACAATAACTTTTGCCTAGCTAGGCTAAATCATGTATAAATAAACCATTTATATTATTCAAATTAGATTATAGTCAGTTACTATATTTTACATTATTATAACTTTGAACGGTGCTAATTGAATAACTATTACAATTTCAAATGATTCCACATTCATACTAATTGGGACTGGGCAGTATAATGGATTTTATTTTAATTATTACATTTTTCATTACTTCTGCTATTAATTACTTTTCTCTATGCTTTATCCATTCTTGTCAACATGAGTCAGTAGACGCCAAATCTGGAAATTGGGTCATACTGATAAATATAAGGTAGAAGCAAGAAATAATAAGTGGAAAATTGTTCAGTATTTTTATTTATTTTTAAAACATCAAGCATTTGTTTTTCTTTCTCACATCCTTCCTTCCCTAAATTAAAAGAAAATAATAAAAAATAATAGCTTTATAAGAAATACAATACTATTTGAGAAGGGTAGTGTAAGCAATGTAAATTCTTAGCACAGATATTGGACTAAATCTGGATCTTCTGATAAACTCAGCAAAGATATCAATTCTTGGTGGATGAGCCAGGATCAGTGGTTGTATGCTCAGACTAACATGGAGAAAAATGTAAGGGAACAGTCTTACTAGAAGGGTTAGGATCAGCATCTAGGGACTCAAACTGAACATGATGAAGAAATGTAGTGAGGAATATTGGCAGTAAACCTGAGAATGATGTCCTAGAATTCATTTAATAGAGCCACACAAAAGCATAGCTAGGGAATGACCAATGATCCTAGGACAGGATATGTCTGGTTTTTGTTCTGTCCTGAATTTCAATAACTTCCTTGATATGAAAGACTTTCAGATGTGTGTTGTTGGTCCCAAGATAGATATTCAAAGCTCTCAGGTTCTCACATCTGAAGATAGTAGTCCTTAGGAAAGGGTCTAAACTATGTGGTGAATTCTAAAAATGTGTAACCTATTTATTCGAGTATGAAATCTTAAACCATATCTGCTTTAGAATTTCTAATGTGGAAGGAAAGGTCACACGTACTTCTCTGATTGTACTAGCTACATATTGGGGTCAGTGGGCACCCACTAGTCTTCAAAGTGTTCCTGTTGTTATTCAAAACTCTCACATCTCTTCAACATTCCCCACGCAAAAATAATGGATCCATTCTTGTAGTAAAGGCATTGGCAGCATCAATGAAGACTGGAAGCTTATTCTTTTGAGTTTTGCTATTTTCCTGGCACCTATAAATGGCATGGATGATGATGTTAGTGGTGATAAAAATAAAGAGTGTGACAGCAAACCCTGACATTGACATCGTACTTTAAGGGTGACAAGGTATTATTTCTCATGATGATGCTATGAAGTATCTAATGCAAACATGAAAAGGAAACCAAAACTCAGATTGCTATTTGTTCATCATTATATGTGCCAAGGCTTGCATTTGAACCCTATTCCACAGGCTCTACATGAGTGCTCTGCCTATACTAGATACAAAAATGTATTGCTCTTTTGAATATAAGAATGAGGTTTATAAGAGAGAAAATATCTGTGTCCCTAAGACTTGTGAAACCAAGACGGCAAGTAGGTTTTCTCAGGTATATTGGTAGGTAGTATTTATGTGTATACATGAATATTTTTTTAAATATTTACTCATATATTTTATAATGGTTAACATTAATAGATATCTAGCTGAGGTTAAGGGTTTTCTATATTTGTAGCATGCACAAAGTAAGGCATGTTGTATGGAAATGATAAATAAAACAAAAAAGAAAAGGAAATGGAATAATGAGTTAAATAAATGACTTATCAGTTAGGAAGAGCTCAAATGAAGTCTCCTCTTCTACACATAATATCTTTGTTACCCTTTGGCAAATCATTTTACTTTTTAGGATTCCTAAAGTAGCTCTTTCATAAGATGCCAAATAGTTGCTGATTTAAATTGGCTATCTTGGACAAGTTCATTAAAGTTCTGAAGTTAAAAGACACTATATTTTCAATGGAGATATTGAAACTCTAAAGCAGAAGGGGAAAAACATGTCTGAACTTTAAATTTTATGTAGCTAAAAATTTCCTTTTCCAAATCACATCTTAAAAACTCAATATTCAATTGATTTATGTGCATAAATGCACGAGCAGATAAATTGCAGTAGTGTTTTGAATTATACTTCTTTCCCCTAGTTTTCATATACCTTAAAATTCCAAATATTTGCATTCACGTTTATGCCACATTTACTAGAATGACTTTAAGAGAAAGAATTCAACTTGAACAGGTACATGCAGCGCTCTAGTGGTTGTTCCTTGTAAGTGCATATGATTCTTGCTAAATGAAAGAGAATAGACATTTTTGACAATGGTGAATAACTCTGAATATGGTCAATAAGGAATATGATCAGGGTGAATGGTTTATCCTTATTCTATTACTGCCATCCTTTCAAATAAATATAGACCTGATAGCTTATTTCCTATCTTACTTCAGAATAACTTCTTTCCTTTAGAGTGACATACATAACCCTGCAAGTGCTAAGAAATCTAAAATGTGAGAACATGAAGGTGAGGGGTGTTAGAATAACACAATGCATAAGAAGGTTGTCATCTCGAAAGATTTCATGGTGGGGATTATTGAGTATAATTTTCAGGAAGGATGAAAACATATGTTCCCTTTTTTAAAATCATAATAGTGTGGATAAAGAAGTAAAAAAAAAAGTACAAGTTTACATTCTTGACAAATAGTCTTATCTGGCTTTAGTCAAAGCACAAGGTTGAGTACAACAGAGAGGGAAGAGATCATTTTCAGGAAGAGAAGTGAGCTTAGGGAACACCTTAAAGTGCAGGATCAGGAGTTTTAATTTGACATGAGATATGAGCCACTTTGCGGTACTGAGAAATGTGGTGACAAGGGCAATAAATATACTTCTTCCTTCTAGGTTGGATTGGTGGAGGTCTCTGAGAGGTGGGGTGTGAAAGAAGAGGTGAGAAGAGGAGGAACAGTGCAGAAGAGATAAAAAGAGTAGTCCATGGACTTAATGGCTAAAGGCTGGTCAAGTGTTATAGAAATGGAGATGGAGGTGCAACTTGCTTAAAAATTGCAGAAGAATTTAGAGAGTTACAGTCCAGAGGCAGAGTTGAGTTAGTAACAACAGTAGATCACTGGACCTGGAGTCAGGAAGAACTAACTCAGTCCAAATATGGTCTCAGAGACTTACTAGCTGTGTGACCCAACACAAGTCATTAGCCTCAGTCTGCCTCATTTTCCTCAACTATAACATAGGGATCCTAAGAGCACCTACCTTACAGAGTTGTTGTGAGAGACAAATGGCCTATAGTAGGTGCTTAACTGGCAGCTATATGGCTCAGGGGATAGAGTACAGGGCCTGGAGTCAGAAAAACTCATCCTCCTGAGTTCAAATCTAGCCTCAGACACTTACTAACTGTGTTATCCTGGGCAGATCACTTAACCCTGTTTACCTCAGTTTCCTCATTTGTCAAACGAGCTGGAGAAGAGTTTATCGAAAAAGTGCTCCAGTATCTTTGCCAAGAAAACCGAGAATGGGGTCACAGAGTCCAAAATAAATGAAAACCTGAAAAACTATTAATGCTTGTTCCTTCCCCCATTTCTGAATGACAAAGTTAAAGCCTAGATACAGAACTGACAGTAATCACTTCTTCAGATTCATTGAATTCAGAGTTGTAAGTGAGGTCAAAGTTCATATGCTCCAAACTTTTTGTTTTACAGATGGAGAAACTGAGTCTTTGAGACATTAGTAAAGTTCACACTAGGAAAAAACAGAACATCTTGAATTTGAACAATAGTCTTTTTACTCCAAATTGAATGTTCATTTTTTTATTATTAATAAATTTATTTCTTTAACTTTTTACATTTATTTTCACAAATTTTAGGTTCCAAAATTTTATCCCCATTTGTCTCCTCCCCCCACCCCAATACACTGAGCATTCTAATTTCCCCTATCACCAATCTGACCTCGCTTCTATCATCCCTCCCTTCCCTTGTCCCCATCTTCTCTTTTGTCCTGTAGGGCCAGATAACTTTCTATTCCCCATTACCTGTATTTCTTATTTCCTAGTAGCAAGAACAACACTTGACAGTTGTTCCTAAAACTTTGAGTTCCAACTTCGCCCCATCCCTCCCTCCCCACTCATTCCATTTGGGAAGGAAAGCAATTCAATATAGGCCATATCTGTGTAGTTTTGCAAATGACTTCCATAATAGTCGTGTTGTGTAAGACTAACTGTATTTCCCTCCATCCCATCCTGCCCCTCATTGCTTCTATTCTCTCTTTTTATCCTGTCCCTCCCCAAGAGTGTTG
>CM053770.1:344817195-344832536 GCA_028658325.1 Potorous gilbertii
CAGCTCTGGTCTTTTCATCAAGAATGCTTGAAAGTCCTCAATTTCATTGAAAGACTATATTTTCCCCTGAAGTATTATACTCAGTTTTGCTGGGTAGGTGATTCTTGGTTTTAGTCTTAGTTCCTTTGACTTCTGGAATATCCTATTCCATGCCCCTCAAACCCTTAATGTAGAAGCTGCTAGATCTTGTGTTATCCTGATTGTATTTCCACAATACTTTAATTGTTTCTTTCTAGTTGCTTGCAATATTTTCTCCTTGACCTGGGAATTCTGGAATTTGGCCACAATGTTCCTAGGACTTTCCCTTTTTGGGTGTCTTTCAGGTGGTGATTGGTGGATTCCTTAAATACTTATTTTTTCCCTCTGGTTCTAGAATGTCAGGGCAATTTTCCTTGATAATTTCATGAAAGATGATGTCCAGGCTCTTTTTTTGATCATGGCTTTCAGGTAGTCCTGTAATTTTTAAATTGTCTCTCCTGGATCTATTTTCCAGGTCAGTTGTTTTTCCAATGAGATATTTCATATTCTCTTCCATTTTTTCATTCTTTTGGTTTTGTTTTGTGATTTCTTCGTTTCTCAGAAAGTCATTAGCCTCCATCTGTTCCATTCTAATTTTGAGAGAACTATTTTCTTCAGTGAGCTTTTGAACCTCCTTTTCCCTTTGACTAATTCTACTTTTGAAAGCATTCTTCTCCTCATTGGCTTTTTGAACCTCTTTTGCCAATTGAGTTAGCTTATTTTTCAAAGTGTTATTTTCTTCAGCTTTTTTTGGGTTTCTTTTAGCAAGGTCTTGTCCCATTTTTCATGCTTTTCTTGCATCTCTCTCATTTCTCTTCCCAGTTTTTCCTCCACCTGTCTAACTTGATTTTCAAAATCCTTTTTGAGCTCTTCCATGGCCTGAGCCCATTGAATATTTATTTTGGATATTTGGGATACAGAAGCCTTGACTTCTATGTTTTTCCTTGATGGTAAGCATTTTTCTTCCTCATCAGAAAAGAAAGGAGGAAATATCTGTTCCCCAAGAAAGTAACCTTCTATAGTCTTACTTTTTTTCCCTTTTCTGGACATTTTTCCAGCCATTATTTGACTTCTGACATTCCTTTCCACACCCACCTCACCTCCAGATTCACCCAGCTAGTACTTGGGGGCTGAGATTCAAATACTGCTCCCCAGCCTCAGGACTTTCAGTGGCGGTGGGGCTGCTATTCAATGTAAGATTAAATTCAGGTGCTCAGGTGGGGACAGGGCTGCAGCACACTGCTCAGTTCCCTCAGGGGGTTTATGCAGAGACCTTCAACAATGTATCTGGGCTCCTGCCTGCTTTGGGAGCCCTGTCAGCTCCTGCCTCCCGAGGGGGCCTGACTTATGGAGACACCCTGCTCCCCTCTCAGCCAGCCAAATAGGCCCTCTCACTGAACTTTGTGCCCTTGGGCAGAGAGAACCACACGGCTGCTGGAGATTCTGTCCCAGAAGCCATCCGGATCCCAGGGCCACATGGCCAGGGCAGGGCTGGGCTCCACTCAGGCCCCGGTGTGTGACGGACCCCCGGTGTCTGTTTTTCTGGTCTTTCTGGAACAGAAATCTCTTCCACTCCATCATTTCAGGGCTTCCTCTGCTCCAGAACTTGTCAGGAGTTCCTCCTTACAGGTACTTCATAGGCTGTGGGTTGAGGAGCTAGCTTATGTGTGTCATTCTACTCTACCATCTTGGCTCCTCTCAATGTTCATTTTAACATATGATATGGCTTCAGTCTCAATTTTATTTCTGATGCTAGTTAATGTTTCTAAATTTTGATTTTGTATCATGCTTGAAGCAGTGCTTCAAAGTGAATGAATTCCTAGGCTTCAAATCAGGAAAACTTGAATTCAAATGCTAACATTCCATCTCACAGTTCTGTGCTTTTTCAGTGGTTATTAACCATGCCTGGCATACTTTCCTCCTTTTGGATTCTTTCTCGATTCAGTTCAAATTCCACATTCTTCAAGAAGTCTTTCCTTCCCCCATTAGTAGTGCCTTCCTTCTGAGATTATACTGTACAAATGGGAGTAACTTCAAGAAGGTGGGATTTGAGATGAATTTGAATTCATAAAAATGAATTCAAGTTGAATTTGATTGAATTTAATTACCTCTAATTTATACTGTTTATGATATATCAATATATATGTAAATATATCATATGCATATATGAATATAGCATATATGGTGTAGGCATTTTCTTGATTTATATTATATACATATTCTATACAGTGTAAGTGGGATATGTGAGTGTATATATTTATATTTACATAATTGTTTACATGTTGTCTCTTCCGTTAAAATGTGATCTCGAGGGCAGGGACCATGTCTTGGCCTTTTTTTGTATTCTCAGCACTTAGCACAATTCCTGGCACAAAGAAAGCATTAACAAAAACTTTTTGACTAAGGGACCTATTAGGTAAGTCTTTTAACCTCTATCCATCTCAGGGAAAATCCCTAGATATTAGAAACTAAGTCACACAAATTGAAATTTGCATCTCTGTGAAATAAATTTCTCATGCTGACAAAAATCACAACTAAGGCTTTATCATAATTACAATAAGGAGGACATGGTATTATTAGCTTCCAAGTCTCTTTTTTTTAAAACCAATGACTAATTTAAAATTTTTTAGATAAAACACAAAGAATAAATATTTTAATGGCACATTTTTGTAATTGTTATTAGTAACTTTTTTATCACCAATATTTTCTAATATAATATTTGTGTATACATATATACTCCTTATATGGACTTATATATTCTTTTCTTTTCAAAGGAATTATATTTTATATCAAATAATAAACACGAGGAAAAAAAAAACTTTTGCCTAAAATAAAAAGCAGTGTTCCTTATCCGTATCCCTCCTAGATATTGAAAAAAAAATGTGGAAGAATTATAAACAAATATTCAATGTGATAAAAAAAATAGTATGGTCAAATTATTTTGATGATAGAGTATCATAAAGAATTCTTTCTTCTGGGATGTAGTTGGTGAATTCAGCTTATCTGGTGATCTGTGGTTGGTGAGGAAAGGTCTCATTCACAGCACATTTGAAGAAAGAGAAACACATACCACTAGGGATGAAATGAATTAGAATCCATAGTAAAAATGATCTTAGATATCCAGCAGGAACCAGACCCTGGACAAACAGCTAAAGGGAATACTGTAGCAGTAAAGAATGACAAACCACGCATGATAAAGTTCATGGAAATGATGGGCCAAGCCCTTCTGTAGTTGGGTGATAGGCAAAGCATCCCCCTCTGATTTTCCAGTTAAGCTTTTTTGACATGAGAACAGACATTAAATTAGCTTATGAATTATTTGACTTTCTTCGGAAAGTTGGAATTTACATATATCATGTAAGGCCAGGTATCAATGAATGTGAAATTAGCTCTTTTTGTTAAAATGCAAAAGTGAGATCTAATGTATGGGAGTGCTTTTGATAATAACTCTTCCTCCGAGATCTGTGAGATATTTGATCAGATGGCTTTTACTTTTGGGAAAAGTTCTTTAGCTGCTACTTCTGAATGAGAAAGATGAGGCATGGCTGAGTTGGGCTAACAAGTGGGTTATATTTTCTCCAGATGCATCTGGGAATTTTGAATATAGGGCACAGGGGTGTTATTTCGGGGATATGGTGATCTATTTGATGCACAAATCAAACTTCATGAAGGAGTGAATCTTTTGTTAGTGATAACTGCCAGGAATTTGGAAAGGTTTAAGAACTCAGTATTCTGTGTGGGTGAGAGTGTGTTCAGGTCTACTCTTATCATAAAAATTTTATAATAATCAAATTGGTGTATTCTAGCACTACAGGTATTACTTTTTAGAAGATGTTACACACAGCTGTGATAAAATGTTAAGATCAAATAACTATAGCTAGGAGGACATAGAAGTCATGTTGTATAAGCCCCTCACTTTATAAGTGAGGCCCAGAGAGGTTAAATAACTTGTCAAAGGTCACACAGGCAATAAGTAGAAATGCAGTGCCATGATTTAAACTTAGGATTTTAAATTCAATGTCTTTATACCACTCCTTGATGCTACTTACGTCTCATTAATTCAGTGGAAATTCTGGCCTCATTCCAGAATTTGACAAATATCAAGAGATATTTGGTCAGGGGGTTAATTGTAATTGTTTCAAATGGCATATTCTTTTGAATAGTCAATACTGGATGAAGAAGCTGTTAATATTACCCTTACGTTGCTCTTACTAAGAACCCCAAACATGTAGATGACCATGTTCTTCTCCTCTAGAATTTTACTTTCTGCACGGGTGTGAAACTTATAATTGACTTTTGTAGCAACTTATATTTCTCAAAGTCCCAAATCTGCTACATAATCTGAATATAAACCTCATTCAAATCTTAACATCTGTTCCCCACTAATGAAGTTAATGTCAGGTATATTTCAGGTTTGTTTAGTGTCTTACATAGTGTTTTGTACTTTCTAAGCACTTTAGAATAATTACTTAGTGAATCCACCCAATATCTCCATGAGGTAAGTCTAATTATTAGTACTTATATAGTGTTTCCAGCTGCAGAGCTTTTAATAAGCATCACCCAATTAGTTCTGACAACACTCTTGAGGGCAAGGTATTACCCCCACTTTGTATTAAAAGTAAAATATTTCTGTGAAGTAGAAGGGATCAGGTAATTTTATTGTCTTTTTCTTTTCAGGTTGAGAAATTCAGGAAAAGAAATGTGAAGAAAATGAGCTAGTTTCACCAAAAGATATTAAGTAATATAGAAATATCATCATGATCTCCTGAGTTCAAAATTCATCTTTTATCCATTTGTCTCTAGGTTCCCCCATCATAAGTTCACTGCAAATTATATATAAACTGTATAGTACTTAATGAGAGGCATGGGGCTTTTAAATTTACACATGTGAAGACAAATTTAAAGAAAGAATTGAACAGTTATTTCAGTGCCATCTCACTATTCCAAGGCCATCATCACCCCAGATTCATGTTGTGGGGACCAGAAATCATGTTGAATGAAATTGACCTTCTTTTCTCAGAAATTCTCCCCATGTTCTACTGGGTGTTACTCATAAAAGCAAAATCAAGCTATTTACAAAGCAATTTCCAGGGAGTCACAAGTCTACCAAAAAGTGCTTACCTAATAGATTGAGAGTTCTAAAGGACACAGTGGGTGTGTGAGGAAGAGTGATTTAAGAACAGCAAGGCATGGAGGTGACCTGCATGGCTATGAGGATACAGAGAATGATGTTCAGAAAAGAGAGTCTGGGCAAAGAAGTGGATCCATTGAGAACTATAGGTTGATGTTTCCTTCACAGTAGTAAAGGTGATTTGATATGTTTATTAATCCCTTTAAAACTACAAAGACCAAGGGATACAGAGGTAGACATACACTTCATACTTTTATACATTTACCATAGTCTTAACTAACTCTACATCTCCTAAAAGTTTTGCATAGTTGCCTTGCATAAAACAGGCATTTGACAAACATTTCTTTCTATCACTGGGAGATTTTCTAGTATTCTAAAGGGTCATGCACCAAGGAACACCTATGGGTTGAATTTTCAAAAAGAGCAAAGGGAAATTAATGAACCTATTAGCCTGTGCTTGAAGATAGTTTGCATTCCTCCACCTCTGTCTACTCTTATTCTTGCTAAATAATTACATACATGTGTTTCAACTCAGACAGCATGAATTTTAGGTACTCCACTAACCATCCTTAAATCTCATGGATATTTAGAAAGTTGATTAGGGAGCAAACTGATAAATACCAAAATGACTCCAATTTTATTAGTTAAAGTGCTCCAGAGAGAGAGATAACTTTGTACTGCTCATTCAAATAAGATGGCATGACTCCAAGGGAAGATAAAAAAAAAATTCAGGAGATTCAAATAAACCTGCTGCAATATCATCATAGGTCAACATAAAGACTAGAGGTGAGAGTTCAGATTTTGTAAGTGAGACAGGGAAAGTATTTCTTCTACTGAGGGGAAAAAGATCAGAATAGATGCAGGACATAATCAACCCATAACATTTATTAAGCACCTACTGCATGCAAGGCACTGTGCTAAATTCTTAGCGATACAAAAAAAAGGGTGAAAGGAAGTTCCTGCCCTTTAGTATATATATATATCTAGATATATATATCTAGATATCTAGATATATAGCTACACAAAGCAAGCTATCTACAGGATAAATAAGAAACAATTAAAATAGGGAAAGCACTGTCAGGAGGAGGGGTTAGGCAAATACCGTGGGGTCTAGGATTAGGTGGGAAGGCTATTCTCAAAGGAAAAAAGAGAAAGCTTACAAGAATGTTCTACAAGAGAATTTCATCTGTGTTGTTAATGGCTTTCACTCACAATGCCTCAAAGAAATAAATATCCAAGAATTTTCCCAAGAGCATGGTGGTATGAGGTCATACTGACTCAGGAGAGCCAATTGTTTAATTTTCTGTGTGGGAATTTACACTTTGGGAATGAACAAATGCTACAAATCAGGACTTGAAATAATATATTGTTGACTTCTAGACTTAAGGAAGGAATTGAGAAATGTTAATAATTTAGATTAAACTTAAAATTATGTCAAGCTTATATGTACTTTATAAATCAGAAAAACAATTATTAAATATTTAACAGCACACCACTGATTTTGACCTACTATTCTCCAGTGTCTAAATACAGATTGAGTTGATATGAAGAAAAGGATCCATAGGATGGTATTTAAGCTATGCTAGGCAAGCCAATATGTATATAGACTTTACTCAAGTGAATACATAAAACCTATACTTCAGATATTCATCTTCCTAATGTTTTGCTATTTCTGTCTCTTTTTTTACTTTATAGTAAAAGTTTCTTTTGAACTATCTGAATCTTTGTACCATGATTCCCACATACAGATTTTATGTTGTTTTGCCCAATGACATTTCCATCAGTATTTAAATATGTATTCATATCATAATCTGATGATATCTGATATCCAAGAATTCAGCCCTTTACCACCTAAATATATCATGGGATCATACCTTTTTCATTCATAGTAGTATCAATGTGGTTCCATTTGATTCATCTTTTACCTAAACTCACGACTTCATGTAATCGATGTTGCATTTTAGTACTGTATTTGGAGAGAGGAAGACTTGGGGTTGATATTCTTGCTAGCTATGTAATCCCAGAAAAATCACTTAATCCTTGAATTTCAGCATATCCATATGTACATTGAGTTTAATAATGGTAACTCCCTAACAAAGCTGTTTCATGGCTCAAATAAAATAATATATGTAAAGTGCTCTGAAAATCTTCATAGGATATGAATATGAATAAATTTTTGACTTAGGAACTTTATAAAATGTGAATCAACAAGAGATTTTATTAAAGTTAAAATAAACAAACCTCCATTTGAAAATGCAATGGAAAAGCAAATCAATGAGTTAATACTGGAAAAAGTTTTGTTGAATTGAGTTGTCTTGTTATTAGGTTGTTTTAATTTAAATCTCAATTTAAATTAAATATTATTTAAATTTATTAAAACAGTTTATTTCCCTGCACTTGCTATAACTGAAAAATACTGTGAATTTAAATTGCTTCTGTTAGATTTTAATAAACACTTTCAAAGGTTTAATGACTACATCTAGAGTAAAATTCCAAATGAATGATTCATGATTCTTAGAATAGTATAGTAAAACCTTGTTACAAAAAATAAGAAAAACAACATCTGATGAAATTTAATCAAATTTTTAAGCATTTCATTTTTGTGAGAGGGAGCTGAATTATAAGAGAATAAGCTTACATTGATGATTCATTTTTAAATCAACAACTTAGAGAACTATAATGGTTACTCAGGACCCAGGCAAATATCTTACACTTCCTACATTTATACATCATCAAGATATCTGACACTCAGGAAGAGGAATGGGAAACATTAATTTTAAGACCATTAGCCATCAAATTAGTTTAAATTGCATACACTGTACCTTATTTACTAAGACAGGAAAATGAACTTTATAGAATTGCAATAGAATTAGAATAGGAAATACAGTGGAAGAATTTGGTGGCAAGTCTTTGTGAACAAAGCTAATTCTGCTTCCAGGTGACTGGCCTTCAGATCCCTGAGGGCAGTTATTATAATTGCCTTAATTATTCTGTCTTCATTTGTAGTAATCCCCAGTTTCTTCAAATATTCCTTATATGATCTGAGTTGAGATTTGATTACCATGCTTTAAAACTTGTAGATATTTAGAAAAATAAATCTAATGTATCTTTGGTTATTGACTGATTTAGTGAAAATTTACTATATATCTAGTAAGTTAATAAATGTACCACTATTTCAGTATATTATTTTGTAAGTCATTCTACCCACCATTAAAACTATTGACTTTTTAGTTCATAGTCTATCATTGAATCAAAACTTCTTACTAGAATCTGGAAAGACTTATATGAGTACAAAGTAACAGAAATACTGTATCATGACCAGCTGTGAATGACTTAGCTATTCTTAGCAAAATAAGAATCCAAGACAACTCTGAAGGGCTTATGATGAAAAATACTATCTATCCTCAGATAAAGAGTATGAAGGTATCTAAATGCGGAGGGAAGCATACATTTTTATTTCCTTTATTTTTCTTGAGTTTTCATTTTGACTATGTTTTTGTAACATCACATAAAATAGGAACGTTTACTGTTCTTATTTTAGTATAATCAGGAAAAATAATGCCTCAATGTGATAGAGGAAGATCTTTCCCACCCACTGCTGGGCCAGGGAAGATTTGTAGGAAGATCTATGTCTTTTATTAATTAGCCACTGGTTCTCCAGGCATATGATGCCCTCTGCCTTTAAAAAAATGTTTAAAGACTGAAGTGCAGTTTTATTTTGGGGCTTACTGAGTAGAAGTGTTCATTTGACCAGACAAAGACTCTGGGAAGTCGCTAAGGACCCCTACATCCAGCTTTGAGAACAGATATGTTGGTGCTTCCCTCTATGGTTACTATAGTCACTTAGTTTGACCTGTCTGTTGAATTATGATCAGACAGAAGAAACTATGTCTGTTGACATTTTTATTTCTTCATATTTTCTTTGAAGTTCAGGGTACTGATTCCTGTGAAATAAGTGAATGATATATTTATGTGCTTGGTTAAAGGAATGATACATGTGCTTGATTAAAGTGATTGTTAATCCTTCAAAAGTTGCCTTTTCTTTGATGAAAGCAGATCTAAGAACCTGTGATAGCAAGTTCCCCTGTGCATGCTGAGTGTTTACTGATACAGTTTTCTTTCGCAATATGACTATTACAGAAATGTTTTGCATGACTACACATGTATAAAATATGTCAAATTGCTTGCCTTCTCAATGAGTGGTGTGGGGAAGGAGAAAGGAAGAGAATTTGGAAGTCAAAGTTTGAAAAACAAATGTTAAGAATTGTTTTTACAAGTCACTGAGTAAAAAGAAAATACTGAAATAATAAGGAAAAAGCTTATAACTAACTTTGAGAACTTTGAGCATACTTATTCTCTCTTTGAAACTTTTAATAAATATACCTTTTAATAAATATAAACTAATTCTGTCATTTTATGATGAGTTGACATGTACTTTCCCTTATTAGAGTGATTCACATTGTAGAGAGAGCTAAAAGATATTGGGTAAAAAGCATTTCCAATGGCATTGTTTATATAGTGCTATTAAATAGCTTATTATTTCCTTTTATCAGGGAATCCTTGGTCTATTGGCAATTTCCACATACTAGTAGGCATCCATCCTTTCACAGCTTCTCATATTCTCAAGTTTTTGTGTGTTTTGTTTTATTTTTCCTATGAAGATTCTAACAGGTATCCCTAGGGTTTTATTGTTCTTTAGGCAATCTCTTTATACCTTGGGTCCTTCTGCTTTTCCAGTATAGAACTGGTGAAGTTCTCAAGGTTTTCCTACATAAGTAACCCCCTATGACCTTTAGAGAATATCTAATAATAATTATGTATTTACATTTGGCTCTATAAATGAAAGGATTCAGGAAAGGAGGGACTTTTCAGGACCTGAATAATGTGTCTTCCAATGTACAAACAATAATCTTATTGAAATAGTGTAGGTTTGATAGAGTAACAACTATAGTTTAAATGTCTACAATACTAAATGCCAATCAAAAAGAGAGACAAGAAATAGTATGTCTAAGAAAGAAAAAAGTATGTCACTACTTAAGTTTCAGAGTGATCCAGTGGAGATGTAAACTGAGATCAGAATAGAATTCAGTGCAACAAGATGTCCAAATTGATGTGAACTTGGACAAAGTATCTGTAAAAAATTTGACATTCTTAGCACAATGAGTATATCAGCATATTTTTGGACTCTTTCATGTAATACTAACTGTCCTTTTGTTTTGTCTCTGATGGAACTTCAGCTGGGGAAAGTTGAGGATAAGCCTCTGATAGCATCACCCACTCTGGATAAATCAAGACAAAACCAAACTGTGACTACATGGAAGCATGGCAACTTATAGTACTTTACCTGCTGAGTCTTTCAAAGTCAAGTAGTGATGTAAGGGAATTTTTAACGGAAAAAAACTGTTGTTTTCTTAAAATTTATTTTTCAAGCAATACTCCTTAACACAGAGAGAGAACCATGGATAAAACAGACAGAGGCAGGGCTAATCCTAAAATGTAATTGTGATCTCTCTGTCTGTCTATATCCGTCTATCTATCTATCTGTATGTATGAATATAGATTGATACAACTACATATGCATATGTATATATGTATACACACACATATATATTTATGAATATACATTTGATAGGGTATTTTATAAAGTGGTTAGATATGGAATTATGTAAAGAAATACAGAATGATGAGGGTAGAGGACAGGCTTTGGATTTAGGTAACATTGGGTTCAGGTCCTGCTTCTAAAACGTAATGGTTATGTAACTCTGAACTTCTTCTCAGTGCCAATCTGAATAGATGAGTGATATTACTCAGCCAGAGCTCCTCACACTGATTAAATCACAGGTTTAGTAACATATGTAATATGTTGGTTTTATATGCATATGGTATATATACAGAGAGAAAGGGAGACTTGTATGTAAGTATATGTGTATATAACACACATATAAATGTTTGCTTGTTTCTTTAATAACTTCATAAATTGTTTATTTGTTGCTACTTGGCCATTATTCTCTCAAAATATTTTCTTTGAAATATTTAATAGGAAACTTTGAACATAAAATAATGTACAACACCCTACAATTCAGTTAGCACACTTTTGTCAAATGTCCCTTACAAAAGCCTAGATACTTTTGAGAGTCTAAATATATTGCCACTTACAAGTACAGGAAAAAAAGTGAAAAGGCTTTATGAAGAAACAGCAAGCCTACCATTGTCAGCCAGTTCATGCTGTGGCAAATTTCTCTGGTCCAAGAATCAAAGGCAGGAATAAGTGATGAGAGCACTCTTACTGAATTTGTTGGGATGGCAAACTGAGCTATATACTTAGGGTTTCATAATTGTAAAGAACTTCTAAAGGTGGAAAATACAGAATGACATCAGGTATTTGGAGAGAAACTGCATCTAGGATTATATCACTCACTCAAGACATTGGCAAGGCCTCTGTACAATGCCCCTTGCTTCACACCTGTTTTGGATTCCTCCATCATCTGAAGTTCATTTTAATAAATGATCTGTATTTAGAAAGACTAACAATCAAGAGGAAAATGAAATTAGGGAAGATTATTTTCATCTAAGTAAAATTGCAGGTTTAAGAATTTTGTTACTATGAAGGATGTTAGATTTATATTCAGAGAATCTTAGCATCAAACTTAGCTCGATGACAAAGTGACCCTGGATAAGTCACTCAACCTTTCAGTACTTCAGTTTCAGAAATAAAATGAGAGGTTTGCACATGTCCTCTAAGTTTCTTTCCGACTCTAAGTCTGTGATCCTCTCATCTAATGCCAAAGATATCACCTAATAAGAAGGAGAAATCAGAAAGTGGCATCTCATAAAATGAGACTGATTACAAATACAACCCAGGATAGTCGGGGTATGCCCAAATCACCTACTATGGAAGCACTCTAAGGAGAATTTAATGTGTGTTCAGATTCTCTAATATGAAGGCTCTAAAACTCCTAATACATGATTGAGGGTAGCTTTCTTTGATTGGCTGCCAAGCTAGAAAAGATTGCTTTTTTTAAGAATCGAGGAAATAAGAAGATCACTCTCTGCTATTTCTCTGGCCACTCTTTCTGGCTCATGTTCTTTCCTACTTTACACAGAGAATAAAGATCACAGTTCACCCAGCACAGCACTAGTGCCATGAACTGAATGGATGGGAGGGGAAGGAATCCTTTTTACTTCTTTCCCACTTTTACCTTGGCTCCAGTAAATGGGCCAGGGATCTTTGTTCTGTGCTGTTTGCCTTTCTCAGTCTTTCAGTGCCATATGGTGATCCCCAATAGATATAAACCTAATCCCCAGCCTGACCCAGAGTCTGAGTTGATATAAGGTATGTGGGTGAGTGAGTCGATAGGAAGGTGATTATGCCTCTCCTATGTTGGGGCAGAAAGTTTGTATCTCTGTGATTATATATTTTCAACTAAGTATTTCATGGTAAAAGCAAATCTAAACACTAGTCACTAATTAATACTGGGGGGAATACCAATGATGGTAGCTAAAGCCTTTGTCAGAGAGCTCAGATACCTCTCAATCTCTTTTAAAGGGAAAAAGGGGAAGAGAATTTTCCTCAGATGCAGTTTTTTTTATCTGTAATATGAGAATATTAATGTTGAAAGGATCAAATAAAATAGCATATGTAAGAAACTTTGATAGCCTTGCAGCACTATATTCATGCTAGCTGATATTCCTGTAGTTATTATGAATAATATTCTGCTATCCAGTATTTACCTAATTCTTATAGATTAGAAGCAACAGAAACAGAAATTTAAGAAATAGTTAAGAGAAAATGTTCACCAGTGTTGGTAGAGTCAATTTCCTCAATTGGGAGTTTCCTGTACCAATAAAATCAAAGGGACAGTCACTTTGCCCTTTCTAAATTAATAATACTTTAAAAACTTACTAAACATTATTACTTAGTGAACAAAACAAGCTGCATATGACATTTATTTTATTTCTAAAGTAATAAAAACCCTTTAGGTCCATGAAATATGCCAAAAAAACCTCAAAAAAGTACATACATTTCTTTTTAAAAAACACAGCAAAAAAAAAGACTACTGATACTTTCACATACCATATACTATAGTTCATAAGATTTTCTCTTTTTTAGAAAGTTTGCATCTCAGAAACAACTACTGAGCACTACAATTCTTTTAGAGAAGCAGACCATACCCTTCCACATTTTTCTTGGGATGGAAAGATGACTCTACAGTGCTATATTTTTCCCTTCTGGACTATGGATGTCAAGTTCTTTTGAAGAGGTTTTTTAAGGAAGATAAAATGGTCATAAACAATTGTCTGACTTAGGATAGAATCTCATACTATTCAAAGGGTCCTTATCATGGTATTGGACTTCAGAATCCTAACTTGAATGTTTCATATTATGCCACATAGCAATAAAAGACATTTACCACAGACCTCCAAGGAAATATGCAAAATAATATCTAGTATTAACCCAGGTTTATCTTTGTGATGTATTTATTCCTTTAATTCAATTAGTTAAGAGACTGAAGGCATATTGGATTGCACAGAAGTTTTACCTACAAAATTCTGTTTTCTCCACCTTTAGAAAACAATACTAAAATTTTGGATAAATTGGCTTTTAAAAGGCATTGTTGGGGTGGTACTATATTTGACTCTTGGATATTTATGGTGCTGTCCTATAATATTTTCCTTTTAGAGAGCCTATATGTATAAAAATACCTATAGCCACTCTTTTCGAGGGATAAAGAACTAGAAGTTAAGGGGAAACCCATCAATTAACAAATGGCTGAAAACGTTGTATATGATTAAGATGGAATACTATTGTACTATAAGAAATGATGAGCAGGATGCTCTCAGAAAAATCTGAAAAAACTTGCGTGGGCTGAGACAAAGTGAAAAATAATATGTACAAAGAAACAGTAACATTGTTGCATGCTCAGCTGTGAATGACTTAGCTATTCTCAGCAATACAACGATCTGAGGGAACCTTGAAGGACTTATGATGAAAAGGGTTATCTGTTGCCAATGAAAGAACTGATGGTGTCTGAAAACAGATAGTATTTTTAAAATTTATTTTTCTTGAGTTTTTTAATCTATTTTCTTTCACAACACGACTATTATGAATATGTTTTGCACGACTACACATGTATAAACGATATAAAATTGTTTTCCTTCTCAATGAGGGGGATTGGGGAGGAAAGAAGGAAGAGAATTTGGAACTCAAAGTTTTAAAAATCAGTGTTACATTTTTTTACATGTAATTGAGAAACAATAAATTGCTAAACAAAAATGATAAAAAATAAAAAAATCCTTTCACATTCTATTTTCTGAGATATATAACATTTTGTAGTTAAATAATGGCTTAGTCAGTAATCTAGGGGCGGAGCCAAGATGGCGGAGTAGAAAGACTCAAATTTGCTAGCTCCGAACCCACAGCCCATGGATTTCCTCTAAAAAGAATTCCTGACAAATTCTGGAACAGTGGAAGCCGCGCAGAAACACAGTGAAGGAGATTTCCATTGCAGAGAGCCCTGAAAAACCGACCCCAGGGGTCGATCACGTCCGGCTGGGAGTGGAACCCTCCCCTGCCCTACCCTGGTACATGGCACTGAGAGGAGGGAGCAGATCCAAGCAGGCGTCAGGGACTGTAATCTCCGGGCGGCCATGAAGGTCCCTCCACCCACAGACTCACAGGTCAGTGAGAGAGATGGCTGAGAGGGGACCGGGGTATCTCCAGGACTCGGACCCCCTAGGGAGGCAGCTGCTGCGGCAGAGGCAGAGGCAGCTTGGCCAGAGGCCCCCAGAGCAGACAGGAGCTCCACAGCAGCTCCATTACAAAAGGTCTCTGCATAAAACCCCTGAGGGAACTGAGCCTGAGAGGCAGCCCTGCCCCCACCTGAGCACCAGCAGATAAGCTCCCATTGAAGAGCAGTCAGGCCTGCCACCAAAAGCCCTGAGGCTGGGGAGCAGCATTTGAATCTCAGACCTCAAGCACTAGCTGGGCAAATCTAGGCCTGGCTGGAGAGGACTCTCAGAACTCAAGTAACTGTCTGGGAGCATTTGAATCTCAGACCCCAAGCACTAGCTGGGCAGATCTAGGCCAGGGCATGGAGAGAAGTCAGAAGTCAAGTAACTGGCTGGGAAAATGTCCAGAAAAGGAAAAAAACTAAGACCATAGAAGGTTATTTTCTTGAGAAGATGATTCCGC
>CM053770.1:344833036-344869452 GCA_028658325.1 Potorous gilbertii
CTATTCCACACCCTTCAATCCCTTAATGTAGAAGCTGCTAGATCTTGTGTTATCCTGATTGTATTACCACAACACTGGAATTGTTTCTTTCTAGTTGCTTGCAATATTTTCTCCTTGACCTGGGAACTCTGTAATTTGGCTACAATATTCCTAGGAGTTTCTCTTTTTGGATCTCTTTCAGGAGGTGATCTGTGGATTCCTGGAATACTTATTTTGCCCTCTGGTTCTAGAATATCAGGGCAGTTTTCCTTGATAATTTCATGAAAGATGATGTCTAGGCTTTTTTTTTGATCATGCCATTCAGGTAGTCCCATAATTTTTAAATTGTTTCTCCTGGATCTATTTTCCAGGTCAGTACTTTTTCCCATGAGATATTTCACATTCTCTTCCATTTTTTTATTCTTTTGGTTTTGTTTTGTGATTTCTTGGTGTCTCAGAAAGTCATTGGCCTCCATCTGTTCCATTCTAATTTGGAGAGAATTATTGTCTTCAGTGAGCTTTTGCACCTCTTTTTCCACTTGGCTAATTCTGCTTTTGAAAGCATTCTTCTCCTCATTGGATTTTTGAATCTCTTTTGCCAATTGAGTTAGCCTATTTTTCAACGTGTTATTTTCTTCAGCTGTTTTTGGGTTTCTTTTAGCAAGGTCTTGTCCCATTTTTCATGCTTTTCTTGCATCTCTCTCATTTCTCTTCCCAGTTTTTCCTCCACCTGTATGACTTGATTTTCAAAATCCTTTTTGAGCTCTTCTATGGCCTGAGCCCATTAGATATCTATTTCAGATGTTTGGGATACAGAGGCCTTGACTCCTATTTCTTTCCCTGATGGTAATCATTTTTATTCTTCATCAGAAAGGAAGGGGGGAATCATCTGGTCACCAAGAAAGTAACCTTCTGTGGTCTTATTTTTTCTTCCCCTTTTCTGGACATTTTCCCAGCCAGTTACTTGACTTTTGAGATTCCTCTCCACCCCTGCCCAAATCTCCCCAGCTAGTGCTTGGGGTCTGAGATTCAAATGCTGCTCCCCAGCCTCAGGGCTTTCAGCGGGGCAGTCCTGGCTACTATTCATTGCAAGATTAAGTTCTTGTGCTCAGGTGGGGGCAGGGCCACCACCCAGGCTCAGTTCCCTCAGTGGATTTGTATAGAGACCTTCCGTAATAGAGCTGCTGCAGAGCTCCTGCATGCTCTGGGAGCCTCTGGCCATCACTTCCTCTGCTATTGCCTCCCGAGGGCACTTGAGTTATAGAGCCACCCCGCTCCCCTCTCGGCTAGCCCAGAAGTCTCTCTCACTGACCTGTGCATCTGTGGGTGGAGGGACCTTCACGGCTGCCAGAGATTCCATCCCTGAAGCCTTCTCCCGATCTGCTCTTCTCTTTGCCATGAGGCCAGGGAAGGGCTGGGCTCCGCTCCTATCTGGTGTGGCATGGACCTTTGGAGTCAGTTTTTCAGGGCTCTCTGGAATGGAAATCTCCTTCACTCTGTTTCTGTGAGACTTGCACTTCTCCAGAATTTGTTGGGAGTTGTTTTTACAGGAGATCCATGGGCTGTGGGTTCAGAGCTAGTATATTTGAATCTTTCTACTCTGCCATCTTGGCTCCTCCCCCCTCCATTTCTTAATACGTGAGAGGTAGTGGTCTAGGGCAAAAATGGAACTGTTACTGGCCTCAAAGGGCTTATATTATATTGGCAAAAAATGAAATGTTTGAGGATACGTATTTCATTCTGTAAGTCTGTGCCATTATTTGCTGAGGTAGCACTGTTATTTGCTGTTATGAAAAGAGTTGCTTTCCTCCATACTACTGTCATATGTATTTTCATTCTGTTCATTTTATTCTGTTTAAATACATCTTCTTGTGTTTCTCTGAATTCACCATGTGGGTCATTTCAAATAGAGCAGAAATTTTCCCTGTATATAATGTGGTCAATATGTTGATTTATTTTTGCTAGATTATAAGTATTTTTAATAGGAGGGGAAGAAGGATGGTAGATTACAGAGTACTGATAGACATACGAAAAAAGAGCATCTTTAAAACATCTCAATGCACAAAAGAGTGTAAGGATCTTAATGTCTTCAAAAGAAATAATTATATTAAAAAGAGTGGAGGGCAATTGAGAAAAAGACAGTTTATTTGGGGCACATTTGAGTTTGAGGTCATTTAATAGGTACTTGGTGATGCAAGACTGGAGGTCAGGAGAGAGATTTGTAGTAGCTCTATTGATATTTCAATCATCTATATAATGATGATTGAAGGTAAAAAGAGAGCATGGAATATAGTGTAGAACCGTTCTAGGACAGAATCTTGCTGTGCTGCCATACTTAAGAGTATAATGTTATGATGATAAATCAAACTATACTCAGTTTTTCCACCTTCTTGAAATCATTGAGTCTTGGCCTCCCTCCGAGGATAGAGAATCCTTGGTTGCTCTTCCCAATATTCATTACTTTTTCATTTGTGCATCCTGTTAGACTGACCAAGTTCCATGGTTTTCAATTATCACTTATAATCATATCTTTTGCAAAAAGTCATTATCCTTCCTCTACTCCTGGCACAAAATGGTTGCTTTTATTAAATTATTATTGATTTAACTAGACTCAGATGGTGAAATTAAACCAATAAGAAGACAAAGAAAAAAAATTTCATGTAAGCTGAGAAAAGCAAGTGTCCAAGAGGACATGGTGGTCATGAGTGTCATATGCTGCAGAGAGATCAAGAAGGATAAAGACCAAATAGAGGTCAGCAGATATGAAAATTGTGAAATTAGGAGTAACTTTAGAGTTCCTCCCTTTCATCAAAGAAGAGGAGTTACTTTTTGTTTGCTTGTGTTAAGTCTTGCCTGTGACACATACTGACTGTGTGATCAGAGACTAGTCACTTGACCTTGAATTGCTTCAGTTAACTGTATAGGACTATAAGTTAAAAAGCTGGGACAAATGTGCGTAGTCACTAGGTTCCACTTGCCCAATTGTAATTTTTAACAAAATTATTTTCTTCTATCAGATTTTGTACTTCTTTTACCATCTGACTCATTTTACTTTTTAAGCTCGTCTCTTCCTTGAGTTTTTGTGCTTCCTTTTCCATTTGGTCAATTCAACTTTTTAAGTACTTGTTTTCTATAATCAATTTTTGTCCTTCCCTTTTCAAGTTACTGACTCTGTCTTTCATACCTCTAATTTATTTTCCCAATTTTTATTCTACTTCTTTTATTTGACTTTTAAAATTTTTCTTAAGTTCTTCCAAGAAGGTGTTTTGAACTTGAGACAAGTTTCTATTCCACTTTGAAGTTTCAGATGTAGGTGTATTGACAATTTTGTCTGTTTCTGAATTTGTGTTTTGATCTTCCCTGTCCCCATAATAAGAATCCATGGTTGTTGTTTGTTTCTGCTTTTTGCTCATGATTTTTGCCTAATTCTTGGCATTTAGACAAGTTCTCTGCCTGGAGTGCAGGGGTCACTGATGAAACTTCTTGTGCTGGGAGCCTAGGACCTGGTCACTGGCTTTGGGTGGTGGGTCCTCAGATGCTGGCACTGCAGGCTCTAGGGGTCTGGCATCTTACCTGGTTCTGAGTTGGTGTCAGCAATACTGAAACTCTTAGTGTGTCGGGTGGGAGTCTTACCCTTGGGGGATGCCTGCTCACCCAGGCCTTGAATTTAGATATTTGATATCTGCGTACCCAGGCCTTGTACTAAATTATTTGTCTGTTAGAGGATGTTTGCCAACCTGGAGCAAAGCTTCCTGGAGTTGTGCCTCCTGGAGTTGTGCTTCCTGGAGTTGTGCTGAAGCACCAGGAGATGTTGCTTCTGGAGAACTCTGGCATACATTAAGAGTTTCTGAGCTGCTGTCTATTGGTTCCCCTGCCTGTGCTGAAGCAATCAAGAGGGTCCTGGTATTGGTACTTGCCTGCTCCACTACCCTGCGGTTCAGGATATTCCCCTGATTTTCTGAGATGGGGCTTGCCACTGGCTTACTGGAGCTACTCCTGTCCTATTTTGTGCCCCCTCCCCCAGAATGAGAGGGGACTTAATCCCCTAATCTTCCTGGGCCACAAGAGTGCTGCAAACCATCTTTCTGCTGGCTCAGCTTTTCCAGGATATTTCCTGGAGCCATATTTTTTTTCTGTGCTTTCAGAGATCAATAAGGGAGGGTGAGAGCAACTTAATTCTTACTCAACTATCTCAGCTCCCAGAATCAGAACTTCAACATGCAAGTCTTTAATGAGGAATGTAGACTATAGAAGCCTAATACAGCTGATGTATGCCATCTGTCTCTATTTTCACTCATAAAAAGGCAACAACTCTCTCACTAATGAAATAACAAAACACTTTATTGTACCTAGGATGATGGACAATGCTGTATCTGGAAATAGATTTATTGAAAAACAGATTTTGTCCAGTTTTTGTTATAAATATAAACAATGTACATTTTTACATCTCTTGTCCCCTCTCTCTCCTCTCTCCCCCTCTCTTTCTCTCTCTTTTTCTCCATCTGTCTACACATTGATATATGCACATGAATATGTATGTGTATGTATGTATATATGAACATATATGCATGAATAATTATGCATATGTAAATAGATTGTAAGTAGATATATGTACACATATAGATGTATACATGATCACTCACATTTAATTTTCTAGGAAGGTTTAGATAATAAACCAATGGTATATTCTTTCTATAAGGTTCAACAAAAATTTTAAGTACCATCTATTTCATAGAGAAAATAAATGTAATGTTTTTTCTTTGTTCTGTATTCACTGGAGCAGTTTCCAATTTCCTGTTATTATTCTACTTTAATTAGACTTTTAAACATTTTTTTCTTTTCATAAAAAAATAGAAAAGTAATTTTTCAGTAACTCCTTCAAAATATTTTTCTGAAATCCACTATTGAAATTGTAAGAAAAAATTTACTTAACATTGTTCCAAATATGGTACTGTGGATAGCTGACCTGAGTCAACTGAGAAGAATTGGGTTCAAGTCCTGTCTCTGACATCTATTGGATCAAATTGACAGCTCCTCTTCTTTTTCTGTGTTTTTTGTTTGTAATGCCAAATAACTTTTCTCAGAAGCTTTTGATATACTAAAACATCCCCACTTCACCTTCATTATATAACATGACTCCATTACCCACAAACATATTTAAAATCTTCTTGCACCTACTTATACTTTCAGTTTCTACACCATTTGGGGATGAAGGACTTCATGTTCACTATATTCCTTAGGATTCTATTAACTTTTATTCTATTCAAGGGAAAAGGTTCAGTTTCTCATTGGAAAATTTACTGTGATTATAGCTTTGTCCCAATATTGTTCTTTAGCCCAAATTTTATAACATGTTCATAAGAAGGAGATTGATAGAGTAGTGAGATGAACACATAACTCAAGAAAAAAACGACATAGAATAACTACTTCTGTAAATGGAATAAGATTCTCATTTTGGTTTTCTTCTAGATAACTATGTTAAGGCTTCTTGATGGAAGATCCTAAAAAATTCAAAGCAAAGTTGAGGTTATTGAGAATAAAGAGATACAAGAGCATCTTTTTATTAAAATATCTACTTTAGATACTACACTTTACATAAAATATCATGGTTGAAAAAATGAGGGACAATAATTGAACTAAAACCCTGTAGTCTTTTTTTTCACTCTTAAAACAGCTTATAACTCAAATCATTTCATTTTATTGCTTAGTGTCTAAATAAAGAGCGAATGAGGTAATCCATTTGCAACCTGCTCTTGGACAAGTTCAGCTGGATTTTCAGAATGAAACTTATCTGAAATAAACTTTGGGACACCTTTAGGTTGGGAGTATAAGACAATACAAAAAATGTCAAACATAACAAATTAATATATGCCATAATAGGAAGCAATACCTCAATTCAACTTTTTTTTTAGATAAACATCTTTCTGTGGACCACATTTATATTACCAAACTCCTTAAGTAACTATCATGAAAGCAAATTCACTGCTTCTTGAAGTGAGGGAGCACAAACACTTACCTTGAGTGTGTCTCCATCTTAGTTTTCTTTATTATAGCAGAAGTCTACTTTAATGGGAATTTGATATGTAATGTATCAAAACTAAAATTCTTGTTTACATATAAACGTATATATGCTCACTTATAAATATACTTATACTAATTAAAACTATATGTGTTTATATACATTATTAAAAGTCTACAAATATAGATTTATATATAACAGTGTATGTATATACATATCTATATCTATCTATCTACTCTGTTTTATATTTGTCATTTCCTTTTACTTGCTTGTAAGTTTCATGAAGGCTTTAATTTTATATTTCCCTGACAGTTGTTATTTAGTAAAAAGCCTATATACCTGGGTGGATGGATATACTCATACACATTCATGTATATAAATGCATATGCATACATACATACACTTTATATACATATACACCGTATGTGTATATATGTACAGAGATATACATAAATTTTATTGTGCAATATGAATATAGGTTTACATGCATGTATATATCTGTATTTGTATATTTATATATGCACATGTATATATTTGTATATATGTGTGTATGTGTGTGTGGTGGTGGTGGTGATTCAGTCATTTCAGTTGTGCCCAGCTCTTTGTTTCTCTCTTTGGGACATCCTTGACAAAGATAATGAAATTTGTCATTTCCTTGTGTTCAGTTCATTTTACATATGAGAAACTGAGACAAGCAAGCTTAAGTGACTTGCCCAAGGTCACAGAGCTAGTAAGTGTCTGAGACTATATTGGATCTCAGGAACCTGAGTCTTTCTGAATTCAGACTTGGTACAGTGGATAAAGTACTGGGCCTGGAGCCAGGGAGATGTGACTTTAAATTTAGCTTCAGATATTTACTAGCTATGTGACCTTGGGCAAGTCATTTAATCTATTTGTCTTAATCCACTGGAAAAGGAAATGGCAAAGTACTTCAGGATCTTTGCCAAGAAAACTTCAAATGGGGTCACAAAGAGTTAGAAATGACTGAAATGACTGAACAACAGCAAAAATATACATGCACACATGCATATATATGCAAATACATACACATATACATGTACACAGTGCCTATGTACACATATAATGCAGATATATACATGTGTGGAAATATATGTATGTACATGCATGTGCATATATGTGTACATCCCGCATACATATTTGTGTGTATGTTTGCAGTAAGCTCATTACATGATAATAAAAAAGAATCAGTCCTTAAGCTAAAGGAACGTAGTTTTTATTGGGGTTGACATTTGTGTGCATTTGCTCAGGAAGTGTATGTAAGCTGAAAGCAAGCATGACTTCAAAATATTTTATCAACAAGAACGATAAGATGACTATACTGAAACTGTAACATACAGTCAGTTTTTGCAATGAGGGCATTTAGGAATACTTGCATTATATTATATTAAAATTACCACTCAAATATTGACAGTCATCTATATTATGTATGCAAAATGCCTATCAAAATATACTCACATATATATGCATATATAGAGATAGACCCTCCATACACTCTTAGTGTCATATTGAAATATATACTCTTAAGTAAAATTCAAGTTTTTGTTGAAGTTGTTGAGTTTATGTTGGATAAAACTTTCATTTATAGTAATCTAAATAATTGTCCTTTCATTAATTTATATTTTAGGTCAATTTACTTAAATATCTCATATGGGATTAGTTTCAATATTTATACCTTTTTTTCATTTTTAATGCTTTAGTTTTGTATTAATTTTATGTCTACTTGGAGATATTGGTCTGACTTCACACAGGCAGCTGAATAGCCCATCACACCCATATAATATGACTCATTTTCTATCTGAAACATATTCAATTTCACTTTGTGAATTCAAGGATTTACCATGGTCAATGTCTTCTAATTATGTTTCCAAATCAAGCCTAGCTGTGTAACCTGTGGTGTAGGCACAGGGATTATTTTTAGTATATAGGTCTTTGAAAATCTTTCTTTTGAATTACGTTCTTCAACATATTTATTGAATTTTACCTATTCCTGTCTTCTTTTTGAAGTTGCCAAGTATCGGTCCATGTATTAATTTGATATGGAAGTTAATACTGAGCTCTTCAAAGTATTTTCTCCATTTTTTCATCCTGTAAAATAAATGCTGACATATACATTTCAATTGTTTTCTTGGAAACACTTTTTTACAAATCCCTATCATCTGCAATTTAATAGGAAGTGACCACTGTTCATTGATGAATCTTATTGCCTTTGGTCATAAGATAAAACCAATCCCTTTACTTGCTTTTTAAGGAGAACTTTTGCCAAATTTCCATTTAGTTGCAACTTACTTTTGTCCTCTGGATTCATATATAATGAAAATGTCAAGATTGATAAGATCGAATTCACTCAATAGTATATTCTCCTCAATGGGCTTTGGACAAGGATCTCATGTTTTTCAGTCCTAACAAGTAAGCTAATGTTTATAGAAGTACTGAAAACAGTTTTATGCTTAGCTGTCTTTTTTCCATTGTCCACTGTCTGCCACTGTTACCACAAAAACAATAATTAGTTGCAGAGGACTGAGAATCCTTTCATTTTCTTTGTTTCATGTACCAAGTAATCAACCCACTGGTTGTGAGCCATTCTGTACTTAGTCATACTGGTTATTGGATGGAAGAAAGAGGAAGCATGTGCTAAAATCATGCTTAAAACTTTACAGCATAGTAGAATGTCTGAGAGTTTATGTTCAGCTGGCATAACCTTCAATTCCACAGTGTAACCACCAGGAAGGCAAAGGATTAAAATTAGTTGCAGAGATAATGTTATAAATGGTATAAAAGGGTGATTGGCTTAAACATCTATTCAGCATTTTATGGTGCTTAAGTTCAGTTTTAATGCATTAATGAAATTATTATAAAATGACACTGTTCAGGCTATTTAATACAAAGTTTGTTGTCCTAGAAATGTTCATTCAAAACCTGAGGCTCAGAAAAATCAAGAGACTTAGTAAGGGTCAAACATCTAGACAGCAAAAGACCTGGGGCCAGAAATTCTTCCCGTTACAGTTGTCTTTCCACTATGCTACGCCAGGGAAAATTTTTTAATAATTTTTTTCAGTTAACAATCATTTTTCTCTCTTTAATCTATTGACCTTACACACAAACACACACATGCGTGCACACACAATAAAAAATAAGAAAAAGGAAATTCTTATAAAAATATGCATAGTCCAACAAAATGAGGTAAGGTATTTTTTCCATAAACTCTGAGGGACTTTTTGACTTTCAGACTGAGTTAGTAAAACTGAGTTTTACTTTGTCTTTCCTTCAAAGAAAAGTTTTATAGTGACACAAATGATATCAACTACTTAGAAAGAATTATGGGATTTTTCTGCTCATTTTTTTCATGCTTTTATTTTTTGGGTAGTCAATATTAGTAATAGATGAGTGTCACTGAATATTTATATTGCATGTATTTTCAAAGGAGAGGTTTTCATGTTTATTATATTTTATATTATCAATGTCTTCATTTCAAAATCCTTACAGGATTACTGTTTGGGATAGATATCATCCTTAATATTTTATAGATAAAAAAATCAAGGCACAATTTATATCTAAATAGTTATCAGACTAGTTGGTGAATTTAGTGAAAAATCTTGAAATTAAGATGCTTTATCTACCTGGTAGTACACGTATACATTATACTGAACATTATACTGAATTGACAAAAGTTTTGTCATATGAACACAATAGACCCAAAACTCAGAATGTTTTTTTCCCCTGAAATAAGCAGGAAAAATTAGGCCTAAGGCCATATATATGAAAGGCACTATAAATTGGAGTGTTTGAGTAAAACCTCAAAATAGACAGTAATCCCAGGAAATTGATGGAGACTCTTGGATGCTATGAGGAGCAAAATGAGTTTATCTATCCTTATCCATCATCCCCAAACTCCTCAGAAAGCTACCCTTCTGACAGCTTCCTACTTTAATAATAATACCATTTATAGAACACTTTAATGTTTGCAAAATGCTGTGAATTGGATGCTATTATTATTCCTATTTGTATAGATAAGGAAACTGAAGCCCAAAGAGATTAGTGAATTTTTGAAGGTCACCCAGATAGAGAACGTCCAATGCAGGATTCACACTAAGTGATTCCTAATTCATACACACTCTAAGAACTTAGCCACTTAACTGCTTAAAGAGTTATTCTAGAAAACATAATGCTAAAACCAATCATTTCCTTGCTTTCTAAAAAAGGATCATTTCTGAGGGAAGAAATGGAAAAGAAATCACCTTAAAAATGGAAGATGTTTTTTGGGGAAAGGGACAAAAGAGACTGTGAAATCATCTTCTACACCATAAACTCTCGAAGTCTGCCTGCCATTAGAATTGCCAAAGTCTTTAGGGATCACATGGTATAACTCCTTCATTTCAATTCAGTTCAGAAAAAAATACACCATTAAGTATCCATTATGTGTCAAAAACCAGGTTTTTGACGAACAAGAGTAAAATATTTTCTGTCTTCAAAGGGTTTCTATTCTACTAAAGGGATTCAACATGAATACAGCTGCTAAATGCAAAATAAATTGCCTGGGGATGATCAAGACAGGAGAGACTGCTACATAGGCTATTACTAGCTTAGAAACAGTCCACTTCTTTTCTGCTGGGATGTGCTGGAAATTAGCAGAGTAGCTTAATATGCCTAGGACAGGCTTGGGACTTCCCTCCTCATCTTTAGATGTGTCCTACTTGGGGATTCTTACTAAACACAGATTCACCCTCCTCCCTACACTCCTCCCCATTGCTGGAAGGATCCTACAAGCTGGAGGTAGATTGTGAATTTATTTTTATCCCAACTTTCATCAACCTGCTGCCAGCCTGTTCCCATTTCAAAAGTTACATACAATTAACCTCTGTCTTTACTTTTCTTCTGAAGTATCTGGGACACACACACATGTGTGTGTATGTGTATACATATATATGTGTGTATATATATATATATATATATATCTATCTGTATATGTATATATCTGTATATGTATATATCTGTATATATATATCTGTATATGTATATATCTGTATATGTATATATCTGCATATGTATATATCTGCATATGTATATATCTATATATGTATATATCTGTATATGTATATATCTGTATATGTATATATCTGTATATATATATATATCTGCATATGTATATATCTGCATATGTATATATCTGTATATGTATATATATATATATATATACATATGTGTATATACATATATTCTTATTATGTACCAGGCACTTTGCTAGGCACTTTACAATTCTTATCTCATTTGAGACATCACAACAACCCCAGGAAGCAGGTGCTGTTATTTTCCATCTTTTACACATGAGGAAACTGAAATAAACAGATATTAAGTGACTAGCTTTGGGTAATATAGCTAGAAAGTGTCTGAGGTTGGATTTGACCTCCAGTCTTCTTGATTCCAGTTCCAGTGCTTTACCCACTACACCATTTAGTTGCCAAATAAGTAAGTCAGAAGACTGCAAGGCCTAATGTTAGGAAGACCTCAGTTCAAATTTGGCCTCTTATGCTAGCTGTGTGACCTTGAGAAGTCATGTAACTTCTATTTGTCTCAGTACCTTCAACTGTGAAAGGGAGCTCACAACAGCATTTGTCTTGTAGAGTTATAGGCTCTGGACACCTATTATAGCCCCCTTTTTAAACAGAATTATTTTTAACTCTGCAAGTCACTACATCAATTCCCAAATATAGCAAGGATTTTTCAGTAAGTGAGGTCTGTTACTTTACATATTTTTCTAGATAAGATCTTCAAAATTTTGTGAAAAATCTAAAATCTAGGCTTTTGGGTAATTATTTTTCTTCTTTTTTCCTCCCTAATCCCATTAGCTGAGTGCCTACTGTAAGTTTAGCATTCTAACCTTTTCTTTTAATAGTGTCATCCTAAACAGATTTTACAAATAAACCCTTCTCTTGTCACCCCAGGGAACTAGGTCAAAGTAACACTGTCTCCATCAAATTCTTAATCTACTGCATTTAAATGAACTTCCCAAGAGAGATGAACCAACAAACTGTAGGATTTCAGAAAACGAATGTTTAACTGACAAATGTTGGCATTATACATAACTGAACAGGTACCTTAACTTATCTTCCCATAACTGTCAAACCCATAGTTCTTCGAAGGGTCTGAGACAAAATGTCTGATCCAAGTTCAATGGGAGATGCTTAATCTTCCCTTCCATCCACATGCCACAACCCGAGTTAGTCTCTAGGAATGTCAGTAAATATTACAAGGAAAATCCTTGAGGGCAAGGGCAGTTACATTTGTGTCTCTATGTTCCTAGTGCAGTGACATAGACATTTAAACAAATACATGTTGATTTGATTTGAATAATGAACTTCTGGAGAATCCCAAACCTAGGGATTCCTAAATCTTATTGTTATTTTTCAGTTGTCTGCACAGACCATAGTATACCAGGTCCTTCTATCCTTCACTATTTACCAAAATCTGTCCATGTTTATGTTTATTGGTTCTATGACACATCTCATCCTCTGTCATTTTCTTTTCCTTTTATTTTAAATATTTCTCAACATCAGCTTCCTGTCTTCTCAATATATGGTCAAAGTATTTAAGTTTCCAGTGAATAATCTGAATTAATTTCTTTAAGTATTGACTGATTTGTTCTTCTTGCTGTCAAGGGACTCTTCTTTTCTAGCACCACAGTTCAAAAGTATCAGTTCTGCAGCATTCAGTTTTCCTTATAGTTCAACTCTCACAGCCTCAGGTTGCTGCTTTGAACATGCAAACTTTGTCAGCTTTTTATTATGTTGTCCAGATTCTCTGCTTTTTATTATGTTGTTCAGATTCAAGAATCTCATAGAATCATATGATCCTAAATTTAGAACTAGAAAGGACCACAGAAATTAAGGTGTCCAATCTTCTTATTTTACAAATGAGGAAACTGTGTGGGAGGGGAGAGTTTAAAAAACTTGTTCAATCATATAGAGAGTGTCTGAGGTAAGATTTGAATGAAGGTTCTCTTGACTACCATCCCAGTGTTTTAACTACTACCCCATAGTTACCTCTCAGCTTATTTTTATTCCAAATCCAGTATTAGTTCAGATACATCTGTACCTTTCTCTCTAAATATTAAGTATTCTGCAGCAAGCAAGTAGCAAGGCATATTTCTGTTTTCCACTCAAGGGGAAGAATAAAACCTAGGGAAAGAAAGATAATTATTCAGGTAGATACTAGGGATTCAGATAACATGACCCCAAAATACTTGGAAAATGAGTCAAACATTCAATCAAATGAATTGAATTGAGTCTGTGAGCCTTTCAAACCTCTGGAACATACCTTAATGTATAAGACTGATAACTACCCTATATACACCATAGATCCCACCACTGTTGTAAATACTACCTAATAAAGTAAGACTTCCCCAGCTAGATATGTTTTTGCCTTGAGTTCCATTTCATCTATCCATCATTTCAATGTGCTGTTGGAAAAAAATACACATACATTTTGCTTGCTTTTCTCTTGAAGTGTCATTGCAAAAAATGGAAACCACTAGCATGTATCCGATGGTCTCGTCCCCATTTACTGCAGTGTGAAATAAGGATTTCAATCTAATTTATGGTCTAAAAAGAAACAGAGCTCACAATTTTCAGAAGAGTAAAGTAAAATGGTGAAAAGAGCCTGAATACTGCAATCCTTTTTCATATATCCAAAAGATGCAGAATCAATGTTTTAATAGAGAACTATCTAAAGTATTCCAAAGAATGTAGTTGTTTGTTTTATTGGTTAGCAAATTATTAAAAAAAAAAACACAATGAAATATGGTGGGAAGAAAACTCAATAAAATCTACAGTAGCTTCAAAAAGAAAATGTTTGGATTTATAAACACACCTCAATTTCACTGATACTAGTACTGTGTAACTCTGAGGTCAAAACTCACCACAGTTCACTTGTCCTTGAATTATGTGATGGAAAATCATGATTCTAAGGTCTTGTACTTATTGGATGAGATTCCCAAGTAAACTCTCTAGCTTTCTAATGCAGAGAAAGTAAAATGTTGTTATTCTCCTCTTGGTTTTTGGAGGCTGAAGAGAAATAAAAAAGGCTCATATTCTAGCAGAATGATGTATTGAATAGAAACAATCTCAAATTTTCTGTCATTGCTTTTATTAAGTAAGAGGTGTTCTAAAACACTCAAAAGTAAACATTGACATGGAAATTTCAGGTTCCTAATACGAATTTCAGTTATGTTATATCAAAGGTGTAAATGTTATTGTAGTCACATAAAAAGAAAAACAGAAAAAAGAAAAAGACTAATAATTAATAATCAAAACAGTCTAAATGGTCTATTTTACAATAGGACCTATAATTCTATTTCTTTTATTTCTTTGAAAAATCAAGCTTTTAAACCAGTTCATACAAAAACTTATCATTAAGTTTCCCTCATTTATACAAAGCACATAAAAGTTCCCCAAGGGCTTTGCAAATGAAAGCTAAGAGCCCTGTACTCTTTGTAGAAAAATAGTTACTTCTTTAAGAAGAAATCTTGTTTTTAAAGCTACAAGGCAAGTGAGTTTTTAAATGTTTATGGCAACATCCTCTAGGAGTATAGTTGCCATGGTGATTTCCTGTTAGCTGCAAGCAGGTATTTTGAGCTCTAGTTATATCTCTACATCATACCTGTCAAGGGGGGTGCCAGGACAGCATGCTGGTGTTATCCTCTGCCCTTTTTCTTTCTTTCCTGTAAACTACAATTCTCAGACATTGAAAGAAGAGAAACAAGTCATATTTTACACTTAATTTTTATCACTTAGTAGGCATAGTAAGAACAGTAAAAATGTTCATTTAAAAAAAAGGGAACTAGTCTGGTTACCATTTTTATTTCATGATCTATACTAAACGTCAGTAATAGATCAGTAATAGATGAGAAAGTATTTTGATCTTTTCAATTCTCAATCAAATTTGTGCAAATTGAGCAAACCAAAGATGAAAAGTACCTGTACTACCAGAGGAAGTGACAGGAATTTGAAGGAACAAACAGCAGTTATAATACCAAAGCAGAAAAGAGGAGAAACAGTTCTTTGTGTAGAGAGGTCTCAGAAACTTAATCTTGGTTGCAACAAACATGCAGCTACTATAGATAAGTAAAAATATCTCCCTCCCAACTCCTTCCCTTCCCCCCTCCACTATGTTGAACTTTTCAGTACATTCACATTTGAGAAACTGATAAGGATATAGGTGGGGTTAATAAAAGCAAAGACAGAGAGATGGGCACAGGACAATGTGAAAATTTGAGGAAGTAGTTCGGACCTTGGATGATGAAATCCAGTGTGCCACAATGTGAATAATTTTTACTCTTCATTTTGTTAGCCAGAACTGAGAAGGCTGAATACCTCTGCCCTGAGCTTCATGAACATATCCTCAGTTCCTTGTAGCTAGACCCTGTGCTCCTCATTTCTATCTGGGCAAGTACATAGGACATAGGTCTAGACTCAATATAGGTGCTTTTTTCTGCAGGTTTTCTGCATAGGGTTGAATTAAGGACATGATTCCCTTTGCTTCCTTCTAGGAGAAGAAAATGGTGACTTATAGGAGAAGCATGTAATGAAAAGAGCGTGCTCAGATGAACTTGAGAGGAGAATTTCTGTAAATGCAGATCTTATCTTTCTTTATCTATCTTTCTGCTTCCTTTTATGAAAATAGGTCAGAAATTAGTGATTCTAAGAAGGAATATTTCCAGTCTTGGAGGTAATCTTCTGGGTAATCCTGAATTCAGGAACTACCATATTTGAAAGATTCTTAATTTAAGCATTTCTAAGTGGGAGAGTTGATCATCAGCCCTCCCAGAAATCTATTTCCTTAATAGTGTAATTCTCAGAGAAGAGGACTTATCTTGAAGTAGATTGCAGAACTAAAGCTTTCCTGAGATGAGTTTGTGTATGTACATATGTGTGCATGCATGCGTATGCGTGTGTGTGTGTGTGTGTGTGTGTGTGTGTGTGTGTGTGTGTAGTCATCAATGTAAAAAAAGATAATCTAATGGAGCACACATGGAGTTAAGCTGAGCTACTCTCTAGACATTTCCAGGGACAAATCATTCAGTTCTAAAGGACATTGGGATAATGAAAATTCCTTTGGTCTTCATTTAGACAGCAGGAGGAAGAAACTATATTAAGGAGGATTACCTTAACTAGGAGAGCTGCACACTGGTTAAACTTTAAAGTGGTAGGGGCAAGAAGCTGGAATTGATGAGAAATAGTCTGATACTTCTCTCTTTAGAATACAGGCAAACATTTTAATATTGAAACTATCTCCCATCTGCATCGAGATCTGAAAGGCCCTTTCACCCTGCAGCCAAATGAGCTAGGAGCAGTCAATTACATGGACAACCATCTTTAATAGGTTGAGTAGTTTGTTTTAGCCTTCCTGCTGCAAAGGTCATTGCCTTTAGAAAAGAATGCATAAATAAGGTCACATAGAGAATAAGAAGGCTTATAAGGATTTAGTTCACAATTACAAATGATGAGCACCCCAAATGGAAAGATTAAAAAAAATCACATGATATAATCTTCTGTTTAGCTTTCATTAGTTTCATAATGGGGAAATTGACAATGTTAAAAATATTCAAAGTCCCCTTTAGGATATGTGTATTTGGCTATTAGGAATACAAGAAGCATAGAAAAAGAGGAAAGTAGTGTAATCTTAGGTACAGTAATAGCTATAAACTCACTTTTCTAATTATTTACTTTAAATGTTTATTAACTTTGCCAGGAAAATATATATTGTCATCTGAGTAATTAGATATGAATGGATCATGTAGGAGGTAATATACCAAAATGAGGCTACTGACTATAAAATTTAGGGTAAAACTGGGGTCAATTACAAATTTGATAACTTACTTGTATTCCCAGTTCCAATTTTCAGATGCGGTGTAGTTCAAATTGTATTTCAAACACAATATATTGTTTGCTAAACAGTTTTGTTGCTCCTCTGAGTTCACTATCTGCACTAAATCAAACTTACAAGGGTTTAAAAAGTCTCCTTACCTCCATGGTGTCTGTCTTCATTATAGCTTCTTTCTTGAACCTATCCCACATGAAGACAATAACCTACCATGTATCAGATCAAATTTTCCCCCCTCAGGTTTATAAACTTGTTTATAACCTTTAGAAGTTTATTTTGTTTTGTCTTCTATTTTCTAAAAATTTAAGAATCAAGGTTATTTTTAATGCTAATCAAATTTCCTCAGGTTCTGCCCTCCTTTACCTTATCTTTCTAGCACTATATTCATTTTCAGAATGTTTTATTGAAGAATCAGATATCCCAATAAAAAGGAAATCTGGTATTTATTTTTCATGATTTCAGTTCCTCTGCTAGAAGTAATTATATTCTCACCGGATTATTAATGTAGCTAATTTGTTCGTTATTGGGCCATTTCAAAACACTTTAGGAAATTTGTTAATAAGGAAAATAAACAGAAGTAATTAAATATCAGAGAGGAAAAATAAATATTAGGAGGAAAAAAAATTTGTAAATTACCATCCAATAACAGATCTTCTCTAATTCTGATTGATCCTCATAAGGACAGTCAGTCTTTCATTGACTACTACTTCAGGGTATTGATTATTACTATAATGTGAAGATACTTCAATGTATTTGGCCAATTTTTCTTTTTGCAATAAGAGAAATAAAATACAGGTGGTTTTGAAATTGTTATTACGAGATGCCACCAAAACATCTTAAGATCTAAGAATTACATTTATGCTAGAGGAGCTAGACATTGGAAATTAACAAAAGAATATTTTCAGAAGCTGAAATTGACTCTAACAATATCAATCCAATCCTAATTTCAATCCCTCCCTTTCGTTTAAGAAGTTGTATGACTTTGAACACGTCACTTCCCTTCCTGGGTTCCCTCATCAATAAAATGAAAAGGTTGAACTGGATGACATTTCAAGCATATCTGTAATTCTATGATCCCATGAAATAAATTACTACACACCAGGTTTAGGTTCAAAGTGTTCCCTGGACTTTTTTCTTCTGAAATAGAAATGCAGGTATGAGCTCAGTTGCCCTCAGATAAGTTATAAGTTATGTAATTCCACTCTAAATCCAAAGGGAGCACTAAGGAGGATCTCAGCAAACCAAAAATCTTCTATTCACAACCTTTCTCACTCTTTGGGAGGTGCACTTGAACCTAATGGGTGTGTTTAGTATACAATTATGCAGTCAAAACAGCTCAGAATTTCTCTTCTTTCAAAAATTCCAATTTCTTTCTACTATATTTCACCAAGTTGCTCTGAGGCTGGCATAATAGCATCATCCATACAAACAAATAGAAATGGATCCATTACATGGTGCTTTAATCTTTAGTATGGAGTTTAAAAAATTAGTAAACATTAGAGTATCTAACTTGTATCGATCAGTTCTCTAAAACACAGGTACTGTGTCTTACCACCTGTTACTCATAAGTTAGGCAGCCCTGGACTATCTTTTATATTTTTCATTTGGATTAATAAACACATCTGATAAATTTCTACTGAGATGGGTCTTCTGGTGTTGATTGTCTGATCCACATCTATGGTCAATATCACATAACTTTCAACATGCTTTGCTGCATTGTGGAATGGATTAAAATCAAATTGATAAATTTGTCTTTGAAACAGAAGAATGCATTTCCTCAGCAAATAGTTTGTTAGTTATTTCAACTCCCAAGAGAAAACTAATATCTTAAAGCCTTCTAATTATTCTCAGCTGTGTTCTTTAATTTACTATGTAAAGCAGCTCAAAACTAACAGATTATTCTTTCACTAAGGTAAAATACAGTATACAAGTTAGCGCGATTATTAAGGAAAAGGGGCATAAATTATACAGATAAGATTCATGCAAGTCAAATCACTCTTGTGAAGTCTGTTAGATCTCTTTCCATCATTGGAAAAACAAAATAATTTTGCTTTTTTTGGTTTCAGTCAAGCCTGTGGTGTAACAGAAAATAAAATGCTGGATTTATGCAACACCTGGATACAAACCCTACCCACCCTTACTAGCTGTGTTTTCCTGGAAAAAGTTGTTAATTTCTCTGAGTCTCAGTTTTGTATTGTGAAGAGTGGCAGGGAAACTGACCAAGCATTTATTAAGAACCTACTATGTTCCAGTCAATGTGCTAAGCATCTTAAAATAACTTTATAAATTTTAAAATATATTTTATTTTATTTGTAATTTTTAATATTTTATAATTATCACCACTTTTAATTCTCACAACTCTGTGAGTTAGATGCTATTATCATCTCCATTTTACATTTGAGGAAACTGAGGCATATAGAGGTAAAGTGAGTTGTTGTGGTCACACAGATAGTAAGTTCTTGAGGTCAGATTTGAACTCATTTTCCAGGCTACACGTCTAATATTCTATCCATTGTGATACTTAGCTGCCAAAACCAGGGATAGCAAGATGACAATATTTCAGAATATTATGAAGGATCAAATGAAATAATGTATCTTTAAGGTAAAGATTTTGCAAACTTAAAAAAATGTTCTATATGGATAGCCTTTACTTCTATGTGATTAGCACTGTTCTGAGTGTTGTGGGGCTAAGAAAGTAGAAAATAAGGTTCCAGAACTCAAAAGGTTTGTATATGTTAAAAAAAATTTAAGCAATCATTTATTTATTTTTAACATTCTTTTTTTATATTTTGAGTTCCAAATTCTCTCTTTCCAATTGACATTTCCCCTTAGGTATTATTTCATTAATAATTTTTCCCTCTTTTACCACACTTCTAATTCTCCTTTCAGAATATTCTTGCTTTACTCTGATTTCATTTCCCAGTTTTTCCTTTACTACTCATCTCTTTAATTCTTTCAGGAATTATTGTTGGGTTGGAGGTTCAGTTAGCATTTTTCTTTGAGGCTTTATTTGTATCTGTTTTCATGTTGTTTCTTTTTCTGAAAGTTATTGATCTTCCTTGTCACTGTAGTAGTATTTTATGGTAAAATTCTTTTTTTTATGGTTGTTGCTTGTTTGCTCATTTTCCAGCCTTTTTCTTGACTTTGAATTTATGTTAAAGTTGGGCTCTAATTACCTGGGGTAATTGGGGACGCACTGTCCCAAACATCAGGTTTTTCATGCTACTGTTTTTATAGCTAGTTCTAGGGGTATATAAGTTTTTGATACTTCAAAGTTGGTGTGATCCTGGGAGAGGTATGGTCACTGCTGTCCTGGTGTGTGATCTAGTCTTTACCCATGGATGACTCCTGGTGCCCTACAGTATTCATTCTCTTCTTTGCCTTGAACCTGCGACCAGGACCCCTGCTCCCTTTTGACCAATTACCAGTGTTCTTCACCTTGCAACTGTGACCCAGAGTTGCATGTAGGCAACAGAGTTGCCAGAGTCATCTATATCCAGGGCCAGCAAAAGGTACCCCATAGTATCTTCCTCAGTTTTCTGACACCCTTACCTTCTCTAGGCTGATCCTTTCTGAAGCTGGTGCTTCTGCTGCAGCAGTTATTACCACTGAATGTGTGCACCCCACACTGGTCCTTACACAAGGCTCACAAACCTCTGCTGACCTCTTTTCTTAGTCCAGAAAGATGGCTCACTTGAGCATTTTGTTTGCTGTACCACAATTTGTTCCGAAATGTTTGAAGTTGTTGAAGGAGAATTGTTGAGAAATTTCAACTAGGTGGCTACTTCACATCTACCATCAAGCTTATATTTTTTATCAATTTTTTTGATCAATTCACACAATACCAGTTGAGGACAATACATAAATATTTTATAAAAAATCATAGATTTAAAGTTCAAAGGGACCTTAGAGATGATCTATTTTAAGCCCTTATTTTATAGGTGAGGAAATAAAGGCCCAGAGGGTCAAGATAAAGAGTAGAAATAAATCACTGGGTACCAGGATACTTGAGAAAGTCTTCATGGAAGAAGCTGGGACTTTAACTTGGCCTTAAATAATAATTAAATAAATATTTGATTAGAAGAGGAAGAAGAAAGTTCTTACAGTCAAGCAGATGGAAATCACCTGGTGTATACGGAATATTGAACTTGACTGTATTTCAAGGTTTAGTCACTCAGTAAATTATTATGTCCCTACCATATGAAAGATATCCTTTAGTATCATTAGGAAGAGAAAAAAGGATGTAAGGTTGGAAACTGAGTTTAATACCATAGTGGGCAATGAAAGTCAGGTTAGAAGAACAGTTCCATTTTTAAATTCAATGATAAATCTAACAAATAAATGATGACAAAGAAATGGTGTAGTCCTTTGTCAGGATTGAGAGGTAACCAATAGCTTGTATACTTGGTATTTTCATAATACTGAGAGAAAATAAGGTTCACAGCATATTAAGACAATGGATAGCTTCAGAGCTAATTGAATATCAAACTCAGAACCCTATGACAGACTTATGGGACAATGTAAGTTGGTGTTGCAGAGGAAGAAAATTCATAAAGTAATTGTAATCTTCATTGTTGGAGAGAATACATGCATCTAATGAAATCACAGGAACACTACAGTATTAAAATACCAAACTTGATATAGGTTTATACACACAATGAAATGTCTATTTAGTCATATGCTGTGATATAGTTTATAAAGTGTCCTGTTCCTTAACATTGAAGTCCCTAATAGCATTAATATTACTATTATTAACAAAACTATAGGTACTTAAAATTCACTGGTGAAATTCAGACACCTAAAAGTCAAGGAATGTGCTACAAAAATTAAAGTTATACTTAAATAAATTTGCAGATTAGCAAGGATGACAAGAAATTGAATTAGTCAATGTTAAAAAGTTTGTGGAACCATAGGAATATTAATACATTGTTGATGGAGCTGTGAAATTGTACAAGCATTTTAGAAAGCAAATAAAATGAACTAGAATGTCCATAACCTATGAACCAGAGATTCAATTGTTGGGTTTAGGGTGCATGGGAGTTATTGGTAAAAAGAAACGTCCCATATACATCAAAATCTTCATTTCAGCACTTTTTGTGACAGTAAGAATTGGAAACAAAGATCAGTTGCCGAATGGCTCCAGAGGAACGCAAAGTTGGAGATACCACCCCCTGGGGGACACTGGAATGATCCTGGGGGGTAACAGCCTCAAGTGCCATTTGGAGGCATTGAACAAAAATAACGGAGTAGTGGAAGCATTAGAAAAGAAGAAAAGAAAAATTTGAAAAACCATTCATTCATGTTTCATCTATTGTATAAAAGGACTAAAGGCGTAGTGACTACATTATTTTCCAAATATGCAAGTTGTAACCAATAAGTGATCAAGTCTGCTGACAAATTTTAACAAGCATGTGTTCACAGGCAAGTGTTGTGTATTGTTGGGAAGTCCCTGCTCAGCAGGAATATATTTATGTAATGAGATGCTCACAATATAATATTATATGGTTACATGATGTAATACTGTATCATCAAAATTTCAGTGCAGGAAAAAATATATTAATTTACAATAAATTACTAAATTTATGATGTATCATTTTAAAAAATAAGTTTGCAAACCTCTGAACAATTTGTGGTATATGAATGTAATAAAATAGTATTATACTGTATGAAATGATGTGTGTGTTGAAATAGAGAAGCATGGAAAGATGCATGTAAACTGAGACAGAGTTAAATAAGTAGAGTCAAGAAAACCACATACAGAATAACCATAGCAATGCAACTGGAAAGAAAAATGACAGACTTAAAAAAGTGAATGTCATAAAATTATAAAGATCAAGTATGAAAAAATAGGAGAAAATATCCTTACCTACATCTTTATGCTATTAAATAATGCATATATTTTCAAACTGCTACAGTGTATCAATCAGTGGTGCTGATTTTTTTCTTAAATATATATTTATATATACATATAGCACTTCTGATATGAGGTTTTGTTGTTCTCTTTTTAGAACTTCTCATATAACTTTGGTGTCCGTTTTTCATCCTATTCACTCCTGCAAGTCCAAGAAGGTTCAGCAAGCTCAGTAACCTCACCTTGATAAAACTATCACAGCAAACAGGCTAAAATAGGTTGAGAGTAACTGAGGGGCTTAAACCTTCTGGTGAGTTAGGGGAATGTCTATCTCAATCACAGGAAGACTTCCCTGGTCTGCATGGGCAGATGAAAGTAATTTGTTCCAAGGGTGCTGGAGGTGGAGGTGTGGAGCACTTAGAGATGGTCAGACATCAGTCACCAATGACATCCATTACATTCCGGCCGATCTCTAGTCATCCTCACTTTTGACTTGCTACTGAATTTCATGACTCTGGAAGAGAGAGCAAGAATGATGTCCTTGTGTAACTCTGCCTCACCTCAATCTAAATCACTCACAGGTCTAGACAACACCCCATGAAGTTTTTGGTCCTCTTCAAAAATAAAGGACAATATACAATATACTAGTTGTTATATTTGGTGTCTTTTGGGGATTGAGAAGAGGAAAGATATTGGCGATAAATATGATGAGTTGAGTTATAACATAACAAAAAAATTTTATTTTAAAGTTAGATCTAGACAGAGGCTATAATTTTATCACTCTAAAATCTATGTATAGTAAATGAAAAATCTAGTTTGTCATTCAGGTGATTGTTCCATAGAATAACATACACCCAGAATAAATGTTTTGTCAGTAAAATTTTAGAGATTTGGTGAAATGATGAACATTTGATTTAAATTCACTTCTCTTCCTCTCTTCTCCCACCTCAAGAAAATTGTTCAAGGTCAACTGGAAACTGATGTCTGATTGGAAGAGCAACTAGTGCTGTTAAGTAATCAAGGCATTTTATGTTAAATCAGAAAGATTACAGTTCTATCCCTTTAAATTCTGCCTGCCAGTCACCTTTCTGTTTTGTTGTTCCTATGACCTGCTTGTAACAATTGTCAATACCACTTCAAAGCAGTTGAATTGCATACAGTATTTATGCACTGAAATGGAACCAATTCAAACCCAATTTGATGATCAGAAGAGCATAGCTAAAGAAACACTGTGAATAAACACAGCTCTCTAGCTATCCACAAAACCTGGAACAAATAAAAATATTTGACAAGAAAGTCTATGTGCCAGCAAAACTGCTGGATAGGCATTTTGGAGCAAAATTGAAATCATACTTTCGAAAATTTAAGATATTAAATTAAAGAAATTAAAATAATATTAATTTAACTTAAGATAAAACTTAAGTATTATTACACAAAGAAAAATATCTTCCTTCCTCCTCCTTCCATTTTTCTTCGTACCATATCCTCCATTGATTTGTTAGTTTATGATCCCAAAAGAGTTTTCTAAAATGTACCAGTTAGAAAATAAAGTGAATAGAAAATAAAACATGTCTTTATAGTGATTTGTCAAGCTATAATTATACAACATATGGTATGGATAATTTGAGCTCAGCTTGCTACTTTATCTTATTGCTTGAAGTAAAAGCCAATATGTTCCAAAAGGATATATGATATTACATGACAGCAATATCAAGGGACCATCAGATTCTACATCTGTGTGATAACTCAACAACTGAGCAATTCAATGAAACAAAAATAATAATTTAAACCAAAATTTTGGCAACCTTCAGATTTTTTTTTACCTTTCAAAGAAAGCTACTTTCATATGCCCTTAAAATAAAATCCTTTGTACCATGTAAAATTAAGCAATTTTTCTAGCTTCTACACACAACGGATAAAATTAAAGACTGCACATCAATTTAAGGTACATTTACATATATGAAGGTATATGCCCTTTTGGGACTATCTTCTGATAGAACAATAATTATAGTGACTATCAATATTGTTAGGGATATGGACTGAATCTGGGATTTCATTTATATAGGGAACTCCCAAATAAAGAAACTCCCTTTACTAATGCAGGTCTGTGCCTTCTTTGAAATTTATTGTTTCTCCCAAAAGATCTGCCATAAATCTGCCAAAAATACTGATAATTTAATTGACACTGTCTTTATGTGTCACAGGCAAAATGTGAGCCCAGGTCTTCCTGGTTACAAGATCCCTTAAACATATAATTATAGAACCCAAGGCTAGTGGAGCTGAAATGAACCTGCTGTGTAGCAGGCATCTTGCTAAATGCTGGATTCTGGTCTTCTAGTCAAAAAGACCTGGTTTTGAATTCTGTCTCAGGTAACTGCTGCTCAATAAGCAGTCTATACAACTGTGGACAAGTAATTTAACCAAGACTAGATTAGTTTTCTTAGTCTTACAATGAAGATGATAATACATAGGAATATTTATCTTACAAAATTATTGTGGGAATCTAGTGAGGTCATATATGTAAAGCATCTTGCTTATTTTTAAGTGTTATATAAGACAAAGAAAATGAAAAATGCTATTATTTTTGTTCCTAGTAACTTATATTTTAGTGTCCATTAAAAGACAGCCACTATCTGAAAAAAAGAAACTTCTCTAACTGTTCAACTTTCTTAATGATAGTTAACCAACTTTCAGACATACAGTGATAAGGTCTTTACTGGCTGAAGAGAAAGTCCAAATCAAAGGATATGCATTTGAAACTCTTTGCCACTAATTATATTACCTTGGGCAAGTAACAACTTTCATGGGTCTCAGTTTTCTCATCTGTTAAATGAGGGAGTTGGACTAGATGACTTCTGAGGTACTTTCTAGCTCTAGGTCTGTGATCACATGGTAGCTTTCAGAGAGTTGCTTCAATAAATAAAAGTAAGCAGAGTTTGGTGTGCTCTTCAAGTTGGTACAGCTATTTGGTACAGCTATTCAAGGGATTAATGGATCTTGCATAGGTAACCTCCACTAGAGTTATCCTTTTCACATTGTAGAGGTTAGGAGTGCAGTACCACCATCATCTGGAAAATCTGCATAAAATTATTTGGCCCTCCCCCCATACTAGAGAAAAAGTCTGAATTATTATGTCATTAAAAGATAAAATATGTTGATATAACACTATACATATGTTTTATGCATTTCTAATTTTTTTCTGTGTCATCTGCTGGTCTTTATATATCATCTGTGGCTTCTGTAAAATTCCCTCTAAATTTCCATTTAATCTCTTATGCTGACCTATGACATATCAAAATGTCAATAGGAAAAGTTAGGCTATGGAAGGTATAATTATATATTAATTTCTACTCTGAAATTTTAGTATGGTCCTGGGTTTTCTAAGACAAACTAATTAATTCTATATAGCCAAAAAGGCTTCCAATGAAGGCCTAATAATGAAATATTTGTCTTTATTTTTATGAACAATCTCCAACATTCAAAAAAGTAATTCCAAGAAGACAATACATGAGGTAAAGATGATGTGTATGCTTATGTGAGGGGGGAAAGAAGGAGGAGAAGAAGTATGTAGGGGAGAGGGGAACAGAATTCACAGACCGTCTACGGGAAGAAGCTTTGATAGGATGAACTCGGTTCACAGATAAATTTACAGATATTTTTCCAAGAAGCATAGCTGACTAACACCTTGTAGCTGCTGCTGTTATGGACATTAGCAAATAAATAGGAATTAAAAGAGCAGTGCTTCTGAAATAGCTGTTCCGTTGCATTCAGCAGAGAGCTGGCAAGCACAAGCTAGCAGATGGCGGTTACTAGTAATCATGTCCATAGGATCAGAGTTGTAGAGCTAGAAGGGACCTTTGAGGTCATCAAGTCCAATCTCATTTGATTTATGTGACCTCGGGTAAGGTATTTAACCTTTTGGGGACTCAATTTTTCATAAGTAAATATTGGTGGCTTGTGCTTTATCTTTGATCAAGAGATGACCAATTCAACATAATGGCCTGAGAACCAGGAGGACCCTTTCAATCCTGTCCCTGACACATACTAGCGGTGTGACGCTGAAAAGTCACTGAACTCAGTGCTTCAGCCAGTTCTATTACTTGCAGAACCTGTTCACTGGTAGAAAAAAATTTATCACCAAGGAGTTTCTTATACTGGTGAAATAGCAGATCTAGTTCCTATTTCTATTCTTTCATTTATACAGAATTCAAATATGATAAGCTGCTGGTAAACTTAGAATGATTCAGAAATCCAGGGTTACCTTCATCCTATGATGAGATGTAGTTTAATTTTAGTAGATGACACATGTAAGTTATTTATTCTATGAGGAATTTCCATATCCAGTACAATGGATCATTCAGAGTTCAAGGATTCAGAGAAACAATTTTACTAATTTTCATTTACTAAATTTCATTTACTAATTTTCATATAGAACTACCATGTACCATTTTACACACTCAAGGTTGTAGAGAAATCAGGAAATTTGGGGAAATTTAGGAAGGCAGTTGTTGTTCAGGCATTCAGCTGTGTCCAACTCCTCATGATCCTGTGGATTCCAATATTTTCCAGGTATTTTCTTGGTAAAGATACTGGGGTGGTTTACTAATTCTTTCACTAGTGATTAAGAAGGAGATTAAGTGACTTACCCAGAGTCATACAGATGGTAAGTGTCCAAGACTGGATTTGAACTCAGGTCTTTCTGACTCCAGACCAGCACTCTATCCATTGAACCATCTAATTATCTCTAGGAAAGCAGTGAAATCTGTCTTTCCTATACCTCCTTAATACATCCATCCTGAAAAGCACTTTGGAATTATGACAAAGATGACTTAAATATTTATCCATTTGACCAAGTTTTGACACTGCTAGATATAAACCCTGTGAGGAGAGCAAAACCAGAAAAATCTCTAAATATCAAAATATTTTACTAGAACTTTCTGAGAATAAAAAAAATGGAAACATAGTCATTTTTGGTATATGAATTTGGTATATGAATGATATTGAATTTTTAATTGCTTTTTAAAGAAACAACAAATAACAATTCATAGAAGCATAGAAAGACCTATGAGAAAAAGAATGAAGAAAAATTGTACATTAGAACAATGTAAATGGAGAAAAAAACAAAAAACCTAAATGAATGCTCTGTAATCAGCATTGCCAAAGTTTGTCCCAGAGAAAAATTGAGTAAGACCATCTCTCTTTTCACCATCTTTGTTGAAAAGGTAGAAAGTTGTTGCTGTGGGGTATTACATATAATGTTAGACCAGTCAATTTGATTGTCACTTTACTGCAGTGTGTGTGTGTGTGTGTCTGTGTGTGTCTGTGTATGTGTGTGTATGAATCTAACTAAATGCTTTTCAAAGCTTTGTTATAAGGGAGCACTTGCTGATGAGGGAAAAAGTGAATATATATCCAGAAATGAAAGTGCTATAAAAACTAAAAGTATCAAAATTATATTGTTAAAAGATCTTCTATTAGTGGATTTTTGGGTTTATTCTTAAGTAGAGAAGGGGCTGGCCTGAAGAAATCTTTCTTTAAGACAAGACTAGAACTAGATTAGATGATGTAATAATAATATGTAATAATATTGGGTTTTTTAAAGTGAATTATAAGTGTTCATTATCCTACAAGTGCAAGAATTCCATGCTCTCCTTTCCCAACATTTTCAGTGTTATTCTATCACTTTGGCCTACCTTGAGTTATTGATATACAAGACTATAATGTTTATCATTCAAGATTAATTAAGGCAGATCTATTTTTGGTTTTACAAGTGCTTGTATATATTCATATGTATAACAGCTACAACAACCATAAGGTAGTAGGTTATTTTGCATTCCAAATTACAATTGACTTTCATTTTCTTGCATAATTCAGTAGCATAAAGCTTTCTATATCAGCCTAGGGTGAATTCACTGATTCTACTTTTCCTCCTCTGTCTTAACTAAAATTGTTTGACTTCAACCAGACTGAAAGCAAGAACAACTTAAAGTTTTATTTTCATAGATAATATAGGCATACTATTGGGAGTTATAGGCAGAAAATGCTAGAAGCATGGTTACAAAAACTATTCTTTAATTGATTAGGCAGCACGAATATATTAAGCACTTATTACGTGTCAGGGATTTTGTTAATTGCCAAGAATATATAGAAAGCCTCAAACAGGTGCCTGATCACATACTAATAGGCAAACATCAGGCAAATAACTGTGTTCAAAAAGAATATAGATACTATAAATGTGATGCAACCTCAGAGGGAAGCGGGGGTTGGGCAGGAAAGGCCTCCTACAGAAGGCAGGATTTGAACTACATCTTAAAGTGAAACAAGAAAACTAGGAAGCAGAGGTGAGAAGGAAGCCTAGGGACTGCCAACTCAAAGCTGGAATAGCAGTGCTATATATGAAAAACAGTAAATAGGCCAGTGTAGCTGGATCTTAGAACTCATGGAAGTAAGTAAAATAAACAAAGACTAGAAAAGTAGGAATGAGCGTATTGTGAAGAACTTCCTAAGCCAGAGTAATATATGTGCATGTATTTGATCCTGGACATAATAGGGAACCACTAAAAATAACTGAAGGCAGGAGGGTGACATGGTCAATCTGTCTTCTAGGGGAAAAAATCATTTAAGCAGCTTGACGGAAGATAGATTAGAGTGGGTAAAGTTTTGAAATATTGAAACCAATTAGAAAACTCCTGGAATACACTAGGAAAGAAGAGATAAAACCTTGTACTATGAGGTTGACTGTACCTGTGGAAAGAAGGAATCATATTGGAGAGATATTTTGAAGGTATAAACCACAATATTGGACAACTATTCAAGTTTTGGGGTGTTTGTAACACTCAGTCATGGATGACACCAAGACTGCAAATGTTGACTAGGAGGACTGTGATTCCCTCAGTTGTAATGAGATGTTTGTGAAAGAGGAATGTTGGGAAGTGTTAGATATTGAGTTCTGCTTTGGAGTTTGAAATAAATAGAAGACATCTAATTTGAAGTGTATAATTGGGAACCAGTGATTTTGGACTACATATTAGGAAAGAGGTTAGAGCTGAACAAGTAAATCTGAGAATTACCTTACAGAGATGGTAATTGAACCTATCAAAGCTAAATGATTCACCTAACAAGATAGTATAAAAAAGGAGGGAACATTCTCATGTCAATTGCTTATGATATGTCAAATCTCAAAGAGGTTTCCACTCTTCTAATTAAAAATTATTTTTCCAAGAACATTATTTTAGGACATAAACTTCCCTTCCTGCCTTGCTATGTGCTGTATGGCTCTCTAATTCTGGAACCAAGAACTATGATCAGATCTGCTCCACCATTCTTTCTGGATGGAATGGATCAATTTCTCCTTTCCCACTCACTACCCTTTAAACATTCCTCAAAGTGCTCTTACATGGCTGTAATTCCCAAAAGTATACAACTTCTTTTCTGAACACGGGAGTTTCATGAAGTAAGAGCTATGTTTCATTTATATTTTTGTCTCTAGGATTTATCATATTTGTGGGCAAATAGTAAAATGCTTAATAAATGCTTTTCGTTAATTTATTCCAAGGTCAAGAGCAGCCAGAGAAAGAAAATTGAAAGTACAGAAGTCTTATATAAGTGGTACATAGATGAACATGATGTGTAATAATAAGAAAAAGGAAGAAGACCAAGGTAATGCCAGATGAAGTAAATAGAAAGAACCATTTTGCATGAGAGGAAATATTACCCAGCACTGATAGACTTTACTTGCTTTCATTCTTGCCTCAAAGGGTCTGTTTACACAATGAAGATATTTATGCTGTTTTTGTCTTTATTTTTTCAATATTATTCATTTTAATGAATAGTAAAGAAAAAGAAAATGGCAGGAAAATGCATTATCTGTTAAATTCCATCATTTCTCATCTATCCCTTTAAGATCAATAGTTTCATCTGCATTTTTTAAAGCCTACTGCCATCTAGTGGTGGGTGCCTGAATTAGAGACATAAAGGTGATGGTTGATAGGGGAGATGAGGGTAAAATATGTTCCTAAAGAGGGAAGGATATTTAATGAATTCAACCTGATTTTGTAAACAATTATCAATTTTCCTATCTGCCAAAAAGAACATCCATAGTCTAATGTTATAATATATTGAATTGATATTATTGAAGTACTTACCTTACTATTCTTTCATTTGGAAAAGATCCAACAACAGAAAAAAAAAAAGTAGTTTAACTCAATGACCCTCATACTATTAGAGCACAGAACAGACCTTTTAAGGCCCATTTTTCATATTTTCAAAAGTTTCGTGTGTTTTGGTTTCCCTGTCTTCATGTAAGCAATATATCACATTACTCAATCTACTAACTTGATGCAACATTTGCCATTCGTCTTGGAGAACTATTTGGAGTCAGATCAACAGAAGCCCCCATTCTTATGCTTGCTTTTGAATTCTCCTAGTTCTCAATTCATGGAATTTCCTGAGTCTTCTGCACTTGTGTTGACTATGTTATGGAGTGAAGACCTGAAAGTACATTATTCTAGTTATTTTTTTGGTCTGACTACCTACTTCCTGGGGTTGGTATCATAAGTCATGGAGCTATAACATTGAATCAACAAAAATAAATAAGAAAAACATGAAACACATAGCTAGTATCAAATAAAACTATACTTGCTTGGCAACAATTGATAGATATCTGCATTATTTAATTTGAAATTTTTACTTTGAAAGTTCTGTATTGTGAGTGATGTGTGATTGTGTTAGTCTTAGAGACTAATGTTTAAAATGCAAACTGATTAGAAATGCTGAAAAAATTACATGACTAGTCAAATATATCACTGGAGATCATGTTCTGGATAAATTTGCTCATTACTGTTGAGATTCCATGGTGAACAAGAATCTGTCTGTTAGATAAATCTGTATTTGGCCAGTCCATTACAAAAGGCATTAAGAATTTTAAATGCATCATTGGACATTTTAAAGCCATTACCTATTGGCCTGAAAACTCAATAAATAGTGAAGAAAAATGTGCAAATTACTATGCATTTCTATATTCATGATGTATAGGCATTGATTTAGTTTTACAACTAATTAATACATTTTAAGATGTTGGCATCAGCCTAGTGGAACTAGAATTGTTTGCTGGTGTATACCTAAATACTATATCTTCTTTTAATGATTACATGATTTTAATGGCACCAAATTTCTTGCTTTTCCTGTGAACACCTCATGCTATGATTAAAAACAATGAATTAATTTAATGAAACAAAATATGATATGAAGAATACCTATTAAATAGAAGGAATTTAGCAAATGCATTTAGAAAGGAAATACTAGCAAACTATGATGCTTTCACTTCCAGGAGCAAACTTAACAGAAAAGACATTTCTCCATGAGAAGGGCAAATAATTCTTTTGCTTTTTTTTAGCTTTAAAATTTTAAAAAACCACACACAAATAACGCCTTAACAAAATAGCCAATGTTTCAAGTTAGCATATGTATGAATAGTTTAAAAATAAAATTACTATTTTTATTGTCTGGTAGGGGAAATGGTAGCAGTTCTAGAAAACTATTATTAGCAGTCCAGATAAAACTATTATGAAAAATGGAAAATTAATTACTTTTGTGTGGAAACTCACAGACGAAAAAAACTTGAAATTCCAATATTTGTATATTTTAATCTCACCTTCACCTTCCCATAATATCAGTTTTGTTAACCTGAAAGTGGTTGATTTTTTTGCTTTGTTTTGCTTTACATCCTTTACAAAATAATTTATGTTCATCAAGAGTCTCTCTAAAAGATAAACACACAAACACATGCATATGTGTGTATAACCTCTCTTTGAGGTGACAAAGAGTTGGGAAATTCAGGGTGCTCATCAATTGAGGAATGGCTAAACAAATTCTGATACACTATTGTGATAGAATACTACTGTGCTACAAGAAATGATGAACTCCATGATCTTAGAAAAACATGCAAAGACTTGCACAAAATTATGAAGAGTGAAATGAGCAGAACCAAGAGAATACCACATCCAGTAACAGAAAAATTCTTTTAAGAACAACTTTGAGCAAATAAGTCGCTTTGACTATTAAAAATACCCAAATTAACTGTAAGGGACATTTGAAGGAAGACACTATGTACATCAAGAGAAAGAAATGATAAATAGAAATGTCTAGAATAATTTTACACACACACACACACACACACATATATATATATATATATTTGTTTCTAATGGTAGCCATCTCTAGGGTGTAGGGGAGGGAAAAAAGAAAAAATAAATATACATGATAACTTTCTTTTATATTTAAGAGGAATAAGTTTCATATCCAATCATCTTTTTATTATACTGTTATTGAAATGTTATTTTATTGCATACTAAAAATAAAATATATTTCAAATGAATAAAGAATTAACAAACTATGAGGAAAATAATGACATTCATATTGTCATTCTCAATAAATATATGAAAGGATTTGAAGAAATTGCAATTAAATAACAACATATTACACAAGTTCTCCTCCCTCTCCTGAAACAATTACAGAGAGGATTTGGATCATTTGCTTTTATACTACACTCAAAGATGACATGATTTTCTGGGTCACTTGAAATACCATATTGTGATGTCCATGATTTGCACAGTACATAAACAGATGACCTAAATACTAATCTAATCTGATGTACTAATAAAGATCTTATATATAAATCAATAAAAATAGATTTTGGTCCTTGAAAAAAAAATTACTGAATGCAAGAGAAAATAATATAAAATGTATTGGAAAATATGATTTAGTATTAAGAAATAAAAGTAGTCAAGGAACTGAAGATAACTCAGTATCGATATTCCTATACATTATGACCACTTCCCATAAAAAGATATGTAGGAGCCACTATACATTCTAATAAGTGAAATTGCCTAAACACATAGGTTTGGATAGAAAGATCACAGGTAGGTAGATAAGAAAGAAAGAAAGATAGATGATAGGTGATAGTTCGATAGATAGGTGGATAGATGGATGGATGGATGGATGAATAGACAGTCAGACAGACAGACAGACAGATAGATAGATAGAGAGATAGATAGATGATAGATAGAGAATTTAATAATTACTTAGAAATTTTAAGGCATTGTACTAAGCATTGGGAATATAAATAATAACAAACAAGACGTTCTTTTCCCTAAAAGAGATTATATTCTAATGGAAGAAGACATGACACAAAGTGAAAGTAAAAGCATGTGTGGTGGGGGGAGATAGATATATGTAGTATGGTGCTGACATGACTGGAAGAAATAAGGAGGCTTAGTTCTAAACAACAAAATGTAAACAGCTAACCTATCAGAGCTGAGGGATTGATGGGCAGTTCTGGAGAGAAGTGGATGAGGAGATGGCATGAAGAATGATGGTAAGTAGTCTTCAATCACTTTTCCCAGAAAGATAAGAAGCAAACTTGCCTGTCAGAGCTAGGTATCCTGGGCAAATAGTTCAAATTTGTGGAAGAAGGAAATAAATAGTATGAGAAATGAAAACTATTTTATGTCATTTTCTTTTGTAAATTAATTTATTTGTTTTCAGTTTTCAATTTTCACTTTCATAAATTTTAAATTTCCATAAGTTACAAATATTCTCCCTTCCCTCTCCTTCTCTCCCTTTCCAAGATGGCATTCAGTCTTATATGGGTTCTACACATCCATTCTTATTAAACACATTTTCACATTAGTCATGTTGTATAGAAGAATTAAAATGAATGAGAGAAATCATGAGAAAAAAACAAAACAAAATGTAACAAAAGAGAAAATAGTTGCTTCATTCTGTATTCTGACTCTATATTTCTTTCTCTGGATGTGCATGGCATTTTGCATTATGAGTCCTTTGGAAATGTTTTAAGTCCTTGCATTTCTCTGAAGGACTAAGTTTTCTATGATTTTAAATCCCTTTATCATCATTGGTCATGTACCCCATGTTCTAACTTAGGAGATAGGAATGGCATGTAAAACAAAGTCAATTAAAGGAACTAGGGCACATCCAGTCTATAAAGAATTATCCTCTACTTGAAGGCACAAAATTTTAGGACTCTCAGGGAAGGATTTTCAAGTTGCCTCAAAAATGTGTTCCAAAAGATTGGGGCAGGGGAAACATCTCACATGTTATTCACAGAGAGAAAAAATACAGGGCTTAGTCAAAAGATTAGCAAAATGAGTCAGTAGATACCTCATCCCCCGCTCTATAAAGGGTCATGAGAAGGATCTGTTGCACATTGACAATATCTTTGATGGAAACCTAGCAGATATCACTTAAAAGTATTTTCTTTGGTAAATGACATCATCACAGTCACACAGTTAATTGAGGAATAGAAAAAATAGAATATCATTTTCTATTTTTTTTAATGAATATGTTTCAAAGAAAAATAAAGAGACAAAAACAAAACCCATCAAGGTTCTTTTCCAGTGAGATGTCTCCCAGAAAAATTAACATCCCAAAAAGCATAAATACCAATATAACTTTAAAAATATCTTCTGAATATCAGCAATTGAAGTATGACTTACAAAAAGTTCAAGGAGAAGAGAGATTCCTTACTGATTGTGAGATTATTCATATGCTTGAAATTGGAATGGCTAACAGTGGAAATTTTGATTTAGAAGAAAGAAATGGTGTGGCACTTTGCAAGATTAGTTGAGGGCTTTGTTGATTCTTAAAAATTCACTTGTATGGGGTGGGGTGCAGAACCCAGATGGAGGAGTAACAGCATGCACTTTCTAGAGCACTGCCACCAAGCTAAGTCACATACCTGTAAAAATGACTCTAAACAAATCCTGGAGTTGCCGAACCCGCAGAATGAAGGAGGGAAGCTAATCTGCAGCCCAAGACAGCCTGGAAGATCACCAGGAAATGTCTTTTGCACCATGCAAGGGACAGAGTGCAGTCCAGCTTGGGCCATGCTGGCACAGACAGGACCTGGCAGGCCTTGGGGAGGATTAATCTCTCAAACTTGTGGCAGTTCTCAGACTTCAGGATCCCAAAACACCAAGAACAATTGGAAAGGCAGTGGAAAGGCGGAGCCAAGATGGCGGAGTAGAAAGACTCACCTATGCTAGGTCAAAACCCACAACCCATGGATTTCCTCTAAAAAGAACTCCCGACAAATTCTGGAACAGTGGAAACCACGCAGAAACACAGTGAAGGAGATTTCCATTCCAGAGAGCCCTGAAAAACTGATCCTAAAGGTCCATCACGCCCTGGACAGGAGCGGAGCTCTCCCCTCCCTTGCCATGGCCGTGTGGTACCGAGAGGAGCGAGCAGACCCCAGCAGGCTTCAGGGATGGAATCTCCAATGGCCGTGAAGGTCGCTCCACCCACAGACTCACAGGTCAGTGAGAGAGACAGGCTGAGAGGGGAGTGGGGTGTCCCCGGGACTCAGACCCCCTTGGGAGGCAGCAGTGGCCTGAGGCTACCAGAACAGGCAGGAGCTCAGCAGCAGCTCCATTACAAAAGGTCTCTGCATAAACCCCCTGAGGGAACTGAGCCTGGGAGGTGGCCCTGCCCCAAACTGAGAACCTGATTTAATCTTACCCTGAATAGCAGCCAGGCCAGCCACCCAAAGCCCTGAGGCTGGGGAGCAGCATTTGAATCTCAAACCCTAAGCACTAGCTGGGCAAACCTAGGCCAGGGGTGGAGAGGACTCTCAGAAGTCAAGTAACTGGC
>CM053770.1:344869952-344895721 GCA_028658325.1 Potorous gilbertii
ATAAGAAATATAGGTAATGGGGAATAAAAAGTTATCTGGCCCTACAGGACAAAAGAGAAGATGGGGTAAGGGAAGGGAGGGATGAAAGAAGAGAGGGCAGATTGGTGATATGGGTAATTAGAATGTTCGGTGTATTGGGGAGGGGGGGGAAATGGGAAGAAAATTTTGGAACCCAAAATCTTGTGAAAATGAATGTTAAATGTTAAAAAAATAAATTTATTAAAAAAAAGAGAAAGTCAGTGGAAAAAACTGTAAGACCAGTGTGGGAGAGTGGAGTGGTTCAGCTCCAGGTCCAGGGTGACAGAGGGGGAAAGGGCCAGAGGAACCCCCAGCAGACAAAGCAGCAGGAGAGGCAGAGATAGTGACTGTTTCTGGAGTTCTAGGCCCACAGATTATGGGGGAATAGAGTGCCTGAGAGTACCCCACCCCACCACTACCAGAAGCAAAAATCAACCTTGACAAAGAACTCAAAAGTCAAATAAATGGCTGGGGAAATAAGCAAAAACAAACAAAAAAAGAAGAATCAGACTATAGAATCTTACTTTGGTGACAAGATGAAAATATGAAAGCAGGATACAACAAAGCCAATGCTCCTCCATCCAAAGCCTCCAATAAAAATATGAATTGATTTCTGGTCATGGAAGAGCTCAAAAAGGATTTTGAAAATCAAGTAAGAGAAGTAGAGAAAAAATAGGAAGAGAAAGGAGAGTGATTCAAAAAAATTATGAAAAATGAGTCAACTCCTTGCTAAAGAGACCCCAAAAAAATGCTCAAGAAAGTAACACTGTAGAAAGTAGACTAACCCAAATGATAAAAGAGATCCAAAAACCCAATGAAGAGAAGAATATCTTTAAAAGCAGAATTGGCAAGATGGAAAAGGAGGTTCAAAAGTTCCCTGAAGAAAATCATTCCTTAAAAATTAGAATGAAGCAGATGTAAGCTAATGACATTATAAAATGTCAAGAAATTATAAAACAAAACCAAATGAATGAAAAAATATCAGATAATGTGAAAGATCTCATTGGAAAAAGAACTCACCTGGAAAATAGATCCAGGAGAGTTAGTTTAAAATTTATGGGACTATCTGAAAGTCATGATGAAAAAAAGAGCCTAGACATCATCTTTCAAGAAATTATCAAGGAAAACTACCCTGATATTCTAGAACCAGAGGGTAAAATAAATATTGAAAGAATACACCTACCACCTCCTGAAAGAGATCCCTAAAGGAAAATTCCTAGGAATATTGTAACAAAATTTCAGAGCTCTCTAGTCAAGGAGAAAATATTACAAGCAGCCAGAAAGAAACAATATGAGTATTGTGGAAATACAATCAGGATAACACAAGATCTAGCAGCCTCTGCATGAAGGTATGCCAGGGCTTGGAATATGATATTACAGAAGTCAAAGGAACTAGAATTAATAACAAGAATCACTTACCCAACAAAACTGAGTATTATCCTTCAAGGGAAAAAATGGTCATTCAATGAAATAGAGGACTTTCAACTACTTTTGATGAAAAGGCCAGAATAGAATAGAAAAATCTGAGTTTCAAACACAAGATTCAAGAGAAGGATGAAAAGGTAAACAGGAAAGAGAAATAATAAAGGACTTACTAAAGCTGATCTGTTTATATGCTTATATAGAAAGATAATATTTATAACTCTTGAGACTTTTCTCAGTTCTAGAGTAGTTGGTGGGATTATATACATATAGACAGAGGGCACAGGGTGACTTGAATAGGAAGGGATGATATCTAAAAAATAAAATTAAGGGATAAGAGAGGGATATACTAGGAGGAGAAAGGGAAAACATAGAAGGGGCCAAATTATCTCTCATAAAAGAAGCATGAAAAGCTTTATTTCAATGGAAGGAAAGAGAGGGGAGGTGAGAGGAAAATGGAAACCTTACTCTCAATACGTTTGTCTTAAGGATGAAATAACATGCATACTCAATTTGCTGTGAAAATCTATCTTATGCTACAGAAAAGTAGAGGAGAAGGATATAAAGTGGGGATTATACAACGGAAGTCAAATGGAAGGTCAACATAATTGGAAGTAAATACTTTTGAGGATGGATAGGGTCAAAAGACAGAACAGAATAAATGGGGGGGGCAGGATAGGATGAATGGAAATATGGTTAGTCCTCCACCACATAAATTTTATGGAAGTCTTTTGCACAATTACACATGTATAACCTATATTGAATTGCTTGCTTTCTCAGGAGGAATGGGGAGAGAGGGAGGAAGGGAGAGAAGTTGAAGCTTAAGGTTTTAAAAATGAATGGTAAGTGCCATACCAATCAAAATATCAGATAATTACTTTCCAGGGTTAGAAATTTCCAGGGTCAAAATTCATCTGGAAGAACAAAAGGTCCAGAATAACAAGGTAGCTAATGACAAGAAAAACTAGGGAAGGTGGCCTAGCACTACAAGATCTCGGATTGTATTATAAAGCAGCAATCACCAAAACCACTTGCTACTGGCTAAGAAACAGAAGGGTAGATCAGTGGAACATATTAGGTACTCAAGACACAGTAATCAATGAATATAGCAATCTACTGTTTGATAAACTCAAGGATCCCAGATTCTGGGATAAGAATTCATTGTCTGACATAAATTGCTGGGAAAACTGGGTAACAGTGTGGCAGAAACTAGGCACAGACCAATGCCTGACACCATACTCAAGAATAAAGTTCAAATGGGTACGTGATCTAGTTATAAAAATTGATACTATAAACAAATCAGTAAAGCAAGGAATAGTATATCAGATTTATGAAGAAGGGAAGAATTTTTGAGTAAACAAGAGATAGAAAGTATTATGAAGTGCAAAATGGATAATTTTGATTACATTAAATTGAAAAGATTTTGCACAATCAAATCCAATGCAACCAAGGTTAGGAGGAAAGCAGAAAACTGGGAAGAAGTTTTTACAGATAGTGTCAGTAATAAAGGCCTAATCCCTAAATATTTAAAGAACTGAATCAAATTTACAAAAATACAAGTCATCTCCAATTGATAAATGGGCAAAGGACATGAACAGGCAGCTTTCAGAGGAAGAAATTAAAGATATCTTTGTGGTGGCCAAACCTGGAAATCAAGGGGATCCTCATCAATTGAGGAAAGGCTGAATAAATTGTGGTACATGAATGGAATAGAATACTATTGTGCTATGAGAAATGATGAACAGGAAGACATCAGAGAGGCCTAGAAAGACTTATATGAACTGATGCTCAGTGAAAGAAGCAGAACCAGGAAAATTTTGTACACAGCAGCAACCACAGTGTGTGAGAAGTTATTCTGGTAGACTTAGTACTTCATTGCAATGGAAGGAATTAAAAAAAAAATTCCAATAGTCTCTTAAGGCAAAATGCTTTCCACATCCAGAGAAAGAATTATGGAATTTGATCACAGAATGAAGTAAATCATTTTCTTTTGTATTATGTTTTGGTTTGTTTTATGATTTCTTCCATTCATTTTAATTCTTCTATGCAACATGACTAAGGTGAAAATATATTTAATAGGAATGCATATGTAGAACCCATGTAAAATTGTACGCCATCTCTGGGGGGAGTGGAGAGGTAGGGGAAGGGAGAGGAAGAAAACCCAAGATATATGGAAGTGATTGTAGAACGCTGAAAACAAATAAAATAAAATAAAAGATATTAAAAAAACTAAATAGGGTTCATAAACCAGACTCACTCAAAATCACAACCATCTGCCATTAAAAGTGCAAGAATTTTCTGAGTTATGAAGTGACACAGGTTTAAAACATGTTCCTTAAAAAAAAATCATTAAATGAATTTTAGCTTGGCATTAGGGCAGAATTTCCAATAATTTTTGAAATGACCCAAAAAATGCTTAGGCTATTTTGTACTACTTATTTATGCAAAGTGGCTTTCTCAGGATTGATGATTATAAAATGTAAATATCAACCAACTCTGAGAAACTTTGAAGATGCTCTACATCCTGCAGTATCAAATTTTCTGCCAAGATTTAATTATTTATATAAGAATAAACAAGCACATCATATCATTAGTATGCAAATTTGCTTTTGTCTTTATAAATGGTAAAATTATTTTTATACCAAGAAACTGTTTTAAAATAAATGTATTTGTGACTTAAAAAATAAAAAAAGTAAAAATGAATGCTAAAAATTGTTTTTATATGCAACTGGGGAATAAGACATACAGGCAACGGGGTATAGAAATCTATTTTGTCTTCCAAGAAAATAGAGGGGAATGGGAATAAGGGAAGGGTGTGATAAAAGAGAGGGCGGATTGGGGAAAGATTTAATCAGAATGCATGCTTTCTTTGGATGTAAAGAGGGGAGAGGTGGGGAGAATATTTGGAACTCAAAATCTTGTGGAAATGAATGTTGAAAACTCAAAATAAATAAACATATTAGAATTTAAAAAATTCACTGTGAATTTTGAGACAACTTTTAGAACACAGAAGCTGGAATGAGTTCGCTGTAAGGAAGAATACATACCATCTGTCTCAGGTGGCTATTTGTCCATGGAATAAATAAATGAATTAGTAATTAATGATGAACTATTATGTAAGCTCTTTGTGAGTAGAGATTATTTCTTTGTATTTGCATCTCAAGCACTTAGTGCAAGGCCTGGAACATATTATGTGCTTAATAAATGTTTGCTGATTGATTTTAAACATTATGAAATGAATTCTATATAGATATGGATAGGAAACTGTCAACCAGTCCCTCTAAAACTTTAACAATAATTTTGTTAGCTCAAATTTTATTTATAGTAATGACTTTCTAACCTTTTGACATACAGTTGTGGTAATTGCATTAATCACAAAAGCACTGCATGTAGTTCTCTGTGAGATCATCAAACACTCAAAAGTAATTGTCCTCACAATTCACAGGAGGAAAATTATAAGGAAATTGCCAAGATTATATATACATTTGCAAAATAAGTCCATGGATTTAGTCTATCAGTTGTTGTGTTTATCCTTCATTTTCAAAGAGGACCATGATATCAGAGAAATGATGATATAACCTGCACTTGACTTTGTTTCGAGTGAGGGAGGGCTGTGCAAGGTCACCAGCTTCATTTTCTCTTCTTGAGTCATCTGAAACCAGTGACTAGATATTCAACAGGATCACTGGAAATGACCCAGGATGTAAAGAGAGACCTTGGTCCTTTAGGATAAGGTCTTTGAGGTACTCACTTAAAGTAAAGTAATGCCCATTCAGTGAATAGGTGTCTTTAAAAGATAGTCGGGGATGGCCCCTTTAATAGAAAAGAGAAATTAAATAGATTAATCACTCTGGGAGGGTCAGGAGTCTCAGGGTTATTGTTTGGAAGAGACAACATTCACTTTAAGCCAAGAGGGTCTAAAACCAGCCATTGAGTGGAGGTTGGTCAGGGACCCTTCACTGTTCAATCCATGGACTTCAGAGTGCATGGGGTCCAAGGCTTTACGGGAGATGAAGAAAAAAAAAGAAGGGGAAGGGGGAAGAGGAAGGAAGGGGAGAGGAGGGGAGGGAAAGGAAGCGGAGGGGAGAGGAGAGGAGGGGAGGGGAGCAGTTAGCTAGCTGGGTCTCCATTTAGAGGGTCTATCAATATATATATCTTGTATACCTGAATAATAAGTTGGGTATACTATTATATTAGTATAATACTTCCAGCGATTGCACACCATTATCCCTTGAAAGAAATTACTATTTCTTTTGCTATCAAATTCTCCAGTTATTTTGTATGGTTTTGTACTATGGTACCAATAGAATCTAAGCAGGATCAAATTTACAGAGACAATGAAAACATATAGCATAAGTAGGTCACAGTATGTAAAAAAAGATTAAAAAAACAAACAAAACCCCCTGATTTTCTTGTTGTTCATCACTCATTATACTCCGTATTCTATCTCTTTACCTTTGCATGGTCAGCCTTATAGGTGAGATAAATTTCCTCCTCATTTCTACCTTTTGGAATTACAATTTCCTTTAAAATCCAATTTATGCCTTATCAACTACATAAAACCTTTCCTGATTCCTCCAAAAACTAGATCCTCTATGAAATTACAAGGAGCAGTAGGAGTAGCAGAAGCAGAAACAGTGATAGTGGTGATATTGATCTACATGGTGATGTATGAGCAATTAGCATTTACCTAAAACATTAATATCTACATAGCACATTACATGTTATCTCATTTGTATGTGGACACTCTATGAGGGACTTCTCAAGTGCTACTTAGTATGCTTCTCCTATAATCATTCAGTGTCTCCTTTCTAGGGGGAAAATAAACAAACAGCAACAGTCATACACTTCCCATCAAGCCTACAAATGAATGGGGCTATATTCTTATGTGTACTTCATGTTTCTCTGGATAGACTGTAAGCTCCCTGAATGTATTAATGGTTCCATTTTTTTTTATCCATACCACTAATCAGAGTGCTGGCATATGTATGTATGTAGGGGCATAAAAAAAGATTGTTGATTAATCAATTTAAATTGTATAAAAACATAAGTAATTGATAAATGGAAAAGGCTGTAGAATGACCATGTAGTGAAAGCAAGCAATAGTAGGCAGAGAACCTAAATGCTACACTGGTATCCATGAAACTTCAATAGTTCCAGAGTATATTGGGCAAATCCTCCAGAATAATTTATGGAAGTCATAGATAAGAGTCCCAGGCAGCTAGGTGGCATGGTGGATAGAGTGCCAGCTCTGGAGTCAGGAAAACTCATCTTCCTGAGTTCCAATATGCCCTCAGTTACTTCACAGCTGTGTGACCCTGGGCAAATCATTTAACTCTGTTTGCCTCAGTTTCCTCATCTGTAAAAATGAGCTAGAAAAGAAAATGACAAACTGTTCCAGTATCTTTGCTAAGAAAATCCCAAGTAGGATCACTAAGAGTCAGACACCACTAAAGCAGCTGAACAACAAACAGCAATAAATAAACATGACTTAAATGAAAATATATTTGAGTTGTGATCAGCACCCTTAAAAGGAGTATCCCCACTAATGAGATCCATAAGATTACAGACAAAAATTCACCTGTTCCAATTCCCCCCAACTCCCACTTTATGGGTAAAGAAACTGATGTCCAGAAATGTGAAAAACCTACCCAAAGCCACAAAAGAGTGAAATGTCAGAACTAGAATTCAAACCTTAATCCTCTGACTAAAGATCACACATTTATTGAAGTTTTGATACATCAGTAAAGAAAGCAAATACTTATTTTGCCCAAGCAAAGAAATTTACATATTTATTTCAACAGTTGTCAAAGGGAAAGAAGATTGAATGTCAAATCCTTCTCTATCTCCTTTTTTTCATTCATTATAGCATTAAGATTTTTATCAGTGTGTCTTCAAAAGTGACCAAGGTAAATATCAATAACATATTTAATTTATATTTGATTTATTAAAAAATGCATATTACCAAATTCTTCAGGCAAATAGAAATGCTATAATCATGCATTAAAAATAAGTCAGTATTTCGTAGCTGTAAAAGCCCTCTTTCCACTGGGAGGGCAGCTTAAAATAATGTGATTTGTTTTGTGGTTAGAAATCAGAGGCCATGTCTAGACAGGCAAGAAAATCCCAAAGCAACAAAACAAAAACCTTCATCATATTCTTTCCGAAATGTGATCACAGCAAAACATGATTGACGCACCACCATTAGTATAGATTGTTTTAAATTCTCCGCACCCATGTATACACTCTAACTGAATAATTCAGACAGAAACAAACCTCTTTAAGACCTTAATTATTTAATTGGCTTATATGTATTAATTATGGTAACATAGTAATAACTGGCAATTACCAACTTCGTTTTGTGTTAAGCAGAAACTGTTTTAGTTTACAGCTTGTTAAGTAACAGTTGTCAGTTAAAGCTGACATTGCAATTACCCAGAGGAAGGAATGAAAATGAAGAGTATAAGGGAGAACAAGCCAAAGAAGAGAAATTGTACCATTCTGGGTGAGAGTGCTTTCCTCCTTTGATCTGTCCTGATAATGGCTTATGGAAAAGGTCCTCTTTCAGTCAGAACATTATGGCAGTATGGAAAAATAGAAAGAGCTGTGGTTAAAGAGTCAGTAACCAGGGTTCAGATTCTGTGGTCTTGTTACATGTAGCACTTTGGACAATTCACCGAAACTCTCTGAGCCTCAGTTTTCTTTTTATTTACCAGATTAGTTATCATATGACTATAAACTGAAAAAAGATTGTACATTATTTAAAGTGTCTACATTCATACTTCAATAGATCTATGATTTCATTGGTGTTGGTACACTTTCTTATCGATTCAATCCATACATTCTTATCCTTTTTAATTTATATTTTTTTCATTGTGAATTTTGGCATTGAAAGAAGGAAAGGAAGGAAGGGAGGGAGGGAGGGAGGAAGAAAACATATATAATAGATGTTATAATAATGCTTATTGTTTTCCTTTCCCTTCCCCAATACATAGAGAACAAAAACAAGAATTGTATATTAAACTGAATTTCTGCTACATAAAGTTTTTAAGTGTATTTTAATATTAATGTAGTATTGTTAAAGAAAATAGTAATATTATGCTCTGCTTTGTAAACATATCTGCCAGAAATAATTTGGTTAATTTAATGCTGTTAATATTAATTTAAATGATTTGTTAATTTTAATGCAAGAATTGTTCTGTTCAGAGAATTCCCAGATTTAGAGCTTCATCATGCCTTCAGTTATGTCTTCAACATAAGACATTTTGAAGTAACTTTTAGAAGAGTATTAAACAAGTAAAATTTTATAACATAACAAAAAATAGTTCACACAACTCAAGATAAAGTTAACATTAACATTTTGCTTTATCCAACAGGATATCTCTTCATCTTTTCTGCACAGCCTTGAAGAATCATTTTCTAAAACAAACAAAAAAACTATCCTTTTACGGCCATTCCCTTCAAACACTCAACTTTCCTTCCCAGTCACTTCTTCATGATTATCTTAATCTGTTGAGTGTTTTGGGAAAGAGCCACCTTTATAAGAACCAATCAAGGAAATCTTACACTCCCTGAATAAGTCGTAAGAAGTAGGAAATTAATTTGGAATTCATAGAGTAGAAAGTAAATGATAAAAGTTTCCTTTTCATATTATTCCAAAGGCTTACATTTATAATGCTTTTTTATGTGTCTAAAATAGGGAACAGGATGAGGTATCTAACTGCTTTCACACTAATAGCAAAACCATCCTGTTTCTATGTGCCCTGAATGAATTTCCTCTGTTCCTTTCTTTCTGTGTGCATGTTTCACTGCCTTTTTTTTCTTTCTTCACATCATTATCGCTACCCAGCGAATCCTCCACCACCAAACAAAATATGAAGAAATTGAGACCGAGAGGTTAAGTGACTTTTCCAGACTACCATAGTTAGTAATTAGGATGTAAGCTTGTCTTCCCAACTCCAAGTCTAGCAGTCTATCCAATTTCTCACCTATTTCCCACAATTCCCCATCAATTTGCTGGCTAAATAAGGAGCGCATACATGTCCTCCACAGAGCTAGAAAACCATTTGTCACCGTGTCAGTAATGTGAGTGTGTGTGTTTTTTTTTAAATCCAGCATTCAACACTTGCTAAGTTTTTGGGATACCACTCAGACATTTTACAAGCATAGATGTATTTTTAAGTTACCTGTCATTGTCACTAATACACACGAATGCATGTTTGTGGTTTAAGGCACTGAAATCACTATAATACCTCTGAGATTTGTATTAACATGTCATTAGACTCTTTGCTGTTAGTTCTCCCTACCAGATGGCATAAAGAAATGAACAGCTGCAATGGTAAAAAGAGTGTAAGGTGTGTGATTTCTGGGCATAAATACACCAGTATGCCACAATAACCTTTATTATCCTCATATAAACAATGAAATGAAATAACAGATGTGTTTCTTCGTGATGATATTATTTCCCCAGAAATTTAGATCTTACAAATCACCTCCCTCCAAAAAAAACCCTCAAAAAACTCAACAAACAAATCCTAAAATACTTGTAGGCTACATAGCCTCAGTCTATAGTTATATGCTCAGGGTGTGTATATGTGTGTGAATATTGTCCTTTAAGCTCAGAACATGGCTGCCACAAAATGCCCAAGATAAATTCACAGGCCCTTGGGAATCCTACTGCCACAGTAAATAATTAGGCAGGAATAAAATAATATCTACAAGTCTCTTTTTCTTTTCTCTTTCTTTTCCTGCTCTCCTTCTCTTTTTCTCCTTCAGAACAGGTTGGTTGTTTTTTTTTAACAGAATGGTGAATCATTTTAAATATAATGGGAAAAATCCTACCTCAGCTGTGGATACTTCAGAATAATGTGAATCATCCTAAGTCAATTCCCTGCCTTCTGGAAATGCTTGACAAAAACCTCAATAAAATTTCAAGGACTTCAGAAGAAGAAATATATATTAACAATGGAACGGACCATAACACTTTGATGTGATTTGATGGCATCAACACTTGTAAGAATCAATGACAATAGAGCAAGATTCAGTGTTGACTGCCTAGGAAGCATCAACTTGCAAAGCACCAGGATTGCTGTCAGTGTTTAAGAATAGCCTGAAGCTTGGTCCATAACTTTGGGAAAGAGAGTAATGTGACTGTGAGCTGAAGAAATTTCAATGAATTTTTGGACAGGTTTTCAGTCACTGATTAAGAGCAACATCTTTATGAAGGCATCATTTTCAAGATTTATAGATCTGATAAATCAGGACAATGTTTAGTAGATTTGCAAGGAAAGAGACTCCATTATAAACAAAGCAACCTGCATTCCAATTGATCAGCAAGAATCTTGTCACGATTCTTAGAAAACTGACAAGTCCTAATAAAATTATATTAAAAGAAAATAAAATCACTATAATTATTTTAAAAAGAAAATGATCTTCTCAAATTCCCAGCTTAGGAAATATCAAGTACTTTGAATTTTATCTTCTTAGAGTTTTTCAGGGCTCTTCCAACATAAGAAATTGAGGAAAAGTTTGGGTAACAGCTAGAAAGCTATGCCTGTTGGACGAATATACCTGAAACTTTATGGATCTGGGTAAAGCTACAGAACTATAAAAATTAAAGAAATGAAGAATATTGGAACATTTTTTCTTTTTGCAGATGAGGAAACAGGCCTAGTGAGGTAAAAATCACATATCAGTAGTAGCCAAGAGAGCTAAGAGTCAAAGACAGTTCCTAAAATAAAATTCCTCATTGTTTTGTTTTGTTTTCCCACTACAGCATACTGTGTACTATTTTGTTTGTCCACAGAGATGGGGTACTTATATAGCTTCCTTAGTACCCTTCAAGCTTTGTCACATACTGAAGATGTGATGGACTTTTATAATAGTTTTCAGAACCTATCCGAGGAATCAGAATATCCTCTCTTTGTTTGCTGGAGCCAACGTGGATGAAAGATGGCTATCTTATATAAGAACTTCTGTATATAGCAACTCTTTATAACACACTCAATTCCCAAAGAAATCTAATTCTCAGGACTCCCACTGAAACTCTTACTTATCCCTGAAGCTATTGTTAGAATCAATTCTGCAGATAGGAAAATCTATGTGGTCCCTCCAAGAGGCTATAACCCCAGTTTAGGGTCCAAACCAGAAATCTGCCATTCTTGCAAACACCTTCTTACTTAAAGACCTAATCACAGTGCAGGCTAATGCTAGAAGCCCTCCATTCTTGGGGTCACCTTTCTACTTACTAATTTCATGGTCTGGCTACAACCTATCTTTGCAGATTGCCTGTAACATATTTTACTTCACTAATGCTTTATTCCATCCAAACTGGCCTATTTATTCTACATATCCAGCATCACATCTCCTGACATTATACCTTTATATAGACTCTCCTCATTTGCCTTTGGAAACTCTGATATACCTTCACTGTGGGAAATAAAGGAAAGTTTCATTTCCATAAGGTCAAAACTTGAATGAGGAAAGTTAGTCTGTGACTTAGTAGGATCAGGTGAAGAAAGTCAGAAACTTGTGCACAGGCTTTACAAGTTGTTTGAGGGAAAGTCTATCAGAAAGGAGAAAATCCAACTGCTCTTGTTAATGAGGTACAGTGAGTGTGTCAAAAGATTGTGAACCAAAAGAGAACAAACCAATCTGTCCACTGACTTGAGGATCTGTCCTGAGCAAATTTTATAAAGCGCCCTCATTTCCATATCTCACTCTCTCTCTCTCCCTTTCTGAGGAAGGGTAGAGTTCACCTTGGCCAAGGCATTTAATTCCTCCAAACTATATTTTAACAAATTTAACAAATTTTAACAAATTTAACAAATATACCTTTTTGCTTGTCAAATCCATCTCTAACACTTACCAACTTCAATTTAAATTCCATGTCCTAAAAGAGGTCTTTTTTTCCCTTTTATGTCTTCAGTCATTGGTACTTCTCCAATTGCTTAATACTTACTATGTACAAGTTTTTCATTTACTTATCTATGTACTTTCTGTCCCCCTTAAACTTACAAATGGCTTCATTTTTACATTTGTATCCTCCGCATGGACCGCAGGGATTGAAACAGAGAAATGAACTTAACTGACTTGAGTTAGGAGCTCTTTGTCTCAGACACCTATATCCAATAAAGTTTCCACTCAGGAACAATTACAAGAATTGATGTTCAGTCACTTTCAGCTATGTATGACTCTTTGCCACCCTATTTGGGGTTTTCTTGGCAAAGTCATTGGAGTGTTTATACCATTTCCTTCTCCAGTTCATTTTATAGATAAGGAAACTGAGGCAATTGAGGTTAATTGACTTTCCCAGGATCACAGAGCTAGTAAATGTCGGGGGCCAGATTTGAACTTAGGATGATGAGTCTTCCTGACCCCAGACCCAGCACTCTATCCACTGTACCACCTAGCTGCCCTTAGCTGTTATTAAATTATAAAATATTTATAGAATCTTATTAGGTATTCAAGGATCATATAAAAACATGAAAAAAATAGTCTCATGGATAATTTAGGGAAACACAAACATGGATATACACACACACACACACACACACATATGTGTAGACCTATCCTTAGATAAACTGGAGAACAATACTAAACTATGATTACCTGATAAATTATGTGAGGCATTCTATAGTTAAGAGAGGGAAGAGATTAGAATGAGAATGTCATAGAGTAAGAAGACCTCATGGAAAACTTGGGATCTAGAAGATCTTAGATCTAGCAGAAAATAATGGGGAGATGATGAATAGAGAGAACTGAATTCAATTCAGCTTCACTTTAAGTCTCTTAGCTCTTCTGTTTCCACTGGCATTACTAGGAAGCTCCATAATTTTAACAGTCCAGATTTTTTATTTGTTTATCATAGTGATAGCAGACTTGGACAAAGAATACTACAGAAACAATATTTTTTAGGATAATTGTTCATTAAACATGTATTAAGAACTTGTTAAATTTCAGGTTCCACTAGGGCAGATAATACAAATACAAACAGAAAGGCTATGCCCTCAAGGAGCTTACATTCTAATGGAGAAGACTGTATAGAAAAGGAAATTGAAAGTGGAAGAGATAATTGGCCTGGAGGCATAATACTGAAATTCCAAGAAGCATAACCTGGTGGGAAATGAAAAGGTGACTTGTCTAAGCAATCTCATTAAATAAGGGGAAGTTGCTTAGGAGGAGGTATGAGTTTCAGTGCTAAAAGGATCTGCCAGGATAGACACAAATATATAAATAATAAAAATGGCATTAGAATTTCTCCTTGGGCAGACACTTGTTCAATGGGGCTGAAGCCAATCAGAAAAAGGAACAGGGAAAACTACAGCAAATAAGTTTCAGAAATCCTACCCCACTCAGAATCTCCAGGGAATAGAATTTCCTTCTGGGAGACTAGGAATCCTTTAGGAGAATTAGATCAGATTCAGAGCCAAAGGAAAGAACTGAAAAAGAGGTTTTGAGGGCCATTAGGCTTCTTTCATGTGGCAAAGCATCTGGTGCTGATTCTATTTCAGCTGAGATTTACAAGATCATGGGACCATTGTTTATACAAAATCAGACTGAAATTTTCTGGGTTACATGGCAAAAGGAAGTTATCCTCCAGGAGTTGAAAGATGCCTCCATTGTCCATCTCTATAAAGGTAAAGGAAATAGATTGTCCTGCAACAATCACAGAGGGTTCTCTCTCTTAGTCATTGCTAGCAAAAAGAGTCCTCCTTAATAGGCTGATTCTTCATCTGGAAGATGGTCATATATCTGAGAGCCAGTGAGGCTTCAGAAAGTGGCAAGTAACAGTCAATACAGTGTTTGCTGCCCAAAATCTCCAGGAGAAATGCCAGGAGCAGAACAGTGTCTGAACACACTGTTTCAGGGCTTATGGAAAATTATGTCAAAATTTGGCTGCCCAGAGAAGCTCATCAATATTGTAGGTCAATTTCATGATGGCATGTTTGCCCGGGTTTTGGATTGTGGACAATGCTCTTGTGCCTTCCCAGTCACTAATGGAATGAAACAGGGCTGTGTGCTTGCTCCTATGCTTTGTACCATGATGTTTTCAGCAAGGTTGTCAAATGCTTTCAATGAGGATGAACATGGTATCAAGATAACCTATTGTACTGATGCTAAGTTCTTCAATTTGAAAGGGCTACAAGCCAAGACCAAAGCAGAGGAAGTATTGGTACATGATTTTCTGTTTGCAGATGATTGTGCACTCAATGAAGCCTCTGAAGCTGAGATGCAACAAAGTATAGATCAATTCTCTACTGACTGTGCTAATTTTGGCCTAACATTTAACACCAAGAAAACATAGGTGCTCCATCAGTCACCACCACATCTCCCATACATGGAATCATCAGCTAAAACAAACAGAGTTTTGGATGCTGTGGATAAGTTCACTTACCTTGAACTTTACAGGGATATACACATTGACAATGAGGTTGATGCACACATTGTCAGAGTTATTTCAGTGTTTGGGAGGCCACAAAGAAAAGTTCGAGAGAGAAGAGGTATTAGACTGACTGACTACCAAACTGAAGATCTACAGAGCCATTGTGCTGACCTCGTGACTGTATGCCTGTGAAACAAGGACAGTCTACCAGGGCCATGCCAGGAAACTGAACTGTTTGCATTTGAACTTTCTTAGGAAGATTCTGAGGATCACCTGGCAGGATAAGGTACCAAACACTGAAGTCCTTGCTCGTGCTGAATTGTCAAGAATTAAAACTATGCTTCAGAGAGCACAACTCTGATGGGCTGGCCACGTTGTTCAAATGCAAAATATTTGCTTGCCAAAAAGACTTTTATGGAGAAATCACATGGAGCAGGCAATCACATGGTGGTCAGAAGAAGTGATACTCTCAAGGTCTCTCAAGAACTTTGGATTTGACTGTGCAACATGGGAGACACTGACACAGGATCACTCAAAATGGTGTGCCCACATCAGAAAGGTTGCTGTGATCTATGAGCTAAGCAGAATTGAGACAACACAAAGGAAATGTAGGATGCACAAATTTGGAGTAGCTACCCCAAAAATTCATATGGACTATCTATGCCCAACCAGTGGTAATGCATTCCAAGCTCATATTGGTCTGATTAGCCACAGTCAGAAACAACGAAACTTCACTTTACCATGGTGATGTCATTTTGGTCCTCCTTGAAAAGGACGGACAACAACCAACAATTACCTAACAATAGATATGGAAACTGGGAGGTACAGACAAAAAAGGTGATATAGTACATGGCACACATATATGTGCACACATGACCACATACATATAAGTGTGCCTTATTTGTCCATTTAATTAGATAGTTAAGATTTCACCAAAGAGTAATAACAATATATAACATTTAAAAAATTTTCTTAAGTTTTCCTAGTGCTTTCCTTTTAACACTAGGAAGCAGAAAGATTATTGTTGCTATTTCACAGGGGAGGAAATTGATGTTAAGAGATTTTAAAGGAACTTTGATTAATAAGTGGTACAGTCTAGACTTATACCTATTTTTTTGTTTCCTAATCCAATTTTCTTTCCATTATGCTATTCTACCTTTTTAATGGAAAGGAGAAGTGAGGAGAATAAGCATTTAACTACCACCTAACATGTGCCAGGCATTGTGCTAAACAACTGATTTCTCCTCGTATTTGATTATATTAATTGTGATCTTGATAGGATGACCAGGACACACATCTCCTTCCAGTATCATCATCTACTTTCCATTTTTTCTTTATCCCCAAACCTGGATGATGGAATTTTTTTATTTCTATTTTTTTGAATATAGAAAGGTGATTTACAGGATGTTCCTGTAGATTTTACATATCCCTTTTCAATGAAAAGGGATTTTTCCCTTGGGCAGACAATTATTTAATAGAAATGAAGCCAATTGGAAGAAGGAACAGGGAAAACTAAAGCAAATAAGTTTCAGAAATCTCATCCCACCCAGTTGCTCCTGGGAATAGAATTCTCCTCTGGGAGACTAGGAAATCGTTCTAGAGAGTTAGATTAGATAAGATCAACAAGCAAAGGAAAGAAATGGGGAAAAGGATTTACAAAGTTGTCCATATTGCTAGGAGAACTAGAGCATTTCTTCCAGACCTCAAGGAATTGTGAAAAAGTTCAGAGACCTTTCCAGGATAGAAAAAAATATTTAAATAATAAAAACTGTATTAACTACTTGTCCCAAACACCTTCCAATATTTTTCTTATTTTCACATATTTACAATCTCTGACCACAACAAAGAACTTCAGACACTAGGCTAGTGACTGGAGAAGTTTGACTTAAGGTTGGTAAAGTGATAAACTGTAATTTTTTATTCATATATTTTAAAAAGTTATTTGTCTTTTTTTTTACCATCATAGTTTTCCCCAAAATCCATCCTCTTCTCATTCCTAGAGAGCTATTCCACATAGGAAATAATACATTTTATCAAGACAAAAAAAGAAAAGAAAAAAAGTCAGCATAACTAATCAATTCAGTGAAAAAGCCCTCCAAAATAAGTAATGTGCAACCTCTGTGGGTTTCTCATCTCTGTGAATGTGTGGTTTGGGGAAATATTTCCATATTACCTCACTCTTTGCTTTCTTAAAAATTAATTTTAAACAAATACAAATGATGGGGGTATTTGGAGGAAGAGAACATTTCCATGCACATAGCAATATATAAAGAGAGGATTCATTTTAAAACCATGAATGCCCATTTCAGATTTTACATTTTTTAAGAAAAACTTTGTAATAAATATTACATACTATTTTCAAAACCACTGTTTTTCTGTGCTCCCTTCTAAGTTTTCTTCTGTTCTCTACTCTCCATGTTTTTTCTCTCTCCCTCCCCATCCTACCTTAGAGAAAGCTACAATTAGAAATGAATTTTTAAAATACACACATGTATACATATATGTAAAATTATACCATACATATTTCTAATTATGAGTTCTTTCTCTCCAAGTTTTTCCATGCTATTGCTGTTTTTTAATCAATCAGTTCATCCTTTCTTATAGAGCAATGGTACTCCACTGCAATCATAGACCACAACTCGACTACTTGTTTAGCTATTCCTCAATTGAAGGACATCTGTCACTTTGACCAATCTGATAGGTGTAAGATAATGTTTCAAAGTTGTATTAATTTGCATTTTACTCATTGATAATGACTGAGAGCATTTTTATATGACTGTATAGTCATATACTACAACAGGTAGTATTGATTTCTTCACCAAAAACTACCTGTTCATATCCCTTGACCACTTACCAATTCAGGAACGATTTATTCTTATAAATTTGACAGAGTTCTTTATATATTTGAAAAATGAGACCTTAATATGAGACTATTAAGGAAAATTATTTTCTAAATTTTCTCTTTTTCTTCTAATCTTGGCTATATCAGTCTAATTTGTTCATGAACTTCTTTAATCAAATAGGGTCAAAATTGTCCATTTTACACCACATAATGTTCCACATCTCTTGTTTACTCATACATCACAAAGAAGAAAAGAAGGGAAGGAAATGTATTTAAATGTTCTGGGGGTGGAGAACCTCTATTCATGAATAGTCTCTCTCAGGGAACTAGACAGAGTCCTACATGTTTGTACTCATCTTGTAAGAAAGATATTATATGTGCAAATAAACACACAAATCTATATGTATACAAACACACACATATATATATGCACATACCTTTATACACATGTACATTATATATAAACACACACATATACATACATATACACATATATACACAAATATACATACATATACACACATACATACCTATATACACACACACTATATATGTGTATGTGTATATATTTTTTCCTCCATGAACATTACCAAGTTGAATTCTTTAAAAGGGATTACATCTGAAACCACAAATTTATTTCATGTAAAGTTTACGTACACACACACATATTGAACATATTACACTGAAGTCTGTCTCGTTTTCTGCGTTTTGAAATTATTACTTTTTTTCTATACATTTGAAATAAAGCCTTCAATGATCCTCTTTATGTTCCTTTTTTTCTTTTTTTGGCAATAGTAGCACCAGCCTCTATCTTCCCAGATCTTCCACCTAAGTAAATATTTGTGTATTTGTACTTTTTTATAAAGTCCTGGTCAACAAAAATAAATTCAGATTGTGGTTATGACCAGAAAAAAAATGTACATCTCATATTGCACCTTGAGTTCATCACCTTTGTCAGAAAGCAGAAATAACAAGCTTTTTTATCAGTCCCTTGGTGCTATGGTTGGTGAAGGCATCGAAAGGAATTTTAAGTCTTTCAAAATACATCCTCTTTAACATGTTTTTCGTTATTATATAAATTTTTCTCTTGATTTTGGTTGCTTCACTTTGCACTAGTACCTACAAGATTGTCTAAGTTTCTCTGAAAACACTTTTTGTTATTGCTGACGATAATGAAGAGAGGGACTCCACCTCTACCCCATGGTTGTCACAGGACAATTATATTTTACCTTTATATAAATCAACAATGAAAGCACACTTGAACTCCTTTAACCATATATTCCCAAAAATTTCAGTCAGTATTTATGTGAGCAAAGGACCCCAAATCTTGTAAATCTCAGCTGGAATATAATCATCACCAGATGGTTTGCCATATGAAAGGAGACTATTACATTCAAAACCTCTTCTTCAATTGGATGTCAGCTAGGTAGGTATTGACTTCAACCTGAGGTAAATGGTCAGTGGCTTCAGCATACTAATGATGGTCTGTTGAGAACACTATGGAAGCATTCAGCCCATCACTCTAGCATCATGCCCTAATCACAAATCTTTAGCTCCATCAGCACTGAGCAGTTGGAATTCACAATAGGTCTTTGGCCCATAAAAGGCCTTGAGAGTATCATAATCTTGCTTTGAACTGTTACTATCAACATAAAACTGAATTTCATCTCCCCTATCACTGAGCCAAGGATCCTGCATTTCTCTAAGCATCACTTGTACTTTACTTTTGGTGAAATTAAATGATATCTTAGAGATAGATGAGTTTTCATGCCAGTAAACTCTGTGGAATTCTCATTTTTCATTTAGCAGCATCTTAATTTCCCCATCATTTTCATCAAACCAGTCTCGTATGTTGACCCAGATGAACAAATGCAGTGCTATACACTAAATCTCTGAAAGCTTCCCACTCCTTTTCTGTTTCATTGTTGCCAATTGTGTATAGACAACTTTCCCTCCAACTTAGCAGCCAACTATTACCACTCAGAGAAGTGATCTAATCTGTTGACGTAAATTTTTATGATAGTCTTTTTGTCTTGGGGCTGCCACTTTTGTTCAATTCAAACATTTAACTTAGAGAGAATAAGTCTATGATCAATGTAGAACTCTGTGCCACACCTTGTCTTTGTCACTCTCATCCCATCTGTCTTTTTCCGTTACAATCACACAGTCTTTTAAATGTCAGTGTTGGTTGTGAGGGTGCATCAGGAAGTTTTATTGTTTTTAGGCAAATGAAAGACAACGTTAGTGATGAGAAGGTCATGAAATACACAAGTCTTCAGTAATAAGTAAACGTTGCTGTTGCTGTTTCCAACTCCTTTCTTCCCAAGGACTATGTGCCATGTCTAGTATGTGCTTACACTATCATTAAAGTCACTCAGAATTCTAAGTTTGTCCTCTTTTGGTACATTGATGATAAGAGTCTCCAAGTCTTCATAAAATTTTTCTTTGACCTCATTAAAGTTTTTCATAATGGGAGCATAGGCACTGGTGATTGTGTCATGGCATTTTCCTGTAAATGGCAACCACATTGTCATGAGCCTGTAATTCACTCCTTTTGGTAGGCATACAAGCTTGTTGAGTAGATTACTTTTGGTCACACAACCTATACTTCATGGCACCACCCTTCACTGCAGTCACAGCAGAAAAACATGTATCCAGTCCGATTTCAGTAAGCTGACCTTCATTTTCTGGCATTGTTGCTACTCAGCATTGCCATTTGAAAGTTACACCTGCTAAGTTCTCTCACAATAAGAACTGCTTATCTTTCAAATCTACTGGATTCTGTGATGTTGATAAGTCTGCACACATTCCATATACTGATGATGAGTGGAATTATCTTTGCAGAATTTTTTGTACTTTTTTGTGGGTAGGATCCCACCTGCTGCAGTAATCATACAAGGGTTGGGTAAGCAGACAATTTTTAGGGCACCTTTTCTAGCTACTTTCTCACACCAGGAAGTGAGCAGTACAATCCATAAAAAGCTACTGAGACACCCAGGGATGGCTAAATCCCACTGTCACTTCCAATGAGAAGATGACCTTGTGTCCTGGGCAGCCTGTGTGCAAGTCTGTGATTACTCCCAGTGTACCCACACTGATGCTTCATCACTTGCGTCTCACCCAAGGACTTTCAGATAGGTAAAAATACTAAAATGGTGTGGGTGACATCTTTTGATTTGTGTGATTTTAAGTAAGGCAGAGTTGCAAAAAATCATCAGCCTCATTCTCTCTTGCACAATCATCACAGTCCAGGGTCCAGACACAGTCAATATGATCGGTGATGGTTAGAGACGCAATGGATGACCTTGGCATCTTCAACATTTAACCAAGCTCTAAGCCAGATCTACACAGCATATGATTTGTGGACTGCTGTGGTCTGCTGAAGAATTTTGAGTGGCCTGCAAAAAATGGATAGAATGTAAAAGAAAGTAAAGATGAAATGAGTGCTTTGTCCATGCCCTGCTTAACTTGCCTTCCACTAGTCGCTCTTTTGTCCATCACATAACTTGGAGAGTGGGTTGCCACTGCTCACTTTCTCCAATCTGTCTCTGAGAGGACTAAGAGTTGTATCTTTTTGCTGTTTTCACTGAACAGGGACAAAGTGAATACTGCTATGTACCAACACAAATGATACCTGCTTTGCGATAAATGGCAACACAAGGGCTTCTTCCTCTCCTTTTCTATATGGCCTCTCTCCAACTGCTCTCTGCAACACCAGACACTCAGTTCATTATTTCTTTGTATGTGAGCAGTTGGTGTGGAGATTTTTTGCTTCTAACATTAAAGATTTTGGGGTGACTTTGTAAAATGGGTGATAAAAGGACATGGAAAATTGAATCAGAACACAGAATCCTTAATCCAGAGTGGACAAATAGATACTTACTGACAAGAGAGATAAAATATTATGCCTTGTTTGCTGAGAAGCAGTAGCTGTCCCAAAGGAATACAATCTCTTTTACCATTTTGAATCAAAACATCCTGATTTAAGAAAACTGAACACCCGTGAAAAAAAAAAAATTAAAGCATCCAAATTGTTGAAAAATCTTAGTGGGGAATAATGGTTTTTCAAGAAAATGAATTCAGAAAATGAGGTGACTGCTAAGGTTAGTTTTCAGATTTCTAAAGAAAGATTTCAAACATAATTCCAGAGTGAGATAAACTGATTGCTGACAAGAAGGGTATTATATCCTATTAACTAAATGTAAACAGTATGAAAACCTGCAAAAAATGTATTAAAATGTGTGTTGGTTAGCAAACTAATTTTTTAATGTTAATCTGATTTCATGATAAAAATCTTAAGGGATAAGTGTAATTAATTGATATTAATTGAAACTTCCCTTTTTAAAAAGATGGCTTATTTGTAAAATAGTTGAATCATTAATTACGACTTTACTTGGAAAGTGAGCTTCTAAAAAATTATGCCTGAAGAAATTTAGCCTATTTTGATTTTGGCCTGTACCTACTGCCAAGTTGTGCAAGTCTGTTCTAAGCACTTGTATCAGTAAGCACGCCAACAGGTTCTTAGATCTGCCTTCATGAAAGGAAAGGCAAGTTTTGAGGGGTTAACAATCACTGTAATCCATCACATGTATCATTCCTTGAACCAAGCACTTATATTACTCACCTAGTTCAAGGGAGTCAGCACCCTGAACTTCAAAGAAAATGCAGAGGAATCACAAGGTAAGCAGGCATGACTTCCTTTGTTGACCATAATTCAGCAGACAGGTCCAACTGTGCAACCAGAGTTACTAGAGAGGGAAGCACTGACATCTGGGTCTTCAAAGCTTGAGGGAGTCGGGGTTCCTTAAAGAAACCTCCCAGAGTCCTGGTCTGGAACTGAAACCTTCTTACAAAAACTAAGCCCCAAATTAAAACCTCACTCTTAGAGTATTTATACCTTTGATTAAGCTAGAGGACATAACCCGCTGACCCAGAGACTCAATAGAAAAAACAAAAGGTACTTGGAATCCTCCTACAAAACAATTTCCCTATTCAACCTTCCCTCAACTGGCAGGCCCATCAATGGGTGGGGAAGATCTTTTTCAATCACATTGTTCAATAAGAGGCACTTTTAGTAAAACCAAAAACTTCAGAAGATCTTAATTTAATTGTATCACAGCACTCCATAGCACCTGCTTAGACTGCCTTCATTGTCACTGGAACAAATTGCTCTCATCTTCCCTTTCCACCAGGGGAAATCTTCATATGCTTGGGATATCCCCTTAAGTGACTGCTGCGTTTGAGACCTATTAGTTACTCTCAACCTGTTTTAGCCAGTCTGCCAAAATGGTTTACTGGGTTGTTGCAACTGTGCATGCTATATCTTCTTGGAGCCTGATATTAGAGTTAGGTGGATTAGGAAGACACCACCATTGGAAAGCAACCCTGAAAAGTGCTCAGAAACCCTCACAGTAGAGATATTAGCTTTCCGTGGATACACTCTACAACCCAAGTTCTTCAAGACATACTTGATGCTCCAAACGATTAGAGTTCTGTTGTTTATTTCTCTTTATAATTTTTTTATAATTTATAATTTCTCTATAATACTTCACTTAAGTATTTAGTTGGTATGATATTCAATAAATATAGTAAATATATATTTCATTGCCTGTGATGTTTTTATCCTTGTGTAGTTCCCTATTTTACATCTAGTGTTACTATTGCCTTTTATGAAATAATAATTTTTATCTATGCTCTATTCATCTGTTTAATTCATGTGTTTTGCACAATATTCTTTATATTATCACTTCTTTTATCTGTTCATTGCTCCACCTCAGTTGTTGGATTTGAATTTTATGCAAGAGCCTTGGAAATGCCTAGGACACACTGACGATTTCAATCTCCAGTGAAATTTTCTACCCTGCACAGTCTCCCTGAATATTTCAGGTATTAGTGCTGACCTTTACCTCAAGACATGTATTTATATGTAAATCATTGAAAAAACTATTAGGTCTTAGGTATCAAAAATTCTTTTCAATTCAAGGCCATCTTGATGGACACATACATCCTCCACCCCCCCATAATCTTTTGGTCTCCTGATATGAGTAATTCAATGATGGATTGGTCTGTGTGTTTCTAACCAACTTTTTGCTTCCTTATCTGAACCCTCTGCTAATACTACCCCTTTTCAATGAATGATGCATTCTCTTTATTTCCACTTTGCCCTTTGGGTGTAAGAGATATGGGCAGTCTTTTAAGATTTCTTGAAATGTGATGTCTAGATTCTTTTTTATTTTGATTATAACATTTATATAGGCCAATTATTGGAAATATTTTTTGTCTTTGATGTTTTCTAGATCTGTCATTTTTTGCTATGAGGCAACTTATATTTCCTCCTATTTTTCAGTCTTTTAATGTTGTTTTACAATTTATTTTGTCTAATGCAGCCATTGGCTTCTGTTAGATCCATTATATTTTTCAGAATCTTGTTTCTTGGGCAGGGTGTACCTCTTTCATACCTCTTATGCCAATGAACTCAGGTTTTTGTGCCACTCATTTCCCTTCCATTTTTTCTTCCTCATGTTCTCTCATTTTATTGAAAATGAAAAATATTTTCAAGCACTTTTTGACTCTTGCTTCATCTCTTCTAGAAATTCCTGTTGAGCTTCTGTGCAAGTTTAATTTTTCTGTAAATTTTTGTTTGTAGCAGTTTTGGAGTCATTCTCTTCTTCTGCATTTGTGTCTTTGGCTTTCATAATAACTCAATTTTTTTTAATTTGTTCATTTGTCCAGTCTATTTCCAGACTTCAGACTTAATGGTTGGGTCAGTCTTTGTTGAGAAAATATATGTGCTAATTTGGTTACTGACTTTTAGAGGTATTTAGTGTTATGTTATTCCAGGATTTCAGGTTCAGGCTGGGGACTTACAAGTTTTCAGCACTCCCAAAGTGGTATTATCCAAGATAAAATTCATTTGCTGACTCCCCAACCTCCATTATCTTTTCTATAAGTTCCTGAGATGGCTTTGGGTCTGAAAATGCTTCTGGGCTTAGCACTTAAAAGACAGTTGTAAAGATCTGGTTCAGAGTGACAGCATTAAAAGGTCACCTGTGGTCTATGGATTTTCCCCTTTTATTTATCTACAGACAACTAAAAGTTTGAACTGAGCTCCTTCTCTGCTTCTGGGGTCTGAGTCACATCATAGCTGCTTGCTTCTGAACTTCTTCCTTTCTTGATATACTACCCAAGACTTCCCTACCTGGGAATGGTTCCTTGGCCTACAGATCTACTTCTCAGTCTTGCCCTGGATATGTACTCTAAAACTGGATAGTAGTCAACAAAGCTGCCAGTTGGTACCTGTCACTCCAGTCATAATGTTTTAGGATATGTGTGTCAGTGTCTCAGAATAGATCTCAGATCTACTTTTGCCCACGTTTGTAGCCTCTGCCTGGGTGCTAGAGTTCTCCTAGCCTAACCCCATCCCAAATAATGACAGACATGCTTTCTATATGTACCTCAACTGGACAAATAACTGACTGAGTTTTTCTGTATTAGCCTATCAGTTTTTGTCTGGTGAATTTTCTAGATCTCTTTGGTGTGTTGTGTGTGTGTGTGTGTGTGTGCATTTGTGTGTATGTTCATAGATGTCCTTCCTGCTCCTCTGAAATATTGACTCTGCCCCTCTTTCCTAGCAAATCCTTGGTCTCCTGTCCTGATCATCCTCCCTTAATCAAACACATTATTTACACACCTATTCTAGGCTTATATGAAGTAATTTCATTATCTGTAGCTCTTAGTTTATATCTATGCCCAAACCTATGAATAGCAATATAGACAAAATTCTTCTTCATCTTCATAGAATTCTTTACCCTGTTCTCTACTTCTTAACTTAAGCATGAATGTATCATAGCTAAAAGAACATTGGACTTTGGGTCAGATGACGTAAGTTTAGTTTTATATTCTGCGACTTACTAACTGAGAACTTAAGTCTACGGTAAAATCTTTTATTCTGTCACGATGTCTAGCCTCTTTTTTTGATCATAGCTTTCAGGTAGTCCCATAATTTTTAAATTGTCTCTCCTGGACCTATTTTCCAGGTCAGTTGTTTTCCCAATGAGATATTTCACATTCTCTTCCATTTTTTCATTCTTTTGGTTTTGTTTT
>CM053770.1:344896221-344922713 GCA_028658325.1 Potorous gilbertii
CCTGGAAACTCTGGAATTTGGCCACAATGTTCCTAGGAGTTTCTCTTTTTGGATATCTTCCAGGTGGTGATCGATGGATTCCTTGAATACTTATTTTGCCCTCTGGTTCTAGAATCTCAGGGCAGTTTTCCTTGATAATTTCATGAAGGATGATGTCTAGGCTCTTTTTTTGATCATGGCTTTCAGGTAGTCCCATAATTTTTAAATTGTCTCCCCTGGATCTATTTTCCAGGTCAGCTGTTTTTCCAATGAGAAATTTCACATTATAATCCATTTTTTTATTCTTTTGCTTTTGTTTTGTGATTCTTGGCTTCTCAGAAAGTCATTAGCCTCCCTCTGTTCCATTCTAATTTTGAGAGAACTATTTTCTTCAGTGAGCTTTTGCACTTCTTTTTCCACTTGGCTAATTCTGCTTTTGAAAGCATTCTTGTCCTCACTGGCTTTTTGAACCTCTTTTGCCAATTGAGTTAGCCTATTTTTCAAGGTGTTATTTTCTTCAGCATTTTTTTGGGTCTCCTTTATCAAGGTATTGACCCATTTTTCATGCTTCCCATCTCTCTCATTTCTCTTCCCAGGTTTTCCTCCACCTGTCTAACTTGATTTTTAAAATCCTTTTTGAGCTCTTCCATGGCCTGAGCCCATTGGATATCTATTTCAGATGTTTGGGATACAGAGGCCTTGACTCCTATGTCTTTACCTGATGGTAAATAGTTTTCTTTCTTGTCAGAGAGGAAGGGTGGAATCATTTGGTCCCCAAGAAAATAACCTTCTATGGTCTTAGTTGTTTTTTCCTTTTTCTGGGCATTTTCCCAGCCAGTTACTTGACTTCTGAGAATCCTCTCCACTTACATCTAGGTCTGCCCAGCTAGTGCTTGGGGTCTGAGATTCAAATGCTGCTCCCCAGCCTCAGGGTTTTTGGCAGGAGGCTTGGCTTCTATTCAATGGGAGGTTAAGTTCTGGTGCTCTGGTGGGGGCAGGCCTGCCTCCTAGGCTCAGTTCCCTCAGGGGGTTTATGCAGAGACCTTCTGTAATGTGGGTCCTACCAAGCTCCTGCCTGCTCCTGGGAGCCTCTGGCCACCCACTGCCTTTGCCGTTGCCTCCTGAGGGGGCCCGAGTTATGGAGATACCCCGCTCCCCTCTCAGCCCATCCAGACATCTCTCTCTCACTGACCTGTGTATCTGTGGATGGAGGGACCTTCGTGACTGCTGGAGATTCCTTCCCTGAAGCCTGCTCGGATCTGCTCACTCCTCTGAGTGCCACGTGGCTGGGGCAGGGAAGGGCTCCATTCCTTTTCGGTGCTCAATGGACCTTTGGTGTCGGTTTTCAGGGCTCTCTGGAATGGAAATCTTCTTCACTGTGTTGCTGAGTGGCTTCCACTGTTCCAGAATTTGTTGGGAGTTCTTTTTAGAGGAAATCCATGGGCTGTGGGTTCCGAGCTAGTATATGTGTGTCTTTCTAATCCACCATCTTGGCTCTGCCCCTGGTAAAAATTATTTTACATCAAAAAGACACATAAGGTAGAGGTTTTACAGTGAAGGAAAAATTTGGGGGGTTTATGGATGGGCAATGTTTGAATATTACTTATATTTAATAAGTTCAAAGAGGTAAATTTCATATATATGTGTATGTATGTATATATACATGTATATATATATATGTATGCATATTCAGTAGCAATAGAGTATTGGTATTAGAAATCCATCTTACTCAACAGGAAAGAAGAATTGAAAAGGAATAAAAGAAGTGTATGTGTAAGGGTAATAAAAGGGAGGGCAGATAAAAGAAAGCAGAGTTCAGAAGCAAAAACAGACTTTAGAGGAAAGACAAGAAATTCTACTGAAAAGGGTGAAAGAGGAGATCACAAAATCTAGTGTCAAGACTAACTTGAAAAACATAAGATCTTTGCCACTGGTCTCATCACTTTGTGACAAATAGATGGAGAATAAATGGAAACAGTGTTAGGTTTTATATTCTTGGATTTTAGATGACTGAAATGGTTATTATAGCAATGAAATTAAAAAATGCTGGTTCCTTGGAAGGAAAGATATGGCAAATATTGACAGCGTACATAAAAACAAAGGTCAACAAAGATTTATTTAGTCAAAGTTATTTTTTTCCATAAGTAAATTATAATTGTGAGAGTTGGATGATTAGGAAAGCTGAGTTCCACAAATGCTTTCAAATTGTGGTGCTGGAGAATACTTTTGAGAGTCACTTGAATAGGAAAGGAGATCAAATGAGTCAATACTTGAAGAAATTAATTCAGGCTATTCATGGGATGGTCAACTTTTAAGTTTAAATACTTTGGACCAAATAACAAGAAGATGAGATACATTGTAAAAGAACCTGATGTTGGGAAAGTTTGAAGGCAAAAGGAAAAAGGGATGGTAGAAGATGAGATGGATAAATAATGTCTAGAAAAAATGAACATGAACTCAGAATTCAAGAGATAGTGGAGAATAAAAGAGTCTGGTGTGTTTTGCTCCAAGTGGTCATGGAGTGTCAGATAAGACCAAATGAGTAAATGACAAGTATAAAAGAGAGAGAAAGATAAACAGAAGAAAACGGGATGGAGAAAAATGCAGTTAGTAATCATAACTGTGAATGAGAATAGATGAACTCATCCATGAAAAAGAAATGCATTGAAGAACGGGTTGGAAACCAGAATGTAACACTATGTTGTTTATAAGAAATACATTTGACACAGAGAGGTAGAATGAGAGTTAAAATAAGAGACTGGAACAGAAGTAAAAAGCAACACAACAAATAGAAGTAGCAAACATGATCTCAGACAAAGCAAAAATTAGACTTAATTAAAAGAGACAAGTGGGGAAACTGCATCTTACTAAAGAACTCTGGAGATAATGAATGAATGCCAATACTGAGCATATATGCACCAAAAGGCTTAGCATTCAAATTTTTAAAGAAAACGTTAATTGAGTTGTAAAAGAAGATACACAATGAATCTGTACAAGTGGGGGATTTAAATCTTCCCTTCTAAGAACTGGATACAACAAATCATAAAATAAACAAGAAAGAAGGAATTAAGAAACAAGAAGAAGAAATTAAGGAGATAAATGGAATCTTAGAAAAGTTAGATATAATAGACCTTGGGAGAAAAACTGAATGGGTCAAGAAAGGAGTATAACTTTTTCTCAGGTGTACATCACAACTTGACAAAAATTGACCCTGTATTAGGGCATAAAAACCTCATAAAAATTGCAGAAAATTAGATATATTAAGTGAATCTTTTTCCAACCATAATGCAATAAAAATTAAATTCAATAAGGATTGCAGAAGCATAGATTACAACTAATTGGAAACAATTATCTAATCCAGAAAAAATGAATGATTCAAAGAACAAACTGGAGAAACAATAAAAAATATCATTAAAGAAAACGACAACAAAGAGATAAAAATCTAAAATTTATTGGGTTGTAACCAAAGGAATATTTGGGGCAAATTTTATTTTTCTATATCAATAAATCAGAGATTGAGAAAGAATATATTAATGAAATGAGCATTCAATGGGAAAAAATCCAGAAAAAAATAAAAATCCCCAATGAAATACTAAATGGGAAATCAGGAAAATCAAAGAAGAGATTAATAAACTTGATGTTAAAAATGATCGAACCATAATACTGGAAGTTGGTTTTGTAAAAAAATTAAGTAAACTATTTCATTTAAAATATATAAGAAATCCAGATCACCAGTATCAAAAATGAAAAAGTCAAATGCATTACTAATGAAGATGAAATTAAAGCAACTCACCAGGTAAGCTGGTGAAAGAACCAGTTGAATGAAAGTTGAAAGTACCAGAGACCAAAACACACAAAGCCTCAAGTTCTCAGCAAAAGAACCATGGGACAGACGACCTCCCCCCCCATTCCCCGGAAGCAGAGATCCACTCTAGAAGTCAGGAGAAAGGTTATTATCATGAATAAGAATCAATCCAGGAAAGAAAAGACCATAGAATGTTACTATGGGTAAAAGGACCATAGCACAAATACTGACAAGATCAGCATTGAGACTGTACTTACATCTGAAAGTTCAGAAGGGAATATGAATTGGTCTCAAGCATGAAGAACGTCCTTGGAAGACCTCAAGAAGAATTTTAAAAACCAATTTAGAGAGGTAGAAGAAAAATTGGCCAATAATTTTAAAAATATGAAAAAATAATTCACAGAAAAAATTAAAAGGAAAATTTGGCAAATGGATGAAGAGATACAAAACTTAACTGGAACAGCTACACAAATGGAAAAAAAGATGCAAAAGTTAAGTGAAGAAAGCAATCTATTAAAAAGTAGAATTGGGCAAGTAGAAGCAAGGAAACTATGAGACATCAAGAATCGGGAGAAGAGAATCTAAACAATGAAAAAAACAGAAGAAAATGCAAAATGTCTCATTGAAAAAACACTGACCTGGAAAATAGATCCAGGAGAGAAATTATAAGAATTATTGGTCTATTGGAAAGCAATGATGGAAAAAAGAGCCTGGATAATGTCTTCCAAGAAATCATCAAGGAAAACTGTCCAGAGGTCCTAGATCTAGACAGTAAAATAGTTATTGAAAGAATCCACTGACCACCCCTTGAGAGAAATCCAAAACTGAAAATGCCAAAGAACAGGGTTGCCAAATTTCAGAACTATAAAGTTAAGGAGAAAATAATGCAAGCAGTCAGAGAGAAACAATTCAAATATTAAGGAACTACGGTAAGAATCACACAGGACCTTACAGTTTAAAATTAGAGGGATAGGACTATAATATTTCATAAGGCAAATGAGCTTGGATTACAACCAAGGATCAATTACCTAGCAAAATTTGGCATAATATTTCAGGAAAGGAGACAGACATTCAGTGAAATAAGGGATTTCCAGGCCTTTCTGGTGAAAAGTCCAGAGCTCAACAGAAAATTTGATCTTCAAATACAAATTTCAAGAGAAGCATACAATGCTAAACAGGGGGAGAACTTGGTATTCCATATGGACAAACACTTTACCCTATAAGAGAAGATAATACTTGTTAATCTTGAGAATTGTGTATTTATTATAATATATAAAAGGAATAACTCATAGATAGAGGGAATGATCACAAATTAAATGATATGATGATAAAAAAATGTGATTGAATGGTGAGAAGGCATGATAATGGGAGATGTAAAAAGGAAGACACAGGAAAAGGTAAATTACATCACAAGAGGGGCACAAAAATATATTATAATAAAGGGAAAGAGGGGAGGGAGATGACCACTATTTGAGATTTACTTTCATCTGATTTGTTTCAAGGAGGGAACAACAAACTCAGTTAAGTAAAAAAATCTAACTGCTCTATAGGCAGTAGGAGGGGAAAGGGAAAAGAAAAGAAAGAGAAAGTTAAAAGGGAAGAAAGAAATAGTAAGGGAAAGGGGGAATAAAAGGGAAAGGAGGAAGATAAAAGGGAGGTCAGACTGAGGGAAGTGGTGGTCAAAAATTAAAACAGTATTGCAGAGGGGAAGGGAGAAGGGAGAAGTAAAAGCATAAAAAGGGGGACTAGGATGGAGAGAAAGATACAGACAATAATCATAACTGTGAATATGAATGGAATGAACTCTCTCATAAAACGTAGGCAGACAGCAGAATGGATTCAAAATCATAATCCAGCAATACGTGGTTTACAAGAAATACATCTGAAACAGAAGTATATACATAGGGTAAAGGTAAAAAGTTGGAGCATAATATATTATACTTCAACTGATGTAAAAAAAAAAGCAGGGGTAGCAGTCCCAATCTCAGACAAAGCAAAAACAGAAATAGATCTAATTAAAAGAAATAAAGAAGGAAACTATTTTCTGCTTAAAGCCACCAGACAGTGAAGCAATATCATTACTAAATATATATGCACCAAGTGGTATATCATCCAGATTCTTAGAGGAGAAGTTAAGGGAATTACAGGAAGAAATAGACAGCAAGACTGTACTAGTGGGGGACTTCAGACTCCCCCTCTCTTAATTTGATAAATTTAACTCAAAATAGACAAGAAAGAAAATGAGGTGAATAGAACTCTGGATAAGGTAGATATGATAGATCTCTGGAGAAAATTGAATGGGGATAGAAAGATATGTACCATTTTTCTCATCAGTAGGGCACATATACAAAAATTGACCATGTACTAGGACATAAAAAACTTATAGACCAATGCAGAAAGGCAGATAGTCAATGCATCATTCTCAGATCATAACACTATAGAAACTATATTTAATAAAAATTCATGGTTAGATAGACCAATAATTAATTGGAAATTAAGTAATCTAATCCTAAAGAATGAATGGGCAAACAATAAATCATAGAAACATTCAACAACTTCATTCAACGAGACAACCTAAGAATACTTACAGGATGCTGCAAAAGCAGCTCATAAGGGAAATTTTATGTCATTGAATGCCTCTATCAATAAAATACAGAAACAAGAAATCAATGAATTGAGCATACAGCTGAAAAAGCTCGAAAAGGATCAAATTGAAAATCCCTAATTAAATATCAAATTGGAAATACTGAAAACCAAAGGAGTGATTAATAAGATTGAAACTAAGAAAACTTTTGAATTGACAAATAAATGAAGAGTTGATTTTATTTTAAAAAAATGAAATTGACAATCTTTTGGTCAATTTGATTAAACAGAAGAAAGAAGACATATCAATTACCAATATCAAAAATGATAAGGGGAAACTCACCTCCAATGAACAGGAAATTAAAACAATAATTACAAATTACTATTCACAACGGTATGCCCATAAACTTTACAACTGAAGTGAGACGGATGAATATTTTAAGAAAGTATAAATTGCCAAATTAATAGAAGAGTAAGACTAATACTTAAATAACCTCAACTCAGAAAAGATAAATTGAACAGCAAAACAAATTTTGCTGTCTATCTGTACTGTAATGAACTGCCTAGGAAAAATCTACAGGGCCACATGGATTTACAAGTGAATACTATCAAACATTCAAAGAGCAGTTAATTCCAATACTACATAGACTATCTGGGAAAATTGGGGAAATTCTTTTTATGATGCAAGTATGGTTCTGATACCTAAACCAGGAAAAGCCAAAACAGAGAAACAAAAGGGTAGAACAATTCCTGTCATGGATATAGATCTAAAATTTTAAATAAGATGTTAGCAAAAAGAATACAGCAACTTATCACAAGAATAGTACATTATGATAAGGTAGGATTTATACTAGAGATGCAGGGAAGGTTCAATATTAGGAAAACTATCAGTATTATTGATCATAACAATAAGAGAAACCATATGATTATCTCCATAGATGCAGGAAAAGGTTTTGATAAAATACAACACCCATTCCTACTGAAAACACTGGAGAGCAGAGGAATAAACAGAGACTTCCTTAAAAAAGAATAAACAATATCTACATAAAAACATCAGCAAGCATTATATACAACAGGAAGAAGCTAGATGCATTTCCAATAAGATCAGGGGTGAAACAAGGATGTCCATTATCACTAATATCATTCAATATGGTACTAGAATGATTAGTTGTAGCAATAAGAGAAAATTAAAGAAATTGAAGGAATTAGAATAGGCAAAGAAGAAGCAAGGTTTTCAGTCTTCGCAGATGATATGATGATATACTTAGAGACTCCTAGAGAATCAAGCAAAAAAAACTACTTGAAATAATAAATAACTTTATCAAAGTTTCAGGTAAAAAATAAAGCCATGTAAGTCATCTGAATTTCTACATATCACTAACAATGTCCATCAGCAAGAGATGGAAAGAATAATTCCATTTAAAGCTAGAGTAGACACTATAAAATATTTTGGAGTTTACCTGCCAAAACAAACCCAGGGACTGTTTGAATATAATTACAAAACACTTTTTGCACAAATAAAGTCAGATTTGAGTAATTGGAAAAAAAATATCAATTGTTCATGGGTAGGCCAAGATAATATGATAAAAATTACAATTCCACCTAAATTAATTTACTTATTCAGTGCCATGCCAATCAAACTACCAGAAAATTATTTTCTAGACACAGAAAAAAATAATTAAAAAATTCATCTGAAAGAAAAAAAGGTTCAGGATATCAAGTGAATTAATTTTAAAAAATGCTGGGGAAGATGGCCTAGCCCTACCAGATCACAAATTGTATTATAAAACAGCCTTCATCAAAAGTACTTGGTACTGGCTAAGAAATGAAGGGGTAGATCAGTGGAATAGGTTAGGTACTCAAGACAGAGTAGTGAATGACTATAACAGTCTACTGTTTGATAAACACAGGGACCCCAGCTTCTGGGATAAGAACTCAAAACCTGTTGGGAAAACTGAGTAACAATGTGGGGGAAATTGGCATAGACCAATGCCTTATTCTGTACACAAGAATTAAGTCCAAATGGATGCATGATTTAGGTATAAAGGCTGATACCATAAACAAATTAGATGAGCAAAGAACAGTGTATTTCTCAGATTTATGGAGAATAAAGAATTTTATGACCAAACAAAAGAGATAATATCATGAAGATCAAAATGGATAATACTGATTATATTGAATTGAAAAGTTTTTGCAGAAACAAACTCAATGCAACCAAGAGGGACACAGAAAATTGGGAAAGAATTTTTGCAACTAATGTCTTCTAAAATATGTAGAGAATGCAGTCAAATTAACAAGAATATAAGTCATTCCCCAGTTGATAAATGGTCAAAGGATATGGAACAGGCAGTTTTCAGAGGAAGAAATTAAAGCTATCTACAATCATATGAAAAATGCTGTAAATCACTATTGATTAGAGAGATCCAAATCAAAACAACTCTGAGGTTAACCTACCAGATTGGCTAACATGATAAAACAGGAAGATGATACATGTTGGAGAATATGTAGGAGAGTTGGAACACTAATTCATTGTTGATGGAGCTGTGAACTGATCCAACCATTCTGGAGAACAATTTCAAACTGCCCAAAGGGCTACAAAAATGTGCATCCCTTTGACCCAGTAATGTTGCTTCTAGCATTTTATCCCAGAGAGATCATAAACATGGGAAAAGGTCTCATATAAGCATATTTATATCAACTCTTTTTTTGTGGCCAAGAACTGGAAATCAAGGGGATGTCCATCAATTGGGGAATGACTGAACAAGATGTGGTATATGAATGTAATGGAATACTATTGAGCTATAAGAAATGATGAACAGGAGGACTTCAGAGAGGTCTGAAAGGACTTATATGAACTGATACTGAATGAAATGAATAGAACTAGGAGAACATTGTACACAGTAACAACCACAGTGTTCAAGGACTGTTTCTGATAGACTTAGCCCTTCACAGCAATGTAAGCACCTAAAACATTCCCAAAGAACTCTTGAGACCAACTCTCTACATCAAGAGAAAGAAATATGGAACTGGAGCACAGAAGGAAGTAGACCATTTTTCTTGTGTTATGTTTTGTTTTTTTGGTTTTTCTCATAGTTTCTCCCATTCATTTTAATTCTTCTATTTGACATGACTAACGTGAAAATGTGGGTAATAAGAATGTATATGTAGAACTCATTTAAGATTGCATGCTGTCTTGGAGAGGGAGGGGGAGAAATTATGACTTATGGAAGTGATCGTAGAAAACTGAAATGAAATAAATTAATTAAAAAATGAAAAACAATTATTATGAATTATTTTGCACAACATATGCCAACAAAATTACTTATCTAAGTGAAATGGGTAAATATTTACAAAATACAAACTGTTCAGACAAAAAAAAGAGGAAATAGAATACTTAATATCCTAATTTTAGAAAAATATTGAATAACTACTTATGGAAACCCTAAGAAAAAATGCTCAGGATTAGATGGATTCAAAAGTGAATTCTATCAAACATTTAAGGAACAATTAATATCAATACTATATAAAATATTTGGGAGCAAATAGGCAAAAAGGAGTATTACAAAATTCTTTTTATGACACAAATGTGATTTTGATATCTCAAGCAGGGTGGGTAAAAACAGAGAAAGAAAACAATGGACCATCTTCCTTAATAAATACTGATGTAAAAAGTTTAAATAAAATGCTAGCAAGCAGATTACAACAATATATCACAAAGCTCATATACTATGAAATAGTGACCTATATGACAGTAATGTAGCACTGGTTCAATATTGGGAAATCTATCAGCATAATTATCGTTATCAATAACAGTAAACATTGTAGGTTTACAGCAATATATGCAGAAATCTTTTGCAAAAATACAACACCCTTTACTACTGAAAAAAATAGAAAGCAGAGGGATCAGTGGAGTCTTGCTTAAAATGATAAGTAGTATCTATTCAAAACTAAGAACAAGTATTATCTATAATGTGGATAAACTTGAAGCCTTCTCCATTTGATCAGGGGTTAAGCAATGATGCACTGTATCACCACTATTATTCACGATTGTAATAGAAATGCTAGTTACAAGACAATAAAAAAGGAATTGAAAGGAAAAAATAGGCAATGGGGAAATAAAACTATTATTCTTTGCAGATCAGTGGATTTCTGAATAAAAATAACAAGTTGAGAAATTAATAACTTTCACAATGTTGCAGGCTATAAAAAAAGTCACATAAATTATCATTATTTCCATATGCTACCATCAAAACTCAGAAGGAAGAGACAGAAACAGAAATTCCATTTAAAATAATTGCACATGATATAAAATACTTGGGAGTTTACCTACCAAGACAAATCCAGGGATTACAGGAACAAAGTTACATAACATTTTTCATACAAATACAGATCCAATAAACTGGAGAAATAGTCTTTGCTCATGAGAAAGCTTAGTCAATATAATAAAAATAGTAATTTTACATGTTAGTTGGTGTATCCAGTGAATTACCAGTTAACTTCTAAGGTATTATTTTGTAGAGCTAGACATTCAACTCAAAGAACAAAAGATCAGAATGCCAAGGGATTTGTCAAAAAAATTTTTTTGAAGGAACATGACCTAGCAGTTCCAGATTTCAAATTATATTACAAAGTGATACTCATCAAAACAACCTGGTACCAACTAAAGATAAAATGGTGGATCTATCAAACATATTCCATACACAATACACAATAGGAAATGACCACTTACTCTAATTGAACAGGAATTTCTAGAAGATATGAGGTTTGATGACTCTTGTCAAGAAACGTTTAAAACATATTGTTCAATAAAATGAGACAGTCTGAAGGAAAAATGGAAAAGAAATGAGTGGTTTAGAAGAATGAATCCAAGAGAAACCTGAATATAGGGGAAGGCAGATTTTTAAACATTAAAAGCAAACAATTAACAGCATATAAATCAGGATACAAGATTAGGTCATCTGATTTCTACTAGGAGGAAAGATTAAGGACTTTTCAAGGTTTGAGAAGGACAATGAACAGATAAAATTCCCTGACATCAGAAAAAGAGATGTCCTCCTCCCCACCCCAAGGGTCTAGATTTAATTAAGGAGCAAGAAAATACTTAATAATTGACTAGCATAGGATCAGCTTTCAGATAAGAAGTGGATTGCTTGAGATTGTGAGAAAACCCTTCACATCAAACTTCAGAACAGACTGGGTTTTAGTTAAGGGTCTTTAAGCAGCAAGTAGAGATGACTTAACTTCCCTGACAGAGCTAGATTCAAACAATACTATAACATTTCCTCATAAGTTCCATAACTGAATAAAATTTCTCATAAGAAATTGAGCTACACCCAAAATTGAATGGAAAGGGAACTGAGATCTACAAATGAGTCACAAAATGGAGTCAGTATGGTTTAACTTAATTTTGTCAAGTCCCACAAAAGTAGTATTTATAAATTCTTACTTAAAATATGTTACCTTATTTCAAGGAGTTCACTGCAGGGGTCTTGATTATGACACTTTTAGTTCACCTGTTTAGTATTTTTAATTTGTTGATTTTAGGAGTTTTGACATAGGCTACATGAATAGGCCTTGCAAAGAAAACTCATCAGAAACAGTTTCATGTCTAACAACTAGAGAAGGGTGGAATAAACTACAACATTAATATAATGCAATATTATAGTAATGCAAGAAAAATGTAATAAGAAAGCCAAGAATTATGGGAAAGAACTATACTTAGAATTGGAATAAGAGAATCAGAAAGAAAAAGTATTATGGAATATATAGAAATTTTGTCATTGGAATGTGCTACAGACTACCTAGATTGAAAGAAAAAGAATGTTGGTGGTTTGTTAAAGAGATCTTAAGCTTGAACTGGAGCATGATATTCTATTGATGGGGTCTTCTTGATCCTAACTCCTTTACTGACCAGCAAAACAGAACAGAACAAAACAAAACAAAAACAAGTCAACTAATAATTTCTTGGCTTTCTGTAGTATTTGGGTATATGTCAAATAAGAGAAATCAAAGAAATTTTGTCATTGGAATGTCCTACAGACTACCTAGATTGAAAGAAAAAGAATGTTGGTGATTTGTTAAAGAGATCTTAAGCTTGAACTGCAGGCATGATATTCTATTGATGGGGTCTTCTTGATGCTAATTACTGACCAGCAAAACAGAACAAAACAAAACAAAAACAAGTCAACAAATAATTTCTTGGCTTTCTGTAGTGATGATGGCTTCCTTCTGAAAGTAGAGGAACAAAAAAGAGATTTTATTCTGGATCTGATTTTCACTAACAAGGAGGAACTGTTTGCATGAGTTGAAATTATAGTAACCTTGTGGTGGTGGGGAAGTGGCAACTTCATCTTAAGTGTTGTGACAGAGGAGAGGAGATCTCTAGGCAAAGCCTTGTCATTCAAATAGTTTTTGGAAAAGTTAATTTCAAACAATTCAGAGAAAAGATAAGTAGCACGCCATGGAATAAAATGCTTCTAGGGAAGTTAGATCAGGAGAGAAACAGGTATACAAGAACAGAATTATGAAGACACAAAGGAAATAATTTGAATGACAATCAAAATGCAATTTGCCTGAAGAGCCTCATGTGGATACACAGGAAATACACCAACCAATTCAGATTTTAGAAAGAAACTTACAGAAACTGGAAGCAAAGTCATGTAACAGAATTTAGATATAAATAAATGTCAGGAATAATAAGGTTCAGAATAATCTAACTGTGGTGCAGAAAGCCAATAACAATAAATGGGGGGAGGGGTATTTTTAGCAATATTGAGAGAAAAAAGAAGCAATAAAATCATTCTATATTCTTGAGGCAAATAATAAAGTGATAAAGGACATAGAGAAGGCATATTTGTTCAACTCTTATTTTAAGTCTCTTCTCTTTGAAAAAGAGAAAGAGTGTGAAAGTAAAAATGATAGAACAAAAAAAATGACTAATGGGGGTTGATCTCCAAGAAAAGTAGGACGTCAGTAAGGAAATATTTCACTTTTCTCGTTGAATTCAAATCACATGGTTTATATGAACTATATGCTCATTTCTTTGAATAACTCACAGACGTGATTTCTAAGTTATAGCTGGTGATATATGAAAGATTATTCAAACCACAAAAGATTCTTTCTACAAGACTGGAGAAGAATAAAAGTTTTTACTTTTTTTAAAAAAATGAATGAGAAGAATCTGTAAATTATAACCAGTGAATCACAATAAGAAAGTGAGCTTCATTTCAATTTATGGGGACATTCTAGAATTGATTATTAAATAAATAGTTATTAAATACATAGTAGGAAAAATGTTGATAACAAACCAACATAATTTGTTAAGAAAAAGTCATGCCAGATAAATGTTGCTTGCTTTATGATAGTATTTTTAAATTAGTAGGTGAAAATGACATGGATGTTGTTTAGGAATATTTCAGCAAAAATTTTAATATATATTTTACAAATATGTTATGGAGAAATATGTATCACATGATTATAAAATCAGCTGGACTGGTTAGTTAGAAAGTGCCAAATAGTAGTTGTTATTCTTCAACATTAATAGGTCAGGAAATGTTCAGTGGATTATTCCAGACATCTATACCTAACCTTATATTGCTTAACATTTTTTCAGTTACTTGACTAAAGACATATTTGATATGTTTCTCAAATTTGCAGATGACAGAAATCTGTGAAGGATGGATAACAATAGAGACAACATATTTAAGCTCCAAAGGGATCTTAATGGGTCTAACAGTAGTTAAATCTAAGATAATGAAATTCACTTGGGATGAATTTAGAAAGAAAAATATTTTCATAAGAACAAGATAGTGAAAGCATAACTAGAGAGTATCTGCTCCAAAAAGAAGATTAAATGATTTATAACCACTGAAAGGTCAATATGGATCATCAGTATAAGGTGGTAGCCAAAAAATCTGAGACAATCTTTGGTCACATTAAAAGAGAAAAAGTTTCCAGGAAAAAAATGGGAATTATCTCCCAATATTCTGTTCTCATCAGATTTTATGTAGGGCATTGTACTCAGATCTGGACACTATAATTTATTAAAGACATTGATATGAAGGATGGATTACACTTATTCTTTTTTCACCCCAAATGGGTAAAACCAAGAATATTAGGTGGAATATGGAAAGAAGTAAATGTAAGTTCAATATCAGGAAGAATACAATCTAAAAATTGAAGGTGTCCCCGTGTCTTAAGATTTCATAACTTTAAATCTCATCAAGCATGGGCAAGATGATTTTTTCATGTATATTGTAATGGATATTACTTTTTTTGTATTGATTAAAATAGAAGTCAAATTAGATGCTTTCCAATTCAAATTCTATAATTCCACAGAAGTATTTCCATTTTATCTCATCACAAACATACTTTCCATGATGAAGGAAAAATAATGATGATATTGTTGTCCCTACGTTATGTCTTGTTTGATATAATAGAGATTCTGAAGAAAGTTATCTCTGGTTATATCTTTCAGGGAATATTGCATGAGTTTGAAGAAAACTTTTAGGGTGGCATTTATTCTACCAAATTAAATGCCTTTTTATACTTGACAAAAATAAGTACATGGGTATATGTGTGTTCTATACTACTTTTTTTAGCAAATTAAATGATAGTAAGGACATGATATGATATAGAATATAATTTGGAAAAGAATGCATTCCTTATCATATATTCATTAAGGTTGTTTTCAATATAGGTACAAATTAAGCTGATAAATATTATATTGAGATAAGAAATTAGTATTTAAACTTCTCATTGGATAATTTTCTTAATTACCTTTTAAAAAAAAATAATAAAGCATGTCTGAAATTTTCCCCCTACATTTTACAATATCTTCTTTTCAGATGACAAGTATAAATCCCTACATATCTTCTAATTTTTTTTTCTCTAGAATGGACTTATTTAAGTATGCTTGGTCTAGTGTAGCTGTTCTTTTCAGTGTCGTTTCCTTTAGTTTTCTCATTCATCAGAGAGGTCTATTATGCTGAAAACCAAATTTGGTGGTGCTGTGATCATTGATGGAAAAACAAAACTTATTATAAAAATTGTGATATAATTTTCTATACTTTTATTTCCTTTGTTTTCTACCTTCCAGCTTTATCCTTAAGCACCTTCAAAATAGTATGGTTTAATAAATCATCTTACCAAGATTCTAGTTAATTTATTTTTGCTCTTTTATTTCTATTTTCTGAGATGTATAGCTCAAAATCTTTCATCTTTAAACTCTGGAAGATTTTACAAATGAGTTCATAATTTAAAGAAAAACTATTCTTGGCAGTCAAATCTCCAACCTCAGCTGTTTTTGGATAAGATAGTTTGTAGGACTTCTTTTTTTCAGTCTCCTTGTGGTGATGGGTTCACACTGTTAAACTTCTCTACGAAATAGTGATAGTCTGTGTTGAACTTTGGCATCTATATCTTGTTTAAATAAGTCATAGAAGTTCTACCTGGGTTGAACAGCATATTTTATTTTTGTACTTTTATATAGTTTTACATAGCTTTTTATATAGTCTTACATTCATGGAAGTTAGAGGTTTGATGTTAGAGTTAGTTAACACAGTAATTAGTCTCATATCAATAACGAATTATTTTCTATCAATTAGACTACAATTTATTTAATTATTTGTGATGTTATTTGGGGATATCTATGTACAATCCATTCTCTCTACCTGAAGAAAGTTTTAATTAATCAGTTATTCAATCAAAAAAGATTCATTAAGGAACTAAAGTATGTTAGTTGTGGTGCTAAGGACACACATAGAAAGACTTAACTGAGAAAATAACTTTCTAATGATATATACACATTAAGTTTCTATATAATTTGAAAAGATGTTTTCTTTGCAAAAGAGAAAGTATATGAGAAAAGAAATAAAAAATATAAATATCTAATCTTAAATTAAACCTCAGATAGGACACAGAAGCAAAATAAATGCTTGTTGTTAATTCTAGCAATGACATTTTGTGAAATTATTAGAATTTTATGTATCTCATTTTGCTCCTTATTTTTGTTGCTGCTTAAGTATATAAAAGTAAAAAAATTCCTGTTTCTAAATAATAAAAGAACTTAGATACAATTTCCACTTACAATTACTCTTATTTTATTTCCTTCACTGGAAGACTGAATTGAACCCTATTAACTCTGACTCTTAAAGAATCTATGGTATAGGATAAGTTATCATAGTAACAACACACTTTAAAACTGATCTACACTAGATTCTCTCTTCACTTGAAATGTACCATGCATGATCATATAAAAGCTGTAACAAAACAATCCCATACATTACAAGCCTATTTTCTGTCAATTTTTTTGTTTTAGAAAAATACATACTAATCCACTTTATGATCAAGTGACAGTGATATTTTTTTCTACTTTAAAACATGGTAAAATTGCATGGTTTGCTTCAATGTTTTCTAAATATATTATCAATTTCAATGTTTATTTTCATGCATTCCTTTAAGATTTTCAATAAATAATGTAAGATTTCTATTTCTTCAAGGTAAAGTAACCTAGAGCAGGTAAGTGACATGGAGAATAAAGTATCAGGTCTGAAACTAGGAAGACATATCTTCGTTAGTTCTGCTGTGTCCTCAGACACTTACTACATGTTTGACCCTGAGCAACTCATTTCATCCTTTTTGCCTCAATTTCTTCATCTACAAAATGATGAGAAAAAGGAAGTTGCAAACCATTCCAATATCTTTGCCAAAAAAATTCCAAAGAGAATCATGGAATATCAGACACAACTAAAAGATAACTGAACAACAATTTGTAAAGAAATACCATCTTTTTTTTTTAATTTCAAATGCATCAAGCAAAAATGGTGTATCATTTATGGATCTCAGAAAATTAAAAAGATCATAGAAGGGATCTTAGAGATCATCTAATACAGAGATTTTTAATTGTTTGTGTATTTTTGTGTGCCTAAATATGTGTATGTGTGTGATGGACCACCTTGAAAGTCTAGTGAATGCTATGGACTCATTCTCAAAATAATGTTTTTAAATGCATGAAATAAAATGTTTAGAACTACAAGTAAATCAGTTATATTAAAATGCTTCTTTTTTAAAAGTTCATAAAATCCAAATTCAGGACCTCATTTACTTCATTTCACAAATGAGGAAATTGAGGCCCAGAAAGGCTAAATTTCTTCCCTAAGGTCATATTGGTAGTAAGCAGTGAAGTCAAATTCATTACACTTAAACTCTTGCTTATGGCAAATGAATGAATAAAACATTTATTAAAATCTTGCTTTTAACAAGCAGTTGCAAAGGAAATTCAAGAAAAGACCAGAAGTCTTTTTAAGAAGAACACTGTTCCAATTTTATATTTGTCTAGCGTAGATGTGACTGCAGTCAAGACAGATTACGAAGCATATGCCAAGAAACTGATAGAATTTATGGAAAACTAAGTGCGGAATGAAGGCCTATCAGAAAGAAAAAAAAAGTAAGTTCAATATTTTCAAAGAATTCATACTTAATAAGGAAAAACAACACAGAAAAGGATTAAGAGAGATGTGAAAGCTTCGGTGTCCTAAAGGCACAGCTGAAGGTAAAATGGCAATGACCCAGGAATCCTTAGCAAAGCCTTAGTTAGATACATTAAAAATTAACCATCACTAATATATAGGATATGAAACTACCTCAGTGCAGCCATGTCATCCCTCAAAATGTGATTTGAACAGAATTGAAGAAAAATTAGTTTTAAACACAGGTTTTTAGGGCTGAAAAGATCTTTGGAGATCACCTAATACCCCAGTTTTATAAATGAGGAAGCAGAATGTAATAAGGGACTTGACAACCAGTATCAAGCATGGAGAAAGATCTCAACTAAGCCTGGGACTCAAACCATTGGTTGCTTAATTCCTAGGCTAATGCTTTCTCCACTACAATATGCTGCCTCCACTTTCCTTAAAACATTTCACAGATGGAGGCAAATTATCCTTATGCTCTTCCAACCCAATTGCTTCCCACACTCACCTGTGATTTGGGAACTTTCTTAAATCATGGTCTCATTGTGCTTAGGAGGATACATAAAAGGTCTTTGGTGAATGCAGAGGGTCAATAGCAGTACAGGTTTTTAGGTTTCACTAGGAAAAGCAGAGAAACTTTATTGAGCTTCAGCTTCAACACTTGGTTTAAATGGGCAAAGGGGGAGTTCTATTAATTATGTGGCATCAATTTATTTATGCACATTCAACAAGAGGAAGTATCACACAATAGAAAAAAATTATTGGATTTGGAAACCTGGATTCCAATCCAATCTCTTGTTATTTAAACCCATGGGACCTTCACCTATTCATTTGAATTCTCTATCAGCCTCTTCATCTTTTAAAAGAAGAGGCTGAACTAGATGATCTCATGTCTTTATCTGTAATCCCATAATCCTATGATTCTAATTTGATGTTGATTTTAATGTTCAATTTAACAAGTTAGTAGTCTGATTACACGTAGAGAACTTTCAGAAAAAAAATTCCCACATGGATAAAAAGTTATTTTTTATCCTTTATAGTAGAAAAAATTTAATTTCTCATCATGTTATTTGTTGATCCCCATAATTGATGTCTTCTGCTCATCCTTTATTTGTTTTCAGTTTTTAACAATCACTTCCATAAATTCCAAATTTTCTCCCCCTTCCTCTCCAAGACAGCGTGCAATCTTATATGAGTTATACACATACGTTCCTATTAAATACATTTTCACATTAGTCATAGAAGAATTAAATTGAATGGGGGAAACCATGAGAAAAACAAAACATAAAAATGAGATAATAAGCTGCTTCATTTTGGATTCTGATTCCATAGTTCTTCCTCTGGACGTGGACATGGACGTGGACGTGGACGACATTTTACACCATGAGAACCTTTGTGAATGCTTTAGGTTCTTGCATTGCTTTGAAGGGCAAAGTCTATCAAAGATAGTCCTTGTGCACTGTGGCTGTTACTGTGTATAATATTCTCCTGATTCTGCTCACTTTGCTTAGCATCAATTCATATAAATCCTTTCAGGAGTCTCTGAAATCTTCCTGTTCATCATTTCTTACAGCACAAGAGTATTTCATTGCATTCATATACCACAACTTGTTCAGCCATTCCCCACCTGTTGGGTATCTCCTTGATTTCTAGTTCTTGGCCACAACAAAAAGAGCTGCTATAAATATTTTTGTACATGTGGATCCTTTCCTATTTTTATGTTCTCCTTGGGATACAGCCCTAGAAGCAGTATTGCTAGGTCAAAGGGTATGCACATTTTTCATAGCCCTTTGGGCATAGTTTCAAATTGCTCTTCAGAATGGTTGGATCAACTCAGCTCCACCAAAAATGGGTTAGTTCCTATTTATCCTCTTGAAGAAGTGTTCATGATGTATATAACTGAGATTTATGCAGAGTCAATCAAATTTTGACTTTTTTGGAAAAACAAAGCTTAGTTGAAAGACTACAAGTATTTAGTAGAAGAGAAATCCTGAAAGAAAATTTTAGTCTGGAATCAAGACGTTGCCACTTAATTCAAATATGGCAATAGATAAGCCACTTCAACTCTCTAGGTCTGTTTCCTTATCTGCAGAAAAAAAGCATTAGTCTGGGTGATACCTAACATCCCTTCTAGAGGAAGATCTACAACTATCAGAACCTAATGAAGATCAGAAAGGAATACACAGAACATAACATAAATTCTACAATTTTTCCCCATGCAATTTTAGAGATATTTGTTATAGAGAAGTGATTCATTGTTTCTTCATGAAGAATCTAGATGCCAGATACTTTCAATCCAGAATACCCATTTTCTTCTTTTTATTCTGGAATAGAAACTGATATACAAAATAATTCAGCATGCTGTTTTAAAAAGAAAAATCTACATCAAGATTTTGTAGTATGGAAAAGTTTCTACTCTAAAAAGTGCAGCTGACAGTCCAAGCAGCACAATAATCGTCATATTATTCAATGAAGTATAAAGCAAACAAAAATAAACCCATACTAGAGCAGAAGCAGCCTTTCACTTCAGGGGCTTGTGAATCATATATGTGATTCTGGAATAAGTAGACAGATGCACGATGGTGGAATACTCTGTGTAAGATAGGAATCTCATTAAATCTAAAGTAGAAGGTGACTACCATCAATATTTGAGGGTAATTAAGAAATAAGACTTCTTAAATGTAAGTATGACTCCTTTGGTGTTGCCTAACGAGACCAGTGTTTTATTCACAGTCACATCATTTGAATTTATATTTTGAGGCAAGTCATTGGAAAGTTAATAAAAATGTACCATTTGATTTTGTCAGCTTTGACCCCTTCCCCACATAACACTGTAAGATAAAAGAATTTAAAGTTTCATTGTATTAAGTAAAGTAAAACATATGACTATAAAATCATCTATTTGTAAATATTCTTTGTTGAAGATGCAAGTTAATGAGGAGTAGGCTTAACATTCTTTTCTTCCCTTACTGTCACTTATCTTCCTCCAGCTCTGAAAATGCTTATTGAGAATGTGTCTACCTTACTTGTAGGTTATTTCTATTTTAAGCTAGCTTAGAAAATAAATTCCTAAAACATCACTAGTTGAATGACAATTTCTTACTTTTCACAACTTTCTTTTTCTTCTCTCCCCTCAACCACTTTCTAAACCCTCAAACTTATGACAGATAATTTAGCCTTCATTTAGAATAGGAATACTCAACCTTTGAGTGCATGTGTGTGTGTGTGTGTGTGTGTGTGTGTGTGTGTGTGTGTGTGTGATGGGACCCATTAATAGATATGTGAAACCTATAGACCCTTTCGCAGAAAAATGTTTTCGATGTATGAAATAAAATATATAGGATTACAAAAATATTCAAACATATTAAAAGCTATCAATTCTTTTTTAGTTCATGGAAGACTTCTGGGTTATGTGAGCACCAAGATGACAGTCTAGGCATTTTCCCCAATCCCCTCTTAAACTTCTCCAAAACAGAACTTATAATCCAAGAATAAAGCTACTTCAGTGATTTCTACAATCTAGGACAGACAAAATACAAAAGAAACTTAAAACACCCTCTTAACAAACTTATAAACTGACATTCACTGACCATAGGCTCATTCAGTATCCTTCCCTTACCTCCTATGCTACCAGTTGTGAAGTTGTCCTAGCAAACCCAAAGAGAGGACACTGACCCCTATACCATTTTTTCTCCCTTGTCGTTATTCTGTGCAGTAGAGAACCATGATACAGACTCCAGAAGATAGATTAAGTCTCAGCGGTCTTCTTGGCTACAGCTTTTCAGGAGTAAAAGTTTTTCAGAGGATACCACTCGAACTGGTGCTAAAAATAAAAAAGGAAATGAATAAAACAAGCACTACAAGGAAGTAGCAAAAAGCACATGGGTGGAAGACCCTACAAAGGAAACCTTGGAAGTTTTGACAGCATGAAAAACCCAGAGAAAATTGAGAAAACAGATAATTGTAGGAGTCATGAACCAGAGAATAAAGATGTAAAGTACACGGAAAGAGAAGATGGATAATGAAAACTGTGAGATATCACTTTTGAAAAGAAGCACAAAAACAAAATATTAAAAAAAAAACAACTAAGGAACAGGACTACCTGAAGAAGGTCAGAATAAGGGGTAATATCAAATGAGAAAACAGGATTAAGGGTGAGGTCAAGAGAGTCAGTGGGAACCTACTCACCTTTTCTCAACATCATCACCACCACTACCACCATCATCATTTTAATATATTAATTTAATTTTTTAGCTTTCCCAATTACATATAAAAATATTTTAGAACATGTTTTTGAGTTCCAATTTCTCTCTGCCCTCATTAAGAAGGCAAGAAGGCTATACATGTGCAGTCATGCAAAGTATATTTTCATGCTAGTCATGTGAAAGAAAAGAGACCAAAAAAATTGATAAAAATAAAGTTAAAATAAAGCATACTTTGATCTGAATTAAAACTCTGTCAATTTTTCTATGGAGATGGATAGCATTTTCATTCTAAGTACTTTGGAATTATTTTGTATCATTGTATTGCTGAAAATAGCTAAGTTATTCATAGTTCTTCATTGTAGAATATTGCTGTTACTATGTACAATGTTCTCCTGTTTCTAGTTATTTCACTTTGCATCAGTTCATGTAAGTCTTTCCAGGTTTGCTGAAAGTATCCTACTCATTATTTCTTATAGTAATAGTCCATCATAATCATATACCAAAATTTATTTAATCATTCCCCAATTTCCCATTCTTTCTCTCCATAAAAATACATACCAACATACATATAAGTATTTGTTTGTATTTATGCATAATTTTACATACAAGTCTTTTCCATTTGGTTTTTTATCTCATTGAGATTTAGTCTTAGTAGTCATATTACTGGATCAAAGAGCATTCATGCTTTTAGAGCCCTTTGGGCAGGGTTCCAAAATGCTCTACTGAATGGTTGGATCAGTTCACCAAAAACATGTGTCTCAATTTTCTCACATCTTTTCCAACAGTTTTCATTTTCCTTTTCTGTAATATTAGTCAATCTAATAGGTAGAGGTTGGTACCTCAGAGTTTCCATAATTGGTACTGAATTAAAATTAATTTTCATTTTCATTTCTTTAATCAACAGTGATTTGAAGTATTTATTCATATGACTATAAATAGCTTTTATTACTGATCTGAAAATGGTGTATTCATACCTTTTGACCATATATCATTTGGGGAATGGCTTATATTTATATAAATTTGATTCAGTTGTCAATATATTTGAGAAATGAGGCCTTCATCAGATAAACTTGATATATTTTTTCACAATTATATTTGCTGTATATTTCCCTCCACACTATTTTTCCCATGTTTATATCTCTCCCTTTTCACCCTGTACATTCTCAAAAGTGTTTTGATTCTGACTATCACTTCCCCTCATCCACCAAAACTTCTATCAGCACCACTTCATTCTCTTATTTTCTTTTCCTTCTTCTCTCTGGGGTAAGAATAGATTTCTACAACCAGCTGAGTGTATATATTATTCCTTCTTTGAACTAGTTCTAATGAGAGTAATGTTCAATCACTCTGTTCTAACTACACTATGCTCCCCACTATTGAAAAAGAAATTTTGTGCCTCTTTCATGTCCCTCTTTTCTGCTTTCCCAGTGCATACATCTTTCTCACCTCTTAATTTTATTGTTTTAGACATCATCCCCTAATATTCAACTTGTGCCTGTTACCTCTATCTATATGACTTCTAACTAACTTAATAATAGTTTTCAGGAAATAGAAGTATCATCTTCTCATGTAGGAATATAAATAGTTTAACCTTATTAAATCCCTCAATAATTTCTCCTTCCTGTTTACCTTTTAATACTTCCCTTGTGTCTTATATTTGAAAATTAAATTTTCTGTTCATCTCTGAATTTTTCATCAAAAATTCTTGAAAAATTCTCTAGTTCATTAAATCTCCATTTTCCCCCCAAAGAATTATACTCAGTTTTTCTGGGTAGGTGACTTTTTGTTATGATCCTAGCTCCTTTGCCATCCAGGATATCATTTTCCAAATCTGATCTTTTAATTTAGAAGGTATTAATCTGATATTATCCTCACTGTGGATTCATGATAGTTGATTTTTTTTCATTCTGACTCCTTGTGACATTTTCCCTTTGAACTAGGAGCTCTGAAATTTGGCAATAACATTCCTGGGAATTTTCTTTTAGGAGTCTTTTCTTTTTTTTATTTGATAGTACAAGGTTTATTACTGTGAATTTTACTTAACACTAAGAACATTTGCATTGTGTCAGAGTTTAGCCCTGTCATTTTTCAATTCAACAATGACTTTTCTCCAAATTTATAAATTAGCTGGGTCATTTTATGCAAAAGAATGAAGTGACCTAAAATATAGCTTCCAGAAAATATATGATGACAAATGGAAGTGTCCAGGTCTTTTAGGAAGAATGAAAGATAACAGATAGCTGGATGAGGGGAGGCAGGAAGAGAACAAGTATTTATTAAGCACCTACTATGGGCTAGGCATTACACTAAGTGCTTTATAGATTGCATCATATTTGATTCTCAGAAAAGCTATGGGGAATGACTGAATAAATTATGGTATATGAATGTAATGGAATATTATTGTGCTATAAGAAATGATGAACAGGAAGAGTTCAGAGAGGCCTAGAAAAACTTATATGAACTGATGCTAAGTGAAAGGAGCAGAATAAGGAGAACTGAGTACACAGCAACAACCACAGTGTGCAAGGATTTTTTCTGGTAGACTTAGAAGAATTTCATTGCAATGAAAGGACTTAAAAAATTTCCAGGGGAGGAGCCAAGATGGCAGAGTAGAAAGACACACTTATGATAGCTTTGAAACCACAGCCTATAAAATATCTGTAAAGAAGAACTCCTAACAAATTCTGGACCAGTGGAAGTCACAGAACAATAGAGTGGAGGAGATTTCTGTTTCAGAAAGACCTGAAAAACCCTCACCAAAGGTCCATTGCGCATGGGACCAGAGCAGAACCCAGCCCTACCTTGACCACGCAGCCCTGGCAGGAACAGATCAGAGCAGGCTTCAGGGACGGAATCTATGGTGGCCGTGGGGGTCCCTCCACCCACAGGTGCTACAGGTCAGTGAGAGAGACATATGAGCTGCCTGAGAAGGCAGGGAAGTGGGGTGTCTACGTAACTCAGGCCCCCTCAGAAGGCAGAAGCAGAGGCAGCAGGTGGCCAGAGGCACCTGGAGCATGCAGGAGCTCCATTAAAGAAGGTCTCTGCATAAACCCTCTGAGGGAACTGAGCCTGGGAGGCAGCCCTGCCCCCACCTGAAAACCTGATTTAATCTTACCCTTAATAGCAGCCAGGCCCACCCGCTGAAAGCCCTGAGGCTGGGGAGCAGTATTTGAATGTCAGACCCCAAGCACTAGCTGGGCATATCAAGGAGGGGGTGGAGAGAAATCTCAGAAGTGAAGGAACTGGCTGAGAAAATGCCTAGAAAAGGGAAAAGAAATAAGACCATAGAAGGTTACTTTCTTAGGGAACAGATGTAAGGACCTTTCCTTTCTGATGAGGAAGGGCAATGCTTACCCTCAGGTAAAGACATAGGAGTCAAGGCCTCTGTATCCCAAACATCTGAAATAGATATCCAATGGGCTCAGGCCATGGAAGAGCTCAAAAAGGATTTTGAAAATCAAATTAGACAGGTGGAGGAAAAACTGGGAAGAGAAATGAGAGAGATGCAAGAAAAGCATGAAAAGCAGGTCAACACCTAGATCCCCAAAAATGCTGAAGAAAACAACACCTTGAAAAATAGACTAACTCAATTGGCAAAAGAGGTTCAAAAAGCCAATGAGGAGAAGAATGCTTTCAAAAGAAGAATTAGCCAAATGGAAAAAGAGGTGCAAAAGCTCACTGAAGAAAATAGTTCTCAATAGGGGGCGGAGCCAAGATGGCGGAGTGAGAGCAAGGACTCACCTAAGCTATCAGACAAACTCCTTCAGGTACCTCCGAAAGGAGAATCTGACCAAAGTTTGGAGGTGCGGAATCCAGTGGGAGGCAGAAGGTGACAGTTTTGGAGCTCATATTAGACTGGAGGATCCACGGGAAAGGTCTGTTCTGCGGGGGTGAGCCCACAGTGCACAGCGCAGCGTGGCCAGCCCAGCGGATCAGAAGGGACCCGAGAAACCTGAGCTGCGGGAAGAACCTGAGGAGCGGCACCGAGGGTGGGAGACAAGCCGAACCCAGTCCGTGAGGGCCGCGGAGAGCCAGATATCAGCGCAGAAGCTCCTGAGACCTTCAGCCCGAAGACCAACCTTCGGTAAGTTTGCAGAGACACACCAGAAGGACAGAGGACCCAGGGCAGGGAAAACTTGCACTAGGACCCAGGCAAGCCTCAGCAGGAGAGGAGCCCCAGGAGAGGTGGGAACACACATTAGCATCTAGGCTTGCCTCAGCTGTCCAGGGGAATCAGAAAGACAATAGGGAAGCTGGGATTACTAGCCCCTGAGCTTGCCTTTGCCTCAGGTCAGCTGAGAAGATATCTCCTGTAACTAGACCACTCCACCCCGGTATTTAACAAGCTAAACCTAAGGCTGATTGGGGAAACACCAAACAAAAACCTGCTTTTAGCTTTTTCACACATCAGCTCAGCAAAAAGTTCTCTACCTTTGGACTGAAAGAACC
>CM053770.1:344923213-344967742 GCA_028658325.1 Potorous gilbertii
GTGTAATATGTCAGGGGAAAATGTGGGCTTTCAATGAAATAGAGGACTTTCAAGCATTCTTGATGAAAAGACCAGAGCTGAGAAGAAAATTTAACTTTCAAACACAAGAATGAAGAGAAGCATGAAAAAGTAAACAGCAAAGAGAAGTCATAAGGGACTTAACCTAAGTTGAACTGTTTACATTCCCACATGGAAAGACAATATCTGTAACTCTTGAAACTTTTCAGTATCTGGGTAGTTTGTGGGATTACACACACACACACACACACACATGCATGCACATGCAGAGACAGAGAGCACAGAGTGAATTGAGTAGGAAGGGATGATATCTTAAAAAATGAAGTTAAGCAGTGAGAGAAAAATGTATTGGGAGGAGAGAGGGAGAAATGGAATGGGGCAAATTATTTCTCACAGAAGAGGCAGGCCCGAGACGTTTTAGTGGAGGGGAAAAGAAGGGAGGTGAGAGAAAAACATGAAGTTTACTCTCATCACATTTGACCAAGGAAGGAATAAAATGCACACTCATTTTGGTGTGAAAACCTATCTTACAATACAGGAAAGTGGGGGAGATGGGGATGAGTAGGGTGGGGTGATGATGGAAGGGAGGGCAATGGGAAGAGGGAGCAATTTAAAGTCAACACTCTTGGGGAGGAACAGGATCAAAAGAGAGAATAGAAGCAATGCGCGGCAGGATAGGATGGAGGGAAATATACTCAGTCTTACACAACACGACTATTATGGAATTAATTGGCAAAACTACACAGATATGGCCTATATTGAATTGCCTGCCTTCCCAAGGGAATGGGTGGGGAGGGAGGGATGGGGAGAAGTTGGAACTCAAAGTTTAAGGAACAACTGTTGAGTATTGTTCCTGCTACTAGGAAATAAGAAATACAGGTAATGGGGAAGAGAAAGTTATCTGGCCCTACAGGACAAAAGAGAAGATGGGGTAAGGGAAGGGAGGGATGAAAGAAGAGAGGGCAGATTGGTGATATGGGTAATTAGAATGTTCAGTGTATTGGGGAGGGGAGAGGGGACAAATGGGGTGGAAAATTTGCAACCCAAAATTTTGTGAAAATGAATGTAAAAAGTTAAATAAATAAATCTATTTTATAAAAAAAATTTTCAATATTCTTTTAAGGCAAAATACCTTCCTCATCCGGAGAAAGAACTAAGGAGTTCTATTGCAGATTGTAGCAGATCATTTTCTTTTGTATTAGGTTTTGGTTTGTTATATAATTTTTCCCATTTATTTTAATTCTTCTATACAACATGACTATAGTGAAAATCCATTTAATAGGACTGTATGTGTAAAACCTATATAAAATTGTATGCAGTCTCTGGAAGGGAGGGGGAAGTTGGGGGGGGAGGGAGAGTGAGGGAGGGAAAGAAAAAGTCTGGGTTGTGTGGTAGTGATTGTGGAACACTGAAAATAAGTTTAAAAAATATATTAATATATTATAATAATTATAAGATGGGGGAAGAAAGAACAAATATGGGAGGTAAGTGTAATTATCCCCATTTCACAATTGAAGTAACAGTTAGACAGTGGTGAAGTGATTTGCTCAGTCATACACCAATTATGTATCTGAAGTTGGATTTAAATAGGGTGTTTTTCTTGACTCCATCTTAATCATTCTATCTACCATACCACCTAGCTTCCCCCATGTCATTTTAAAAATGTTTTTTACAAAGATTTAAATTTATTTATTTTTAGTTTTCAATATTCATTTCTATAAAATTTTGAGTTCCAAATTTTCTCCCCAACTTTCCCCTCCCCCACCCTGAGATGGCACGCATTCTGATTCCTTTTTCCCCACCCCCATTCCCCCAACCCCTCCCATCTGTCCTCCTTTTCTCACCATTCCCCCTCTTATCCACTTCCCTTTTACTTCCTTAAAGGGCAAGATACATTTCTATACCCCATTGCCTGTATATCTTATTTCCTATTTGCATGAAAAAATAAATTTTAATGATTGTTTTTAAAGCTTTCCTTCTTCTCTCCCCATCCATCCTCACCGAGAATGCAAGTAATTCAATATGGGGTTATAAATGTGTAGTTATGCAAAACACCTCCATAATTATCATGTTGTGAAAGACTAATTATATTTCCCTTCATCCTATCCCTCCCCCCTCAATTACTTTATTTTCTCTTTTGACCCTGTGTAATGGCAAGTAAAATATGATCTTTTGCTGTTTTTGTTTCAATATGATCAAGAGCTATAATGCTTCTATTTCAATGTGATTCGGGAGGATCTTTCCCACCCATTGACAGGCCTGCCCATTGTGGGAAGTTTGATAGAGGAGTTGTTTTGTAGGAGGGTCCCAAGTACCTTTGGTTCCCCAAACCTTTACCCTACTGCACTCTGAACCTGGGACACCAATGGGCCCCTGCCTAAGGGCTCTTCTGGGCCCTCCAAGCTTTAGAGTGGTTATTAATAGTAACTGTTATGTTTCCCTCCCAGCCTGATGTCTTTCTTTTTATTGGCCTCATTAAACAGGCCATGCCCTGGTTACTGCTTAAATAGTAATTCAATGAATGGGCATTGCCTCACTCTAAAGGGCCCAAGGTCTCTCAGTGCATCCTGGGTCATCTCCAGTCATCCTGATGAATATCTAGTCACTGGAGTCAGATGGCTCTGGAGAAGTGAGGCTGATGACCTGCACAGCCCCCCACCCCATTCAAAACAAAGTCTAGTGCAAGTCATGACATTATTTCTCTGATGGCATGGTTTTCTTAGGCCACGAAGGAGGAACACAAAATGAGTATTAGTACTCTGAGGGTGAGGTTTTATTTTGGGGCTTACTGACCAGAAGAGGATTCTGGGAAGCTGTTAAGGAGTCCCCCAGCTTTGAGAAACCCAAATGTTGCCTCTCTGGTAAAGATAGATGTATGTTAATAGTCAGATATTTTGGAAACATATCTGCTAATTTTTAATTTATCTATATTTTCTTTCAAGTTCAGGGTACTGACTCCCCTGAAACAGGTGAACAACATATGTGTGTGGTTAAAGGACTGATACAAGACCATTACTCAGCTTTTGGGAGCCATTGACAAGAAAATGTCTCCACATGCTCCAAAATATTTATAACAGTTTTGTGATACCTAAAAATTGGAAACAAAGCAGATACCCTCATTTGGGGAATGGTTAAACAAATTGTGTCACATGAGTATAATGTGATATTACTTTTGCATAAGAATATGTGTGTGAAAAATACATAGAAACATTGAAAGATTTATATGAACTAATATAAAGCAATCAGACCTCAAAAATAGACATATTAAATTAAGTGAAAAGAAGAATGGCACATTAAAACCTCAAAAATGAATGAAACAAACTTAGAAAGATTAAGTGGGATTCAAATGAAGAAATATTAGAAGACCCAAACTACTCCTTCATGGATGTTGTGGTTGACAGGGGTTACAAATTGCACATATTTTTGAGTAATCTGAATGTATCCAGTAGTTATTTTCTTCTCTACAAATACTTTTTGTCATACGCTATATGTCTCAGGAAGGGTCCGGCAACAGAGGAGGAATATGTGGGACACTATGGTGACGTAAGCAACAAAAATCCTCAAAAAAAACATTATTTTTAAAAAGTTTAGAGAAGCTACTTAACAACTCTGAAGTTTGGAGTCATTTTACAGCATCTTCAAATATTCTCTTTTCAGCCCTTTGTCAAACTAGTTTTACCACCTTTATCCCCAGCTCTCTATTTGTTTCCATCACTGTAATGAAAATACTTTTTCAAAGGTTACCACCTATGATCTGATAAACACAAAATGTAACTACCTCATTTTAATTCTCATTATTCTTGACCACTATTCATGATGTTATTTCATGCTCTAAAAATCTGTGTCCTCTAACCTGACTCAATTCATTTCTATTCAACAAACATTTATCAAGCACTTACTATGTGCACAGCACTAAGTACCAAGAACACAAAGACAGAAATAAAACTCTTTATCATTAATGATTTCATAATCTATGAGGTACATGCAATATAGAAAAATGCCTATAGTAGTTGGAAAATCAAAGAGGGGGAGGAGATATTGAAAAAGAGAGAGAGCGAGAGCGAGAGACAGAGAGAGAGAACAGAGGATAGATTCTGTCTATCAAAATTTTTTAAAAAAGATTTCATTCTTATGGTTGTACCTGAGTTTTGGCATGTTCAGCATACCTTCTTATTTTCTTCTTGGAAAATGTATCCATGACATATCAGCTCAATGCTACTATAGAGTTGATGAATATTGACCTGGGATGGGGGTGGGGGGAGCTTTGTTCAACAGAAAGACTGTAAGTATTTGTATACAGAAAAAAAATGTCAGATGATGTGATTTGGAATCTAATCTAGGACACTGGTGTCAACAAATGACAGTTCAGGTAGAAGTCAAGGATGTCTTCATGGAGGAGAAACATGGGAGACAACCTATGGTAATGCCAAGAGGCAGAAGATGGAGTGTTGAATTCAAATATTCCCTAGTCATCTAGATTGGCTGTAACAGAGTTTTAGAAGAGAAGCTATGTAACATTATGCTCGAAAGGTAGGTGACAGGTCAATTCCTCAGGTTGATGTGGGAAACGGTTCCTAAAATAGGCACTTTTCTTCATGTTTGAGACTGGAATATGTTGGAGCCTGCTTGACAGAGCCTGTTGTTAATGTGAACCTTTACACCTGGGAGATTTGGTTTGTTATTTTGTTGTTTGCACAGACTGAAATCGTAAAGGAAAATATGTTAAAGATGCTGATTAAATTTGAAACTTTCATTTTTAGAAGAGTCGAGTAATATTTATCAGCACACCCCTATCTGTATCTCATTCACTCTTAGCTTAGTTATAGACTGACTGCTTCTTAAAGAGGTCTTTTCAATGAATGGGCATTACCTCAACCTAAGTGAGTACCTGCACAGACCTTGACCTAAAGGCTCCAAGATCTCCCAGTGCATCCTGGGTCATCTCTAGTCATCCTGAAGAATATCTGGTCACTGGACCCAGATGGTTTAGAGTTGAAAATGAGGCTGGTGGCCTTGCACAGCCCTCCCTCACTCAAAATAAAGTCAAGTGCAAGTCATGTCATCATTTCTTTAATGGCATGGTCTTCTTCAGCAATGAAGGAGGCACATAAGTTATAGATCTGTAGAGGTACTCTGATTTATTCTCTTATTGGGGAAGCACACATACATTAAGTTTACTCTATGTGTCATAAACTATGCTAAGCATCCTAAAGATGTTATTTCATTTGGTCCACACTATAACCATGTGAGGTAGGTGATACAGTTATTCTCATTTGAAAGTTAAAGAAACTAAGGCAAATTAAGGTTTATGGACTTACCTAGGGCCATACAGTTAGTGCTTGAGGTCAGATTTGAACTCAGGGTTTCTCTGACTTCACTGAGCTACCTATTTACCTCCCACAATACTAATAAAATACACTCTCTCATTTGCAATTTTGCCCTTTAATTTGCACCTTATATCACTTATTTTGAATGCTTTGCTGCTCCAACACTAAACTCATATCGATGTGTCACTTTTCTCCCTCTCTTCTCTGACCTTATACGTTCTTCTTTCTTGGTCTCTCACAATTACCCTAGATAGATTTTGCTGCTCAGTTCTGCAAGTTTCTAGTAGATTTCGGTTCTACCCTCCTCCTCTTACTTTAGTATCCATCGTCAGATACCTCATTTCCCACCCAATGCTCCCATTTTGGAGCATGGATTTATCACCATTACTTTGTACTGGATGTGTTCTGCTTCTTCCTACTTGTTCACCCCCCTCCCTGCCCCAACACACACTGCTTTTTAGCTTTCCTTTGTGTGTTATTTTCCCCTATTAAATGGCAAGCTCCCTGAGGCAAAGACCTGTATTTTTTTCTTATTTTTAACTTCAGCATTTAGTGGCTGGCATATAGTACGGATTTAATAAGTGTTTATTCAATATGGTTATGACTAGTTCTCTGGTCATGTTTGTATGAGATAGAGGCTTCTTTATTAAATTACATCAAAATTTATTCATTATAAAAACAGACATAAATGAACAAGGTGATGCTTGAGAGGCAGAAAGGTGCATTAGGTAAAGCACTATGTAGGACTCAGGAAACTCTGGATGCCATTTCTGTCTCATATACTACATTTTTTGCTACCTTGGCAACTCAGTAAATCCAGTTGGGCCAAGATTTTATCATCTGAATAATAAGGAGGTAGAATTGGATGACTTTTCACTACAATCCTTTATTTATTTAAATCTATGATCCTGTTAGTAGTTTGAAGAGGTCTTAAAAATAGGCACTCTATAGAATATATAGAACATACTGTGAGAATCATACATCTTAGATCTTTAGTGAGTATGAATAATGAGCCAGACCCAAGATTGAATAAAAGGAGATCAAGGTGGAATGCTTTTGTGGAAATTAAACAGGGATTCAAATCTTCCCAACATTCTCCTTGAAATGAAGACTATGTTCTATAAAAAAAATCTCATTTAAATTTAATGTAAATATATTAAAACTATACATAATGGAAATTCACAGTTCAAATATATTCATCTTTGCTGTTCTTTTTATATTGAAATGATTCCATATTTAAAATTATTTACTATTAAGATATTTTTCTTTTTAAATTTTCAATTTTTAAAATTATTTACTATTAAGATATTTTTCTTTTTGAATTTTCAGTTCCAGACTATCTCCTTCTCTTCTACCCTTTCCACAGAGAAGGTAAACAATATGATATCAACTATATATGGGAACGAAAACTGTATTGTTAGCAAGAGTGCTCTTCCCAGGAAAATGCATGGTTTCTAGTCATGGAAAACTATATTCAAAGATTTGAAGCTAATTGTTACCTTAAGGGCAGTGGAGAGGTTCATAGTTGATGGGCTATAACCAGGTAAGAATAATACAAGAGGGGTGCTATCAAGTCATCAGATGATTACTCTAAAGAAATTCTAAATTCTGGGTCTGTAACAAACACTAAATCAATGGACAGACCAGACAGCTTGTTACATTAATATGCCAATAATCTCAACAGACCTGGAACAGGTCTTCTAACTTGCTAAATAGATCCGCCATGAAAACTTTCCAGAATACATGGACATGTTAGAGGTCATGGGTGGGCATGGAAATAGCTACACACTTGACTTCAGAGATTCATTGAAGTTTTGAGACACTCAATAGTTAGTAGACCTATTTCATTTTAAAGATGAAGAAACTAAGGCCCATAGAAATTACATAACCTAGCAGGGTCACACTAGTGGTAAGCAGCAGTCAGAATTTGTACTAAAATATATAATTCTACCTTCATTGCACCAAGTTCATCACTCTCTACACTATACCATGCTGCATCTATAAATGGTTATTTCCTGAATTTACAGAATAATCTGCTCTGTAATCTAAGTTTTAAAATGGTAAATGGAGGGGACAAAATACCGTGTACATTGAGTTACCTGTTCTTTCTGTAGTTAAAATCATTTAACTATTTCAGTCACTGCAAAGTGGTCTTTATTCATCAGTACTTCATATCTGAATACATGGAAACTTAAGGTTCACCAAAGCACCATTATAATGGTAGACTTTGCCAAGAATATGTTTCTTGCTTCATGCAGATAAAATAGTTGCCCATTAAATGGGGCTTGTTAAATGTCATTTCCATAACTTGCAGACCCATCATTCTCCTCCCAAATCCTGCAGTCTTACTCCATTTCTCAGCAGCAAATCATTAGGTGAGAGCTGGAGTGAGACCTCATTATCACTCACACTAAACTATTTTCACAAAATATGTTAGAGGAAATTTACTAGTCTACCCTGAAGCATTATCCAATAATTGGTACTGAACTACACTTGTCAAGATAAATGAACAAAGTACAATTCAGGAGGCCTGTCACCTTCATTTTTAATCATGTTTGCTGGCCTTCTCCTTAATTCACAGAATTTAGTAATCTGAAGTCAAGCTCCCTGTCATTTTAACTAAGTCAGAATGGTATACAATAATTTTAATCTTCTTAAAAGACTTAGATTTTTAGGTGGTATTTTACTACTTTTTAAAAAAATTGTTACTGAATCTTTTTTTGGGGGGTGGAGACAAATGAGTCATCTCATAATTATGCATTAGAAGATCTAACAATAGTAGAGACCACCATTTTTATGGTGCTTTAGGGAACCCAAGATATTTTAAAATTGAATATCTCTCTTCCTCTGTGCTCAGGGCTCCTTGGTCTCCTAAGAAGCATTTTAGCACATATTGAAGGAAACAAATTTTAAGATTTGGCTTTCTCTGGTTCTTAGTGAAAATGATAGAATAAAATGTGACAGACTCTCATATGCAATGTATAATAACACAATTTTGTGCTCTAGGCAGGTTTGTAGCTTGACTCTATTTTGACAACATGTGAATACGTTGTGACGTATTCACAAGAAAACATCTTGTGTGCCTTAGAGACAAAGGGAAACAAAATTAATAGCAGTTGAAACTACAGAAAAAATCCTACAGTCCTACCTAAGAGAAAACCTACTTGTTTTGAAAGAAAACTGAAACAGAAATAACTTATGTGATTTAGTGAAAGTCATATGACCATTTTTTTCAGATTACCACTAAATTCAGTGAATAGTCATTTGTAGATGCAGTACAGTATAGGATAAGAGAGTGCCAAACTTGGTGCAATGAATGTACATTTACATGTTTTAGCACAAATTCTGACTATCATTTACTACCTATATGACCCTGGTAAGTTATGTAATTTCTATGATCCTTCATTTCTTCATATTTAAAATGAAATAGCTATACTAACTAGATGTTCATTTCATTATAACTTTGTATCTATGATCCCTTAGATATTATTACTAGACTGGTTATGCTGGATTTTGACTAAATATACTGGAAATTCCAGCCAAATTTATCTCTAGCCAAATAGAGTCAAGATTTCTGGTAGTCTATTAAATTATCACAGAAAAAAAGTATGGAAATGTAAGTGTGTGTTATATGATAAATTTTCAAAAGCTTGGATTATTTCTGGGAAAACATGGTTGAAATTATAAATGATAAAATAAAAATAAATAATAAAATAAAAAATGTTTGATTTAAAATTAAAATATAAATTAGAAAATAATTTAAAAGAAATAGAATATAACTTTTAGGTATATAGGCAGTGATTGGAGGTAAGGTAGCCAGATATTGCCCAATAGAGTCTCTTTGGTTTTTGCTTTAGTGACTTAATAAGAATAATTTATAATTAGCATATCAATTATGTGTGAGTGATAGTCTCTAAAGTATTTAATGGTGCTTGAAAGTATTTTGCTTCTCTTCAGTGGTTTTAAACATTCTCTCTGGTAAAGGCCATATAACTATGTACACACCACAATGCTCAGTCCAGGGCCCTCCATTTTCCCTTTACAATAACTTCCCTGTCAGTTTTGCCTATTCTCTCTACTTCCCCTACAGCCTCTGTGTTGATGACCCCCATTTAAAAAAATCTAGTTTGAATCACTTGTCCTTATATTCTGAAATTTGTAATCTCAAAGTTGGTAAAGAATATCTCTACCCTCTCATTTCACTGTAACCTAAAATTTATTATTGCATGACTGTTCTCCCCAACCTGTATGCTCTCAATGGCATCACTGGCATCTTAAATCCAAATTTTTATTCCTTCCTCCTATCACTCAATCAGCAAATCCTCTTTATTATTCCTCTATAATGACTATAGATTTTTCTCTTTTTTATTTAAAGAAGTTATTCTAACTAACTAACCACCTCTACTCTGAGCCATATTCTATATATTGCTACTCAGATTAATCATCCGAAAATATTTTTTTCAATATGATTGGCAATGAAAGCAAATCCAAAAAATTCAAGCTGGTATTCATGGCCTTCCACTGAATGATATGACCATGCATTTGCATTTCCAGACTGATTTCCAATCATTTTCTTCCAGAGGGTCTCAGATGTTTGACAAACTTGCATATTTATTAAACTCTTTTCTTTTGCTGACTCATTTTCCTCTTCATGTTTTTACTCATTCTGGTCCCTTTATTTAAAATTGCAGTTCAATGCAAATATTTTTCCATATGTAGTATCTGAGATATTCATTGCTCACATGTTAGAATCACAGAAATTCTATCACATGTTCATTCTTTCTTTGTGTCTCAATCCATTCAAAACTTTAATCAATAACGCCCCAATAATCTATACACATTTAGATATCAGCCAGAATATACAACTTAGTTCAAAATAAAGTTATCTAACAAAATAGCATAGAAAGAACATAGGAAAAGAACATTTCCCCTTTCAATTCAGAGCAAACCTTCCCTAGACAAGTGGAAAGAGAGGGCCAGTCTATGGAGTATATATATATATGGAAACAAATATAGAGGAAAAATATGTACATGCGAGATGCATATAACTGAGGAGTACATTTGGCAATGACAATGTGTTTGGTGAAACAATACAAGCCTTTTATATTCTAGTACCTGTATTTTGGTGATATCATTGTGCTGTTCCAGCAGGGTTTAGTTTTGTAATGGAATTTCCTCCTTAAAAGAGCTAAAACTTTAGCTTCTTGAACCTCCACTTTAAGTCACACAACAATTTACTTCTGACTAGTCCAAATTTAAAAAACTGTCCTTAAGCCTACAATAGATAAATAGATTAAAAAGTATTAGCTATTAATATTTCAAGGGGTGAAATTAAGTCTTCTTGGATATTTTAAGATGTTTGGGATACAGAGGCCTTGACTCCTATGTCTTTACCTGATGGTAAGCATTGGTCTTCTTCGTCAGAGAGGAAGGGCGCAATCATCTGTTCCCCAAGAAAGTAACCTTCTATGGTCTTATTTTTTTTCCTTTTCTGGGCATTTTCCCAGCCAGTTACTTGACTTCTGAGAGTCCTGTCCACCCTCGCCTAGATCCGCCCAGCTAGTGCTTGGGGTCTGAGATTCAAATGCTGTGCCCCAGCCTCAGGGTTTTTGGTGGCAGGCCTGGCTGCTATTCAATGTGAGCTTAAGTTCTAGTGCTCAGGTGGGGGCAGGACCCCCTCCCAGGCTCAGTTCCCTCAGGGAGTTTATGCAGAGACCTTCGGTAATGGAGCTGGGGTGGAGCTCTTGCCTGCTCTGGGAGCCTCTGGCCACCCGTTGCCTCTGCTGCTGCCTCCCAAGGAGGCCCGAGTTATGGAGACACTCCATTTCCCTCTCAGCCCGTCCAGACGTCTCTCTCACTGACCTGTGCGTCTGTGGGTGGAGGGACCTTCGCGGCTGCTGGAGATTCCATCCCTGAAGCCTGCTCGGATCTGCTGGATTTGTTCCTCTCGGTGCTGCATGGCCAGGGCAGGGCAGAGCTGGGCTCTGCTCCCGTTCGGTGTGTGACGGACCTTTGGGTTCGGTTTTTCAGGGCTCTCTGGAATGGCAATCTCTTTCACCCTGTTGCTGAGTGGCTCCACTCTTCCAGAATTTGTTAGGAGTTCTTTTTATAGATAATTATGGGCTGGGAGTTCGGAGCTAGCATATGTGAGTCTCTCTACTCCACCATCTTGGCTCCACCTCCCCAAAAAATATTTTTTACAGGACTTTGGAGACATAGAATGACAAGATAGCTTTCCTGAAACTCAGTTTTACTATTTCACATTCAAAATCTAGACCATAGTAAAAAAGCTATCAGAATATGCTTTCTCACAGTGCTAGAGAGATATATCAAAGTAAGTTTTTAGGGGAGTTCAATATATCTTTCTTCAAGTTCAAGGAAGTAAACTTTTTAAAGCATACATACACACATACAGAAATGATTTGCCATTTCAAAGATGACAACATAAGAATCCAGGATTTTCTATACTCTTGTCTGCAACTACCTTTATCTTCAGAATGCATGAGAGATCCATCATGTCAGTATGAACTGAATATAGAGTTTGAAGTAAAGAAGACTTAAATCTGAATTTTACTTCAGTTACTTCTTACCTGTGTGATCCTAATCCAGTCTCAACCTTTCTGAAGCTTAGTTTTCTGAACTGAAACATAAGGATAATTAAAGTATCTCTTTCACAGCGTCATTGTAATGATCAAATGACATAAATTATGCACACATCAGTCTCTCTCACCTTTTTTAATAGAGTTTGTTGAGATTCCTCTCTTACTTTTCAATGAAGTTCAGATCAAATTGGAGACAAATCACTATTCTACTACTGTACTTTCATATTTAATGTTCTATTGTGCAATAAAATAAACATGTTTTATTTAAATACAATGTTAGGACATAAGTTGATAATTAGGAGAGTCAATAAAATCATTCTTAGCATAAATTCAGTCACTTTCCATAGAGGACAACAGAGTTGATATGTATCTCATCCAGTTCTCACGTGGTTTTCTTCTCCTACGACAATTCTCAATATTGTGAAAACTTTTTATTTCCTTGAGTGTGGAATTTATGACTATTTAGAAAGGTGACATCTCTTAAGAATATAATATTTTTATAGATCAGCACTGTGTCTGTACAATTGTGGGTAACAGTTTGGTTTATAATAATGGTAATAGTACAGTTACTAATTTAATTATTTAGGAAATTTTCAGTTCTATATTTGTAATATGAGAATTTGTCACCTTTCCTTGCAATTAATATAGTGAATTTCTGATGGATAATTCTAAGTACCAGGTCAAGACCTGCCATTGATTCTATTGATGGCAATTTTTCATAGACTTTAGTAATATGCTACATACATTCTATCTTTTCCTTGCATAATCAAATTTAAAGACTAAGTGAAGACTGGCTAGTGGTAACCCTCATATCATTTATTTACAGGATTACCTGGTATTGAATTGTCATCATAATTCTCTGCAATTTCACAAACAATACTCATTCTATCAACATTTACTCAGTCTCCCTTTGTTGACATTGTTGGTTGAATTCATGCATATGTTATTCATGGAGACAGCACCTTTAATTCTGTTTTTGGATCCTAATTGTTTCATAGGGTCCATCTGGACCTAAATTCCTTTTAGCTGCATTTCAAAAGCATGCACTGAATGAAGCAATGTCTGCTCCTTTCAAAAGTATTTTTATGTGCATTTTCATGTGCTCTAAAATGGTCTAACAGGATAAATGCCAATTTTTCTATACTTATCTTAGGATGTCATACCCTATGATTCATTAATATTAAAAATAAGATTTTGTTAGAATATTTGTCAAATCTATTGAGATCCATTTAACAACACTAAAAGTTTACATTAAAGTAGTATGATAGAAGCAACCATTGTTTTTATATATCGAGTTCCTATTCAACTTTGAGATTAGAACCTTAATTAGTATCTTAATATATTTATCATTGCCTTCTGTTTATATATATATATATATATATATGTGTGTGTGTGTGTGTGTGTGTGTGTGTGTGTGTGTGTGTGGTCACAATACATGGATTTAAAGAGCTGCTCAAATATTAGTTGGCTCTACTGACTGTTGTCTCCTGTATGGCATAGGGAAATCATTTTAATTTTTCTGAATATTTGTTCTTTAAAGGACATTATCTTTAAGTTCTTTTGTATCAATAATTAATATAATCCTAGGGTTCTATTGATCATCTAGTTCAATCCATTCATTTTGTAGATGAAGAAATAGAACAACATAGAAAACTGACTTTCCTAAGATCACTCAACTAATAAACCACAAAGCTAACCATATATCTTGTGTATCTAGTTGACATAAAATCCCATAAATCTTGTGATTCTTGGCCCACAGCATTTTATCCAAGTCAAATGAGGTTTTGTCCCAGGGGGCTGACAACATCAGTGAAAGAAAAAGAGAAGCAGAAGTCATAGAAGACTGCTATAAGGGAGTTCAGCATCTTCTCCTTAACCCCCAGAAGTCAGCACTTCAAGTTATTCTTCCATCCTAAGTATGCAACCCAAGTCTCTTAATTCGCAGTAATGGTTCTGGATCTTACATCACCTTATCTCTTCCAAATAACTCACTTTAGCTTATGGCTATTTCTAGCTCATGCTCTTTCTTTCCACAAGTGATTGAACTGCACAAAGCATATAGTAATGTAGAAAAATGTTTATAACTAAAGTCTATTTAACATTGAACCACTATTTGGAAGGTAGTAATTATATGAAATATCACAAATAATGAAATATCACAATTTATGAGTAGATGCTCAAATTGTCGTTATACTTGAATTGTGTATATAACTGAAGTTATTAACTGAAGTCAAAGTAGTTAAACCCATAAGAATACTAAGACAAGCTTTAAGACACACCCAAATACTGCAGGTGAAATAATTGTATTTGAATTTATATTATTTTTTGAAAGTACATAGTTGTACAAAAAAGAATTCTTTTGAAGCTAATGTTTTGAATTTCTGGGTCATATGAGCGAAACTATGGAAAACTAGACGTTTTCTCTGATCCCTAGAACCTCTCAAACTGCTCTAAAACAGAAAATTTCTGCCAAAGATAAAATAATTTCAGGCATCTCCACAGTTTAGGACACAAAAATCTAAAAAACATGTACTTGTTAACCTTGACCTCATTTACCACCCCTCTTTCACTTCCCATTATAACTACAATGAGGCTGCAACACAGACCTAAGACACAGGCTTACCAAAACCCAAGCCCTCCTGCAACAAAAGCCTTCCGAAGTGGGTCACAATTCCACAGCATCAGCAAAACAAGTACCAAATTGTAGAACCCTGTAACACTAGCAATGTAAAGGTCGGAACTAGCAGTGCCTAGTCAAAGAATTAAGGAAGAGAGGGATTGGGAGAGGATACTAGGACATGACATGGTGTGTGGGTCTTTGAGGTCTAGGAGGTCTGTGCAACGTAACACTCAGCCTGAGAGAGAGTACAAAATCCATCAGGGGCCAGTTCTCACCACCAAAAGGTCATTTGGTATAGAAAACTAACCTGGTGAACCTTGATTGCCCTGCATAGGAAGCTGAAAAACTTTGAGATCTAGTCCTCAAGGAAAAGTCAATTACAGAGAAATGAGTCACATGTTGAGTGACAAAGGGAAATAAAGGGTAAAAATACCAAAATTGCCAAAAATTTTTAAAAAAGAAAACTCAAAGACCTTGAGCATAAGTGGATAAATTAACAAGGAAAACGGTAACAACAGAAGGAAATATGGCCTCTAGATCTAGTAACTTATTTCAGGCTTCAATGAGAAAATACTGCTAATCAAATATAAACAATCTAACTCTCAGTGAGACAGAGAGCCATTTGAAATTTGAAGAGAACATGGAACCACAGTATTCCTGAGGGGATCAAATGTGTAATGAGAATTATGATAGTGGAATTTATGACCTGCTTTAAAGTAGAAATTAATGGGCAGAACAGAAAAAAGCAGAATCTGCATTGGCAAGTTCCACCAAAGAAAAAAAGATTGATAAATTGGGAGTGAAAATACACAGAATGAAGGACAATCTAGAAGAAGAGAAATAAAAACACCTATAACATGAAAAGAAAATCTGTTCACTAAACATCCATAACCTACAGATCTCAGACAGGATCAGCAGGCAGACCTAATGATCATAGGTCTACCAGAAGAACATAACAGAGCAAATAGACCAAAAAAATATTAAAAAGCCTTAACATGATAACAAAAGAAACAATGGAAGAGAAATGATCAGAATTTATGGACAAAGAAAATTAAATAAGAATCAGAAGAATTCACAAATCACCTTCAAAAATAAACAAAATCCAAGAAAGCAAACTCTAGGACAAACACATTGTGAGTAATTTGGATGCAACAATTTAGAAACAAATTCTCCAAGCGCTGAAGTGAAAGACCTTCAAATACGTCAAGGATATTTGAATAACGCAAGACTATTTTGCAAACACTAGAAAAAGTCAGAGGTACTGGAATAATGTGTTGTAAAGAACAATGGAGTTCAGGATACATCAAAATCCGCTGATCTGAGCTTAGTCATACATGAAAAAAAAAAGATGGATGTTTAAAAAGAAAGTGATATTATAATCATTTAAAAAACTAATGAGATTATTTGCTTCTTAAATATTTCAAACTATAGGAATGCAAAAGGAGTGAATAAAGGTGGTAGTCATGAACAGGAACAGCAACAAACTGACAGCAGAAAGAACTGTAAGAAAACTCTTTCTAAAAGCACACAAGGATGCAGGGGTGAAGGCACAAATCTTGTGATGGAAATAGTGATGTCAGACAGAGGTCATTACAGACCAAACCGGGTGATATCCTGCCCATGGATGAATCAATATTTCTTTTTGGGGAGGTAAGGTGGGGGGACTACACTCCAACATGAGAGGGTACATGAAAATAGAGAAAGGGGAGCAAAGGGATAGCCAGAAATGTGTGATGTTTTGGGGTCAAATCAAATATTAGCCATGAGGGGACAGTGTTCTTTCTGTACTCAGAAAAAGAGCCTATAGATGATTGAGTGAAGAGGAGATGGGGGCAAAAAGGAGACCTTACTTTGGTAATAATTGTGAGTTTCATGGATAGATGATCCTATAGGTAAAGAGAGGTTATATATGTACAGAGATGGTGAACTTATGCTGAGCATGGCCTGAGACAGTGGGTGCTTGAAAAATATATTTTTTCTCCATTAGAAGAGGTGGAATTGAAACCTTCATGAGGCCATGGGAGAACATGGGTTCAGATAAGGGATTTAGAGGGAACTGTGAAAAAAATATTAATCATGGGATGGTATAGATCATTGATGGGCTTCATAATCAGGGACTGGTGGGGGAGATGCCCTATCATGGGCAAATATCTCTTTGACAACTACAATGATTGACATTGTTCTATGAGTGAGGAATGGGAAATCAATTGGGAAAGCTCTATAAGACAGTGGTAGAAATCACTTATTGGGGAGATCCTGGATTGGATACCATGAAGACCTTGATTGCACGAATCCAATGTCCCCTCCACTAAATATTGTTGATCACTTCAATACCAAGAATATTTTTTTCCACTGGCATACGGGATCTAAGTCAAATTCCTCACTCCACATTTAACAGACTACATCATTTGACTGATTTACCACTACTTGATAGATTTATTTTAAATAACTTCATATTACTCAATTGACAAGATAAGGAATGAGTAAAGTGAGAAACTTGCCCTCACTTTTGGCATGAGTTTATCTTTTTCTCCCTCCCTAAATCCTTCAATAATAAAGCATATATTTGCTCTACCCAGTAGTAAGGATGGCAAGAGACCCTGCCAAAATTATTAATATGGAAAGAATATTTCAGCATTTAACAGTGATGATAATTTGTGGGTAGACAACCAGTTATAGGATCATCAGTTTGGTCCTCTAAGAAATCTTAGAGATCATCAGTTGAACTGCTTCATTTTACAGTCAAGTAGACTGAAGCACAGAGAGACAAAGTAATTTTCTTAGGGTCACACAGCTAGGAAATAACTTAGGATTTGACTACATGTATTCCTTATTCAACTTTCATTGTGCTAGCCCCTATGTCATGGTATGTTTCATGAAATCTAAGTAATCATGAAGAGACTTGAACCCTTAGTCTTCTGATGTGAAAACTATTATTCCAGAGATGAGTTGGAGCTAAAACTTAATATATAATTAGGGTAATGCTTCAGGAAATCTTATAGAAGTCTGTATCCATCAAAATTCTGCTTTGAAAAAGACTGTAGTATGAACTATAAGACTCATTTCCTCTCTAGATCTATAAATGGCTTCCATTTTTACTAAATTCCCTAAGATTACACAGGTAGATAGTAAAAGAAAAAATATTAAACATTGCATAATGTAGAAGATATCAAGGTCATCTCTATTTTGAACTGAAATAAGGCAGGGTTTTGAGCTATGGGGCTATCATTCTTTCATGACACTATAAAATTTATGAAAGCCAAGTTACTTTTGAGATTCTCATTCTACAACTTTAACAATTGTTTAGACTTTATAGTTAATACTACTGTCTCTGGGCATGGTCAGAATTCTAATGTGAGATTAGTTTCTCCCACTCACCCGCAGGCATAACTCTTCTTATTATACTAATTCCTTATTATTTCATAATCCTGTGGATTTATAATAATTAATAACACATTTGTCGTTTGATTGGAGGGAAATAATTTCTCATTAAAATCATTGTGTGATCAAATATATGTGTGTAATTACTTCGATATGATAGGACCCTTCTTTAAGAGCAGTCTATACTTGTAAGAAGGTTTTTCTCTTTTCCTTTTTTTCTTGACTACATCAAATTTCAATCTCAGTAACAGTGGGAAAATTAAAATCCTCTTTTGTTCCCCCCAGCTGAGTATGCTAAAGATGCAGTTACCTTTCTTAAATTGGGTTTCCAGTCACACTGCAATTTAAATAGAAAAATGTTTTGTGCATGTATAATGTTTCTGATGAGTCTACAAAACTGTCTAAAATTCCATGACTTTAAGTAGCATCCAAAAATATAACCCCCAACATGTAAATATTATTTTCATCATGATTACTCAAAGCTTAGAGAAAATTAACTCATTTGTTATTTTAGTGATAGGTTAAGTGCATGAGAGAGAAGATTTGGTTACACTATTTCCTTATTTTTTGTTTGTTGTTTTTTTCTTTCTTTGTTTTTACCACGACCTCAATTTCAATGGATACAACATTTACTTAATGTATGCTATTCAATTCTGGTGATCATACTTAATAAAGTTTGTTGATAAGTTGATGTTTTGAGAACAGAATAACAAATGTTAAAGAATCACCTAATAATAGAAAGCTAGTTTAAGGAATTATATATGTTTACCCTGGCAAAAAATGGACTTGGAGCAACATGATAACTATCTTCAAGTATGTGAGGAGCTGTCATGAGGAAGAAGAAATAGATTTGTTCAATTTTATCCTGAAGAACAACAGGTAAAAGTTACATATAGGAAGATGTAGGTTTGATATTAGGAAAATTTTATAACAATTACCTTGGGGTGTAGATTGCTAAGACACAATTTCTCTATTCTATGATGAGAAAACTACCTCTTACAATGGTGATCAGCCCCTTTTCTGCAACTTACAGCCTTAGAAAACATCTTAGATTACTGACTTGAACAGGTTCACACAACAAATATATAACAGAGATAAGATTTAGTCCTGGGTCTTCCTGGTTCCAAGACAATGTCTCTATCCTCCACACTTCCGGATCTTATCAAATTGGCCAGAAGAAAATAATCCAGTAGTATTCCTAGGCAAGTCTCATGGAAGACATTTGTCTTCTCTCCCTCAACAAAGCTCACCAGTTCTGCAATGTACCTAATTGATTTCTTGAACTCTTTTCTTGTCCCTCTCCTTTCTTCCTTCTATTCATGGAGAGGTTCGTTCTTGAGTCAGAGCTCGGAGGATGGAGATGAAAGGGAAAAGAGTGCATTATCTGTGAGACCCTCTTGGTCCCAATTTCCTGATCTGAAAATTGCAATAATCACATTTGGACTATCTATCTAACATGGTTGCTTTGGGCAAAAAAAGGACTTTGTAAACTAGAAATTTGTATGTATGTGTAATCTACAATTATTGTTAGATAAAGCTAGTTATTTTTCCTCTCTCAACATGGGAGGTGGGTCTATGTTCAGCACAATCATAGTGTCACAGAAAGCTCTGAACTTGGAGTTAGTTGAGTTCTAGGGTCTTATTATATTTCTGAATCTATTGGCTATATAGCTATGAATACTTTCCTTCGTTTTATTATTATCTGAGCCTTGGTTCTATCATTGGCAATATGGAGTAATATCGATAATATCTTTTAGCACATGCTTCAGGTGTTTTCTAAGGATCAAATAAGATAAAACATGTATGTGCTTAATAACTTTCAGCAGTTATTACTATTATATTCAGGTCAATTGGTGGGACTTCAACTAGAGTAAAGCCTTATATTTCTGGTAGAATTTGGTCATCTTTGAACTTATTACGTCAGTTTCATTTTCTGTCAAGCGTAGCAGTTCATCAATTTTTCCACATGACTTCATAAAAGATCTGTCCAGTCTTGGTTGGGTTTGGCTCAAAAACACCCTTCTGAATCATCAGATTGTAGAATTTAGAGCTTGAAAATGCCTTGGGTGAGGGGGGTCATCTCTTCCAATGTCATTATTTTATATATGGAGAAACTCAGAATTAGGAAGGTGAAGTAACTTACTGAATGTCTCAATTGTAGTAAAACAGAACAGCATTCAAAAGTCAAAGCTTGACTATAAATCTATCATTTTTCCTTAATCAGAATTGATTTCTGGCTACGAAACTTCCAATGGTGAACCAAAATAAATTAAAATGTAATTGGGAAATATTTAACAAAATAAGTAAAAATACAGTTAAGCATAAGTAATGTTAATGTGTAGTTTCCTAAGTCAATATGTTTCTTCAAAGCATTTTTATTGAAGTTTGACACCTACTCTATCCTATCCCATTTAGAACAAAATGGAATGAGAGTGGCTAAAAAAAAAAAAACATAAATGGAGTCACACAGTTCAGGTTATTACATTTTAATTGCTGTGATATAAATGTAGAAATATCACCACCTTATCATCTATTCAGAGTGAGTGTTTTAATGGCAAAAGTCCATCATTAATTAGCAAGTAGTTATTGAATACTTACGATGTTTCTACTGCTATGTTCAGTGATTTTTTTTTCTAAACCTATCGAACCATTGAATTCCAATTTTTTTTTCCAAATAGCGTACTCAATTATAAATCAGATCCAGTAAGCATTAACAATTTCTTTGGTCATGATCTCTGGGTTTCTGTTGTATCATCTAGAAATTACCTTGCTGACTTCCTGGTTTTCATGGTTATATAACAAACAAAATACCAACATCTCTCACTGCATCCTGAGCCATCACCAGTCATCATGACTTATATCTTGTCAGTGGACTCCAATAACACTGGAAGAGAGAGTGAGGTTGACCATTGTGCACAACTCTGCCTCATGTAAAGCCAATTCACTTACACGTCAAGAAATCACCTTCCTAATGGCATTGACTCTATTTGAGAATGAAGGACAAACAGTATGTGACAATATAACACTATGTGACAGTGATGTAATTTATACAAACTTATTTGATCAAAGTCAATATGCTTTTGCTTTATTTGATAGTATTAATATTTAAACACTTTTCTCTTTAGTGTTGATTGACCTCTTGCATTTTCCATGATGTTTTTATTTGCTTGATTCACTACTTCATAATTTCTCTGTTGATTTCCAATAACAAAAGCAACTAATTTGCTAGTATTCTCGTAAGTGTGCCTAGAGATGATATCTAAAAACAATTTGATATACGGAACACTTCTGACTGCAACATGTTATCAACTCCACTATTTCAGACATCTGTAGAAACTGATATTAGTGGAAACTTTTGAATAATTAGGTAAATATGAAAGAAGGAAAGGCTAGGTTGTTATTAACCAATATCAAGTTAACAATAGCAGAATGCAAAGAAAGAGGCTGTGAGAGTTCCCTTATTACTCATTTTCAGGCTGTGAAAACAAACTATGGAAACTTTTTACTAACTTCGCAACAGTAATTTGCTGAGCATAAGGTCAATGCTGGCAACCTGGCATTTAATATATTCAGAGAATCTCTGAGCTTTGAGGGACTTCAGAGGTCATCTTAGTTTCCTTACTCATCAATGAAAGAATTCCTGCTACAATTCCTATGAAAAGTTGTTGTTCAACTTTAACACTTCCGATGATAGGGAATTCAGTAATTGGAGGCATTTTGTTTGAGTATAGATCTGTTAGGAAATTTTTCTATATGGATATGAAACCTGACTTTCAGTAACTTATTTGTCCCACTTTTGGGAGTTAGACAAAACACATTTATTTCCTCTCTCATATGACAAACTTGCAAGCATTTGAAGTCAGCTATAATGCTTTTCAAAGTGTTCTCTTCACAAATTAAAGAATTCTAGTTGCTTTAAATAATACTGATATGTTTCAACAACTCTTATTCTTCTAATTACCGTCTTTTGGATGCATGTTCCAGTTTTTTTTTTCAGTTCGGTAAAATTCAATTTAATTCAGGTTTTACAGACCACTGTATCAAGAACATGGATAGATATAGTGATGGAAAGTAAACAAATATAGTCTCTGCCCTTATGGAGCTTACAATTTAGAGTAAGTGTGAAGATGTGGATGCATGGTAAACAGTTCCCTGAACATGGAGGTCAAAGAACCTGAATTTGGATGCCTGACCTTCCACTTAGTACCTCTGTGGCCATATAAAAATCACTTAACTTCTGTTGGCCTCAGTTTTATCTTCTATAAAATGAGGAACTTGTACTAGATGATCTCTAAGGAAGTCTCTTTTAGGTCTATATTTCAGATTTTATGGAATATTATATTAAAAAGAGAGCAAGATAAATGCATAGGTAATATTTTAAAAGGATGATTAAATGTCTAAGAGAAAAATTTCTCATTGAGGGGAATACGGTTTGAGGAGAGGGTCTTGGAGGGTGAATGGGAATTCATTAATTAGAAGTGTTGTAGGGCAACCATGTGAGGCAGAACATTGTAAGGAGATGGTGTGAAATGTGTGTAGGGAAAAGTGAGCAATTTAGTTTGAACCTGATACCTGGAAATGAACATTCATGTGACTTATTTTTAACTAGATCATAAACTTAAACAGGGTTCTGATTTATGAGAACATGACTGCCTTTTAAAACATTAACAGAGTGGTTTCTTAATCATTTACTAGGGTTAAATTTAGCACTTTTTGAGATGTTGAATATATCCAGGAACTATTTATCACTTTCTAGTTAAGCACATCTCAGGTTATTATTTTTTCTTTAAAAGCTTCCTTTTTTGCTTTAGCAGAATAATACATTAGACACAATATTTCTCATCTCAAAGTATTAAATACCAGAGTGATTATTGAGCTCTTGTAAGTTCCCATTTCTTTTTGTCTTCCAGATGATTGTTTATATCATTAATTTTTTAGTGCTGACAGACTATTACAATCCTTGAAAGGGCAAACTCTTTCCCATGCAATGTGATAAATCTTATGACCACTAGTGTTGAAACATGTGACTGTTTCATTATTAGGGCCATTGGTCAGTAGGGAAACAACTTTCTGAGGAATTGCTTTTAATTGGCATGATAATCTTTTAGGTATGGATGACTCAGAAGGGAGTAGTAAAGGTCACTTTGAATGAGCCAAATTAAAAAAAAAAAAGATATCTAATAAGCAGCTATAGTGTTTATTGGAGAGAAGATCATATAAAGACTGGATTCCAGGAAGCACATATGTTGTTAATAGTTCATCATCATCCTCATCACCACATTTTAAAATAAACATATATATTAATATATAAATATAAAATATATAAATATACATAAATAATATATATATATATATATATATACACACACACTAAAAATAAATATATAAATAAAAAAGACTTCTACTATTAACTAATTTTATCCTCACAACAGCCTAGGAGATAGATGGCACTATTCTCTATATTTTACAAAGGAAACTTAATCTTAGAGCATCTAAGTAAGGATCACATAAGCTATGTATTTTCTGATGCTAAATTTGAACTTTAGTCTTTCTGACCCATGGCTATTGTCCTATTCCTTGTGCCACGCAGTTGCCTCTCAGGCATAATGCCGTTCTATATCTATAATGGAACTTTACATAGTGGTAGTTTCCCTACACCAAATGAAATCTCAAACACACACAAGCATTGCCCACAACCTTCTTTCTAAAAATTCCTAATAATATTTTATAAAAGAATTTGAGATATTTCACCCTATTTGATGGCAATTGTATACTTTGAAAACAATTTCCACATCACTACTTGCATGTATATTTATAATGTTAGACAAGTGATTTCTCCTCTCTGGGTCTTAGTCAACCCATTTCTAGGCTGAACTAGATAAATTCTAATTTTTGCTACTCTAATTCTGCAGTCCCATTGCTTATAAAAAATTCAGTTTGTCCATCAATTTAAATAGACGTTAAATTTAATGTTATTTTATTTTAGTATATTTGAAACAAAGAAAAATTGCATTCCTTAAAATGTAGGCAATACTTTTAACTACCTTTATCTTAATTTATTTAAACTAGTAGTACTCCAAAGGGTATGCTACACAATAGCAGTACATAATATTAAATACATATACAGTGACTCAAAAAAGATAACTGGAAAAATAATGAAAAATACTGGAAAAGAACTCAAAGGATCTGTCTCATAGGGAGATACCTTGATCTTTATCTAAATAAGGAATAAAAGTTTTGGAAAAGAGAACAAGTGTTAATGATTTAAAGGTCATTAAAGTACTTCAAAATACATGATCTTTCCTTCCTTCTTTTTTTCTTTCTCTCCTTCCTTTTCTCATTCCATTGAAGTGCTGGATGGATGCCTCATTATAGCATGGAGATGTTGCTGTAGTCTAGTAGTTAAACGAGTAAAGCATGAACTCTGACCAGTCCTAGCAAGTTATAAAAATCTCACAAATTGGGGAAAGACTATCACCTGAAGATCAGTTTAACTAAGTTCCAGCAAGTTCATCATCAGTGAGTAGGTTGTGTGGTGATTTATTGTTTTGGTTACAAAAATTCACAAACCTATTCTTTTAGGCATAGAAGGATCATCATCTTTGCATTGAAGTGCTAATGAAAAAATCTATCTTTGAAGTAAGAAATATATGACCTAATATAATTAAGATAGAAACTTGTCCAGAATTTACATTTTCCCCCTAAATTACAAATGGAGAAATCAGTCATGTAAAAACAGCTAACATAGCTCACATATTTTTTTTCTGTCCCTTTATGTCAAGGTTTCACAGCCTTAGATTTTCATATCCCAAGAAAGTATAAGAAGCTAGTCAAAGTGGTAAACTGTAAAAAGCATTTTCTTTCCAATAGAGGCATGGAAATCCCCAAACTTGGGAACTTTTCCTTTCATATCATCTGTGATAACCTAAGTTGCTGTGAAACATAGAAATGATTGATAGGTAATATGAACTCATTACTTTAGGTCAAATTGTTCACTCTATAACAGAGCACCAAACTGGGACATACCAATAGATTTGATTTGTCTTGTATCAGGATAATTATTAATTTCATATGAATTATGGTTACACTACTCAGTGATTCCTTTGGGATGGAAATTACAGCCATCATAGTGAGACAGACTGAATGATAATATTTGATATTAGATTCCCTTCTTCAGTACATCCCAAGCCATCATAAATTTTAATTTATTTATTAATTACCCAAGTTCAGGACCTGAATGGAAGCTTTCCTAATGGTTCCTTAATGGCCTTAAAGAAACATGTAGGGAGAGGGGCCAACCTGGCCTTCTGGGACTAGCAAGAATAGCCTTCTCTCTTTTTAGACGATAGCTCCTGAGAACTTGAAGACCTCTATCACTCCTTAGCCTACCCCAAAGTCTCTTCTAGATAAAAAGATCTCAATTTTTTTTAATTGATTCTCATCTGGTATAGTCTTTATCCACATAAACTATCTTAATTGTTCTAGCAATACCTCTGAATTCAATCTAAGCACACATAGCCTTAATTACTGCCTTGTCACATGCTACTTACTTTGATCTCTTAGACTAATAAAAATCCTGCGATATTTTTTACATTGGATGTTGTCTGGCCAATTTTCCCCCCTTCTGCACTTTGTAAAAGTATTAAACATGAATGAAACTTTTATATTTATTCCTATTACATTTACTTTTACTAGGTTTAACCTATTCTAACCTAATGAGATTTCTATGGATCTTTACTTTCATTCAAATGTGTGATTTTGTACCTGAATCTGAAGTTGGGCAGAGTGACATGAGCAGAAAAAAAGGATAGTAGAGGAATCAATATAGGAGTTCGTGTCAGAAGAGACTGGCGATATTCAAATGTAGCTAGACAGTAAAGTGAGATAGAGTAGTAGGCCTTGAATCAGAAAGACCTGAGTTCAAATTAAGTTTCATACACTGGCTGTCTAGCTTGAGGCAAATCTTTTAACTTCTGTCTGCCTGTTTCCTCATCTGTAAAATGGGAGTAACAATATTATTTATTATTACACTGTTATAAGAGAAAAGTGAGGCAATTTCTAAAACACTTTGAAAACCTTAAAGTCCTGTATAAATTCTAGAGAGATTATTTTCAACACTATTATATCTGATGCATCTTAGCTGTATTATTGTTGACAAGACATTCATCATCGATTACATTCATTTTCCTATGTAAAATAGGTATACTTGTCATCTTATAAAGTTGTGAAAAAAAAGAATTAAGGTTTACAAAAATAAGGTGCTAGATAAATGCAAGCTGTTTTCTTTGTCATCATGTCTGATGTTTCATGACCCCATTTGACGTTTTCTTGCTAAAGACACCATAGAGATTTGTCATATCCTATTCCAGGTCATTTTGTAGATAAGGAAATAAGAAAACATGGTTAAGTGACTTGATCAGGGTCAAACAGCTAGTCATGCTCTGAGATCAGATTTGAACTCAAGTTTTCCTGACTTTAGTGCTCTATCCACTGAGCCATCTAACTAGCTCATCTTTGTCATTAGGTCTGAAGTCAGGAAGACTCATTTTCGTGAGTTCAAAGTTGTCCTCATACACTTACTAGCTGCGTCTGTGTGACCCTGAGCTGAACAAGTCACTTAACCATGTTTGTCTGTGTTCTTTGTCTGCAAAATGATCTGGAGAAGAAAATGGCAATCTATTCTAGTATCTTTGCCAAGAAAACTCCAAATGGGGTCACAAGTAGTTGAATGTGATTGAAACAAATGAACAACAAAAATCTCTGTCATCATCTGAGTTACTGATTAAAATGTTGAATTGTACAGAAACAGATAAAGATACCTAAAATATAGCACTATAGACTTCTTTTCAAATCAGTACAGACCCATTAATAACTACATTTCATATGCTGGCATTCAATTATTTGGGCGTCTACTTAACTATACTACCATCTACAACTCACCATGCAAGTCTTTGTGAAATATTTTTCTAAAATAGATAGATAATAGATCTACAGAATTCCATTACTCTCTCATTTTGATTACCCCATTCAAAAAAAGAGAAAATCTAGATATCCTGACATGTCACATGTTTTGATGAAGTTTTACTAGCTCAAAGACTTCCCGCTACTCCTTTCCAAAAGCTCACAGTCCCTTTACTAATACATTCTAGAATGTAGTCAAGAATAAAAGCCAGAACCACAGACTTTGCAGACCCTGTGCTATTCAACCTTTTTAAGCAGTGACTTTGAGAATGGCATAGTGTGCTGGATGTACCTACTTTCCTTGTTAAAAAAAATATAGGACATCATTTTTTTCCTTTTCAATCCTGAAATACCTCTCCTGTTCCCCACGATCATTTAAAATCACTAACAGTGGCTCAGCCACCATATCTGCCAGTTCTTTCAAGAACCCAAGATGCAATTTGTCTAGGTCTGGTGACAAATCACCAAGGGCAGACAGGTACTCTCTTAATCACTCTGCACTTATCTTAAGTTTCAACTCCTGGTTAGCTGTTTCTGCTTTATACATCTAAGTCCAAAGATCATTGTCCTTCAAATAAAGACACAGAAGCAAAATAAAAATGGCCTAATTCTGTCTTTTCATTGTCCTCATATCATTTCTTTGATCATATCATTTCTTTGGCATTTCTCTTCCAACTTTACATAACCTGGTGCAAAAAGCCCAGTGTTGTAACAGAGATTAAGTGTAAGATATCAAGACCAGAAGAGAATATAAGAAATGGAGTGTTCATGCCATGACTTTCTGATTTCACTTGATTTCCCAAACTTTGCCTTTTGTAGCTTGCATATCTTTTTCATTCCTACTCGGCACAAATATTTTAACATGATAATGGGCAGGATTTGCTCTCAACTCAACCATACCTATAAGACTGTGGGTTCATATAAATTAATTTTTCCTCTTTGGTCATTCTGTCTTTGTCTCTGTCAATGACCCTTCTTGCAGCTCCTTATTACATGAGACAGCCACATACCTTTGACCCCTGCCTTCTTTCCTTTATATACTACCTCCCAAATTGATATTTCTATGTTGACTTTCCATGTAAATTTTAAATTTGCATTTTTAATTACTTTTTTGGTGTGTGTGGGATATTCAGAAAGGACTAGTTCCTCTGGTATGAGAACTTGATGAGCCTTTTTCTGAACTGCTCATTCACTTTTGGTGTCCACCTGGGACCCTACTTTCAGCTGACTCTAGGAAGGTGTAGCATGAACAGCAGTCAAATAGCAGTAAAATTCTCTCAGGAGACAGGAAAACCAGGTTAACAGTAACAGAAAGGACTCAAATCTAGCAATGCCTTAAGGGGATGTGTACCCCAAGCATGTAAAGACTTTCCTGGTGGAATGGGCAGGTGAAAATAACTTGCTCCATGGCCATAAAAGTGGGTGAAACAGTTACTGGGGAATGTTCAGAGCTTGTTCAGACATTAAAGATGCCAAGGTCATCTACTGTATCAAAGGACATTGTTAGTCATCTTGACTCTTGCTCCTATACTGGCCTCTGGTAATAATGGAAGAGAGAGTGAGGCTGGCAACTCTGTACAATTCTACTTCATTTCAATTCATGTTCAAGTTAAGATGCCACCCATCATCCACTATTTTATTATTTTTAATATCCTACCATTTTACCTACCGTGAAGTCTTGTGGGAATGAGCAAGTGATGAAGCAGCAGGTGCTGATACACTGGAAGTTGTAGCCATGACCCTCTACACAAGTGGTCTAGGACACTTGGTCATCTTCTCAACAGTAGTTGTGTTCAGCAGCCCGTTGTACATCTAAGCAACATTTTTAAGTGCCATATTGCCAACCTCTTAGCATAAGGGGCTAGAAAAGGTACCTTAAAAATTGTTTGTTTCATACAACCCTGGTCTAATTCCTGTGCACATTCCACTCTGTAGTAGAAGCACAAAAAAGTACAAAAAAAAATTTGCTAAGATGATCCCACTAACCATAAATACATGGAATATGTGCATGTTAATGGACAACATGAAATACAGTAGACCTGAAAGATTAAACAGCTCTTATTGTAAGAGAGCTCAGCAAGTACTGCATCCAAATAGCAATCCTGAGGCGGTACCAGTGTTTTTTAATTTTACATTTTTCCAAACAAAAATGATACGGAGAGCTTTTTTATGTGCCTATAGATAATCTTTGATTTCTTCATCTAAAAACTTCCTGTTCATATCCTTTGCCAAGACTGGCAAATTAAGGTCAGTTTTCTGAAGTTTAAGTTGGATACATTTTTTTTCCTGGAGTGGACACTATAATAAGGAGAGCCATGAAGTTTTCATAATCATATCTAATCTAGTCAACAAGCTTGTATGCCTACCAGTGGGAATGAATGACAGGCTCTTGACACTGAAACTGTTATTTGCAAGAAAGTGCCATGTCACATCTTCAGTATATATGCTTTAAATCAAATGAGTTCAAAGGAAAATTTTATGAAAACCTGGAGGCCCTGATTATCAACGTGGTGAGAGTGGACAATCTTGTAATTCTGGGTGACTTTTACACCAGAGTAGTCACAAATTATCAGACATGGCAGGGAATTCTTGCATAGAATGAAGTTGGAACAAATAACAGCCTCATTTATCACTTACTACTGAAGACTTGTTTCTCATGACCTTATCATCAATAGTGTCTTCCGGGACTGGATCAGGTTTCAAAGTGCTGAATCATGGGCAGTTGCTGCAGTTTTCAGATTTCTTAACCCACAAATGACAAAGACACCTTCAATCGTCAGTGAGAAAGTTCTTTCATCTGGGTGAGAAGGAAGCTTGATCTGGCCTTAATCCCAGTCACAGCCTCAGGGAGGCTGCAGCAACATGCACAGAAAGAGCCATTGTGTAACTCTTGGCTCACAGACCCTGGAGGAATCAAGCAGCTTCTCTGGGTCTCATACTTAAGTGGCTGTCCTGGGGTGAGAAGGAATGCTGGTGTGGTGGGATTGGTGGCAGCTGTGGAGAGAGAATCCTACTTGCAGTTTCAGGGCAGAAAATAGTGCTCGTTGCTGCTCGCAGAGCAGAGCTCAGGCCAAGAGAAGAGTAAATATCTCTCACTTGACTATGCCACTTTGGAGGAAATGAAAACTTACAAGTCCCCAGAGATATCTCAGGGAACAGCTACACAAAATCTCTGAAGTCTGGGATAATATAAACTCCACTTGACAAAGGACTCAAAAGTCAAGTAATTGGCCAAAAAGGAGTGGGGGAAAGACAATAGATGGTTACTTTCTTGGTGAAAAAGTATTTTCCTCCATTCTCTCAGATAAGGAAGAACAAAGCATACAATCAGAGGAAGACCAAAACATACAACTGGAGGAAGACAGCAAGGTCGAGGAAGAAGAAAAATTGGGAAGGGAAATGATAGCAATGCAAGAAAATCATGAAAAATGAGTCAACAGCCTGCTAAAGGAGACTCAAAGAAATGCAGAAGAAAATAATATCCTTAAAAATAGATTAGCCCAAATAGCAAAAGAGTTCCAAAAAGTCAATGGGGGGAGGAATGCCTTTAAAAAGCAGAATTTATCAAATGGAAAAGGAGGTCCAAAGACTCACTGAAGGAAGTAGCTCTTTAAGGGTGGCAGAGCTAAGATGGTGGAGTAGATAGATGAACCTGTAGAAGGTCCTTGACCCTATGACCCATAAAGTACCTGTAAAAATGATTCTAAACAAATTCTAGTGTAGCAGAAACTACAAAATGACAGAATGAAAGGGATTTCAAGCCCAAGGCAGCCTGGAAAGTCAACAGGAAATGTCTGTCACATCAGGCTCAGAGCAAATCACAGCTCACAGAGCCCAGCCCAGCTTTAACCATGAAGCACTGGTAAGAACAGGACTGGAGCAGGCTTCAGGGGGTGAAATCCCTCAGAGCAGTTGCGGCTCTCAGAGTGCTCAACTCACAAATGCCAAAGACAGCTTCAAAGGTCAGTGAGAAAGCCCTTTTCCTTGAATGAGAAGGGAATAATGTCTGGACTTGCCAGCAGCAGCCACTGCAGCAGCAGCATCCATTTTTGGAGCCATAAGCTTAAAGACCCTAGGAGAATTGAGCAATTGATCTTTGTCTTGACTATGAGTGGCAGCCTTGGGGTGAGGAGGATTGCTGACCTTATTGAGCTGGTGGAGGCTATAGAGAGGCAATTCTACTCACAGATCTGGGGCAGAAAAAAATTGTGGTTGCTCCCAGACCAAAGTGCAGGCCAGGAGAGGTGTAAACTACTTTCTCTTAATTATGCCACCTTGGAGGAACTGAGAACTTACAGGTTCCCAGAGTACATCCTACTCTTGCCAAAGGACTCAACAGTCAAGTAACTGGCTGGTAAAATGCCCCCCAAAAAGGAAAAAAAATAAGAATATTGAAGGCTGCTTTCTTGGTGAACAGGTATTTTCTTCCATCCTTTCAGATGAGAAAGAACAATGCATACAATCAGAGGAAGACCTAAAAGTCAAGACTTCTGCATCCAAAAATCTCCAAAATAAATATGCTGTGGTCTCAGGCTATGGAAGAGCTCAAAAAGGATTTTGAAAATAAAGTAAGAGGGGTGGAGGAAAAATTGGGAAGAGAAATGAGAGCAATGCAAGAAAATCATGAAAAGCAAGTCAAAAGCTTGCAAAAGGAGACCCCAAAAATATTGAAGGAAATAATACATTAAAAATAGGCTAACTCATTTGACAAAAGAGGTCCAAAATGCCAATGAAGAAAATAATGCTTTAAAAAGCAGAAATAACCAAATGGAAAAGGAGGTTCAAAAGCTCATGGAAAAAACAGTTGTTTAAAAATTAGAATGAAGAAGATGGAGCTAATGATTTTATGAATAATCAAGTAATTATAAAACAAAACCAAAAGAACAAAAAAATAGAAAATAATGTGAAATATCTTACTGGAAAATAAATGAACTGGAAAATAGATTCAGGAGAGATAATTTAAAAATTATTGGTCTATTTGAAGAGCATGATCAAAAAAAGAGCCTAGACATCATCTTCCAAGAAATTATCAAAGAGAACTGCCCTGATATGCTAGAACCAGAAAGTCAAATACAAATGAAAAGAATTCACCCTCACCTCCTAAAAGGAAAACTCCTAGGAACACTGTAGCTAAATTCCAGAGTTCTCAGGTCAAGAAGAAAATATTACAAGCAGTCAAAATGAAGCAATTCAACTATTGTGGAAATACAATCAAGGTAACATGATTTAGCAGTTTTTACACTAAGATGTTGAGTGGCTTGGAATATAATACTCCAGAGATCAAAAAAGATTGAATTGAAACGAAGAATCACCTACCCAGCAAAACTGAGTATGATACTCTGGGGAAAAACAATGGAATTCCAAGAAAACAGAGCATTTCCAAGCATTCTTTTTGAAAAGACCAGAGATCAATAGAAAAATTAACTTTGAGGCCAGGAAGGGAGAAGGGCTTTCCCATAGCTTCGACCTCAGGCAGCGGCCACAGAGGCCACATCTGGCAGGAGGCAGCAGTTCCCACAGCAGCCCCTACAGCATCCCGCATCCATTCTTGGATTGTGGGGGCACTGAACAGCTGATTCTTACCTCAGCCCTGTGTAGAGGCCCTAAGGGAGCTGATCTTTATCTCACACTGAATGGCTGTGGAACTGGAGGCCAGGTAGCTGTGGAGAGGAAACTCTACTAATATTCTGAGCACAAAAATCTCTGCCTGCTCCCAGACCAGTGTACATATTGATTGTGCCACCTTGGAGGAACTGAGATCTTATAGATCCCCCGAGTATACCCTACTCTTGACAAAGGACTCAAAAGTCAAGTAACTGGTTGGAAAAATGCCCCAAAGAGGGAAAAAAAATAAGACTGTAGAAGACCACTTTCTTGGTGAACAGATATCTTCTCTCATCCTTTGAGATGAGGAAGAACAATGCTTACCATCAGGAAAAGACATAAAAGTCAATGCTTCTGTATCCAAAATATCCGAAAAATTAACTTTTAAATACAAGAATCAAGAGAAACATGAAAAGGTAAAGAGGAAAAAGAAGCCATAAGGGACTTATTAAAGTTGAACTGCTTATATTCCTACATGGAATGGTGATATTTGTAGCTCATGAGACCTTTTTTTCAGTATTAGGATAATTAGAGGGAATATATCTTTCTATCTATCTATGTATACTATCTATCTATATGTGGGTATGTATAGATATGCATGTATGTGTATATTATATATGTGTAGAAATATATATGTACATGTGTGTATACATATATATGTACACACACACGCATACCCTTAGGAGGTACAGAGTGAGCTGAATATGAAGGGAGAATACCTAAAAAATAAAATTTACTCTTCAATGGAATGTACTAGTAGTGAGAGAAAAGGAGAGGTAGAACGTAGCAAGTCTTTACAAAAAAGAGTCAAGAAAGAGCTTTTAGTGGGGGAAGAGAGGGGATATGAAAGGGAATAAGCGAGCCTTTCTCTCATGGGATTTGGCTTAAGAAAGGAATCACACACACTCAATTGGATATGGAAATCTATTTTACCCTGCAGGAAGGCAGGGGGGAAGGGGATAGGAGAGGGAAGATAATTGAAGAGACAGTAAATAGGGAAAAAGAATAATCTGAAGCAAACACTATTGTGGGAGGACCGGTCAAGAATGGAATAAATGAAGGGCAGGATAGGACAAAGGGAAATGTGTCTTTTGCAACGTAACTATTATGTCAGTGCTTTGCATAGCTACTTTCTTTCTCAATTGGAGTGGGTGGAGAAGGAGAAAGAGAGAGAATATGGAAATCAAAGCTTTAATAATAAATGTTAAAATTATTATTGCATGCATCTGGATAATAAAATGTACAGGCAATGGGATATAGAAATCTATTTTGCTCTACAAGAAAACAGATGGGGATGGTGGAAGAAGGGTAGGTAATAGAAGAGAGGACAGAAGAGAGGTTTAGGTGAATGGGGTGCATGCTGTCCTGGGGTAAAAGTGTAAAGAGATGGGGAGAAAATTTTGAATTCAAATTCATGTGGAAGTGAATGCTGAAAACTGAAAAATAAATAAATTTCATTAAAAATAAACTTATTCTGATTTAAAAAATAAATTAAAGCACTTCTGCAGCATGAACAGTTCATTGCTAACCTTGGGAAAAAGTTGAATCTGCACTCCATTAGGAACAATAAAGAAGAAAAGGACTGGATACCTTTCACAGGCTTGTTGTTCAGCACCAAATTTCCTCATCTAGGCCAGAACACTTACAAACATCAGGACTGGTTGATGAAATGTTGGAAATTTCAGAAGTGACCAAGCAAGAAATGAAAACTCTACAATTCTTATCAAAAGGATGACTTGTCTGTATCCAAAAAATGAATATTCGACTCTATTAAATGCAAAGTATAAGCAAAGCTAAGAGAGGTTCAAGATGATTGGCTCAGTAACACCCATTCCTTTTGAAAACACTGGGGAGCATAGGAATAAATACAGCTTTCCATAAAATAAGAAGCAGTTATCTACCTAAACCATTAGCAAGCATTATATGCAATGGGAATAAGCTAGATGCATTTACAATAAGATCAGGAATGAAACAAGGATTCCATTACCACCACTGTTATTCAACATAGTACTAGAAATGTTAGCTTTAGCAAAAAGAGAAGAAAAAGAAACTGAAGGAATTAGAATAGATAGGCAAAAAGGAAACTAAGCTATCACTTTGTTACACAAACTTACAGGTTGCAAAATAAACCCACATAAATCATCCGCAAATATATATATTTTTTGTCTATCTTTCCATGTCCTAATATACGGTCAAGTTTTTATTTATGTGCCATGTACCACTGAGAAAATAGTATATTCCTTTCTAGCCCCATTCAATTTTCTCCACAGATCTATCATATCTACCTTATCCAGTGTTCTATTCACCTCCTTAACTTCTTTCTTATTTATTTTGAGGTTAGATTAATCAAGTTCAGAGAGGAGGAATTTGAGATCCCCTATTAGTCTTGTTTTGTTGTCCATTTCTTCCTGTAATTTCCTTAACTTCTCCTCAAGAATGTGAAAGCTATACCACTTGGTGCATATATGTTTAATAATGATAATGTTTCATTGTCTATGGTGCTTTTTATCAGGATATAATTTCCTTCCTTGCCTCTTTTGATTAGATCTATTTCTGCTTTTGCCTTGTCTAAGATTATAATTGGTACCCCTGCTTTTTTTTATACATTAGCTGAAATATGATATATTCTGCCACAACCTTTTACTTTTAACCTGTGTGTATCCCTCTTTTTTATGCATGTTTCTTGTAAATAACCTATTGTTGGATTATGGTTTCTAATCCATTCTGCTATCCACCTATTTTATGGGAGATTTCATCCCATTCACATTCACAGTTATGATGACTATCTGTGTCTTTCCCTCCATCCTATTTCCCCCCATTTATGCTTTTAGTTCTCCCTTCTCCCTTCTCCTTTGCAATATAGTTTTAATTTTTGACCATCGCCTTCCTCAGTCTTCCCTCCCTTCCATCAGTCCCCCTCCCTTTTTTTTCTCTTTTGCCTTACTCCTTCTTCCCTCCCTTTTTCCCTCCCTTCCCTTTCCTTTTGCCTTGTCCCTCCAATTGCCTATAAGGTTAGTTAGATTTCTATACTTAACTATTCTTGTTGTTCTCCTTGAACCCAAAGCACATGAGAATAAATCTCAGTGTTCATCTATTTCCCCTTTTTCCCTCTACTGTAAAATATTTTGTGCCTCTTCTTGTGATATACTTTACCATTTTCTGCCTCCTCCTTTTCATATGTCCCATTACAATCCTTTCCCACCTGTAAATCACATTTTTCCATCACATCATTTAATTGATACTTAATCCCTCTATCTATATATTTCTCTTTTAAATATCATAATAAATAAACAATTCACAAGATTAACAATTATCATCTTCCTTTACAGGGATGTAAACAATTTGCCCATATTAAATAACAAGTTGTTTTGGTTTTTTCCCCTTGTTTACCTTTTTATGCCTCTCATGAGACTTGTATTTGAAGATCAAACTTTCTTCATTATTTTCATTCTTTAGATTCTGTTTGATTCTTGATGTCTTATAGAGTCATTAATTTCTAGCTGCCCAATTCAAATTTTTATAGATTGCTTTCTTCAGTTAATTTTTTGCATCTCCTTTTCATTTGCCCCATTGTACCTTTAAGGAATTATTTCTCCAGTTAGGTTTTGTACTTCTTTTTCCATTAGTCCAATTTTCCTTTTAAATTCTTTGGTGATTTCTTTTTCTCATATTTTTAAAATTATTGGCCATTTTTTCTTCTTCTTCTTCTTCTTCTTCTCTAATTTGGCTTTTAAAATCCTTCTTGAGCTATTTCAAGAATGCTTTTTGGACTCATGACCATTTCATATTTCCTTCTGAGGTTCTAAATAGGAGTATAGTCTCAATGTTGACCTCTCCTGCATCTGTGTTTTGGTCCTTGACCCTATAGTAAGCTTCTAAGATGTTTTCTTTTCTGGTTTGCTTCTTGCTCATGATGATCACCTTTTTCCTGGCTTTTCAGTGGATCTCTGTTTGTTGCGATCAGGGCCCTCTGTCCTATAGTTCTTGTGCTTACAACTTGAGACTTTGTATATTGTGGCCTCTGGTTCTGTCAGCTACAAGCTAGAGTGCTGCAGCTTACCTGGTGCTGATCTGGCTTGTGTGCCAAAGCAGAGGTCAAGTGAAGTCTTTCTGATTTTCCCCCAACTTACCCTGGAGTTCGTTGAGTGTGGTGTGGGGGAGGGGTGGTCTGCCCACAGGAGATCTACTCTCCTGATCTAGAGCACAGGCAGGCTCATTGGTTGGTGAACACCATATGAACTAATGCCTTCCTGATGCCTTTGGCTGTGCTAGGGCATGCCTGGGCTCCCTAGTGTTGACTTTTAACCTCTTTACCTCCCTGGAGCTCAAGATCTCCCCCTGGTTCACTGAGGTGGGGCTGTCTGGGACAGCTCCAGGCCTGCACTGGTCCCTTTAACGTCCACAAGAATGACCTACCTTTACGATTTTCTTATCTTTCTCAACTTAAGAGACTGTTTACCCCTTTGCCTAACTCCGCTATTCCAGGATTTTTCCTGGAGAAATATTCTCTGGGGAGGAGGAGAGCATTTACTGATCATTTCACCATATTTGCTCCTAGAAGTTTCATTGGTGACTTACAGACATTTAATCTACAGGCTGATAGTCTCAGGAGGGGCTGGTGCTATTACCTGGGGTTCTGCCCTTCTCTCTCATTCAGTTACACTGGACTCCTGTCCTGTGCTTATATGTCTGAGAGTCCACACTGTTGCCTCTGCTTCAGAGTGTCTGGCATTTCCTGTTCAGCTTTGCTATGGCAGATCTGTGCTAGTACAGTCTATTCACTATGTGCTCCTCCAGCTCTGTGCAACAGATCCTTCCTGTTGACCTTCCAGGCTGTCCTGGGCTGGAAATCTGCTGCAGTATGTCTCCTAATGGATTTGCCACTCTAAAATTTGTTTAAATTCTCTTTTTAGAAGTGTCTGAAAGAGTTTGTCTTACAGCTTAGGACAGTACTTGGTTTCACTCCACCATCTTGGCTCCACCCCTAGATAAGCTGAACACTTCAGCAGTGCTCTCAACAGACCATCCTGAAGTCTTTAACTACATTCCTCAGGTTGTAGTCAATCTCTCTCTACCCAAACTTCAAACTAAAGAAGAGGTATTGAATGCCATCAGGCAGGCCTCTATCAAATGGCAAACCTCCTGATATTGATTCTATCCAAACAGAGAGCTACAAGACAAGAGGTCTACTGCTCATACAGAAGATGACAGAAATCCTCCTTATTCTGTTGCAAGAGGAAGTTATCCTACAGGAGAGCAAGGATACTTCCATTGTCCATTTCTACAAAGGAAAAAGAAACAGGCAGTCCTGTGACAACCACAAGGGATTGTTCTCTCTCTCTTAGTCATCACTGACAAGATTCTTGCCAGAGTCCTTCTTAATTCCCCTCGAAGGTGGTCACCTGCTCAAGAGTCAGTGTGACCTCAGAAAAAGCTAAGGAATGATCAATATGGGTTTGCTAAGGAACAAATCCAGAAGAAATAAAAGTTAAAAAGAGGTCTATGCACAACGTTTATTCATCTTACCAAGTTTTTTGATACACATAAATGTGATGGTTTGTAGAAAATTATGGCAAATTTTTTGCCCAGGAAAGTTCAGTATTATATGCCAGTTTCATGATGGCATGCTCACATGGGTTATGGTTGAAGGATGATGTTCTTGTGCTTTCTTCATCACCAATACAGTAAATCTGGCTGTGTGTTTGTTCCCATGCCTTTTGGCATGCCATTTTCCACAGTGTTGTCAGATGCCTTCAATGAGACGGAAAATGATATTGATGTCAGCTACCACAATGATGGTAAACTATTTAACTTAAAAAGACTGCAAGCCCAGACCAAAGTTCAGGGAGACTTGGTAAGCAAATATTTTTTTCATAGATGATTATGCACTTAGAGTGAAAACTCTAAGACTGATATATAAGAGTATAAATTAATTCTCTGCCACATATATTAATTTTGGCCTGACAATAAATGTTGTAGAAATAGGGGTTCTCCACCAGATAGCATAGCACCATTCATGCATGAAACAGTTGGACACAGTAAATGGAGAAATTTTGAATGTCGTGAATATCATATTGCCACTACAAATGGTGATGAGGATGGGATCTTGAGATAATAGACCTCTTTTTGGAGGCAGGAAGTCTTTAAAGAGAAATTGCTATCCCAGCATGGGAGGATTCACTTTATTTCTCCCTATAAAGAGAAGGGACTAAAAGCACAAAGTTCTGTGAAAATTGGGAACTGAGGCTATGGATGGGAGGACCCAGAGATTTAGAAAGATGTTAGGAAGGATTACCAATAGAACAGGGGAAAGAATTGGCAGGGGTATGTAGGAAAGTCTGGGCCTTGCTAACAAGCTATCACCTTATGTATAAAAGCAGAGACAAACTTCTGGAAGAGAAAGCTCAAATGGAAAGGGAGTTGGCTGGTTTGCATGAGAAGACTTTTATCCTGAAGCATTCAAACTCTCTTTTAGAAGAGGAAGTGGAAAATTTCATGTGGTGGAAGAAAAAGTTGTTGTTAGCTTAGCTCACAAAAAGAAGCCGAAAAGAACAAGGTGCATGCAGAACTCACACAGGCTGGGCTTGACTGGGGCCCAAACACCTGCCAGCAGGATTCATGGGAGGAGAACGAAATAAAATTAAATGATGAGACTGAAGTTCATACAATACTACAAAGGAAACAAGATATTCAGGGAGGTCACACAGTGTTTGGGAAAGTAATTGAGGATATTACTCAGCAGGAGGTCACAGATATTTTGAGTCAGTTCTCCCAAAGGAAGGAGAATTGTTGATATCTTGGACAGTGAGAATTAATGAAAAAGATACATTTCCTTGAGAGAGAAGACTAAATAGCCAGCAGATTTAAAGTCAGAATAGATTGACAAGAAAGAATTGTTAATTGCTCTATTGAGAGCAGGGGTAGATTTTGGAAGAATAGATGGAATTCCAACTAATGACCTATACAAAATGTATCAAGAAAAGAAGCTTGATTTCAGACTGATCAGGGAAATGAGAGCAGCCCCTTCAGATCTTCCTGAAACATTGTATCCAAGGTAATCACATATGCCCACTGAGGTACTGACCCCTCCAACAGGACCTCTTGAGGCAGGGACAGTCCTTTGTCCAATTTAGCAGGAAGTAGCTATGGAAGAAGAGAACTTCGCCCCTTACCCTAAATTTTAGATGCCATTAATGTCATAGGGGAATGATGGAATAACTGTGCTCAAGCCCCACCCTAACATATTATTTTATGTGCTTATTTTGTATGATCCCTGTTAAAATGCTGTAAAGTTCTGTTGATACCGGTTGCCTCATTGACCTATGTAATGAATATGAAAGATCTTGGGGTCGCATGTAATGATAATTTAAATGGGAAGATATTTTCCATTCATTAATAGGCCCATGTGACCTGCATGGGTCACATGGAAGCCTGAGTTACATGAGTCTAAGTCACATGAAACAGGAAAAGGTAGAATAAGGGTGGAACAGGAGGAGCCAAAGTTATAGCAGAGCTGAGAGGAAACTCATCAGTGCAGTCAGAACTGAAGGAGAGAGAAAAGCAGGCTAGCATGGGTGATAGAATTAGTTTGTGATTTTGTTTAAGGGAGCTGGTTAGTGGGAAGCCTAACAAAGGGAAGGTCTAGGGTATGAGTTGCTCTCTGCATTGTTATTGTGTATAGATTTCTTTGTTACTATGATGGATTTGACTTTCTAGCATTGGGATTTATCTACCTGGTCTCTGAATAAATGTTTTGATTTTGTCTTCCATGTGGTAAGTCTGTTGTATTTTGTGACTCAGAAGTGTGATGGAATATTCATGGCTACCATAGGTGTTGTGAATATGGTATTGGTGCTACATCAATGCACACAATGTCCAGAGGTTGGAGGGTAGGAAAGCTGAGAAGGAAAATGGGAACAAATTTACATAAAAGTAGTACCGAGGAAGAGAAATCCATGTGCCTTGGATAAATTATGAAACAGTTTTAAAGCCTTAATGTTCTGGGTCTCTTTAGGAACAGTATGTACCATATGTCAACTGCTGGATGGAACTAGTCAATTTTCATGCGTGTGGAAGCCACTTGTTTGCTAGTTATGTAGCATGTTAACATAATAAAACTCTTTTAGTAAAATAGCAACGTTGCACTCACATTCAGTTAAAGGTGTCACCTAGTTCACCTGGCATCTACAGACCTATTCAGGTTGGCTCTCAGGTATATGAAGAATCTCTCCCATTACAGCCAGAGAGAGCAGAAGAAGGCAACACAGTCAAGCCTCAAAGGAATTTCTCCTTTTTCAATTTGTATACAGCACTGAAGAAAAATGCAGACACGTCCAGGCAGATCTTCAAAACATAAAGGAATTGGCTTTCTTGAGATGATCTCGCAGTATCAAAATTCTTCTCCAATAAAATCAGCACCAAGAGTTGTAGAGTGTGTTTATTTTCTATCAGTTCTCAACCTGTAAATATTGCCAAGAATATGGACAAACCCAGTCAGCTCTCCATACACAGCACAGCTTTCTCCAATCAGATCCAAACAATAAAGCCTATTTTCCTCTGATCACCTCAGAAGAGGGAAAGTAAAAAGTCTGAGATCTTTTCTAGCTCTGCTTTTGCCTTCTTTGGTCTCAGTGTCTGCTCTGTGTATTCTTGGTTTTGTACTTCTGCCTATGTGTTATCTTGCTTTCTTCTCAGTTACCTGCTGTTAAGACTTCTATCACTGCCCACAATTTCACTTCCCTACTTCCAATCAGAGCCTCCTGATGTGATGACTTACCTCCATCTTATTGTGAAAAATTTTCATCTCTTTCAGATATGACACGTAATTATTATACAATTATCCCACATCCAAAATTGCTCTTGGATTAAAATTTTTCCAGCAATTAATTCCATAGTCTGAAAAGTAATTGTATTCAGATTACATACAGGGAAATGATTGAATGCTGCAGTTTTTATGATCTTTCGGTATTTTTTACCATTAATTTGTTTTCAAACAGGTCAGTGCAGGACATTTTTCTGTTTTCTCAAGCAAATACCTTTTGGTCTGCTCCTCTGAATAAACAAAATTCCCACTTAAGAAAGGTTTACTATTTATATCCCTGTTACCTAGCAGAGTGAATATTAGCTAGTATGCACTTCATTTATGTACAATAAAAAGAATTTCTGGAGTGATGCTTCTTTTCACTTATTGCAATTTGACAGACACTAAAGAATTTATTCAGAGAAGGATTTCAGTGGAAAATAGGTCAATCTGGCATATAATCTATATCCATTTTGGTACTCTCAGTGATATAAGGAAAGAAAGAAAAATGTTGGATGCAGAGTCAAGATGTCAGGGTAAAGGCAGGGACTCTGGCAAATTCCTCCAAATACATTTAAATAATAACTCTAAAATTCTAGAGCAGAAGAACCCACAAAATAACAGAGTGAAACATTTTTCCAGCCCAAGACAATTTGGAAGGTTAGCAATAAAAGTCTATTGCACCAGGGTGAGAGAGGAGCACAGGGAAGTGCAGGTTGTAGCAGTACAGAGCAGATCCCAGCAAATCAGAAGGCCTTAGGTTAACTGAATCAATGGTAGCAGTGGCAGTTTTCAGACCACTCAGGCCACAGATGCCAAAGGTAACTTAGATCAGCATGAAAGGTCTACTGTACCTGGGTGAGAGTGGAGCACAGCCCAACATAGACTATATCAGCACAGGACCAAATCAGGGGCAGACACTGGGAACCACTGAATTATCTGCTGTAACAGCTGTTTCTAGAGCTCTCATTCCATAGATAGTAAAAGGAGTCAACAATTGGTCAGAAGGAGATTATGAGAGTTACTTTTCTGTTGTTTTATCCATACTCAGATCTTGGTTGGTGTCCTAGGTGGCAGCCCCAGGGAAAGGAGGAGCACTAACACACTATACTTTGCAGGCGCAGGGGCATTAGGACCTTCCTCACAGCTCTAAGGCAGAAAATAGTGCTTGTGGTCACTCACACACTAGAGCACAGGCCAGGAGAGTAGTTAACACCTCCCATTAGATAATAGTACCTTATAAGAACTAAAACCTTAACAGATCCCTAGAAGTATTTCTGAAAACTGCTGCACAAAATCCCTGAAGCTTGGAACAGAGCACTCTCCATCCTGGAAGGAGACCCTGACATCAACAAAGAGCTAAAAGTGAAATAAAAGGCTATAAGAGTTAGTAAACAACAGAAAAAATATGGATCAATGTGGAGGAGTGTACTGGGAGAAAGGGAAGGGGAGAGGTATAATGGGATAAATTATCTCATTTAAAGGGGCAAGAAAAAGCTTTTTCAATGAAGGGGTAAGGGGGAGGTGAGAAGGAGTGAATGAATCGTAGTATGATCAGAATTAGCTCAAAGACGGAATAATACACACACTCAATTGCGAAAAGAACTCTATCTTATCTTAGAGGAAAGTAGAAAGGAAACAGGATAAGAGAAGGGGTATAGTAGAAGGGAGGGCAGTGCCTTTCTGATATCCCCTTTCCAATGGAAACTTTTACAGAGGGACAGGGTGATAGGAGAGAGAGAGTCAAATAAAAGGGTGGGCATGATGGAGGGAAATAGTTGGCACTAGTAACTGTGAAAAAAATAAGCATGCTTTTCTAATAAAGGCCTCATTTCTCAAAAATGTGAGTCACATTTATAAAAAACAAAGAACCATTCCTCAATTGATGAATAGTAAAAAGTTGTGAACAGTTTTTAGATGATATAATCAAAACTATCTATATACATATGAAAAAGTGTTCTCATTCACCATTGATTGGAGAAATGAAAACTGAAATAATTCTGAAATATTACCTTGTACCTATTAAATAGGCTAAGAGGGCAAAAAAATTGAATGATCATGGAGGGAGTTTGGGAAAAATAGGGCATTAATGTACTATTGGCAGAGTTGTGAAATGATTCAACCATTCTGTAGAATAATTTGGAATTATGCCTAAAGAGCTATAAAAACATGCATACTTTTTGACCTAGTGATGCCATTAGTAGGTTTGTATCTAAAAAGCGATAAATCAAAAAGTAAAAGTACCTGTGTGCAAAAAATTATTTATATCAGCTCTTTTCTGGGAGCAAAGAATTGTAAATTGAAGAGATGACCACTAATTGGGGAATGGTGTTACAATTCGTGTTATGTGATTGCACTGGAATTCTATTGCGCTATAAGAAATGATGATGATGAGGGGACAGAATCAAAATGGTGGAGTAGAAACAGGGACCTGCAAGCGCTCTGTAAAAGCAAACACACCAACATACACAGGAGGACCTGCTGTCACAAGTTCTTCAACCTGCTTTTCTAAAAGGAAAGGCAACTTTGGAGGAGTTAGCAATCTGCTTTAATCAAGGATATATATCATTTCTCAAATAGAGAAAGAGACAAGAAGAGAAATAAAGACCAACAGTCAGGCTTCCAACTATATGACCATAAGTAATAGATACATCACAGATCAATAGATAGGTTCAACTGTCTGACCATAGTTCCAGAGAAGGAAGCATCAACATTTGGGTTTTAAAAGCAGGAGGAGGGCTGTTTAGTGGCTTCCTAGAGTCTTATCTGGCACACAAAGGTTCCAAAAACTAAATCCTGGGGGGGGCGGGGCCAAGATGGCAGAGTAGAAAGACACACATTTGGTAGCTCCGAACCCACAGCCCATGGATTTCCTCTAAAAAGAACTCCCAACAAATTCCGGAAGAGTGGAAGCCACGCAGCAACACAGTGAAGGGGATTTCCATTCCAAAGAGCCCTGAAAAACTGATCCCAAAGGTCCATCGCACATAGGACAGGAACAGAGCCCTCCCCTCCCCTGGCCGCGATGCACAGAGAAGAGCGAGCAGATCCGAACAGGCTTCAGGGATGAAATCTCCAGCGGCCGTGAAGGTCCCTCCACCCACAGATGCACAGGTCAGTGAGAGACATGGGCTGAGAGGGGAGCGGGGTGTCTCTGTGACTCAGGCCCCCTTGGGAGGCAGCAGCAGAGGCAGTGGGTGGCCAGAGGCTCCCAGA
>CM053770.1:344968242-344984081 GCA_028658325.1 Potorous gilbertii
TTATCTGGCCATACAGGACAAAAGAGAAGATGGGGTAAGGAAAGGGAGGGATGATAGAAAAGTGGGCAGGTTGATGATATGGGAAATTAGAATGCTCAGTGTATTGGGGAAGGGGGAGGGGACAAATGGGGAGAAAATTTTGGAACCCAAAATCTTGTGAAAATGAATGTAAAAAGTTAAAGAAATAAATTTATAATAAACAAAAACAAAAACTAAATCCTAAAGTGAAACCTCACCTCAGACTATTTATACATTTTTTTTAGAGCCAGAGGGCATCACAATGCTTGAGAACTAGTGTCTCATTAGAAAAAGGTTTAGATCTTCCCTACTTAAGCTTCCCTTAATGGGCAGGCCCATTAATAGGTGGTGAAGATATTCTTCAATCTTATTAGTATTACAAACTCTCTCCCCAAACTCCTCAAAAAAACTGAAAAATATTTCTCTAAACAAATTCTAGAGCAGCAGAAACCACAAAATGACATACTGAAGCAAATTTGCATTCGAAGACAATCTGGAAGGTCAATGGGAATAGTCTATTGTACCATGCTGGGAGTGGAGCTTAGCTCAGCTGTGGGCTGGAAGGAACTGGAGCAGACCTTATGGGACTGACTTATTGATGGCTACTGTGGTTTCCGGACTTCTCAACCCACAAACACTAAAGATAATTTCGAAGGTCAGAAGAAATGATCTTTGACCTGGCTAAGAGGAGAGCATGGTCCAGCCTGAGCACAAGCCCAGGACCCAGCACCAGGCCCAAGCCTGGCAACAGCCAGGGCACAGAAACCATTGCTGAAGAGGAGCCTGCTTCTGGAGCCCTCTACTCATATAAAGAGTTTAAGAGCCAATAAATTGGATGGGAAATGAGCAAACAGGGGGAAAAGACACAGACTACAGATTCTTACTTTTTTGGTGAAGAGGTATTTTCTTTCATCATTGGTGGTGAGGAATATCCAAGCATACACCTGGAAGAAGAGAACAAAGCCAAAACTCTTTCATCCAAAGCCTTCAAGAAAAATACGAATGGTTCTCAGGTCACTGAAGAGCTAAAAAAGGATTTTGAAAATGAAATAAGAGAAGTTAAGAAAAAAACAGGAAGGGAAATGAGAGTGACACAAGAAAATCATGAAAAATAAGTCAACAACTTGCTAAAGGAAACCCCCTCAAAAAATGCTGAAGAAAATAACACCTTTCAAATAGACTAACCCAAATAGCAAACAGATGTCCAAAAAGCCAACGAGGAGAAAAAATGACTTAAAAATTGGAATGGTTCAAATGAAAAAAAGAGGTCCAAAAGCTCACTGAAGAAAATTATTCCTTAAAAATTAGAACAAAGCAAATGAAAGCTAATGACCTTATGAAAAATCAATAAATTTTAAAATAAAGCCAAAAGAATGAAAAAATAGAGGAAAATGTGAAGTATTTAACTGGAAAAACAATTGACTTGAAAAATGGATTCAGAAGAGATAATTTAAAAATTATTGAATTACCTGAAAGCCATGATCAAAAAAGAAGAGCCTAGACATCACCTTTCATGAAATTATCAAGGAAGTCTGCTCTGATATTCTAGAATCAGAGGGTAAAATAAAAATAGAAAGAATTCACCAATCACCTTCTTAAAGAGATTCCCAAAGGAAAACTCTGAAGAATATTGTACCCAAATTGCACAGTTCCCAGATCAAGGAGAAAATATTACAAGAAGCCAGAAAGAAATAATTCAAGTATTTTGGAAGCACAATCAGGATAACTCAAGATCTGGCAGCTTCTAAATTAAGGTGTTGAAGAGCTTGGAAAATGACATTCCTGAAGTCAAAGGAGCTAGAATTAAGACAAGATTCACTTACCCATCAAAACTGAGTATAATGTTTCAGCAGAAAAAAAATTGAACTTCAGTGAAATAGAGAACTTCAAAGCATTCTTGTTGAAAAGAGCACAGCTGAATACAAAATTTGACTTTTAAACACAAAAATCAAGAAAACCATGAAAAGGCAAACAGGAAGGAAAAATCAAAATGACTGACTAAAGTTTAACTATTTACATTGCTATATCAAAAGATAATATATGTAATTCCTGAGATCTTTCTCAATATGGAGGTTATATGTGTGTGTGTGTTTGTATCTGTCTATATCTATATATTTATGTACATGTGTGTGTATGTATGTATGTATGTATACATACATATATATATACAGAGAGAGAGAGCATAGGGTAAATTGAATGTGAGGGGATAATATCTAAAAAAGAAAATTAAGTGTTGAGAAGAATATGCTAGCAGAAAAAGAAAGGGAGAGGTAAAATGTAGTAAATCATCTCTCATAAAAGAGGTAAGAAAGAACTTTCAAAATAGGGGAGAAGACAGTGAAGATGAGAGGAAATAAGTGAATAAGAAAATAATTACTTTCTTTGGATTTAGTTTCAGGAGAGAATAACATACACACTCAATTGGGCATGTAAGTTTATGTTACCCTACAGAAAATCAGGGAGAAATGGGATAAAAGGGGGAATAATAGAAAGGACAATAGATTGGGTGAAGTGGTAATCAGCAGCAGCAAACACTGGTAGAGGGACATGTCAAAGAAGAGAACTGAATAAATAAAGGGCAGGACAGGATAGAAGGAAATAAAGGAACTGTTATAGAAGTATTTTGCATAACTATATATTTATATCCTATATCAAATTGTTTTTCTTCTCAATAAGCATGGATGGGGACGGGGATGGCAGAGAATGTTGAACTCAAAGCTTTAAAATTGAATGTTAAAAAATGTTTTTACATGCAACTAGGAAATAAGATATATAGACAATGGGATATAGAAATCTGCCTTGCCCCACTGGAAATGGAAAGGGATAATGAAGGGGGTGATAGAAGGGAAGGTAGGTGGAAGGAAAGGGTAAACAAGCTGTCCTGGTGTGGGGGGATAGGGGAAATGGGTGGAAAATTTGAAAGTCAAAATTTTGTGGAAGTGAATGCTGAAAACTGAAAATAAATAAATAAATATTAAAAAAGATAAAAGCAAAATAAACCAAAGAAAAAGAAAAAAGAAAGAAATGAGTAGCAAGATGCCCTCAAAAAAAAATAAAACTTATAAAGACTTACATGGGCTGATGTAAAGTGAAAGGTATTGTATACAAAGTAACAGCAATATTGTAAGATAATCAGTTTTGAATGACTTAGCTATTTTCAGCAATACAATGAACCATAACCACTCTGAAGGACTTAGGATGAAAAATACTATCCATCCACAGATAAATAGCTGTCTGAATACAAATTGACATACATTTTTTAACTTTCCTTATTTTTCTTGAGTTTTAAAAAATAATTTGGTCTATGCTTTCTTTCTCAACATGGCTATTATGTAAATGTTTTGCATGACTATACATGTATAATATATATCAAATTGCTTGTCTTTTCAATGAGGGATGGAAGAGGGAGGAAAGGAGAGAATTCAAAATTCAAAGTTATAAATGTCAGTAATTTTTCTTTCCAAAAACTGGAGAAAAAAAGAAAAATAAAATCCTAAATAAAGACAAAAGAAGAAAAGGAAAATATTTAACTAATGTACACTTAACTGAAGTCTAAGAACATTCAATACCTCTTCTAGGTGAAAAGGCTAGTTTTTAAGTAATAAAATCAAAGGGAACAAGAATTTATTGGGCAGTTTTATCACGCAAGAAAAGTGTTTCCTCATTAATTAAATGAAGGTTAGATATTTTATGCATGCAAATTACATTTCGTTTACTTCTATCTCATAGGTATTTGTGAAATATCTACTATGTCTAAGGTACTGTGCTACACATTGGAGATCCAAGTGAATACAGATCCCCTAACATCAAGGATTCTGGAATCTTCTGGGGAAATGAAGAGAATAAGCATTTATATAGTGTCTACAATTTGCCAGGCACTATTCCAAATACTTTATATATAATATCTCATTTTGATATATTTGAGGCAACTAGGTGGCCCAGCGATTAGAGTGCTGGGCCTACATAATGGAAAACCTGAATTCAAATTCATTTATGGACAATTTGTAGTTATGTGACCATGGACAATTCTTTCTTTCTTACCTTTTTGCCTCAATTTCCTCATCTATGAAATTGGAATAAAGAATCAAATAAAATAATTCTAATATGCTTCTCACAGTGCCTGGCAGATAAGAAGTAATGGTGCTGGTATTATCACAATGTTACAGATGAGGAAACCAATGTAAATAGAGGTTAAGTAAATTGCCGAGGGACACACAGTAAGTTTCTGAAGCCAGATTTGAATTTTTCTGATTCAATGTCCAACAGTATAATTACTGCCCCATGGAGCTTCCTTGAGAGATACAACTTTTGCACAGATGAATAAAAACAAGACAATTTGAGAAGGAACTGTACGAAAAGTACTGAGGAATCACTTGAACATATAGACAGTGAATGTTCAGGTAAGAAAGCAATAATTTCAAAGTGGTAGAATAACATTTTATAAAGTGTTTATGCCAAATTAAAGTCATTTCTTTTCTTGGTGGGAATACTAAACTAGGATATTGATTTAGAGCTCAAAGATACTTTGGAGTCAACAGAATTCAATCCTAGTAATTCATCACCTGACGACCAAACCCCTGTTAATTTTCTGAAAGTGAAATTGCTATGTTATTCAGATGATAAATTGCATCCATAATCAGCACCTTTCCAGCTTTGTAGTTTCTGCCTGTGAATCATCAGATGATGAAACATCCAATAAAGACAATAGTGGAGGACTTCATGAAGACATATCAGATACATTTACACGTGTGATGTATTTAAGATGCAACGTGTTATCGGTGAAGCTATGCATGGAAGAAGCAACATAAATGTTATCATCATAGAAATGTATGGTAAGAAAAGCATACAGTAAGATACTCAAAGTTGAGAATAACTAATAGGAAATCCATATGCCACAATGGTATCCATATAATGTCAAGAGCTCTACAGGAAGTAACTCAATTTTTGGCATGGCCATCTTGTTGGGGAATTGAAAAGTAACTCATGACTAAGAGACACTCAAGATGAGAAGGCATGGAAGCGTTTCAATCAGTACTATTGGAGGGACCAGCCACAGTAGCAAGATTAAAGATCAACTAAAGATGCTGAGAAAATAAATGTATTTGATACATTTGTTCATAATAATTTTACTTTTTTGCTTTTAAAATGTCCAAGAGAAAATGGACACAGCAGTTTCCTATGGCAAGCACAGCTTGTAATTACAGAATCATATAAATTGTTCATGCATTAAGAAAACTAACAGCCCAGTACTGGGGGAAAAAAGAACCAGAAGTCTTCAAAAATGTCACAGCCCAGCATGGCAAACTCACATTTCTATAGGAAATGAATGTTGTCTTCACGATCATTTCTATAACAAATAACAGTCAAGTGGAGTTTTTGTTGGGTTTTTTTGCCAATTACTGATTTTTACTTTTTTGTAACAACTTTTCAAAGTACTAAGCAAATAGAACTATTAAATTACATTTAATTTATTAAAAGCACAGAAACGACATGTCTATGTCTTAGCTCCTAGACTCTCTGCTTCTTTCTCCATGAGGAAAATAAACATCTGTATCTCAAACAGTGTCAAAGAAAAGAATGAACAGAAATGCCATTATTTGAAAAAGGTATTTTTGTAATATTTTCAGAACTACCAGCTTACACTACTGAAACTTGAAAGTATATGTTGGCATAGACTACATTCCTAGGTTAAGAAAGGAAATCTACTATTACATAATTTATCAAAGAACTGTAGACATTTTTATATTTTTACGTTAATATGGATAAAATGTGCATGTTCATATATATTATGTGTGTGTGTTTCTGTGTGTATGTATATATGCATAGAAGTATACACATATACATAAATACATACACACATATACATATATGTATGTATTCGTGTAATGCAAGAGATAATACACATAGTGATTTGCAGTTGTGTTTGTACATGTGTGTGTGTATATATATATATATATATATATATACACACATACATACATAAGCCTGTGTCTATATATGCATGTGTATATAAATAAATATGTACATACACATGCATACGTATACATGTATCCATATATATGTATGTGTGTATATGTGTATGTATATATGTACATATATGTATATATATATATACACATTTATACATTTTAACAAAGAGAGACAGAGTATCGCTAGTGTTCCATTCTCTTTCTCTCCCCCTATCCCTTGAATCTCAACTGGTCAACCTTATGGAAGTGAGAATGTCCAAAAATATCCACACTAGACCTCAAAAATGGATGTGCATTATACCTTCTGATTTTCTTGACAGAATTTATACTCCACTGATCAATCTGTTGAGAATCCAGATCCCCTTTCATGGTATGAGGCAGCAAAAACAAGATTCTAATGAAAGTATATTTAATTTAATTTGTCACTAAGATTCATTCACATTTCATTTTTAAAAATATTTCAGCTATCATAATCTCATGCAATCTGGAGAACAGACTAGGAAGAGAAAATATAAAAATAATTGGACTATCTGGAAACTTCCTTGTTCTTAAAACTGTTTATTTGTATCTTTGGACCATTTATCAATTGGAGAGTGCCTCATTTTTTAGAATTTGATTCAGTTCCCTATATATTTGAGAAATGAAGTCTTTGTCAAAATAGAAAAGAAAAACACACTGTAAAATTTCCTTTCCAGTTCCCTGCTTTCATTCTCATTTTGGCTACATTGATTAGCTTGCATAAACCTTTTTTAATTTCATGTAAATAAATTAACCATTACACTTTCCATGATCCACTCTGTCTTTGATTTGTTCATTAACTATTTCCTTATATCTAGCATGAATATGTAAAAATTTTCACAATCCCCCTAATTTCCTTATGATATCATAATTTGTCTTTATCCCTATTCTCGTTACAGGGTAACATTTTACAGGGTAAAATATTGATTTATGATTGGGATCTGTCAAACTGCTTTCCAGTTTTCCTAGAAGCTTTGTGAATTTCATTAATCCACTATTTCTTAGCCTGTGGCAGATTTTCTTCATTATTATGTCCTCGTATTATAGTTTGAGATCTGGTATGGTTAGGCCATCTTTTTTATTTTTAATTGATTCTGTTGAAATTCTTTACCTTTTGTTCTTCCAGGCAAATTTTATTTTTTCCTGGCTATATGTAACATAATTCTTGGGTACTTTAATTGGTATGGTTCTAAATAAATAAATTCAAGAACAATTTTCATTTTTATTATATTAGTTTGACCTACCAATGAGCAATTAATATTTCTCCAATTGTTTAGACCTATCTATTTCTATGAAAAGTATCTGGTAATTGTGTTCATATAGTCCCTGGGTCTTTCTTGGCAGCCAAACTCCAAAATATTTTATATTGTCTGCATGTCTATCTTTCCATCTTTCCTTACTGGACTTTATTAGTAATATGCAGAAAGGATGATGGTTTATAAAGGATTTATTTTATATCCTCAAACTTGGGTAAAGTTGTTAGTTGTTTAAAATACTTGTTTTTGTTGATTCTCTAGGATTCTTTAAATATTTTATCACATCTGCAAAGGATGATAGATTTGTTTCCTCCTTGCCATTTTTAATTCCATTGATTTATTTTTCTTCTTTTATTCCTATAACTAGCATTTCTAATACAATATTGTGAAATAGTGGTGATAATGGGTATCTTTGTTTCACCCCTGATCGTTTTGAGAAGACTTTGAATTTATCCCCATTATTAATCATGGTTGCTGATGGTTTTAGATAGATATTATTTATTATTCTAAGAAAGCCTCCATTGATTCCTTCGCTCTCTGGTGTTTTTAATAGGAATGGATAGATTTTATTTTGTCAAAGTCTTTTTTTATGGATTTATTGATGTAATCACATTATTTTTGTTGCATTTGCTATTGATGACATCAATTATGCTGAAAATGTTCCTAACGTTGAACCAGTTTTACATTTCTGGTATAAAACCTACTTGTCCACAGTGTATGATCAACGTGACGTTTTGCAGTTATCGCCCTGCTAGAATCTCATTTAATTTTTTTTTTTTTACAATATTCATCAAAGAAATTGTTCTACAGTTTCTTTATTTTGACTCTTCTGGATTGTGTATCAAAACTGTTTGTGTCAAAGAAGGAAATGGGGAAAATTTCTTTACCTATTAAGAAAAAGTTTATATAGCTTTAAAGTTAATTGTGCCTTAAATATTTGGTAGAATTCATTTGGAAATCTGTTTTGGAGAATATTTTTAGGGCACATTTTGAAAGCTTGTTTATTTTCTTTTTTTAAGAATCCTATTTCCTTTTTGTTCATGTATACACATATTTATAATATAATATACATGCATATATATATATACATAAAACTTTATATATATAATATTCATCCATTTCACTTAGACTCTCTGATATGTAAGGATATACTTGGGCAAAATGCTTTATAAAAATTGCATTAATTTTATTTTCATTTGTGATTAATTCAATCTTTTAATTTTGAATGCTAGTAATTTTATTTTTATTCTTTTTTTAATCATAGTCAATGGTTTATCTTTTTAGCTCATAAAACCAGTTTCAAGTTTTATTTCTTGGTACAGTGTTATTTTTTTAATGTTCAATTTTATTGACTTCTCCTTTGATTTTCAGGATTTCTACTTTGGGGTGTACTTAGTGATTTTTAATTCATCCTTTATCTATCTTTTTTTTTACTTGCATACACAATTCATTGATATGCTCTTTCTGTCTTTTATACATATACTAAAATTTAGAGATACAAACTTTCTCCTAGTAGTGCCTTTAGGATTAAATTATTCAATTTCCATTTTTAAAAAACGCTAAGCTTCTGAGACCCTTTATTGAATTTAATTTTTACTGTTTTATAATCTGAAAAAAAGATACAATTGCTATTTATGCTTTTCTCAATGTTGTTGTGGCATTTTTATATCCTAATAAATGGTCATTTTTTTGGAAGGTGCCATGTACATTTGAGAAAAAGTCATCCACCCTTTATTTTACCTTTCAATTTTCTCCACAGGTTTATTACATCTAAATGTTCTAAAATTTGGTTTATCTCAGTTTTTTCTTATTTATTTTATAGTTAGACAACTAGTTCTGAAATGAAAAAGTTGTGGTAAGCAGCTAACATAGTTTTACTGTCTATTTCCTTTTAAAATTTATTCTTTTAAGAACTCACATGATCTGACTTTTGCTTTATATATATTTAGTATGAATATTACTTAATTTTCTATGTTACCTCTGAATAAAATATAATTTTCCTCCTTATCTCTTTTAGTTAGGTCTACTTTTCACTTTCGCTTTAACTGAGATCATGATTCCTCTCTCTGCCTTTTTTTTTTTACCTCAACTCAGGCATAATAGATTCTGCAATAGCCCCTTATTTTAACTCTTTATGTGCCTTTTTCTTTCAAACGTGTTTCTTGTAAGCAACATATTGTTGGATTCAAATTTCCAATCAGTTCTGTTAACTGATTCTGTTTTGTGGGTGAATTCATTCCATTCATATTCACAGCCATGAATACTGTGTTTCCCTGAATCCTCTTTTATTCTGTGTATCTTTTTATCTTTTTTTTGAACTTGTCCTCTCTGAAAAGTCTGGATACTACTGACCAGTGCCTCTGTTAGTCTTCCCTTCTTTTTATCAACCTTATTTTTAATATCCCCTTTCCCTCCTACTTCATTTTTCATTAAAATAAATTTATATACCAAATTGAGTAGGTGTGTGTATATGCATGCATATATTCATATATATACATATGTGTGTGCATATATATGTATGTGTGTATTATATCTATATACAGATATAGATAAATGTATATATATATATATATATATGTGTGTGTGTGTGTGTGTGTGTGTGTGTGTGTGTGTGTGTGTGCGTGTGTGTGTATGTGTGTGAGAGAGAGAGAGAGAGAGGGAGAGAGAAAGAAAGAGAGAGAGAGAATGTTTTTCACTCCTTGAAGGAATTCCAATGGGAGTAAGGTAAAAGTGGCACTTCCACCATTTTCCTGTCAACTGTAAAAACTCTTCCTGGCACTGTTCTTTTTTGTGAGGTAATGTTTGCCTTCCTCTCCCATTCTCATTCTTCCAGTTCATCATTCTTCCTCATGCTTTCTATTTTTTTGCAGATGATCCAAATATAATCAACTCACATCCATGTCTTTTATATAGTCTCCTTCTAACTGCTCTAGTAATGATAAAGTTCTTAGGCATTACATGTGTCTTGTTCTGATAAAGGAATGGAAACACTTTAACCTTACGGTGCCTCTAATAATTTCTCTTTCTTGGTAATCTTTATGCTTCTCTTGAATCTTGTGTGTTTTAAGGTAAAATTTCTATTGGTCACTGATATTTTCATTAGGAATGTATAAAATTTCTCTATTTTCTTAAATATTTACCATAACCACCCTCAAAAAATTATACTCATCTTTGTTAGATAGGTGGTTATTGGCTGTAATCCTAGCTCCTTTGCAGAACATCATATTCTCAGTGCTCCTCTTTCATGTACTGCTAAATATTGCGTGATCCTGACCATGGCTCCATGATATTTGAGTGAGTGTTGTCTGCTTGTAGTATATTCTCCTTGACCTGGTAGATCTGGAATTTATCTATGATATTCCTGGGACCTTTCATTTTGGGATTTCTTTCAGGAAGTAATTGTTGGATTCTTTCAATTCAGAACTGACCTTCTGCTTCTAAGATATAAGAGCAGTTTTTCTTTATATTTTATTGAAGCATGATGTCTACACTCTTTTTTTCCATTATGACTTTCAGATAGTTCAATAATTTTAATATTATCTCTCCTCTGTTTTCTATATCAGTTGTTTTTCCAATGAAATTTCATAATTTCTTTTAGTTTTATTCATTTTACCTTATTTTAAAATTTCTTAATGTTTAACAGAATTATTAGCTTCCACTTACTCAGCAGTTCTGTTTAAGAAGTTATTTTCTTTGGTGAGATTTTGTACCTCTTTTTTAATTTGGACAATTCTGCTTTTTAAAGAGTTCTTTCCTTTAGGGAATATTCAAATTTTCTAAAGCATTTGCCATATCCTATTTTAAGGTATTCTTTTCTTCAGTATTTTAACAGTATTTTTAAAAAGTAATTTTAGCTTGATTTCTTTCAAGGCTGTCATATCCTCATAAGATTTTTTCTCTTCATACACAATCCATCCTATCTTCTCCCAGTTGTTACTTGTTTCCCAACTTTTAGAGTTTTATTTCATTTGTTCATTCCTTTTTCCTCCTTCATTTTATTTACTTGTGTAATTCTATCATTCTTGTTTTTTTCTCATTAATTAGTTGATTACTTTTCTTTCCTTCCTAAACTTATTTTTTTTGATAGTCTCAAATTTTCACTTTTTGTACTTTTTGTTAAAAAGAATCACTTCCATTATATTTTTCATTATTTCTCCTTCCTTTTTGAATATTCTAGTCTTTTACTTTTTGACCCTTTTGCCCTTGTTCTTTCTTTAATCCTTGTATTCTTCATGAAACCATCCTATAACCACTACATACTAATTTTTGAACTGCAAACAATTCACTTTACTACTTTAAGGTTCAGTTTCCCTATCCATAAAAAGAATATAGTAACATAGTCACAATATTTTTATGAGGATTAGATGAGGCAGTCTATGTAATACTTTGTACTTAAAGAGCTATCTATAGGAGCAATTATTAATAAGTATAAAATTAGCAAAGAGTAAAAGTGTTCTTTTAAATATCATGTCAGTATCATGCATCAAATTATAAACTAACACCCATGTACATGTTTAATATTTTTACTACTCAATATAAATCTCCTGGGAAGTAACACAGTGCATTATCACTACATGATAAAAAAGTTAAAAAGTATAACATATTAATTTAGCAGCCCTTCTTCTGACCTTTACGTCTGTAAAACTATAATGATACTTTGAAACCTCAAAGAGATGCAGTCCCACAGGACACATCCATGAATGCTTCCCTTTGATTAAGGTAATACTTAGTGGAGAATCTTTATTTTTTCTATTTTAAATCCTTACACTGGTAGAAAAAAATACTATAAGGAGAGATCCTGAGTTGCCATTCTTTTTAATGAATAAAATTCCAAGTTGAAAACATTCAGGACATGAAAAAAGGCACTATTTAGCACAGTGGATCAAGAGAATAAGAGAGGCAAATCAACGGTTAGGAGACGCTATGACTATGTATATATACAGAAACATACATACATAAATATATATGAAAATACACATGTGTGTATATGTGAAAATATATATATATATATATATATAATATAAAAGTATTATACTATATGGTGTGGGTGTGTTTATCTATGCATATGTCTTTGTGTGACATGAGTATGCAAACATATGCAAATATCCAGTGGGAGAAGTCATTTCTTCTTTTTTTTTTAAATTAATTTATTTAATCATCAACATATATTTCCACAAGATTTTGACATCCAAATTTTCTCCCCATCTCTTTTCTCCTCCCCCATACCAACATGGCATGCATTCTGGTTAGCTCTTCCTCCAGTCTGCCCTCCCCTCTAACATTTCAAATCCTCTCTTATTCCCTTCTCTCCACTTTCTTGTAGGGTAAGATAGATTTCTATACCCTATTGCCTGTACATCTCATTTCTCATTTTCATGTAAAAGCAATTTTTAACAATTACTTTTAAAACTTTGAGTTGCAAATTCTCTCCCTTCTTCCCTACTCACCCATCCTCACTGAGAAGGCAAATAATTCAATATAGGCTATACATGTCTGGTTATGCAAAACACATCCATAATAGTCATATTGTGCAAGACTAATTATATTTCTTTCCACCCTATCCCACTCTCCATTTATTCAATTCCCTCACTTAACCCTGTAGCTTTTCAAATGTGCTTGCTTCTCACTACTCTTTCCCCTAATCCTTCTTGGCTACTTTTATTTGCTCACCCATTATCCCTCCCCCCTACTTTTCTTTAGGGCAAGATACACAATTAAGTATGTTACTCCCTCCTTATGCAAAATCCAAAGAGAATAAGATTCATTCATTTCCTCTCACCTCCCCCTCTTTCCTCCTCCATTTTAAAAGGTTTTTCTTGCCTCTTTTATGTGAGATAATTTACCCCATTTTATCTCTCCCTTTATCCTTCTACCAATATATTCCTTTCTTACACATTAATTTTATTGTTTAGCTGTCATCCCTTCATATTCAACTAACTGTGTGCCCTCTGTCTCTGATTCTTTCTCTGTCTCTCTTTTTCTCTGCCTTTTTCTGTCTCTGTCTGTCTGTCTCTCTCTCTCTCTCTGAATCGGTATCTGCCTCTCTCTGTTCCTCTGTTTCTGTTCCTGTCTCTCTGTGTCTGTCTCTCTCTCTGTCTCTCTCTGTCTCTCTGTCTCTCTCTCTCTCTCTCTCTCTCTCTCTCTATATATATATATATATATATATATATATATCCCTGTCTCTATGCATGTATGTGTGTATATACATATATATGTGTGCATGTGTGTGCATGTGTGTGTGTATATAAACACCCTAATAATGAGAAAGGTCTCATGCGTTACAAATATCATATTTTGATACTGGAATGTAAACAGAATGTGAATAGTTGATTTTGCTTTCCTGTTTACCTTTTCTTGTTTCTCTTGATTAATTCTTCAATTTGAAAGTCAAATTTTCTATTCACCTCTCATCTTCTCACAAAGAATGCTTGAAATTCTTCTATTTCATTGCATGTCCATGATTTCCCTTGAACTATTATACCCTGTTTTGCTGGGTAGTAGGTGATTCTTGGTTTTAATCCTAATTTCTTTTACCTCTGGAATATCACATTTCAAACCCTCAGATCCCTCAATGTAGAAGCTGCTAGATCTTGTGCTGTATTGATTGTGTTTCTACAATACTCAAATTGTTTCTTTCTGGCTGCTTGAAACATTTTCTTCTTGACTCAGGAACTCTGGAATTGGATATAATATTCTGAAGATTTTTCTTTTCAGGATCTCTTGCAGGAGGTGGTTAGTGGCTTCTTTCCATTTCTATTTTACCCTCTGGTTCTATAATATCATGGTAGTTTTACTGGATAATTTCATAGAAGATCATGTATAGGCTCTTTTTTTAGTCATGGCTTTCACACACTCTAATAAATTTTAACTTATTTCTCCTGGATCTATTTTCCAGGTCAGTGTTTTTTTCTGATGAGATATTTCACATTGTGTTTTTTTTTATTCTTTTTGTTCTATTTTAAAATTTCTTGATTTCTCATAAAGTCATTAGCTTCCATTTGACCAATTTTAATTTTTAAGGAATTATTTTCCTCAGTCATATTTTGCACCACCTTTTCCATTTGGCCAATTCTGTTTTTAAGATACTCTTCCCCTCATTGACTTTTTGGACCTCTTTTCCCATTTGGGTTAGTCTATTTTTAATGTATTATTTTCTTCAGTATTTTTGGGTCTCCTTTAGCAAGCTGCCAATGTTTTTTTATGATTTTCTTTCTTCACTCTCATTTCTCTTCCAAATTTTTCATCTGCTTCTCTTTCTTGATTTTCAAAATCCTTTTTGAGTTCTCCTATGGCCTACAACCTATTCATATTTTTATGGAGGCTTTTAACGTAGGAGCTTTGACTTCATTCTCTTCTGCTTGTATGGTTGATCTTTTCTGTCATCAAAGTAAGATATTAAAGTCTGAGGTTTTTTTTATTACACTTTGCTCATTTTGCCAGCCAAATATTTGACTTTCTAACTCTTCATTAACGTAGGACTCTGGTTTCAGTGTGTAGGATGTCCTGTCCTAAACTTCAGTGTTTTTGTCCTTCAGTTTTCAGAGATATTTCTAGGAGCCTGTAAATGTTCAGTTCTTCCAAGGTGCTATGATTAAAGGAGGGGTGTTTACTCCTCTCCTGGCTTGTGCTCTGCTGACCACAACCACTTGTTTTGGCCTTTGGATTGTAAGGAGAATTGCCTCTCCACTACAGCCACAAACTCTGCCAACACCAGCACTCTTCCTCACCCTAGGACCACCACTCAGGACTCTGATCCACATCCAAACACAGGCAAGGCAAGAGAATCCCACTCAAAGCCAGCCAAGAGATCCCTGCGATTCCCTTTTAATCACCTACTCCATACCTCATCTGTGGGCAGGGAGTTCCAGAAGCAGTCACTGTTGCTGGGGTTGATGCTTCCTTCACTACTACCAACTCCCCACCCTGGGGCTGTGGCCAGATTCTGCTCCTTTCTCACCTATGTCCCACAGAGTTTTCCCACTGAACTTCTATGCTATCTTTGGTGTCTGTGGCTTGAAAATATTGGAAACTTCCATAGCTTCCAGGGATTCAATTTCCTGAAGTTTACTCAGGCTCCCTCTGGGCCAGTGTGACCCATGCTGTACTGTGCTCTGCTCCCAGCCTGGTGTGATAGACCCTGTTAACCTTCCAGGATGTCTTGGGCTGGAGATTTGTTTCACTCCATTATTTTGCAGGTTCTGCAGCTCTTGATTTTGGTAGAGTCAATTTTACAAGTATTTAGAGGGGTTTATGCCTCTGCATTTACTTCTTCATCTTGATTCTGCCCCCCAGAAGTCATTTCATAATACACACATACATACACATACACATACATACACACACACACACACACACACACACACACACACTATTCTAACTCCCTAATTCTGTGCTTTTTCCCCCTCCTCTGCTATATACCCACACCCATAAGATGTTCTGGCTCTCATTGTCAGTCCAAGTTTTTTACTCCCAAAACTAATTCACACAATGTTTTGTTTTGTTTTTTTTAAATAAATTTATTTAACTTTTCACATTCATTTTCACAAGATTTTGGGTTCCAAAATTTTCTCCCCATTTG
>CM053770.1:344984581-345004333 GCA_028658325.1 Potorous gilbertii
CCTTCTATGGTCTTAGTTTTTTTCCCTTTTCTGGGCATTTTCCCAGCCAGTTACCTGACTTCTGAGATTCCTGTCCACCCCGCCTAGGTCTGCCCAGCTAGTGCTTGGGGTCTGGGATTCAAATGCTGCTCCCCAGCCTCAGGGCTTTTGGTGGCAGGCCTGACTGCTCTTCAATGGGGGCTTATCTGCTGGTTCTCAGGTGGGGGCAGGGCCGCCTCTCAGCCTCAGTTCCCTCAGGAGGTTTATGCTGAGAACTTTTGTAATGGAGCAGCAGTGGAGCTCCAGCCTGCTCTGCCCGTAGCTGCCTCTGCCGCGGCCGCAGCCTCCCAGGGGGTCTGAGTCCCGGAGATACCCCGCTCCCCTCTCAGCTCATCTCTCTCACTGATCTGTGCGTCTGTGGGTGGAGGGACCTTCGTGGTCGCCGGAAATTCAGGTCCCTGCCGCCTGCTGGGCTCTGCTCGCTCCTCTCAGTGCCACATGGCCAGTGCAGGGGAGGGGAGCGCTCGGCAGGACAGGACTCAGCTCCTGTCCAGGGTACCTTTGCGGTCGGTTTTTCAGGGCTCTCTGCAGCAGAAATCTCCTTCACTGTGTTGCTGTGCGGCTTCCACTGTTCCAGAATTTGTCAGGAGTTCTTTTTACAGGAAATCTATGGGCTGTGCGCTAGGACCTAGCATAGGTGAGTCTTACTACTCCGCCATCTTGGCTCCGCCCTCCTCCACACAATGTTTTGATAGCTTAAAATATTATCTCTGCCAAGGGAGGATTTTCATTTTAATAAGGATCAAAGCTTGAAGGGAAAGGAGGAAAAACCCAATAAATGCAATTGTGGATATCAGTCAGACTAGGTGTTCCCAATGCCTAATATAGGGGTTGGCTTTCATAAATGTTTCTGGACTGATGAACTGATGATGAGTGAAGTAAGTGCATTTGAAAAAGTAAGGGGGAGGAGCCAAGATGTTGGAGTACAAAGATTCACATATGCTAGCTCCAAACCCACAACCCATAAATTACCTGTAAAGAGGAACTCCCCACAAATTTTGCAGCAGTGAAAGCCATACAATAATGGAGTGGAGGAGATTTCTGTTCCAGAGAGCCCTAAAAAACCCACACCAAAGGTCCATCGCACCACGCACCTGGAGCAGAGCCCAGCCCTGCCTTGGCCATGTGGTACCGAGGGGAGCAGGCTTCAGGAACAGAATCTACAGCGGCCACACAGGTCCATTCACTAACAGATGCCTAAGGTTAGTGAGAGAGCCTATCTGGCTCTCCAAGAGGGGAGCGGGGTGTCTCCATAACTCAGGCCCCCTCAAGAAGCAGCAGCAGAGGCAGCAGTGGACAGAGGCTCACAAAGCAAGCAGGAGCTCAGATCCATTTTTGAAGGTCTTCACATAACCCCCCTGATGGAACTGATACCCTGTGGTGGCCCTGCCCCAACCTGAGCACCTGAACTTTTTCTCACACTGAATAGCAGCCCTGAACCCCACCTAAGCACCTGAATTTAATGTCAGACTGAGTAGCAGCCCTGCCCCTGCTGAAAGCCCTGAGACTGGGAAGCAGCATTTGAATCTCAGACCACAAGCACTAGCTGGGTGGATCTGGAGGCCAGGTGGGAGTGGAAAAAAATCTCAGAAGTTAAGTAACTGGCTGAGAAAATGCCCAGAAAAGGGAAAAAAAATAAGACTATAGCAGGTTACTTTCTTGGTGAGCAGATATTTCCTCCTTTCCTTTCCGATGAGTAAGAACAATGCTTACCATCAGGTAAAGACATAGAAGTCAAGGCCTCTGTATCTCAAACATCTGAAATAAATATTCATTGGGCTCAGGCCTTGAAAGAGCTCAAAAAGGATTTTGAAAATCAAGTTAGACAAGTGGAGGAAAACTGGGAACAGAAACGAGAGACATGCAAGAAAAGCATGAAAAATAGGTCAATGCCTTGCTAAGGAGACCCAAAAAAAATGCTGAAGAAAATAACACCTTGAAATATAGGCTAACTCAAATGGCAAAAGAGGTTCAAAAAGCCAATGAGGAGAAGAATGCTTTCAAAAACAGAATTAGCCAAATGGAAAAGGAGGTTCAAAAGCTCACCAAAGAAAATAGTTCTCTCAAAATTAGAATGGAACAGATGGAGGCTAATGACTTTCTGAGAAACCAAGAAATCACAAAACAAAACCAAAAGAATGATAAAATGGAAAAGAATGTGAAATATCTCATTGGAAAAACAACTGATCTGGACAATAGATCCAGGAGATACAATTTAAAAATTATGGGACTACTTGAAAGCCATGATCAAAAAAAGAGCCTAGACATCATCTTTCATGAAATTATCAAGGAAAACTACATTGATATTCTAGAACCAGAGGCCAACATAAGTATTCAAGAAATCCACCAATCACCGCCTGAAAGAGATCCAAAAAGAGAAACTCCTAGGAACATTGTGGCCAAATTCCAGAGTTCCCAGGTCAAGGAGAAAAGTGTGCAAGCAGCTGGAAAGAACTAATTCCAGTATTGTGGAAATACAATCAGGATATCACAAGGTCTAGCAGCTTCTCCATTAAGGGATCGAAGGGCGTGGAATAAGATATTCCAGAAGTCAAAGGAACTAGGTCCAAAACCAAGAATCACCTACCCAGCAAACCGGAGTATAATACTTCAGGGGAAAATATGGTCTTTCAATGAAACTGAGGACTTTCAAGCATTCTTGATGAAAAGACCAGATCTGAAAAGAAAATTTGACTTTCAAACACAAGAATGAGAAGAACCATGAAAAATTAAACAGCAAAGAGAAGTAATAAGGGAATTACTAAAGCTGAACTTTTCACATTCCTACATGGAAAGACAATATTTGTAACCCTTGAAATTTTTCAGTATCTGGGTAGTTGGTGGGATTACACACACACGCACACACACACACAGACACACACACACATACACACATGCACGCACACGCAGAGACAGAGTAAATTGCATAGGATGGGATCATATCTTTAAAAAAATGAAGGTAAGTGGTGAGAGACAAATGTATTGGGAGGAGAGAGGGTGAAATGGAACGGGGAAAATTCTCTCTCATAGAAGAGGCAGGTAGGAGTCTTTTTAGTGGATGGAAAAAGAGGAGAGCTGAGAGGAAAACATGAAGTTTACTCTTATCACATTCGACTAAAGGAAGGAATAAAATGCACACTCATTTTGGTATGAAAACCTATCTTACAATACAGGAAAGTGGGGGAGAAGGAGACAAGCAGGGTGGGGGGGATGATGGAAGGGAGGGTAATGGAAGGAGGGAGCAATTTGAAGTCAACACTCTTGGGGAGGGACAGGATCAAAAGAGAGAATAGCAACAATGAGGGGCAGGATAGGATGGAGGGAAATATATTTAGTCTTACACAACATGACTTGTATCAAAGTCATTTGCAAAACGACACAGATATGGCCCATATTGAATTGCCTGCCTTCCCAAAGGGAATGGGTGGGGAGGGAGGGATGGGGAGAAGCTGGAACTCAAAGTTTTAGGAATAACTGTTGAGTATTGTTCTTGCTACTAGGGAATAAGAAATACAGGTGATGGGGAATAGAAAGTTATCTGGCCCTACAGGAAGAGAAGATGGGGACACGAGAAGGGAGGGATGATAGAAGCGAGGGCAGATTGGTGATAGGGGAAATTAGAATGCTTAGTGTATTGGTGTGGGGGGAGGGGACAAATGGAGAAAATTTGGAACCCAAAATTTTGTGAAAATGAATGTAAAAAGTTAAATAAATAAATTTAAAATAAAAAAGGAAAAAAAAACATCTTTGTTGGGAATCAAAAGATAATAAAGCAGTTACGTCACCCTTCTGTTAAAAAAAAAAAGCAAGGCAACACATCTTCTTAGTAGTCATGAAAATTATTCCTTCTAAGTGATTTCTAATACTTTTTATAAGAAGTGTGTTATATGAAACACGTCATAAATACATGTAATCCACATACTCATATGAAATGTATTAAAGAATTCAAGGGGAAGGTGAAGAACTTAAAAAGATTAAAAACTCAGAATATTTATAAATTCTGTTAAAATCCAGCAAATACTTAACATGCACTAGGCATTCTGACCACTTAAGTAAAAATAAGACATGTTTAAATATGAGAATCAAAGGTCCTTTTCTGAAAGTAATTTTCAAACTTGACAGGAAATATAGGAGCACAATAAAAAAGAAAAAAGCAATGAAGATGAAATGTATTCTAAAAAATTAAAACAATAAGTTTATAATGGTAAAATAAACAAATAAATAAATAAACACTAGAATTTATGGAAACAGAAATGACAAAAATCCCAGTTGAAAAGAAAATAGAAATGAAAGGAAAATAGGATTTTATGTGTATGTACTTCACCCTGTGCTGCCTTTTCATCATTCATGTTTTTCTTATTTGCAAAAATTTGTTCAGATTCATTCATTCAGAACATGTTTTCTTTAGCACCTATGAAGTGCAAAACATTGTGATTGGTACTAGGGATACAGAGCTTTTTTTTTTTTTTTTAATGACGGCCATCAAGGTATTTAGATTATACTGGGGAAAATAGTAAAATTCATCAATAAGAAAAATAGATTCAGTAGTAACACAAGTTACTTTAAGAGGGTTTAAATCTCTGTCTTTGGCAGAAATACGCACTCCCATAATTTAATAATAATATTCAAATAGATCATAAAAATTTTAATGAGAAAGTCATGGTGTAATACTTTGAGATTTACTGGCATCCACAAATCAAGGCGAAGGATACCTTTGAGGCATTTAACAACTATACCATGCACATTATAATGTATATTTTCGAAACTGTCAAATTGATCATGACAGACTTTGGAAGAATCCTCACACAATATTAATTCTCGTACAATATTAATCAAACTTAGGATTCTCCTCAAGGCAATTGTAGAAAGATTACCACTTCCTCAATAAAGAAGTACCAGATTGAAGCATTCTTAGACCATAGGAACAAAACAGGCAAAATGTTACAGAAATGCTTTTGGAACAACAAGATTTCATTTCACAAGGTAACATTAATGAATTATAATAGACACAAAACTTTGAACATACAGCTAAATCAGTTTCCTTCTGGAGGAAGTGGATGAAAATTCTAATATAGAAAAAGGCCAACGAAACCTCCTCAGCAACATAAGCATAACAAATGAAAATAGATCACAAAACAAGTATTAAATGAATGAATCATGCAACTTTTTAGATTAGTGGTATACTAAAAATGAAGTTTATGATAGTAACATAGAAACAGTTCATTCCCACCAGGGAACAGAGGGATGCAACCTAAAATCATCTTATTCAAAGAGCAGGCTGCAACCTGGAACATATTTTAATGGAAATCTTTTCTCAATGGCCAGAGAAATCTGAGAGGCCATCACATTGCTTAAAAATAATGAAAGTATAGTCATCTGCTAAGACCATCTCCACCCAAAAGATGAAATGTGGATGAAGATATTATGTATGTAGCTATATTATGCTTTTTATTATAATTGTTTGAACAAGAAGAACATAGTCACTATTACTTAAAAAAAGAAAAAATAGGGCATTTTATTTAAACAATGTTAAACCTAAGTAAATGACTGTTTAATGAAATTTAAATTCAACCAAATGTCATGGAGGATTTGGAGATACTGGAGGAAGAAGAGAAAATTAAACTTTTCCAGAAAATCAATTTGACTGAATTTTTCATTTTGTAATTACTTGCTTTTCTGAGAGATATAAACAGTCTTGATGGCGTGACATACTTTTTGCTATATGTTCTTTTAAAATAAATCATGCAGTATGATAACAGTGAATCTTGGATATTATCTATTCTAAGAATCTCATTGTAAAGGTTAGGAAACTGAGGTTCTGAAGGATTAATCACTTTCATAAAGGTATTGTAACTAACTAATTAGTACCTGAGCTATAAGCCTTTATGGTATGCAAGGCAATGCTCCTATTGCACTATCCTGCCTCATAGTACAGTTAATTTCAACAACTTCAAAATTCATTCCTTGATCTTTCCTCTTAATTCTTTTGCATCTTTAAATAATTCACTGGAAAAGAGATTCTGGATTATCAGCATAAACATTGATAAATGTTTATCAATCATCATTGATAAACTTGGGGAAAGATCTGTTAAAATGGGATAGCTAGAATAGGATAGATAGATATAGAGATATAGATGATGAGAAATTGATGATTCATTAATAGACTGAAATATCTAACTTGATAAGTATCTATCAGTATATATTAAAGATATCTATGTACTTGCATTAGGGAGAGAAAATGCATTGAAAGAGAAAAAAAGCCATCTGAGCCTATACTGTATTCTGGAACTCCATCTAATTCTAATTTTGCAAATCCCATGACCTGATAAGATTTCTATTTACCTTTCTGATATGTTTTTATGATAACAAAAGACATACACTCATGCATTTCTTTGTACAAATTTTGTCATAAGAAATAGATATGCAATCTGTTTGAATGGCTGATGATTTTATCTATATTATAACATATAGATTTAATGAGAAATGAAATCTGTGACTTGAGGTTAAAAGAAATCAATTAACTTCACTAATAATTAATACTCTTTTCTCCTACACTATGTTCTATTGTGTCTTATTTTCAAATAAAAAATATGTTTAGAAGTAGTATACAATATAAATGAATGGAAAGTTGAATTATTAAAAAGAAAACTTTTTTATTGGGAATCATAAATGCTGTTAAATAATGGACCACATTTAAATAATAAAAATAGTATACTGGATAACATGCTGAATGTAAAGTCAGATCATTTTGTTTCATATACTGGCCTGGCCAATTACTTTCTATATGGCTGTGGGAAAGTCAGCTTAACCTTGTAGAAACTAGTTTAATTTATTTCTTAAATGAAGGGGGGATTAGATGACTTGAAAGAATTACTTTAACTGTAAGTCAATGATCAAGTATAGTTTGGTTGCTTGTAAAGCTGGACATGACTGAAAAACAACTGAACAAACAACAAAAAGTACTTTAACAGAATTGAACTTGATAACCTATTAAGTATGTGATTCCTGCATTGTTGTCTCCATTTTACACTTAAGAAAAATGAGTTTCACCTAAGTCACTTCATACAATTGCAAACCTGGGAATTTGAACTTAGTTATTTTTACTACTTGTCCAGTTGCCTTTTCTTTACATCAGACTTACCTAAAACTAAAATGGAACTATCACTTCATCAACCACAAAAGTAATATAAATATCAAGCTTATAAGTCTTAAGGTAACATACAAATACAATTGTATAACTTCTTCCTAAGTTCGTCTTGCTTCATGTTCCATATTTATGAATGTTTTACTAATAAAATTACTTTCAGCTGGAAATATGATTTGTCATCTAATGAATAAAACAGAGTACTTGTGATTAGTATAGTTCTTACACTCTACCAAAATTCTTCTATGACCTTCAGGAAATCAACTAATCTCTGTGGCTCAACTGAAATATTAGTTTAATTCATATATTGGCAAACTACTAGGCTGAACTTTTGATTTTATGAATTCAATCTTTAATAACCTTTGATGACATCATAGATTTGAAATATTACTTTGTTCACTAGGTGGCAGCGTGACTTTTCTTTAAAAAATCCATTTTATATTATTAATTCATCAGTGTAGAATAAAGGATGTTAAAATGGAAAATACGCAAAATAACTGAAAGATCTAATATACACAAAGACCAAGACTAGGAAGGCAAAATGAATTGGGAATTTGAAACAATTCTCCAAATTTTAGAAAATGTCTTGAACATAGTAGGCGTACATGTGTACACACACACACACACACACACACACACACACACACACACACTTAATTTTCCATAGTAAATTGACCACTCTTCTTTGATTTAGGAACATCAACTGAATCCCATTTTACACACTTAGTAGCTTTCTGACGCTAAGTAAGTCACATAACCCCTCTCAGTCTCGTTTCTCATCAGTAAAAAAAGGAGAGGGATATCATCTATCTCTCAGGATTGCAACGTTAATGTAAGGTTAATGGTGGATGGGGGGAAGAGATAAAGATCTTTTTAGTCCATTAATAGGCCTCAATATCTTTTGTTAATTTCTATTGAGGCCCTGGATTCAGAGGATCCTGTCCACACACACCTCCCCCCCACACACACACCTCACTCCAAAAAGTGTATAAATACCCTGAGGTGAGGTTTTACTTTGGGACTTACTCATTGGAAGTGTTCTCTTGTCTGGATGAGACTCTGGGTAGCCACTAAGAGTCCTTTGGCTTTAAAAACCCGGATGTTGTTGCTTCTCTCTCTCTGGTAACTATGTATATATGTAATAGTCAGACAGTTGGATCTGTCTGTTGATCTATGATGTGTGTATTGCTTATGGTCAGACAGTTGGAAGCACTGTTTATTGGTCTTTATTTCTTTGTTTGTATTTTTTCTGTTAGTGTATGTGTCTGATTAAAGTGATTGTTGGTCCCTCAAAAGTTGTTTTCCTTTCAGAAAAGCCACTCTAAAAATCTGTACAGTGGGTCCTCCTGTGTATGCTGGGGTCCTTGCTGTTACAGGATTGTTGCAAGGACTAAATCATATATATTACATTGCTTCAGATACCTTGAAATGTAACATACATAAACAAATACACTGATACTTGATTGATTGAAGTCAGACAGGGAAACTTATTAGTACAAATAATGGGTCATTCTCAAGTGCAATAATATTGGTCAGCAAAACTGATTAATCGAGATAATTGTTCATATTTAGTATACTGCTACTTAGTTAGACATAAACTTTGGAAAATAATTCACATTTTAGTACTTAAGGCCAAGAAGGTACCATTTTGTTTGTTGAGTTTTATATATACGTTCTCTGTCCTCAGTTTATCAGTATACTTTTTAGTTAGGAAGTTAAGAGACATCAAATGAAATTAACAATAAAAGACTAAAAAAGATGTAAAATTAGTTTTTTATAAATATATATATATTCATATATATGTGTGTACAGAAATACACAGAAAATTTTTATAAAGTAATAGTTCCAATGATAGTTTCAGAAAAAGTGTGAAGGAGAAATCACTTTAACTTAATCAGGAAATAGTTCTTTCTTATGGCCAGTTATCTCTAAAATGATATCCTTTATTTCTGTGCAATTCTTCACTGGCAAAACCACAAACAGTAGCAAATCAAGATGCTTGAGCTCGAAGATAAATTCTCTTTCTACCACACTCTGCAGCCATTAACAAATCTATTATCTCTTTATCATTATATTATAAATTTAGAGCTGGAAGAATATTTTGAGGTCATCTAGTCCAATTCTGTAATTTTATAAATGATAAAAGTTAATCTTAAAGAAATTAAATGACTCCCTAAAGGTCAAATATGCTGTAATTAGCTGAGATGGGATTTGAACTTGGGTTACCTGATCAGACCATGCTTTGTTTTGATACTCCAAGTATACATCCATGAATAAATGGAATAGAATGGAAGAGATGTTTCCTTTTAAGGTGACTGGACAGTTAAATCATCTAATGGCTGATTTTATGAGGGCCTGGAAATAGACTGGTTCCTGTATGAAAATGTGACATAACAAGCCCCTCAACTGCATTTCCATTAATGGATTGAGTCTTAGAAAACAGAACACTCTCTTCCTACAAAGAGAGGAGAATATTCTTGAAATACTGCTGGAACACATACACACACACACACACACACACACACACGACCATAAGATTGGATAGCAACTATTACATTTGAGGAGAACAGGGAATGGTTTGTAGTGATTACTGCCTGTGACAGGAAAGAAGAAAATGGTTAAAGGAATAAATGACACTGTAACCTGAGGTACGTATGTAGAACAAGTTTGTTCTTTATTGGCATTAGCATTTTTTTATGTAGACCAAATTGTAGCAGGTTCCCTATAGTCCTTTGAAAATTGCTGCTGATCATGGCCAAAAGAAAGCATTTGAAATTTAGCAGTAAATATAAATGACTAGGATATCAAAAGAGATGAGATAATATAAGATCCTCTATAAGGTAAAGTGAAAGAAGGAAGAGGATTCATGGAACTGAGAAGAAAAATGGTTTCTCTTCAATAATAAGACAGCAACATGGAAGAAGGTGACATGAAGGAAACTGCTTATCTCTTATAAAATCCAGTTTAATTTTATGGTAAAGGCAATTAGTTTGCTTGTTACTAAGACTTTTTATAGAGGCATTTTGGACAGCGAGACAAGTGCTTCTCCTATTGCCAGTAATTGTGTGATCCTGGGGATGTCACAACCTTTCAGAGTCCAAGGCAAATTTCTGACAGTGTAAACTTTCAAAACTTTTGCTAGTTGGAATTGGTAGAGAGAACTTCTTTCCTGGGATTTCCCTTCATTAATGAAAATACAAATTTAGTTACATTCCTTATGTAACCAAAAAATAATTTCTCTAGATAATGTCTTGGTTTTCATGTCACCAGAACTGAGACAAAATGGTGTCTCTGTGAGAAATGATTGTTTTTCACATCATTGTATTAATATCAATATTTTCCCCCATTTATACTTCCTCATCTAGAAATCAACCAGTGTGGGAAATGTTTGAGAGAGATTTACTCAGGCCAAGATCTAATCAAACAGTAAAACCAGTACTAAGTTTGGGTTAATGGATGCATTCCTGCTTATTGTGTTTGCTCACATAGATATGGGGAAGTGTTGATTTTCCCTTTTGTCAGACAAGTGATATGGAAATTGATATGTCCCTTTGAACATGACTTGGGTGATCCAAACCAAATACCCCAAGATGCTCATTGTAATAGGCCACTGTTTCACTGTAATATAAATTTTCTCATTTTCTCATTAATTGTTAACCAATCAGATCTTATTGCCATCCTGGAAAACATCTACTCTCAGAACAGTATATAAACTGTGAGCCCACCTACATGAGGGGGTCTTTCATCTAAGAGAAATGGTCATATGGTCATACTTTTAACAATTAATATGCTGGCCCAATTAACAAAATGATTAAATTATCCAGAAATTATATTTTTAAAACCTTTTTAAATGCCTTATCTCCTAGAATATTAACTAATACTGTTGGAGAAATATGCAACATGATGCTTTTATGAAAGTACTTGAGGAATTAAGAGAAAGATTTCATCCTCTAATGGACAAACGATACCTCTCCAAAAGTGGGATGGGCAACCTCGCATGGTGCTAAGTTGCCCATCCCAGGAAATACTTAGAGGAAGTTGAAGAATCATTTTTTTACAATGTTAAAGAGTAGATCCCTTTTCAGGTGTGGATTGGGCTAGAATGAAGCCTAATTTCACCTTTTACCATTCCCTTTGAAAAGAACAAAATAAAAAGAAAATCCTTGCAACTAATATGTATGTGTATATAAATACATATATATATACGTATATATATATATTTACATATATTTATATATGCACACACATACATACATATATACATATATGTATATGTTCAAGCAAAGCAAATTCTCTCATTTTCCTTATATGTAAATGAATATTTCATTCTCCAACTTGTGACCAGCACACTCTGTCAAGATGTGGGTGAGATACTTCATTATGGATCTTCTAAAATTGGGTGTATTTCATTAATTAATAATCTTAAGTCTATAAACTTTTTTGGCGTTGAAATATTTTTGTTTGTATGTCTCTTTTTCTGTACAAATTTATTCTCAGAGTTCTGTTTGGTTTACTCTTCATGAGTTCATGTAAGTATCTACTGATATATCTGAAGTTGTCATTTTCATTATTACTTATGGCTCATTAATATTCTATCACATTCATATACCACAATTTATTTAGCATTCTTTATTGATAAACACACACTTAATTTCTAGTTCTTTGAAGTTTGACACCTCAAAATACATGTATGTGTGTCATTGCTCCTTGTGTCTTTTTTGCCCCTTTTATTCTAATGACAATACTAGTCTGACTTGAAAGCTGTGCCTACTTTAGACCTAGTTTCAAATTGCTTTTCAGGACATTCAGACCAATTCATATCATTATCTTCAACAAAAAATATTTTTATTCCTGTCTTGCTGTAACTTCTACAGCAAATCAAATGAGCCATTTTTTGTGATATTTGCAACATAGTGGATACAGTGTGGAACCTGAGGATCATTTTAATTTAGACTGCTGTAATTATTAGTGATTTGAAGCATTTTCTATGCTTAGAAATGGTTTGAATTTCCTCTTTTGAGAGTTGCTTGTTCATAAAATTTGCCTATTTATCCTCTAGGGAATGACTCTCCTTATACATTTGAATGATTTTCCCATAAATCTTTGATATTAAGATAATTTTCCTTCACATTTTAACTAGGGATTTTGTCTGCCAATAAGCCTATTTAGTTCAAAGTAAATTTTTTCCCACTATTTCTATTCTTATCCTATTTATCATTTCTTAGGTCATGAAATATTTTCTATTCATAGTTACAAAAGATATTACCTTCCATGATGCACTTTTTTATATAGGCTATATATTTGCAGTCATGCAAACCATATTTCCATATTAATCTTGTGGGAGAAAAAGACAGAAAAAAACAAGAAAAGCAAAGTAAAATAAAGTAAGTTTTGATCTATATTCAAACACCATCAATTCTTACACTAGAGGCAAATAATATTTTTGATCATGAGTCCTTTGGAACTTTGTCACTAATAGTCGTTGAGTCATTTGCAGATGGTCATCAAACAATATTGCTGCCACTATGTAAAGTTATTTTCTGCTTCATCTCACTTCACTTTATATCTGTTCCTGTATATCTAGATTTTTTCTGAAGTCATCTTCTTCATCATTTCTTTTTTCCCAAAATCTTAATTTATTTGTTTTAAGTTTTCAACAATCACTGCCATAAGTTCCAAATTTTCTCCCCCTCCCTACCCACTGCCTCTCCATGATAGCATACAATCTTATATGATTTCTACATATACACTTCTATTAAATACATTTTCACATTAGTCATGTTGCATAGAAGAATTAAAACAAATGAGAAAAACTATGAGAAAAACAAAACATAACAAATGAGAAAATGGTCTATTTCATTCTGCATTCTGGCTTTATAGTTGTTTCTCTGGATGTGGATGGCATTTTGCATCATGAATCCTTTGGAAATGGTTTAGATTCTTGCATTGTTGCAAAGGGCTAAGTCTACCAAAAATAGCCCTTGCACATGGTGGCTGTTACTGCGTTTAATAATGTTCTCCTGGTTCTGCTTGTTTCATTCAGCATTAGTTCACATAAATATTTCCAGGTTTTTTGGAAGTCTACCTGTTCATCATTGTTTATAGCACATAGCATTCCATTACATTCATATACAGCTTGTTCATCCATTACCCAATTGATGGGCATCCCCTTGATTTCCAGTTCTTGGTCACCACAAAAGGAGCTGCTGTAAATGTTTTTGTACATTTGAGTCCTTTTCCCATTTTTATGATCTCTTTGGGATATGGCCCTAGAAACGATATCACTGAGTCAAAGGGTATGCACATTTTTATAGCCGTTTAGACATAGTTCCAAATTGCTCTCTAGAACGGTTGGATCAGTTCACAACTCCACAAAAAATGAATTAGTGTTCAAACTCTCCCATATCTTCTCCAATAAGTATCATTTTCCTGTTTTGCCATGTTAGCCAAAGTGATAGGTATGATATGGTACCTCAGAGTTGTTTTGATTTGCATCTCACTAATCAATAGTGATTTAGAGAATTTTTATATGACTATAGATAGCTTTAATTTCTTCCTCTGAAAACTGCTTGTTCATATCCTTTGATCATTTATCAACTGGCGAATGACTTATATTCTTCTAAATTTGACTCAGTTCTCTATATATTTTAGTAATAAGGCCTTTATCACCAACACTAGTTATAAAATTATTTCACAGTGTTCTGCTTCCCTCCAAATCTCAGTTGCATTGGCTTTGTTTGTGCAAAAGGTTTTTCAATTTAATGTAAGCAAAGTGATTTATTTTGCATTTCATAATGTTCTCTATCTCTTGTTTTATCATAAATGCTTCCATTCTCCATAAATCTGACAAATAAAGTATTCCTTGCTCCCCTAATTTGTTTATAGAATCAACTTTCATACCTAGATCGTGTGCCCATTTGGACTTTATTCTGTTATGTGGTGTCAGGCATTGGTTTATACCCAGTTACTGACACACTATTTTCCAGTTTTCCCAGAAGTTTTTGTCAAATAGTAAGTTCTTATCCCAGAAGATATAGTCCTAGGGTTTATCAAACAGTAGAATGCTATAATCATTGACTACTGTGTCTCGTGTAACTAACCTATTCCACTGATCCACCACTTTATTTCTTAGCCAGTGCCAAGTAGTTTTGATGAGTGCTGCTTCCCTAGCATTTCTTTTCATTAATTTCCTTGATATTCTGGACCTTTTGCTCTTTGAGATGAATTTTGATATTAGGTTTTCCAGCTCTATAAAACAATATTTGGTAGTTTGATTAGTATGGCACTGAATGAACAAATTAATTTAGGGAGAATTGCCATTTCTATTATATTATCTTGGCTTACCTACAAACAAGCAATGGATGTTTTTTTCCAATTATTTAGATCTGATTTTATTTGTGGAAGTGTTTTGTAATTGTGTTCCTATAGCCCCTCATGTTTGTTTTGGCAGGTAGACTACCAAATATTTCATAATGCCTACAGTAACTGTAAATGAGATTTCTCTTTTTAATTTCTGGATGTTGGGCTAGCTCATCATTTCTTACCCCACAATCGTATTCCATCATCACAGTCCATACCACGACGTGTTCAGCCATTCCCCAATTGATTCCCTCAATAATCAATTGTTTGTTGCTACAAAAGGAGCTGCTATAAATAGTTTTATACATATAGGCATGTTTCCCTTTTTAAATCTTTTTGGGATATAGATATAGTAGTGCCACTGTTGAGTCGAAGAATATGCACATTGTTATAGCCCCTTGGACATAGTTTCAAATTGCTCTCCAGAATGGAGGTTTAAATTCACAACTCTATGTACAATGCATTAATGTTCCAATGTTCTCACATCTCCATTGTGGTTATTTTTCTTTTCTTTCAATATGATGGGTATAACATAGTATCTCAGAGTTGTTTTAATTTCCATTTCTCTAAACAATAATAATTTAGCATATTTTCTTACATGACTATAAATAGCTTTTATTTGTTCATCTGAAAACTGCCTGTTCATATCCTTTGACCATTTAACAATAGGGGAATTGTTTGTACAATTGAGTCAGTTCTCTATATATTTGAGAAATGAGGCCTTTATTGCTGTGAACATTTTACCCCAGTATTCTGCTTTCCTTCTTCTCTTGGCTACATTAGTTCTGTGTGGCACAGAACCTTTTAAGTTTAATTTAACCAAAATTATCTATTTTATATCTATCTTTTTTATATCTCTCATTGCATAACTATCTCATTTATATCACCCTCTATCTTTTGTTTGTCATGAATTCTTCCCTTATCCATAAATATGACAAATAAACTGTTCCATGCTCCCCTGAGTTGCATATGGTGTCACCTTTTATCTCTAAACCGTGTACCCTTTTGACCTTATATTGGTATAAGGAATGAGATCTTGGTGAAGACCTACTTTCTCCCAAAATATCTTTCAGTTTTCCCAGCAAGTTTTTATCTCAAATAGTGAGTTTTTATGCCAGAATCTGGGGCTTTGGGTTTATCAAACCCTAAATTACCATGGTCATTTACTGCTGTGTGTTGCATACCATATGTGGCATCTAGGCCATAGATTACTCCCCCCTGAAATTTATTAGGCAGTAACAGATTGTGTGGAAGATTGCTGCTTTGTAATAATACACTTTGATATCTGATATGGCTAAGCCACTTTTCTTCATATTTTTTCCCTTAATTCCCTTATATACTTGACATTTTGTTCTTCTAGATTGTCATAATTTTTCATAGATATATGAAATCATTTTGGTGGTTTGATTAGTATGTCACCAAATAAGTAAATTAATTTAGGTAAAAGTGTCATTTTTATTATATTGGTATGATCCACCCATAAGCAATTAATATTTTTCCACTTGACTTTATTTATGTGAAAATTATTAAATAGTGTCCATAGAGTTTCTGGATTTATCTTGGCAAGAAACAAACTTCAAAATATTTTATACTGTCTGCAGTTATTTTAAATGGAATTTTTCTTTTTATCTCTTTTGGCTGGATTTTGTTAATAATATAAAGGCTGCTGATAGAAAAGGATGTATTTTATAACTCACAACTTGTCTAAGGTGGCTTCAAATAGCGTTTTAGTCCATTGTCTAGGATTCTCCAAGTATACCATCATCTCATCTTCAGAGAATGATAGTTCTGTTTTTTCACTGCCTATTCTAATTCCTTCCATTGCTTTTTTTATTATTTCTAATATAATACCGGATAATAATGTTGATAATGGCCATCCTTGCTTCACTATTGATCTTAACTTCTGGATTAGTCCAATTACAAACAATGCCTGCTGATACTTTCAGAATTATACAACTTACCAACTTAGGGAAAGCTCTATTGATTCTTATTCTTTTTAGTATCTTCAATAGAAATGAGTGTTGCATTTTCTCAAAGCTTATTTTGAAAATATTGAGATAAACATTTTTGTTTTATTGCTACCAACATGGTCAACTACACCTCGAGTTTTCCTAATATTTACAAGCTCTACATCCATGAAATAAATCCCACTTCATCATGGTGTATTATACTTATGATACATTACTCTAATTTTCCTACTATTGTTTTATTTGAAATTTTCATCACTATTTATAGGGAAAATTGGTCTATAGTTTTCTTTCTCTTTTTTTGCTTTTCCTGGTGTGTGTCAGTATCATTTTTGTGACCTCAAAGTAATTTGGTACGACTATTTATTTGCCTATTTTTAGAAATAGTTTATATGGTATTGGAATTAATTGCACTTTAACTGATCAGGTAGAACTTACTTGTGAATTTATATGCTCTTGGGAATTTTTTCTTAGAAAGGTCATCGATAGCTTCTTTTTTAAAAAATATAAGGTTGTTTAAATTTTCTACTTCATCTTCTATTCTGTTTTTTTAAATTTTTCATAAAATTTTTTCCAAATTTTATTTATTCTTTCAATGCCCTTCTTACTTTCATTACCTTATTAACCTGTCCTTTGGTTTTAGTAATTCAAATCAGATGTTTAATTGGGGGTTTTAAATTGTTCTTTTTCTAGTTGTTTTTATTTTTATTTGCATGCTCACGTCATTGATCTACTCTTGATCTATTTTATTGAGGCAAATATTTAGAGATATAAATTTTCTCATAATTACTGCTTTGGTTTTATCCCATAAATTTTGGCATGTTATCTCACTGTCATTCTCTTTAATGAAATTATTATTTCAATGATTTGTTCTTTGACCCACTTATTTTTGGGGATTAGATTATTTAGTTCCAACTTAACTTTTACTCTATGCTACCAGGTCTTTAATGAAATGTAATTTTTATTGTTTTATGAAAAACATGCATTTAAAAGTTCTTAATTTTTTTGCATTTGGTTGTAAGGTTTTTATGCTCTAATACACGGTTAATTTTTGCATAGGTGTCATGTACCACAGAGAAAAAGGCATATTCCTTTCCATTCCATTTAATTTTCTAAAATTCTATTCATCTTCTGAACTTTTTCTTGTGAATTTTTGTTTGATTTATCAAGTTCTGAGAGGAGAAAGTTGAAGTCACCCACTTAGTATAGTTTTATTTTTTTGTTTCCTTCTGCAACTCTAACTTTTCTGTAATAATTTAGATTTTATACCATTTGGTATATATATATATTTAATATTAATATTACCTCATTGTTTAAGGTACATTTTAGCAAAAAATATGCTTCTCTTTTCATTAGATTTATTTTTGTTTTTGCCCTGTGGTCATGGTTGCTGTCCCTACTTTGTTTCTTTTCAATTCAATATATGTCTTCTAAACTTTGGCTTTCATTGACTGACCAAAAATAGCCACTAACCCAGGCTTCTGTGGCTTATTATTTAGATTTTGATGGCTTAAAATGTGTGGAAATAGCAACTGTTTTTTGTTCTAGATGGAAATTCGGAAGATCTTCTGTTTGATTGATTTCTTTATATAATGGTAAGGGTATACTGGGTCCACTTTTTTGTCGATCTTACCTAGTCCTTAGTCTTTGGTAGGTGGGTTCTTAGACAAATTGAGACCAGAGAAATACTTTAATTTAGAATGACCAAGGTCAATCACTGCATCCTGACTGGTTTCTAGTTGTCCTCATTTTTGTCTTGCCACTCCACTTTGATGACTCTAGAGGAAAGAGTGAGGTTGATGACATTTTGCAAGTCTATCTCATTTGTATTCAATTCACATAATCCTCATCTTATTATCAGATTTCTTCAAGAGAAAAAAAATGAACAGAAGCAAACAACAATGTTAGCACTTGGTTTTAGGTTGATACTATTTAATATAACAGGGAAATATTCGTTTATTTTTATTCTTAACATTTATAATGACATATTTATTGTATTTAGTCAAGAGCTATCTGAGTATTTGTGATGGGAATAATATATACAACATGTTCATATGCTTAGTCACCTCTAATCTGTCAAAAATATGTTGGGTTAGTTTTCCTTAAAAGACAAGTCATACACAGTATCCCATATCTTTCACCTTTCCTCTCACAGTTTTCCTGCCCTTCCTTTTCTCATGGGTTATATTTCATAAAGGTGGCAAAGCTGTCCTTAAAATCTAATTGGCTTCTACCTCTCTTAAAATAACTTTCTGGTAGCTTATAGCTATAATTAAAATTGATTTCTTCACACCTAAAAGTATAAAAATCTCACATATGTGGAATTCCAGCCTCTCACTTATTGCGGATCCCTTTAAACATGATGTTTCATGATACCCAGATGACCAGATGCCTTTCTTTAACGAGGCTAGGAAGCTGTGTCTAATAAAAGTGAGGCTAAATGCAACTGTATTCATATTGCGATCATTTCAATCAATCAGTCAACAAGCATTTATTAAGTATCTGCAATACCAGGCACTGTGCTAACTTTTTTTGATGCTGTAGCTAATTAAATTCATCTTGTCAATAGTTGCAATATTTACAGTGCCTTACTTTATTCCTACAATGAAGTTTCCCCTCATTCCAATCCATCTTTGAAATATCCTACAAAGGTAAAAGTCTAGAAGAATTGGCATGAGCAGGCCATATATCTGTTCTATGAGCTCCAGTGATTCTCATTGTCTCCATAGCCAAAATACAAAATCCTAGCCTTTATGCTTAACATTCCATGGACCTAATTTCTTTCCACTCTTATATTTGAACCCCACATGTGTTCAATGATGCAACTACAGTGTCATGGTTATAGTTTCTCAAACACAGTATTCCATCTCCCAACTCTGCCTTTGTACTAACTCCTCTATAGTAGGAGTCAATTGCCTCTTCATCCCTGCCTCTCATTTTCCCTGACATCTTTCTTTTTTTTATTAGCAATTTATTTATTTTTTATAAATTTATTTATTTAACTTTCTGCATTTATTTTCACAAGATTTTGGGTTCCAAAATTTTCACCCCATTTGTCCCCTCCCCACAATCCCAATGCACCGAGCATTCTAATTTCGCCTATCACCCATCTGCCCTCTCTTCTTTCATCTCTCCCTTCCCTTGCCCCATCTTCTCTTTTGTCCTGTAGGGCCAGATAGCTTTCTATTCCCCATTACCTGTATTTCTTATTTCCTAGTAGCAAGAACAACACTTGACAGTTGT
>CM053770.1:345004833-345035421 GCA_028658325.1 Potorous gilbertii
CCGAGTGTTGACTTCAAATTGCTCCCTCCTCCCACTGCCCTCCCTTCCATCATCCCCACACCCTGCTTATCTCCTTCTCCCCCACTTTCTTATGTTGTAAGATAGGTTTTCATACCAAAATGAGTGTGCATTTCATTCCTTCCTTTAGTCGAATGTGATGAGAGTAAACTTCATGATTTTCTCTCAGCTTCCCTCTTTTTCCCTCTACTAAAAAAGTCTCCTGCCTGACTGTTCTATGAGAGATAATTTGCCCCATTCCATTTCTCCCTCTCTCCTCCCAATACATTGCTCTCTCACCATTTACCTTCATTTTTTAAGATATGATCCCATCCCATTCAATTCACTCTGTGCTCTCTGTCTCTGTGTGTGCATGCATGCATATGTGTGTTTGTGTGTGTGTATGTGTGTCTGTGTGTGTGTGTAATCCCACCAACTACCCAGATACTGAAAAGTTTCAAGAGTTACAAATATTGTCTTTCCATGTAGGAATGCACAAAGTTCAACTTTGGTAATTCCCTTATGACTTCTCTTTGCTGTTTACTTTTTTATGCTTCTTCTCATTCTTGTGTTTGAAAGGCAAATTTTCTTATCAGCTCTGGTCTTTTCATCAAGAATGCTAGAAAGTCCTCTATTTCATTGAAAGACCAGTTTTTCCTCTGAAGTATTATACTCAGTTTTGCTGGGTAGGTGATTCTTGGCTTCAGTCCTAGTTCCTTTGACTTCTAGAATATACTATTCCAGGCCCTTCGATCCCTTAATGTGGAAGCTGCTAGATTTTGTGTTATCTTGATTGCATATCCACAATACTGGAATTGTTTCTATCTAGCTGCTTGCAATATTTTCTCCATAATCAGGGAACTCTGGAATTTGGTCACAGTGTTCCTAGGAGTTTTTCTTTTTGGATCTCTTTCAGGATCTCTTTTGATTGAATATCCACAATACTGGAATTGTTTCTATCTAGCTGCTTGCAATATTTTCTCCTTAATCTGGGAACTCTGGAATTTGGTCACAGTGTTCCTAGGATTTTTTCTTTTTGGATCTCTTTCAGGTGGTGATTGGTGGGTTCCTTGAATACTTATTTTGCCCTCTGCTTCTAGACTATCAGGGCAGTTTCCTTGATAATTTCATGAAGGATGATGTCCAGGCTCTTTTTTTTATCATGGCTTTCAGGTAGTCCCATAATTTTTAAATTGTCTCTCCTGGATCTATTTTCCAGGTCAGTTGTTTTTCCAATGAGATATTTCACATTATATTCCATTTTTTCATTCTTTTGGTTTTGTTTTGTGATGTCTTGGTTTCTCAAAATGTCATTAACCTAGATCTGGTTCATTCTAATTTTGAAAGAACTATTTTCTTCCGTGAGCTTTTGAACCTCCTTTTGCATTTGGCTAATTTTGCTTTTGAAAGCATTCTTCTCCTCATTGGCTTTTTGAACCCCTTTGCCAATTGAGTTAGCCTATTTTTCTAGGTGTCATTTTCTTCAGCATTTTTTGGGTCTCCTTTAGCAAGGTGTTGACCTGCTTTTCATCCTTTTCCTGCATCTCTCTCATTTCTCTTCCAGTCTTTCCTCTCCCTGTCTAACTTGATTTTCAAAATCCTTTTTGAGCTCTTCCATGGCCCATTAGATATCTATTTTGGATGTTTGGGATACAGAAGCCTTGACTTTTATGTCTTTCCCTGATGGTTAGTATTGTTCTTCCTCATCAGAAAGGAAGGGAGGAAACATCTGATCACTAAGAAAGTAACCTTCTAAGATCTTATATTTTTTTGCCTTTTCTGGGCATTTTCTCAGTCAGTTGCTTGACTTCTGAGATTCCTTTCCTCACCCACCTGGCCTCCAGATCCACCCAGCTAGTGCTTGGGGTCTGAGATTCAGATGCTGCTTCCCAGCCTCAGAGTTTTCAGAGAGGGCAGGGCTGCTATTCAACATAAGATTTAATTCAGCTGCTCAGGTTGGGGCAGGGTCCCCACACAGGGCTCAGTTCCCTCAGGGGTTTTACATGGAGACCTTCAACAATGGATCCGACCTCCTCCCTATTTTGGGAGCCTCTGTCAGCTGCTGCCTCCCAAGGGGCACCCCGCTCCCCTCTTGGCTGGCCAGATAGGGTCTCTCACTGACCTTTGCATCAGTGGATGGAGGGAATTGCATGGCTGCTGGAGATTCTGTCCCTGAAGCCTGCTTAGGTCTGTTCCTCTCAGTGCTGCACGGCCAGGACAGGGCTATGCTCTGCTCCGGGTCCATTGCATGACCAACCTTTGGTGTCAGTTTTTCTGGTCTCTCTGGAACAGAAATCCCCTCCACTCCATTGTTCTGTGGCTTCCACTGCTCTAGAATTTGTTGGGAGTTCTTCTTTACAGGAATTTTATAGGCTGTGGGTTCGGAGCTAGCATATGTGTGTCTTTCTACTCCGCCATCTTGGCTCCTCCCCCCCGAAAGTTTCTAACATAGGGTAGTCAGGATCATCGAAGGCCTTGAGATCATACCACAGGAAAACCAATGTAAGGAACTGAGGTTGTTTAAGCCCAGGTAAATGATTTAGTATGGTTATCATGATAGTTGTTTTAAGGTATTTGAAGAGTTGTTAAGTAGAATCGGCTTATGCTTCATCTCAGAATCTTCAAAGAAGAGAAATAAGCTTCATTAAGACTAGATTAAGATACAGAAACATCTTCAAGTTGGAAGATCACCTTCAGCCTTTGAAAGATGGTTCCCACACATCCTTCCATTTGAGGATGACATCCAAGTCAGCCGTCTCTCCAGATTTCTCATGAGCATGGTTTCCTTCTGCTCATTATCTTATTTTCTGTTTGAATTTGTATTCCTAGATCATAGTTTAATAAACGTGTGTTAACTGACTGATGATGCAGAGACAAATTTCAGCCTGATATAAATAAATATTTCCAAACAAGAAGATATAAACAAAATTAGCTTTCATTGTTGTGGGGATTTCTTCCTCACTAAAAGTGTTTGAGAAAGTACCAGATAATCTCAGGATGATAAATTCTTGACTCAAGCTAACTGCAGAGATTGTCTTGATAAACAACTGCATGGTCTAGATGAGAAAACTGATGACATGTAAAATAAGTCCAGGGATGTGACTTGACAAAAGTCATCTAGTTTATATGTACCAGAGCTATGATTTGATTTTAAGTTCTTTGACTTCAAATCCAAAATTCATTCCATTATCCTATCTTGCTTCTCATTGGATATTCTGTAAACAGAATTCTTTTTCAAAGATGGATTACAAGAAGGATCCTTCTAACTCTCAGATGCTGTGATTATATTAATGCAATAGATGATTATCTTCCCAATTTTAGCATTTGCATAAACCATCGACTCATACTGACCAGAAGACATAAATAAAGTAAGATATTTGAGGAACAATGGAAATTAACAAAACATAATGAAATTAAAATAAATCTAAAGTCAGCAAGATTAAGAAAAGAACTGTCCTCATCTTGATGTTTAACTGAAAATCGAACTGGAGCAAACATCCAAGAAGCAATTGAGAATATTAATGACATTATGAGTATGACCACCTTTGAAGCTCCCAGATAATTCAGATTCTTGCCCCTTCCTTCATAGATTTAAGCACTAATTTTTCTAAAAGTCTTGCTGAATTTGTTCAGATAGTCAGAATGTTGCCCTTAAAGATTCTCCTTGACAGGTATTTAATTTCAAAACCAATGAACCTGGCATCATTGATATTTGTGTTACTTGTAATGTTAAGACTAGGGTCCATTTCTCATCACCTTTATTTTATACTAGTGTCTAATACTATGTAGTCATTTCTTAATTCTGAAAACATTTATCAAATACATATTATATGCATTATAGTGTTTTATAAATTCCAATTCAATAATCATTTCTTCCATTTTGGTCAAAATTATATGGAGTAATAATTATCACTCCTTTGTTTTTGAAAGACTAATTGGTTAACAGCATACATCAAGAATTCAGTGAGTGATGTGCTGCTAGAAAAAAAATAGATGTCTGGAAGAAATCTCTATAATTGCTAGTAATGAATTTTATTGTGCTTTGGTCATAATTATGGCACCAAATGTATGATTAATTTTCAACACTGTTTTCATTATTTTTATTAAATGCAGATGGGAATATATTAAAGTATCTAGTAACCAGTCTGTTTTCATGCCTTTAATTAGTCCTATGTATAAAGTTGAAACCAGTAAAAAGAAAAGTTCCTTAGGTCAGAGATGTGAGGAGAAGAAGTTGCAAGGGATATGAGCTAAGACTCAACTTTCAAATAAATCAACAATTTAAAGAACCTACTGTGTTAGGTACTGTGATAGGCATACAAATACAAAGAATAAAAACAATGTCTAATTTCAAGGAAATTACACATAAAAGTGTAGGTCAAAAAGGTAAGGCTTTAGATGGTACTCAATCCTCATTCGTTCTGGATCTTGCCAATCTCCTACCTGGGGGTAGAATATAGGACAAGGAGTCAGAAAAGGAGTGCACCTTTAATAATTTCTCTAAGTATTTGAAGAGCTGATACTCAATATTCCCATAATGAAGCTCTACCTCTGCCTTCTATATTACAGTTCAGCTCCCCTTCTTTTTAGTTCCTTCTTTAGATTATAGACCTTATGTCACTGATTTTTAATTTAGGACCTATAGGATTTGATGCAACCATCATATGTCAGGGAGGAGACTTGTAGCTGGGTCTTCCTGGGCAAAGGAGCTCTTCCAAGGAGTCAGAAAATCTGGAAGTTTTGATAACTTAGCAAAGATTAAAAGATGAAGATTTGTCCCATAAAACAATGAACACTCCTTAATTGTCATAGCCCTATGTTGGTGCTAACATGCTTTCTTGATATTCCAATCATGTTTCCTCTATCATCATGACATTGTCTATCCTGTAACCTATCACATTGCCTCCCCCACCTATCCAACTCTTTACTCCCCCAAACTGTATGAAAATTAGTAATTATTTCCTTAGGGTCTTTGATTATTGATAGACCATAGACCCAAATATTGGTTTTCTTGTTGCTGTGTCCAACTCTTCGTTAAACCCCATTTGGGGTTTTCTTGGCAAAGATACATGAGTACTTATCATTTCCTTCTTCAGCTTATTTTATAGATGAGGAACTGATATAAACAGGGTTACTTGACCTGCCTGGGGTCATACAGTTAGTAAGCATCTTGAGGACAATGAGGAAGATGTCTTTCTGACTTTAGGTCAGCACTCTAATCACTTCAACTTATTGGTTACTGCTAACCTAAGTAATAAATTGATTCTGATCAGGCCATTGTTTCTCAGTTTACTTTAATTGTTAAATGTAACACTGATATGCACACTTCCTTTCTAAAAAAGAAATTATATAGAAAACAATTAGTCCTGTCAATTAGTGGATCTGGAAAGACATTTTGGAGGATGTAGCTGTTCATCTAAACATTGAAGGGAGTTAGAAATTCTAAGAGACAGATGTGAGGAGGGAGTGATTCTAGTGCGCAGGACCAACAGTAAGTGCAAAGATATTTATACAGGATAGAGAATATCACAGACTTGAATCAGCACTTCTCTGAACCTCAGTTTCATCATCTTTAAAATGAGATTATACTAAATGACTTCTAATATCTCTTGTAGTTCAAAATTCTATCAAAAATCCTCATAACATAGATTTTGGAATATTTACTTAAGTAGATTCCATAGTATTTGGGGCAAATGTTTATCTTTTCATCCTTGTGTTTTACTTTTAAATTTTCAATTATTATGGTGACTATAAAACTTTTCATTATGGATTTCAACTTGAATTGTATCTCTATATGGTATATATTAAAAATATACATAGAGAAATATACATTAAGTATCACCCAGGAGGGCACTGAGGATCATGGTCTGTTCTTGTGGCTCAGCAGGAGATATTACAATCACTATATAAAGATAAAGATTCCCTCTGAGCAATATTTATGGCCCTGAGGCTTTTGTGAAATAGTTTAGCATTTCATAAGCAACAGATCACCAGCCTGAAGAGTTTGTGTAAAATAGTTCATTATGCTGAATGGGAGAAATGTGCATTATTCAGTCATTAAAAGAAACTCACATACATTTGGATGAAGCCATATTTTTGTCAAAGACAGGTTTATTTTAGTTCTGCTTTATAATGAGGCAGTATAGAGATTTACCAATTACCACAGCATGTGTTGGACTGTATTTTATAATAAATGAGCATGCACTCAAAAAATGCTAGTGTAAATTATTTCTCCAGATTTTTAAAGTGCAAATACTTAAATATAGTGGGAATCCAGAAAGAATCCACCTGGAAAAAGCACATAATAATGGAAAAAAGCAGTTTCTTCTTCCAGTATCTCACAATACAGCAGAATGTCATGAAAACCCTTTGCAGTAAACTGGGGAAAAATGAATCCAGTAGTACAATGACAGAAAAAGCTTGGGGAATGTCAGTGTAATTTACATAACGTCATTATGGTCTGTGGTATGTATCATTCACCATGAACACCGATAAGGAACATTTCCCCATGAACCACTGGAACAGTTCTTGGGCCATATGATCATTTTCCTGAACTAATGTTTTCTTCCCTTGATCCCAAAATGTGAAAAGAATGAGATTCAAAAAATTAGTGTAATTCTGGCCAGGTAGGGTCCCAAAAGTCTGTTATCTCATAGCCAATAAAACAGCTTGGGGAGGTGAATTAGATTGAGCAAGGCCATCTTTGATTTCTCCTATTATATAGTAGTCTGTTGGCATGAAAAGGAGAGAGGACAAAATAGATCAAATAAAAGTTTAAGGAAATTGAATAGATTTTGAGTTCCTGATCAATTATGTCTTTAGGGCATCAACATTGTTATTTAATTAATAATAAATAAATTAATTTGTGAATTTTGAGAATAGTATGGGATTATATGGGACAATGATAGGGGATATTTGACTGGACTTTATGGTTTGCAAATACTTCATTTGTATTATCTTATTTGATCCACATAACAACCCTATGAGATAAGGTCTATTATTGTATACATTTTAAAGGAGGAAATGAAACTTCAGGAAAAGTTAAATTTTTAAGTAAGTAAATATCTGAAGCAGTAATTGAAACTAGTTCTTCCCCATGTAATCACTCAAGCTTTCCTCTTTATGGAAGAACAGTCTTAAAGAATAAAGTTCATATATTGTCATGGACTCTCTTGGCATGGTGGTGAAGCTCCTTTAAGACTTTTCTTAATTCCTAAAATAAAATAATTAGGATTACAAAAGAAATCAATTATATTGAAAAATTGTTATCATTTAAAAAAAATTTTCAAGGACTCCAGATTAAGAAGTTCTGACTAGCATATTCCATCAATTTACTGATGTGTAAACTGAAGTCCCTTGGGGTTAAGTGACTTGCCTAAGGTCACATGGAGTAAAATTAGCACAACTAGGATGATATAAATATATACAAACACACACACACACACACACACACACACACACACACACACTACTCATGAAAAAAGTGCCCTCGGAAATATCTATCATGTATATGTACACATTTGAAGTATACCAGATGGACTTAAACTGAAACTTTCAGTATATATATTTGTATGTATTTATGTATCCTTGTGTCGGAAGTTAATCTCATGATATATTCTTTTAAAGCAAGCATTGCTGTATTTTGAAATAACTGTCTAATTGATTAATATGGTTTTCACTTCTTTTGAAAAATATAAAAAGGTTATGTTTACTTACGACATGCATCTCCAAACTTTGCTTTACATGATAATTGATCTTTCTTCACCTGTTTTGGTCTTTTGAGGCTAGTTCATTATCTGGTTAAAGAGCAAGACCAAGAAAATCACAATAATAATATAAAAACTATAATTATCAGCACCCTCTGTCTCCTTTCCTACATTCTACTATGATCATTGCAAAAGCAAATGTGAATCTGATGGTAATATCCCTCTCGGTGCTTAGTTAGGCTAGTCATCAGAAAAATTTGTTTTCAGGGCTAGGCTTGCAGTCTTTCCAAAATGCTGTCATCTGCCAGAGCTTCTGCTTTGATAGAAGAACTCTCAAGAACCCAAGGTCACTTTCATTCTATTACAAAATATTAATTTAGAACATTAAACATTTTATTCAATTAATAAATATTTTCTCAGTCTCCACTAAGTGCTACACATTGTACTGTGTCTGGGATACAAAAAGAAGCAAAAGATAATCACTGCCTTCAAGGAAATATATATACATATATATGTATATATATATATATATATATATACATATATATGTATATATATATACATATATATGTATATATATATACATATATATGTATATATATATATTTATTTATTTATTTATATATTTATATGTGTGTGTGTGTGTGTGTACTTATGAAGCTATATAGAGAGTATAATATATAGAGGAGATAACTACAGAGAAGGTATTGGAATTCAAAGAGGCAGCTGAAAGCTTCCTGTAGAAGGCAGTTATTTATTTGGGAATTAAACAAAGCCATGGGTGTCAGACAAATTAGTAAATGATGTACAAGATGAGGAAGAAATAATGCTACAAATAACGAAACTAGTTATATATTGTATGACTCCTCCCAGTATCTCCATTTAACAGCCATGTCTCATTCCTCTCCACAGGGCATTCTGAACTTCCTATACATGTTGGATTTCAGTCTTTTCACCTGCCCTTTTTAAACTTCCTGTGCATTGCCTTCTCCATTATAATATAAGCTCCTTGACAATGTTTTTTTTTTTCATTTTACTTGTATTTTTAGTACTTGGCATGGTGCTTTGATAATAAGAAATACTTTTTGGCTCAACTAACAATAACAAAGACTTATTGTTTACATATGGTTGGTTAACTGTTCAGTCAAAATATTGACTCACTATAGATCAGACTATATATAATAAAAATAAAGAATCATGAGAAAATATATGACATAAATCAAAATTCCTAAATCAGAAACTATTTGAATAGGTTCTCAAGAATAAAAATCAATCAGTGACAATGGAAATAATGTCAACACCAGTTATAACAACTTCATCCAGAACTTATGCCAGTATCAATTAATCACCATTAGAAAGCCAAAATACTCCCAGTAAGTACTTTAGTCAGCAAACATTTGACTTAATTTCCAAATGGAGATAGATGGCAGATGACTATTAAAGATAACACCAAATTAAAATATAAACTTATCTGTACAATGTTAAGAAGAAGCATGATGGATCTCATTATCAGCAGAATTATCTCATAAAGCAGATAGAAGAAATGGATGGAAAAAAGGGTTTAAAAAGCTCTAAATAAGCTATAAAGCAAAGTAATCTCAAGTACATTCAGGGATGTAAATGGGAATAAAACTTTGTGTCAGGCACTTTGTCAAGTGACAGGGACACAAGAAAAGTAAAAGACATTTCCTGCTCTTGAGAGGATCACAATGGAATGAGAGAGAAAACATAGAAATGAAATAGATAAAAAGCTATAGTACTTGAGATGTATGTTGCTCAGCTATCATAGATTTTTATACTACGCTCACATATATACACACATTGTATATACATTTTTACATATACATATGTGTATATATGTATGTATGTATGTGTGTATAAATGAAAATAGGAAATAATCAAAAGGGAGAAAGTGCTAAAATGTAGAGAAATTGGGAAAGGTTTACTGTAGAAGATGTGATTTAAGCTGGGACTTGAAAGAAACCAAGAGACAGAGTTGAAGGGGGGAACATTCCAGGTGTGAAGGCAATTCAGGAAAAATGCCTAGTTAGTAGATTTAAAACCTGAATTCAATAATATGTTGCTTTTAGGAAACAACGAAAGTGAGAGACAAACAAAAATATAAAATAAAGAGTTGAAGTAGAATTGATTATGCAAAAAACAGGGAAAGTAATCATGATCTCAGACAAAGTGAAAGATAAAATAAATTAAAAGAGAAAATAGGGAAACCATGTTATGTGTCACTAATATTATTTGATATTGTTTTAGACCATTTGAAATAATGATGCTGTATAAAACACCTGAGAGCATACCTGCCAAAACAGACACAGGAATTAAACATAAAATATATTATAAATTGTATTAATTATATAACAATAAAAATTAATAACTAATAAAATAATAATAAATACAATAATTAATAAAGCAATAAAATATATTATATTATATAAACATAAATATAAGAGGCTAAGGTCTCTCATTGCATCCTGGGCCTTCTCCAGTCATCCTGATGAATATTTGGTCACTAGATCCAGATGGCTCAGAAGGAGAAAGTGAGGCTACTGACCTTACACAGCCTTCTCTCATTCAAAACAAAGGCCAATGCAAGCCATGTTATCATTTTTCTGATTTCAAGGTTCTCTTAAAAAATGAAGGATGATCATAAAACTCTTTTCATAATAATAAAGTCAGATTTAAATAATTGGTTTAATATTTATTGTTCAGGCATAAGTAAAGCAAATATAGTTTTTAAAAATGACAATTTTACCTAAATAATCTTTATATTCAAAGTCATCCCAATCAAATTACTTAAAAAAATTTTTACCAAATTAGAAAAAATAATAACAAAGTTCATTGGGAAGAACAAAAGACCGAAAAACTCAAAGAAGCTATGGGGAAAAGTTGTAAAAGAAGGAGGCTCAGAAGTATGAGATCTTAAACTACATTAAAAGGCGAGAGTATTGTGGAAGTATAAAGTGTATAATTTCAACTATTTTAAATTTAAAATTCTCATATAAATAAACCAACGTAGCCAAGAATAGAAGGAATGAAGAAAATTAGGGGGAAATAACTATCATAGACAATCTCTCAAATAGCATTTGATTGTGTTGGAATACAGTTGTAGTGTAGAAAATAATAAACTGATTGATTTAGAAAAACATGGAAAGACTTGAACCTATGAAGGAAGGTGCAACCCACCTCCAGAAAAAGAGATGAGAAATGAAAATATGCATGACTTAGTCATATATATATGTATGTATGTATGAGTGTATATGTGTATGTTCATAGGTATCTATGTATATGTATATGTGTGTATGTATACCCACATTTAATTATAGCTTTCTTTATGGCAGGGAGAGGAGAAAGGGTAAAAATGAAGTAAAAAGTACACAGCAGACAACAGAGGAAAACTTAGAAGGAAGCAAAGAAAAGCTGGGTAGCTTTGTAATTATTATGTTTTCTTTAAATGGAAATTTATTTTTTACATTGAATTCTCTCATGTTTTGCTATGTACATGACAATTACTTTTATTTTCTCATTTTATACTTTTTAAATGAATAAAACAAGTCCAGAGTCAGGAGTATCTTGTGCAAGAAGATTAAAGAGAATGAAGTTGAGGAAAAATAGATTGTACTAAATATTTATGGAGAACATTTATTTTAGTAATAAACAGTTGTGAAGGGATTGGACAACTGATGTAAAATGTACTTGGAGTATAGGAAGATACTAAAGGCATGTCAGAAATCTCAAAGCTTATCAATCCAAGCAAAATAATTTAGTAAGAGAACATCAGAAAATATACACTCATATGCCTACTACATTTATTTAAAACATGTTTATAATAATCATTTATATGAAAAATCATGGAAACCCTTATAAATGTATATGTAGGTTTTTATCTTATCCTACAATAAGAATTTTGCAAATGATATTCAATGAAAGATGCCTTCACCTTCTGATAATTGAATGAAAAAGATCATAAATACAAGTTTCCATGGTTCATGTTGTTTGTTGATTGTGAAAATGCACTGATTTAGTAGAATGTAATTCAGTACAATTTAATGTTGCAAATATTTTTAGAGGAAGGTATCTCCTTTTGAGATCATTCAGGATTCCTTAGCAGATAAAATAACATAAATAACAATATTCAATAACTCTGATAATCAATGGTGTGTGAGGGATAAATAATAGAGATATATGCTTTTCGAAATTACTCAACTATGTAATAGAGATCTATCATAAAGTCTATATCAAAGAGGAAAAGTATGTAAAGAGTCCTCCAAATGTTTGATACATCAGTTAAATCAAGGCCCAAGACAGTATAAAACCTCCCTGAAGATATTTAAAGCAATCTGACTTGTTCCACACTAGAAAGACTAAACTGATGAAAAATGTTTATTGCATACATTGTAACACCTACCTGAATGACTATCCCACAGAGTTTGTACAACAGGATATATGTATATCTGATATAGACAATTCAGAAGGATAATAAGCAGGGCCCAGATTTAGGATGAACACAGTGAATTAGATTGCTATTGCAGAATTGTGATATTGACCCCATGTTTTCATGAAAGCAAAGGTTTGCCAGGACAAGCATTGAGCTGATGCTGCGATGAAGTCAAGAGATCTAGAACACCAATGACTGAAAAATCTAAAAATAACAATGGAGAGATTCATGTTGGTTATGAGCAAGATAAGAAATAGAGCAACTGAGGTACTTTGAAGAACAGTATTAAAGCATACCACCAACTAATTGTATAACAAGAAGCTGGAATAATAACATGGCAATAGTGAGAGATGACAAGTTTATAGTCATAGTGGTTCATTCTTAAACTCAGGATGTTGGAAGAAAGCAAAGAAGTCCTCCATATAATTCTGGGTTAATTGATGTTAGATAAACCACTTAAACTCTCTATGCTTTGATTTCTTCATCTGTAAAATGGTGATAAAGTTGAATTAGACACTTAAAGGTGTTTTGTGCATTTATTAATATTCTGGTATTCTATGATTCATTGACATAAACAAACTGGAATAGACCCAATGCCTGACACCATACACAACAACAAAATCCAAATGGATATATAATCTAGGTATATAACTTGATACTATTAACAAATTAGGAGAGCAAAGGAATAGTGTATTTGTCAGATTTATGGAGAATGGAGAAATTTTTGACCAAATAAGAGAAAGAGAATATTATGAATTCCAAAATGAATAAATTTGATTATATTAAATTGAAAAAGCTTTACACAAACAAACCCAGCGCAACTAAGATTAGGAGGGATGCAGAAAACTGGGAAAGAATTTTTGCAATTAGTATCTGTGATAAAGACCTTATTTCTAAAATATATAGTGAATTGAGTCAAATGTAAAAGAATACAAGTCATTCTTCAAATGATAAATAGTCAAAGGATATGAACAGGCAGTTTTGGAGGAAGAAATTAAAGCTATCTATAGTTATATGAAAAAATGCTTAGTGAGATGTAAATCAAAACAAGTCTGAGGTACCATAATACATCTATCAGATTAGCTAACATCAAAGGGCTACAAAAATGTGCATACCATTTGACCCAGCAATATTGCTTCTATGACTGTATCCCCAAGAGATTGTAAAAATGAGAAAGGGTCACACATGTACTAAAATATTTATAGCAGCATTCTTTGTGGTGTCCAAAAACTGGAAATTGAGGGGATCTTCATCAATTGGGGAATGACTGAACAAGTTATGGTATATGAATGTAATACAATAATATTGTGCTATAAGACATAATGAATAGGAAGACCAGAAAGGCCTGGGAGAACATATATGAAATGATGCTAAGTGAAAGTAGCAGAACCAGGAGAACGTTGTACACAGTGACAACGACAATGTGCGAGAAATTTTTCTGGTAGACTTAGCCCTTCCCAGCAATGCAATGACCTAAAAAATTCCCAATGGACTTGAGGCAAAAAGCCTTCCACATCCAGAGAAGGAACTATGAAATTGCATCACAGAATGAAGCAGATTATTTTCTCCTGTGGTATGTTTTGTTTTATTTTTTATGGCTTTTCCCATTCATTTTAATTTTTCGATGCAACATGACTAAGGTGAAAATGTATTTAGTAAGAATATATGTGTAGAATCCAATAATATTATATACTGTTTCAGGGAGGGAAGGCAGAAGGAGGTCAAGAAAATCTAAGAATTATGGAAGTGATAGCAGAAAACTGAAAACAAATAAATTAATTTTTTAAAAAACCCAAATACTTTAAAGATGCCATAAATTAGCAAACATTCTCAAAATTGTATGAGTTTTAATAATATATTAATGATCATGATTCTGGTGTGGATCAGAATTACTGAAAAACAAGTGTTACCCGAAAAAAGGCAATGAGAGGCAGAGCCAAGATGGCAGAGTGAGAGCTCATACTCACCTAATCACTAAGAAAAACTCCTTCAGATAACTTTAAAAAGAGAATCTGAAAAAATTTTAGCATTACAGAATCCATGAGAAGACAGAATCTGGCAGATTTCCAGTCCAGGACAGCCTGGAAGGTCAAAGAGAAGGATCTGTTACACCGTGCTAGAGGAACACACAGCGTACATGCTATACCAGCACAGACTACATCATAGTAAAGCAGAGCAGGAAGCACAATATGGTCTAAAGCAGAGGTAGCAGTGCAGATTCTCACACATATCAGTCTAGGACAGGAGTCCAGCAGAATTGAGTGAGAGAGAAGCAAAGAGCATCAGATAACAGCAGCAGACACTCTTAAGACTATCAGCCTGCAGATTAAATGCCTGTAGGTCACCTACTTGAACTTTCAGAAGCCAAGATGGTAGAGTGATCTTTAAATGCTCTCTGCCACCCCTTGCTGAACTTGAAAAACACAGAGAATATTTCCCCAGGAAAAATCCTGGAATACTTGGATCAATGGAAGGGGTAAATAGTCTCTTAGACCAAGAGGCTAGAAAAATCACAAAGGGGGTCCCTGTTGATGTGGGGAAACAGTACAGGAATGGAGCTGTCCCAGACAGCCCAACCTCAGTGAACCAGGAGGGAATTCTGAGGCTAGAGGGAATGCAGCCAATAAGCACCAACACTAGGAACCCAGGCATGCCTTAGCACTGCCAGGGTAATGAGCAGACACCAGAGTGGAAGGGGGTTCACCAGCCACTGAGCCTGCCTGTGCTCTAGTTCAGGAGAGGAAACCTTCTGCAGCCAGAACACTCCTTCCCCACACCATGTGAAGCAAGCTCCAGGGTAACTCTAGGGAAATTCAGAAGGACTTCACCTGGCCTCTACTTTGGCACACCAGACAGTTAAGTACCAGGTAAGCTGCAGAATTCTAGCATCTCACTTAGAGAATCAGACACAATAATACGCAAAGTCACAAATTCTAAGCACAAGACCCATGGAACAGAACTCCCTGCATCCCAGAAGCAGAGATCCACTCTAAAAGCTAGGAAAATGGCAATCATCATGAGCAAGAAGCAAACCAAAAAAGAAAAGATCATAGAATCTTACTATGGGAACAAGGACCAAAACAGAGGTCACCATTGAGACTGTACTCTCAAACCTCAGAGGGAATATGAACTGGTCTCAAGCCCAAAGAACTTTCCTGGAGGAGATCAAGATGAATTTTAAAAGCCAAATTAGAGGGAGAGAAGAAAATTTGGCTAATGATTTTAAAAATATGAAAAAAATAATTCACCTAAGAATTTAAAAGGAATATTGGACAAATGGATGAAGAGATACAAAACCTAGCTGGAAAAATTTGACAGATGTAAAAGGAGATGACAAAGTTAACTAAAGAAAATAATTTATTAAAATTAAAACTGGTCAAGTAGAAGTTAATGACTCTACCAGACATCAAGAATCAGTCAAACAAAAACTAAAGAATTAGAGAATTGAATAAAATGTAAAATATCTCATTGGAAAAACAACTGACCTAGAAAATAGATCCAGGAAAGAAAATCTAAGAATTATTCTTCTAGCAAAATGCCATGATGAGAAAAACAGCCTGGACAATATCTTCCAAGAAATCATCAAGGAAAACTGCCATGAGGTCCTATAACCAAAGGACTAAATAGTCATTGAAAGAACCCACCCATCACCTCTTGAAAAAGATGCCAAAATGAAAATATCGTGGAATATTGTTGCCAAAATTCCAACACCATCAAGGTAAGAAGAATACTGCAAGCAGGCAGAAAGAAACAATCCAAATATTGAGGAATTATAGTCATGATCACACAAGACCTTGAAGTTTCTATATTAAAAGATCAGAGGGACTGGAATATGATATTTTGTAAGGCAAAGGAGCTTGAACTACAACCAAGGGGCAAATACCCAGAAAAATTGAACTTAATATTTCAGGCATAAAGATGGACATTTAATGAAATAAGGGATATCCAGACCTTCCTGATGAAAAAGGCCAGAGCTCAATAGAAAATGTGATCTTCAAACCTCTGAAAAGAGACATAAAAGGGTAAACAGAGGGGAAAAGTAACATCTTGTTATTCAGTATGGGCAAAATGTTTAAATCTCTATAAGGGATGATGATACTTGTTAATCTTAAGAATTATATATTTATGATATTTAAAAGGGATATACATAGATAGAAGTAATGAGCATAAACTAAATGATATGATGGTAAAAAAATATACAAAGGAATTGTAGCAGGAGACATGAAAAAGAGGAGGTAGAAAAAGGTAAATTACATCACAGAAGTAGAAAAAAAACGTATTATAGTGGAGGAAAAAAGAGGAGGGAAATGAATACTGTTTGAAATTTACTCTCTTCTGATTTGGTTCAAGGAGGGAACAAAACATCGGTTAAATATTGAAATGTAACTAGACCAGTGGGCAGTAGGAAGGGAAAGTGGAAAGTAAATGGAGGGTAAGCTAAAAGGGAGGGAAGAAGTAGTAAGGGAAAAGGGAAATAAAGGGAGATGGGCTGATAGAAGGGAGGGAAGACTGAGGGGGGTGGTAGTCAAAAATTAAAATTCTATTGTGGAGAAGGAGGGAAAAGGAAGGGCTAAAAGCATGAATGGGGGAAATAGAATGGAGGGAAAGACACAGACAGGTATCATAACTATGGATGTGAATGGGAAAAACTGTCCCATAAAATGGAGGCAGACAACAGAATGTATTAAAACTATAATCCAACAATATGTTGGTTACAAGAAACACATTTGAAACAGGGGGATACAAACAGGGTAAATGTAAAAGGTTGGAGCCGAATGTATTATGTTCCAGTAGATGTAGAAAAAGCAGGGATAGCAATCCTAACCTTAGACAAAGCAAAAGCAGAAATAACATCTAATAAAGAAAGAAAAGGATGAAACTATATCTTGCTAAAAGGCACCATAGACAATGAAGCAATACCATTACTAAACATATATGCAAGTGGTATAGCATCCAGATTCTTAGAGAAGTTGAGGGAGTTACAGAAAGAGACAGCAAAATTATACCAATGGGGGACCTTAACCTCCCCCTCTCCAACCTTGATAAATCAAAATAAACAAGAAAAAAGTTAAGAGGGTAACTAGAACTCTGGATAAACTAGATATGATAGACTCTCAGGAAAATTGAATGGGGAGAGAAAGGAATATACTTTTTCTCAGGAGTATGAAACATATACAAAAATTTACCATGTACTAGCACATAAAAAACTTCACAGTCCAGTGCAGAGAGGCAGAGATATTCAGTGCATTCTTCTTAGATCATCATGCAATAAAAATCATATGTAATAAAAGCCTGGAAAGACAGAACAAAAATAATCTAATCCTAAAGAATGAGTGAGTTAAACAACAAATCGTAGAATCAATAACTTCATTCAAGAGCAAGACAATAATGAGACAACGAACCAAAACGTATGGAATGCTGCAAATCAGTTCTTAGGTGATCATATCATTAAATACCTAAATGAAGAAAATAGAGAAAGAAAAGTTCAATGAATTGGACATAGAGCTGAAAAACTAGAAAAAGAATAAAAAATTGAAAATTCCCAAGTAAATATCAAATTAGAAATACTACAAACCAAAGGAGAGATTAATAAAATTTAAATTAAGAAAAATTTGAATTAATAAATAAAACTGAGTTGATTTTATGAAAAAAACAATAAAATTGATAAACCTTTGGTCAATTTGATTTTCAAAAGAAGGAAGAAAACCAAATTACCAATATCAAAAATGAAAAGGGTGAACTCCTCTCCAATAAGGAGAAAATTAAAAGAACAATTAGAAATTACTTTGCCCAATTGTATGACCATAAATTTGATAATCTAAGTGAGATGGATGAATATTTTTAAAAAAACATAAATTTCCCAGACTAGCAGAACAGTAAGATGAATACTTAAATACCCCCATCTCAGAAAAAGAAATTGATCAAGCAATGAATGAAAATCCTATAAAAACTCTCCAGGGACTGATGAATTTACAATTAATTCTGCCAAACATTTATAGAACAGCTAAATCAAATACTATGTACACTATTTGAGAAAATTGGTCAAGAAGGATTACTACCAAATTCTTTTTATGATACAAATATAGTTCTGATACCCAAACCAGGAAGAGCCAAAACAGAGAAAGAAAATTATAGACCAATTTCTCTAATAAATATAGATGCAAAAAAATTAAATAAAATATTAGCAAAAAAAAAAATACGGCAACTTATCATGAGAATAATGCATTATAATCAGATAAGATAGATACCAGGAATGCAGGGCTAGTACAATATTGGGAAAGCTGTCAACATTATTGATCATATCAACAATAAAACTAACAGAAACAACATGATTATCTGAGTAGATGCAGAAAAAGCTTTTGACAAAATACAACATCCATTCCTATTGAAAACACTGGAGAGCATAGGAATAAATGGAGCTTTCCATAAAATACTAAGCAGTATCTACCTAAAATCATGAGCAAGAATTATATTCAATGTGGATAAGCTATATGCATTTCGCATAAGATCAGGGGTGAAAGAAGGATGTCCATTATCACTACTGTTATTCAATATGGTATTAGATTTGTTAGTGTTAGCAGTAAGAGAAAAGAAAAGAAATTGAAGGAAATAGAACAGGCAAAGAAGAGACTAAGTTATCCATCTTTGCAGATGATGATGATATACTTAGAGAATCCTAGAGAATCAAGTAAAAAGCTATTTGAAATAATAAACAACTTTGGCAAATTTTCAGGTTACAAAATATACTCACCTAAATCATCTGCATTTCTATATATTACTATTATGACTACCTGATCTCAAATTGTAATATAAAACAGCAATCATCAAAACCACTTGATACTGGCTAAGAAATAGAAGGTTAGGTCAGTGAAATGGCTTAGGTACTCAAGACACAGTAGTCAATGAATATAGCAATCTACTGTTTGATAAAACCAAGGACCCCAGCATCTGGGATAGGAACTCAATGCTTGACAAAAACTACTGGAAAACTGGATAATAGGGCATAGACCAGTTCCTGACACGATATACAAGAATAAAGTCCAAATGGATACATGATCTAGGTATAGTCTAATACTATAAACAAATTTGAGAAATTTATGACCAAGTAAGAGATAGAGAACATTATGTAGTGATTTTGATTATATTAAATTGAAAAGTTTTGCACAAAAATAAACAATACAATCAAGATTAGGAGGGTAACAAAAAACTGGGAAAGAAGTTTTGGAACCAGTGTCTCACTGAACTCACATCAAAAATATATAGAGAACTTAGACTGAAAAGGCCTCATTTCTAAAATATGTAAAGAATTTAGACAAGTGTACAGGAATATGTCATTTCCCAATTGATAAATGGTCAAAGGATATGAACAGGCAGTTTTCAGAGAAAGAATTTAAAGCTGTTTACAGTAACATGAAAAAATGCTCTTAATCACTATTGATTACAGAGATGCAAATCAAAATAACTCTAAGGTACCACATCACACATCAAATGGCTAACATGACATAGTAAGAAGATGATAAATGTTGAAGAAGAAATGGGAGAGTTGGAACAATAATTCATTGTTGGTGGAGCTGTAAGTTATTTCAGCCATTCTGGATAGCAATTTGGAACTATGCCCAGAGGGCTACAAAAATATGCACATCCTTTGACCCAGTAATATTGCTTCCAGTAATGTATTCCAAGGAAATCATAAAAATGGGAAAGGGTTCCACATGTATAAAAATATTTACAGCAGCTTTCTTTGTGGTGGCCAAGAACTGGAAATCGAGGATTTCTCCATCAAGTAGGAAATGGCTGAACAAGTTGTGGTATAGGAATGTAATGCAATACTAGTGTGTTATAAGAAATGATGAACAGGAACACTTTCGAGAGGCCTGGAAGGACTTATATGAACTGATGCTGAGTGAAAGGAGAACCAGGAGATTAACAACCACAGCGTACAAGGAATTTTTCTGGTAGACTTAGCCCTTCACAGCTATGAAAGGACTTAAAACAAAGGACTTGCAGCAAAATTCCATCCACATCCAGAGAAAGAATTATGGAATTGGAATGCAGACTGTTTTCTCTTGTGTTGTGTTATGCTTTGTTTTCTCATGGTTTTCTCCCATTCATTTTAATTCTTCCATACAACATGACTAATGTGAAAATGTGTTTAATAAGAATGTGTGCATAGAACCCATGTAAGATTGCATGCTATCTTGGAGAAGGAGTGGGGAGGGAGAGAGAGAAAATCTAAGACTTATGGAAGTGGTTGTAGAAAATTTAAAACAAATAAATTAATAAAAAAGAAAGATATTGATACATCTTTGAGTACTTGAATATATTTATGTTTCCTAATATATTAGTTGCTCCCCAATTAGTCTTAATGCCTGCTAGCACTTTGACACATAACCAAGAAAAATATAACAATCAAGCAAAATGTTTATCATTTCAGCTGGAAGTGCATGTAGCATTCTTCATCTATAATCCTCCCTTTTTACCAAGAAGAATGAAGTCTGTGTTTAGTATTAGTACTCTCTGTGGAATGTTGCTCATCACATTTAAACTGTTATGGCAATATTATCTTATGGTAATATCATCATTTTCATTATTGGAGTCATTGTGTATACATGATTCTCTTGGTTCTATTTTCTTTTCCCTACATCTCTTCATCCAATGACATGTGTATGTATGTATGTATATATATATATATATACACATATGTATATATATATACATATATAATTTGTCATATTGGTTGATTCTTCTTCATAGTGATATTCCTTTCTTTTCAAGTAGCATGGTTTGCTGAGTCATTCTCTAATGGACAGGAACTCACTTTGTTTTCATTTTTTTGTTTGTTGGATTTTTATTAGCATACAACAATGAGTTCATCATAACAACGCTGCAGACCTTCACTTTGAAGGTAGTCTAATACATCCTTTCTCCTATACATTTCTTTGGAATTTCTCAAGCATTGAGCTATCTCTGGCAATATATGCTTCAACATCATCATCTATATAAACATCTCTGGAAAGTATATTTCCAAGCTAAATGAACTTATCCATGGTATCCAAAATTTATGAGCAGATGGTTCCAGATATGAATGGTGTGGTGCTGGCTTGTGGAGAACTTCTGTTTTCTTGATGTTGTTGGGCAAAAATTAGCACCAAACAGCAGAGAATTTATCTGTATTTTGTTGCATCTCAATTTCAGAAGTTTCATTGAATGCAAAATTATCCATGAACAAAAACTCATGCACCAAATTTTTCTCCACTTTATTTTTGTCTTGTAGCTGTTTCAAGTTAAATAATTTACTGCAGTATGGTAGCTGATCCTCTTTGTCTAGCAACACTGCCTATTATAGGGTATATAGAATTATTTTTTCTTCCAATTTTGACTCACTGAATGCATTTCCTTGAAAATTATAACCAAATGAATTTTCAGTCATATTATATATTTATGTATAGAAAGACAAATGACCTAAGTCATGTTAGAACTACAGATTTAGAATTGAAAAGAATCATTAAATGGTATAATCATTTTAAAATTCTAGATTTTGAGCTGAAAGTAACCTTAATGTATTATCACCTTCTCATTAAACATTAGAGGAAACTAAATCCCATAGAATTTAAGTGAGTTGCCCAAATTCAAGTGGCAGAGCTGGGATTTGAAAATAACATTCTAGCCTGAAATCTGATCCTTTTTACTACATATTAGTAGAATATAATTGACCAAAACAACAAATTCTACAAGAAACTTGACTTTCTATTTATTTGTTTTGTCCTTTTTCTAAGTTGCAAAGCAATGATATGATCAGCATATATATAAGAAGTATCTTTAGGAATTATTGTCAAGTTTCTTGTTTTTCCTGTTTCAAAGTTGCAAACAATATTTCTTTCTAAAAATGTGTTTTTTTGAAAATGAAGTTTATTCGGTTCTTAATAATATTTTTGATCTATTTTAAAAGTTTCCTATACTGAAAAACCAAAAATTTAATATGACTAAGAAAACAGAAATAAGTTGTAGTGACTAAAGAAATATTGTTTGCAACTTTGAAAAACTGAACCATATAATCTACAACCAATATTATAGCTTTGATTTTGTGATAAATCTTTATTGCAAATGTTTTACCTGAAAATCCAATGGTTAAATGTTATATATGGCCTTTTAAAATGTCACATCATAATTTATATAGTGTTTTGAGCACTCTAGATTTCCTATATTTTGCTATTATAAAATTAAACTTAGAATCTATTCTTCTGAAGTGTGAAGGTATTTTTTTTATCAAAAGACTACTTTCTCTCCCCACAGGAAAAACATAGCTCTTTCTTTAGAAACACTTCCTTTGCATTGGTGAGTACATGGTTTTGGGGGGGGTAGCAATGGGAAATCTTGCGTGTATAGCAATTAAATCGAACATTTGTTTTTTGCATTACCCAACTCATGCTTTCCCAGCAAGGGATGCATTGTACATTGAATTTTTTTGCATGGAGTAGAGGAGATAAGATTCATGCCCATAAAAGAGAAAAATGGAAATTTTGTCGCACAAATAGTACAAATATCAGTTGCTGAATAAATAACAGCATCATGTATGTATATTATCTCAATTTCTCATCTCTTTTATTCTTACAATGTGATATTATTAAATGACAATTTTCTTAGGCACAGTTCTTTTACCTACCAAGAGAAACATTCCTGTTATTATAATAGAACTAAGAATATAAAATAACAGCTGTCTATATTGAGACTGAACTTTAGGAAAAGCTGTAGTTATTAACCAGTGTTTGACATACCTCATCCTGACTGGAATTATATCATCTTCATTTTCAAAAGATAAATTTCGGTTACATGTTGGGGATAGCTACTACACTTTAGTGTCAGAAAAACATGGATTCAAGCTCTTGTTGGGTGTCCCTAGATGAGTCTGTTATTCTGTCAGTTTCCCAATCACTAATGGAGGGCTACAAGTCTGTGTACTTGATCCCTTGCTTTTTTAGGATGATGTTTGTATGCCTATGAAACCTGGACAGTATACCAGTGTCATGCCAGGAAGAGGAGTCATTTCCATTTGAATTGTTTTAAGAAGATTCTGAAGGACATCTGGCAAGAAAAAATACTCTACTCTAAGGTCCCTTCTTGAGATAAACTGCCAAACATTGAAACATTACTACAGAGTGGAATTCCAGTAGGTTAGGCACATTGTTTGAATGTCAAACATAGACAGTTACCTAAAAGACTATTTTACAGAGAACTTACTCAATGTAGAATCTCACATGGTGGTCCGAAGAAGTGATATAAGGACACTCTCAAAATTTCTCTGAACAAATTTGGAAAAGATTGCATGCCATGGGAAATACCGGCAAAGGAACACCCAGAATACCATTCCTACATCAGAGGTGTTGTGCTCTATGAGCAAAACAGAACTGCAGTAGCTCAAAAGAAATGCAAGATGTGCAAATTTAGAAACATCTCCACTACAAATGTTCATATGGACTATTTCTGCTCTGACCTGTGGTAGAGTGTTCTGAGCTCATATTGGTCTGTTCAGCCACAGTTGGACACACTGTACCTTGACTCCAACATAGGGATGTCATTTTGGTCCTCTTCGAGAATGAAAGACAACAACCAACCAACCAACCATTCTCTCCGAGTTTTCAGCAGTTCTCTGAAACTGTAAATTACAGATGATTTGTCAATCTGGAAGTACCCAAAAAGATGAAATCATTGACTTGGATTAAAAAATGCAGTTTTTAAATGGGGAAATTTTTCTACATTATCAAATTATGAAAATTGTCAAATTCATCTTTTGAACTGTGAAGAACACAATCTCTGTTCCTGTTCCTATGTGTCTGTCTCTCTCCGTCTCCTTCTGTGTTTGTATGTCTCTGTCTCTCTGTCTCTATCTCTGTCTCTCTGTCTGTCTCTCTGTCTCTCTCTCTCTCTCTCTCTCTCTCTTGCTCTCTCTCTTTCTCTCTCTCATATTCACAAGGTGACTTGTGAGTTTTTACATGAGCTGATCACTGTCACTCTACTTCCTACCGGAATGTTATATTCTATTTATTTTGACCTTCCTAAATGCAATTTACTTCAAAAATCATTAATTAAATACCTACTGTGTACAATATGGATACAAACTCCAAAAGTGAAGTTTACAGTGTCCCAGAAAGCTTGTAACCTGTTGGAAGTCAATGTCTGTTTGTTATTTCCTCTAACAGCACTAACTTCCTATATATAAAGGCCATAGGTCTCTATTTCCAGGTCAATTCCTAACTAATTGTTAGTGATTTAAACTGTTGCATGTACTCCTGTTGTTGTTCTATCATGTCTGACTCTTCTCGATCACGTTTGGGGTTTTCTTGACAAAATGTTTTGCCATGGCTCATTTTAAAAATGAGAAAACTGAGTTAAACAGAGTTAAGTGACTTGCCCAAGGTCATACAGCTAGTAAGCCAAATTTAAACTACTAAATCCAGGCCTACCACTCTCTACCACATGTAATTACCCTTGTACCCCTGTTCTAGGCTATTATTTAAGATGATAACTCTGTAAACATTGTTCAGTGTAGTGAACAAAATGCTGGGATTGTCCTCAGAAAGAATTAGTTTCAAATCATGCTTGTGACACTTGCTAAGCATGTGAATATTAGCAAACTTCTTCCATACTCTGAGTTTCAGTTACCCCATCTTTTAAATGAGGCAATTGGAATAGATGAAATCTATGTCCCCTTCTGGCTTCCCATCTATGATCTTATCCTATGAACTCTTTACTTATAGGCAAGTTGGCATATTCCTTGACTTGGCATATATATATAATTATACATAAGCACCTCCATCTGACAAAGCTACTAGTTGTTCTTGCAATAATAGTGCTGACTTCTTAACTCATAGACACTGTTGGTCAGATAAATGACAAATGATTATTTTCAGTTCTTTGGTCTTAATCACAGAAGGATCATTTGCTTCTCTAAACATTGCAATTTCCCCTTACTTTTTTAGGCTAATCCAGAATTCTGTAAGGCTGACCTAGAACTACTCTGCTAACCCAATTAATAGAGATTACTTTCTAAAGCATTCAAGTTTGAAAAATGTTTCCCTCTCATCTTCTCTGTTGCTAAAGGTCAAAAGCAGAAGATGGAATTTCAAAGATTCCAACCTAACTTCAATATCCCCAGTGTAAGCAAATTCCCTATGGTCATAATCACCATGCTACCAGTGCCATTTAGAAGTTTACTGCACTTCATAGTCCATTGGCTCAGGAAAAGCAATTTTTATTTTTACTTCCTATATCAACCTCTGTAAAAATCTTTCAATGTCGGAAAGGCAGTAGGAGGCACACATTAAAGTAGGTTTTTTTTTTTCAAAATTTTTACCTTTAGAAAATGAGGCTTCAAAACACTGTCTGTTTCCGAATGTTGGCAGCTGAAGAGCCAGTGGGAGGTAAAATAAAGAGCAGGTTAATACACTCTAATAAATGTCAACACACTAAAATATTCTAAAACCAAATTAAAAGAAATTGTTAATGTACCATGAGCGTTCCACATGCTTGGACCCAGCCTGCCTTTGGAGACCATATTATAAAATATTTCAAATTTTCTGGTGAGACTTAGTGATCAAATGGAATATGCATGCACTTTTTTTTTCTTTAACATCAGAAACAAAATTGTAGGAATGAAAATGAGGACATATTTTGAAGATGATTTAAATATGTCCAGTTGTGTCAGTACACTAAAAGTATGCTTGTAACGGTATAAAGGTGGTGTCCTATTCTTGAATGGACATTTACTTTACTTTACACCAGTAGGTGCTAATGGCAAGAACTGAACCTAGGACCTCCTGAGTTAAAAAGCTGGTTTTCCATCCACTATGCCAGACTGTCTCTTGGGAATAGCATTTATATTATTTGCCTCGTGGAACTGTTGTATGAAAAGTCCTTTCAGACTTTAATGTCATAAATAAATGAGTTGTGTATTGTCATTGTGACTACTATCACAATTATTCATGCTTTATATTCTTTTGGTCCAGATGTGATTTCATCAGTATGGGGAACTTGTGATGTATAAACTCCATTTACACATGAAGATCACTAACTTTATATATCATGAATCTTAAAATTGGATAGGCCACTGAGAGGCTAAGAGATGTGTCTAGGGTCACAAAGCTGGTCCATGACAGAAGCAGAACTTGAAAGTCTTTCTTACTACAAGGTCAGCCTTGCAAGCATTAAGCAATATCTAAGATTAGTGTGTGTGTATGTGCGTATATATATATATATATATATATATATATATACGCACATACACACACACCATATCCACATACATATATATATATACATAAATGCATATATTTAAATACATATGTTAGTTTTGTGTGTGCATGTACATTCTCATGTAGACATGTTTATATAAATATTCATACATATGAGTGATTGTGTATATATGTATTCAATCTATAGTACTCTAAATATTTCTGTAACTTGTTGCATTTGTGTTGTATTAATGAGCTCAACACTTCATTTTAAATCTGTATGTTGGTGCTTACTTTGCCCTTTAGTCATAACCTGTTCTCCTATCTGAAGTTAGCCATGATACCATTGATCATAGGATTTAGAACTGGATAAAGGCTTTGTAGACCATATAAGCCAAATCCTCAGTTTCACAAATGTGTTCTGGAAATTTAAGGTGATTTTTACTAAGGTCATATGTATGATAAATATTAGATGAAAGATCCATTCCCAGGTCCTGTGACTCTGTACTCATTTTAAACAATAACTAAAACTATGTAATCTTTACTTGAAAAATACATGCTCTGTTTTTGTCCCTATATATCCATAATCCTATCTTTCTAAATGTTGTTAATTCAGATTCTAATCAATGTAGAGATAGGAAGATGAAGAGAACAGAAGAATTTTAAACTTCTATAAAATTCTCTTTTCTTACCAAGGCAATGTGGTATATTGGAAAGGATGCTGAACTTCAATTCTGGAGAAATCAAGGTTCAAATATTGGTCTAACTCTTGTTATCTATAAGGTGGAAAGGACAAAAATAATTCCTGTATTAGCTAATTAAAAGACTGACATTATCAAATAAAATAATTTATATAAAATTCTACTTAACTGCCAATTATTATTTATTTTTTCAATTTTTGTTCATTTTCATAGCTTTCTTTTCTTATTACATTTGCCATTACATTTCTATTTTCCTCCTCAGAAACCTTGAAAGAAAATGTTCTAAAGTTACAAATACTAACTGTGGTGCAAAAAAGAGTATTGGATGTGGAATTCTTTTTTCCTGCCATTTATCAGTCCTGTCTGACTCTTCATGATCCCATTTATTGTTTTCTTGGCAAAGATACTGGAGTGGTTTGTTATTTCCTTCTCCAGCTCATTTTACAGATAAGGAAACTGAGACAAACAAGGCTAAGTGACTTGCCCAGGGTCATACAGGTAATGTCTGCAGTCATATTTGAAATGAAGAAGATGGCTCAACACTCTATCCATTTGTATCATCTACCAAGCTCAGATTCAAAATCAAATCTTGCTCCCTTACTACCTGTGTGTTCTTGGCCAACTTACATAACTTCTAATTTTCCTCGTTTGCAAATGAGATGGTTGGACTAGATAAAAGTTAAAATCCTTTTCAAATTCCAGATATATGAACTAGGAGTACTTCCTCCTAGATTTTGAAAAATCTTCATAAATTATCCCTATCCTAGCTAACCAGATTTATTTTCAACTATTTCCTAACACATTCTCTCTATTTTACTCCTTCTTCTTCTCACAGTTCAGTCACCACCTCCTACTAGTTACTGCCTACACTTTTCAATCATAACTTTGTCTTTTACTGAATCTCCAGTCTTACTTATACTAATCATGTGTATTCTTTAAAGTTCTGCTCAAGTCCATGTCTCCTTCATGGATCTCCCTCTCATCTATGTATCTACTCAAGTTGCATTATATATAATCATTTTTTATAAACTTCTGTTGGAACTATGATTTCATCAGAAGGTGCTCCTGCTAAGAAAGGCTGCTAATGAAGATCAGTTCCTTCTCCTCGATGTAGATAGTATTAAAAAGTTTTCTGGGAGCATTGAAAGCTCAAATGACTTTTCCAGTCCATCTGTGACAAAGGATGGTCCTGAAACTAGATCTTTTTAACTCTTAGGCCAGCTATCTAACTTCTAAAACGTGCTATCACATACTTTATCATACAATTTAGCATTTAATTATATACTCTCTTACCCCCACTGAAGTCTGTGAAATGTCCAAGCTTCAGCAGATCAGACTAATTTGGAAAGTCCTCTTATATGGACTTGACCACAGATTGAATCTACCAGAAATCAAAGTACATAGATGAAAAGATTCACTAGTAGAAATTTAGTGAGTGGTTCAACTGAATGAAGTCTAAGGTCTTATTGTGGAGACAGAATGGTACAGTGCAAAAGATACTGGATATGGCATTAGAGTACCAGGTTAAAATCCCCACTGTGCTGTCATCAAATCTACTAACCTTTTTGAATCTCAGTATCCCCCCCCCTGCAAAATGAGTAAATTCTACCAGATGTTCTTTCAATTTCCTCTGCCGGTAAATCTATGTTATGAACTCTTGAAGCAAAGAAAGACTACATACTATGTAATAGTGTTAATCACTACAATTTTATATATTTCCCTTACGTCTCCATCTGAATTATAAATTTCTGAAAAGAAGGTACCATATTTTCAAGCGCAATAGTGAAGATGTGTTTTAGGAGAGAATGAATAAATGCCTATTGATTTGAATCTTAGCCACTGGGTGAGAGAAAGGTATGGAGTTAACTCAGATTGAGTGGGATAACAGAATTATTCATGGAATTTCCTAAAATATACATCTTTAGTTTGAAATAAAGTTGAAACAATATTCCCAATACTGTGTTACAGTCCCAATTATATCTAGTCCAAAAAAATTGTTAGTATTAAATAGACTAAGGAAAATGGGACAAAAGAGATAGAAAAGCAGAGAAGGTAGTAGAAAAACTTTTACATAAGTCAGAGATTTAAAACTGGAAAAAGATTTTGGAGGTCAATAAATGTTAATTTCCTCATTTTAGGGTAGGCAGGTGGCACAGTTAGATAAGGACTCAGGAAGCCCTGAGTTGAAATTTGACCTCAGATACTTACTAGATATGTGACCCTGGGACAGTCCCTTAATCTCTGATTTGCCTCAGTTTTCCTATCTGTAAAATGGGTGTGAAATTAGTACCTTACTCCTAGGGAATATTCTGAAGCTTTAATGAGATAACAACAGCACAGTACTTAGCACAGTGTCTGTAATATAGTAAGTAATATATAAATATTTTCTGTTATTATTTTACAGCTCAAGATATTAAGGTCTAAAGAACTTAAGTTACCAATGTCACACAGGTAATAAATGGCAGTGCTAGTTATCAGAATCAACGTTTCTGATATAGGAAGAATGAATTCTCTTGTATCTATGCATATGTTTTGTGTTTTAATTAATTTTTAATCAAAAAGTTTCTTCATATACTATCACATAAAAAGTCCTAGTCTGAAGTCCCAGAAACCTAAGGTATTTGACATTTCCTGTCCTTTGGCTTAAAATACTAAATACTTTGCCGCAAATACAAGCACAATTATGCAATGTAAGGTCTTGAATCATATGCAGTGACCTCAATCTAGCAGGTAAGAAAAATCTCTGGTTTTAGGCATTTACAGTAGCTGGTAAACTAATAAATCAGATCCAATTAGTGCTACACTGACTCCCAATCCACTCCTGGAAGCAAAATCCCTTTATACATACACATCACAAAGCTCACCTGCTGAGAAGTCTATATCTTCTGCAATTTTGCTGTGAGCTCATTTTGTTTTCCTGCAGCTGCAAGGGGTATAAGGGCCAAGCTGATCACCTGAGCTGAATCAGCACTTTGAGCAAACCACTCCCTTTACAAAACTGACCTTCAAAGGTCACCTCTGACATGAATCAAATCTTCTATGATGTGATTTTTAAAGAGGAGGGAATCTTTGAAATGAGTGGTAAGAATTAAATGTCTCTCTTGGAATGGAATAATTACCAAGACTAACAAGGAGACAGAGAAATGAAAACAAGAAAATTAGAGTGTTGAGATAAGAAAATAGAAGTATAGGATGTATAAGACAGTATAAATTAATTGATTAATTTATTAAATCAATTTATCAGAGCATACTAAAGACAACATTTGAGGACCAAATGACCTCAGAGAGAGAGTTGAGATGAACAACACATTTATAATAATTTTTGTACAAAAAGCAGAAATATAATAGACGAGTCCTATTTCTAGTTCTGATCATCAAGAACTACATGTTTTTGGATGACTCACATAACTTATTTCAACCTCAGATTCTTTTTTTTTTTTTAAATAAATTTATTTAACTTTTTACATTCATTTTCACAAGATTTTGGGTTCCAAAATTTTCTCCCC
>CM053770.1:345035521-345050712 GCA_028658325.1 Potorous gilbertii
TGTCAGGAGTTCTTTTTACAGGAAATCTATGGGCTGTGGGTTCGGACCTAGCATAGGTGAGTCTTTCTACTCCGCCATCTTGGCTCCGCCCCCCCATTGGATATCTTTTTCAGATGTTTGGGATACAGAGGCCTTGACTCCTATGTCTTTCCTTGATGGTAAGCATTGTTCTTCCTCATCAGAAAGGAAATGCCGAAGCATCTGGTCACCAAGAAAGTAACCTTCTATGGTCTTATTTTTTTTCCCTTTTCTGGGCATTTTCCCAGCCAGTTACTTGACTTCTAAGATTCTTCTCCACCCCTGCCTAGATCTTCCCAGCTAGTGCTGAGGGGTCTGAGATTCAAATGCTGCTCCTCAGCCTCAGGGCCTTCATTGGCAGGCGGGGCTTCTATTCAGTGGGATTAAGTTCAGGTTCTCAGGTGGGGGCAGGGCCACCTCCCTGGCTCTTTTCCCTCACAGGGTTTATGCAGAGACCTTCATTAATGGAGCTCTAGCTGAGCTTCTGCCTGGTCTGGGAGCCTATGGCTGCCTGCTGCCTCTGCTGCTGCTTCCTGAGGGGGCCTGAGTGATGGAGACACCCTGCTCCCCTCCCAGCCAGCCCAGAAGTCTCTCTCACTCACCTGTAGCATCTGTGGGTGGAGGGGCCTTTGTGACTGCTGGAGATGCCATCCCTGAAGCCTGCTCAGATTTGCTCTTCTCTTTGCCATGCGGCCAGGAAATGGCTAGGCTCTGCTCCCTTCTGGTGCGCGACGAACCTTTGGGTTCGGTTTTTCGGGGCTCTCTGGAATGGAAATCTCCTTCTTCACTCCGTTGCTGCACAGCTTTCACTGCTCCAGAATTTGTTGGGAGTTCTTTTTACAGGAAATCCATAGGCTGTGGGATCGGAGCTAACATATGTGAATCTTTCTACTCCCCCATCTTGGCTCCTCCTATCAAAGTTTTCTTGCATCATTTTCAATTATTTTTACTAGTTTTTCTCTGTTTCTCCTTTGATTTTTAAAACTTTTTGAATAATATAAGGAATTCTTTTGGGAACTAAGATTTTTTTCATATTTTCCTTTGAGGCTTTGCATATAGCTATTTTGACTTTGTTGTCTTCTTCTGAGTTTGTGTCTTGATCTTCTTTGTCACCATTCAATCTTTATTTGGTCAGGTTATTTTGTTATTGTTGTTTTCTCATTTTCCTAATCTATTTCTTTACCTTTAATCTTATTTTAAATTTGGTAATCTATTCGGGGTACAGGAAGCACTATCTCAAACTTTAGATCTTTCTTGCTGTTGTTTTCAGAGCTAACACTGGGCATTTATAGGTTGTTGGTATTTCTAAGGTGGTATGATCTAAGAAGGGGTATGATCACTACTCCTCTGGCTTGTACTTTGGTGTTACTCAGAAGGACCTTTGTTAACCTACAGCCAGTAGCACTAATGCTCCTGTGCTGTGACAATGAACAGGTCCTCTACTTTCCTATAGCCCCAATTGCTGATGTGCACTTCCGTTTTGGAATGGAACCAAGGTCCCTACTCTTCCCTAAGTGACCACAAGCACTATTGTTCAACCTGGTACCATGACTAGGGCCCCTGTTTCCTTGTGGCTGCAAGTGCTAGTGTTCTATTTGGTGCTTGGATTGCAATCCAAAATTATGTATAGGCAATGCAACAGGATCCTGAACCAGGTGACAACACAGGATCCTTTGCCATCTTCCTTTTGACCCATTTTCTGACCCCCCTCTCTTCCAAGTGTAAGAGATTCTAAAGCTGCTTCCACCAGTATAGCAGTCTCCAAGAACTTCTGGTAGTCCAACATCTTGGCCTGGCTCTGTACTCCATAGTCTGTGCTATACTCCAGGCTCATTCGCCCTCTATCACTTTCAATAGATCTTTCTTGCAAATCTCCCAAGTTGTTTAGGAATAGAAAATTGTTTTGTTATTTTTGCCCTGCACAATTATATTTAAAGTGCTATTTTTGAGTTCCTTGGAGAAGAATTTGGGAGACCTCAGTTGGGTGCTTCTCTACTTCTCCATCTTAACTGCAATTGTTTTGTAGATATATCTTTAAAATGATTCTGCATAATTATAATACATGCATGGGAGATACTTGTTTGAAAGAGATCCTTTATGGCCACATTTACTCTACCAAGTAAAAAGACTTATAGTTTCATAGAATCATAAGATCATAAGTTTATGACTAGAAGGGCTGCCATCTATTCCAAATCTCACATTAGGAAACTTAGATTCAAGGATGTTAAATAACTTGCCCCAGGTCACATTGGTAGTAACTATAAGGGCTGAGAAAAATATGACATGAACTTGGTAAATAAGGAAATGTAAACAGGAGCCAGAGCAAATGATGTCATCAAGTAAATGTGTAATTGAAAAGAAAAAGGGCTGGACTTGTAGTGAGAATGGGAGATAATAGAGAGATAGTCAAGAACTTCACTGGTATCATGTCAATGTCAGGAGAACCTGGGGAAGAGCTCATGAACAATGAATTGCAAAGTTATAGGCTGATATAGTCAAGAGTCATGGAAGAGGTGTGTCTTCTATATTGTTAAAATAAATTTTTGTTATTTTATATTATTTACTATTTTGGATTTTAGGAATTATGACTGGTTTTGCATATCATAATAAACTGTAAATTTCATGAAGGTAGAAACAGTGTGTAAACTTCATATCTATCCAGAGCATAGTACAGTGATTTGCGTACAATTGGACTTTAATGTTTGCATTGTTGAACTGTAATTATTTTCCCTTATATGCCTACTGACTTCTAATTATATGTTTTATACTTCTTAGAATCAGTTACTTCCCAGTGACCTTCAATGTTCACTACGGTATAATTTCTTTTAATCAACACATTTAGTTAAACAAAACAAAAATACTGGATATGTTCCACAACATGTGCCTCCTTCTTCACCTATAGTCCACTAATTGTATAGATAAAGAAAATTTAAAGTAGCATCAATCCTTCAGAGTTAAAATTGGTTACTTAACTGAACAATGAAACTTCAGAGTCTTTGTTTCCTCTCTCTCCCTTGCCCCAATCACCATTTGACACATCTTTCACATCTCCTTTTCCTTACTCACATATCCAGGATTTTGGTTCATTTCCTTGACATCTCTTGCTTAAATTATTTCAATATTCTTTTAATTGGTCTCCTTACTTTAACTCTTCCCTTTTTAATGCATCTGTTAAACAGTTGCTAAATTGATATCCCCAAAGCAATGATATGCCCCTGCCACAATATCATTAAGATAGTTCAATGGCAAAGATATGTGTGTATAGATATAAATGTATCCATACAAATTGTATGTTGTGTATATTCTATTTACTTTTACATGTATGTGTTGTTTTCATCAATAGATTCTAAATTGTTTGAGGGCTGGATCCTTTTTTTTTTTTTTGCATCCCCAGCATTTAGCCCATTTCCCAGCACATACTAGGCATTTAACAGATATTTGTTCAGTGAATTTAAATAGCTATGCTCTCAAGTATCTAGCTACATTTTAAAAATAAATGTTTTATTGACTTTTTTTGACATTGCTGTCCTTTCTAACCTTCCCAAACTCAAAACTGGCGACCCTCCCTAACCTGACCCCACAACAGAGGTCTCCCTTGATAAGAAGAGGTGTAATTAAGCAAAACAAACCAATACCCTGGCTATGTATGGCAATAGATACTCGCACTGAGAGGAGTTATGTTTCCTTCTCAGATTACTTAAGGGAAGATTAGTCGTTATACTTATCAGGGCTCTGGTGTCTTTCAAAATTATTTCCTTTTCCATTACTGGAAAAGACCTTATGTCAATTGTTATCTTGGTTCTGGTTACTTTGTTCCTCCTCAATTCATAGAAGGTTTATCAATTTTCTCTCACTTGATCATTGTCCATAAGCCTCCAGATTTTTTTTTTTCTATTATGGTACCTTTTCCAGTTGAGTAATTGTACTAGCAGATTTGACCTAAAATAATGGTATACTAACCACCAGAGTTTCTCACAAAACAGAATGGAAAGTCTCACATAAAGAGTGGGTATACTATCTCTTCCATCTTGGGAAAAGTGACCCTTGAATATAAGTTATCCTCACCATCAAGAAAATGTCTTTTTATTACTGTTCACTGTAGGACTTAGGAGCAATGATGCAGGGTTCAAAGTTCATATTTTCTAAGGATCAGTGCTATGATTTTTAATCTTCCAGTTCTTTTTAATTTTTTTTCTATTTGAGAAAACATTACTGTATGCTGGAATTTTTAACTCTTCCACAGGAGCTATAGTTCATTTATGAAGGGCAGTGAACGCCTTGAGAGCATTCCAAAAAGGGTAATCAGGGTGCAGAAAATCTGTGTTTTTTCTATAGTTGGTTTGGTTGAGGAACTGGAGATATTTAGCCTGGAAAAGAGAAGACAGGCAAACTTAGATGTGATTTTGGGGGCCAAAGATAGGGAGGACTCCCTCAAAGTTACAATTGTTCAAAGCAGATTGGACTTCATTGTATGTGGCAGATTTCAGCTTCTTAGAGATCTTCAATTTCATTTAATAACTACTAAATACCTTTTTTTTTTTTTGCTAGACACTGTGTGCTAAGTGCTGGGAATACAGAAAAGAAGTAAATAATGGTCCATGCCCTCAAGGAGTTTTCAGTCTAAAGAGGAAGACAACATGCAAACTACATAGACATATATACATACAAACATTTGGACACATTTACATATATGTGCATATACATACATGCATATATGAATACATATTTGAATATTATAAATAGGAAATTAAAGGGACAAAGTATGGGGATTAAGAAGGGTTAAGGAAAGCTTCTGGAGAGGATATTAACTATGACTGAAAGGTAGCCAGGAAAGTCAGTTTTCAGGGTGGAAGAGGGAGAGCATTGAAGGAATAAGGGACAAGCAGAACGAATTCTCAGAATCAAGAGGTGGAGTAGCTTATTGATAGAGCATCTAGGAAAGTGGTGTCGTTCAATTGAAGAGTATGTCTTGGGGAGTAAGGCATAAAAATACTGGAAAAGTATGAGGATGCTAGAGTATAAAGGGCTTTGAATGCCAGACAGTGCTTCGTATTTGCTCCTGGAGACATTAGGGAGCCACTGGAGTTTATTGAGTGTGTGTTTGTTGGGGAGGGAGTGACATGATCAGACTTACATTTTAGGAATATCACTTTAGTTGGATTGATGGATTGGAGTTGTTGCCTCTTGGGTTGGAGTGGGGAGAGAATTGAGGCAGGGATATTCATTAGAAGGCTATTGTCGTAATCAAGAAAGGAGGTGAGGAGGGCCTTCTTTAGAACAGTGGCAATGTTTGGGGAGAGAAGGGCATATTTGAAAGAGGTTACAAAAGTGAAATCCACAGAGCTTGGTAACAACTTGGATATGGAGGGCTGAGAGATAGTGAGGAATCCAGGATGGCATCTAGGTTGTAAGTCTTAGGGATTGGAATGAGAGTATTGCTCCCTCCCCCAATAATAAGAAAGGTAGGAGTGGAGGGGGTGAGGCTTAGAAAGGAAAAATGAGTTCTGTTTCTGACATGTTGAATTTAAGATGTCTACTGTACATCTAGTTCAAGATGTCTGAAAGACAGTTTGTTAATGTGAGATTGGAGATCAGAAGAGAGATTGGGGCAGAAATGGTAGATTTGAGAATGATCAGCATAGAAATGGTAATTAAACCCTTGAGAGCTAATGAGCTCACCAAATGAAGTAGAATAGGAGAAGAGCAGAAGCTTCAGGACTTTAGCCTGAATAACACATCTATGGTTAGAGAGAGTGATCTGAAGGAGGATACGTTAAATGAGATAGAGAAGGAGCAGCTATATAAGTAGGAAGAAAACTCTAAAATTGAGTGGTGCTATGATTCCGAGTTCAGAAGTAGAGTGGTGATTGAATAAGTCATATAAGACCCTGTTGAAATAAATGGACTTCTCTAAGAGGTCCATTTGTAATTGACTTGAAAACAAGGGCCACCTGTTTAAGAAAGCAATCTCAATTGCATAGCCAGGATAGATGCATATATCTTCTTTTGCCTTCTTTTATCATTAGTACCATTTATTAAGCATTCACCTGAACATGATACTATGCTGGGGCCTGGTAAACATCTGGCAGAGGGACTGAAAAAATGGATTCACCTCTTAGCCTGACCTCTGGATAAATTATTAGCCTCCATCCTGCACTGATCCATCTAAGTGAAGCAAAGCAGTGGAAATATTTAGGATGCTCAAAACTGAGAGTTTGAAGAATAGTGATTGGTCCCATCAGAACATCCTTGTCCTTAATTCTAGGAGAATAAATTTGTCTTTCTCCAGGAAAGATAGAATGAAACATCGAAACATCTATCTATCTACCTATCTATCTATCTGTCTATGTACCTACCTATCTATCTACCTGTCTATCTGTGTATCTATCTCTCTGACTGTCTGTCTATCTGTCTGTCTATCTATCTATCCTATCTATCTATCTATCTATCTATCTATCTATCTATCTATGAGATTTCCTATTCAATAAAAAAAAAGATCCTCCAGAGAAAGGCCTGGGAAGGTGGTGCCAAGTAGGGCTCATCGGAATCAGCATGACATTGGCAGTGGTTTACTTCTCCTTATCCTTCTGTTTATGTGAAGTAGCCAGCAATTGACAACCATTATCTGAGTATCTACTATATATTACTATCTACTCTGTATTAGGTTGGGTGGGATATAGAAATGACATGAAAACCACTTACAAGGAAGTTACAGTCATTATCAGGAGATAAGAAGCTTTGAATCTATTGCCAGAAAAGGTAGTTAGATAGATAGACAGATAGGTAGATAGACAGACAGACTGAAAGACAACATGAGTGCCAAGTAAATAATCCATTCTATAAGTTGAATTGAAATGATTTAGATATAAATCTACATGGAAGAAACTGTAAAGTGGATTTTGGAATGATTTAAATAAAATTTAAATAAAGATTTAAAAAAATAGAGAGGAGTACAGAGGGCATTCCTTTTGAAGCATAAGAGCAACTGCTGCAGGGTGAATTTGCACAAAGTACTTTTGGAGGGAGTGACTAGAACAGGTTGGGTGGAACAAAATACTTGTATAGAGAAATTAATTTATTGGTAATTACATATAAAGATAAATTTATTGATGTAACTAGGCAAGAAGATTTATCTCTCTTTTCACAGAAACTTTTAAAATAGAAAGATCCTGAAGCAGCAATAATCATCAATGAAAATAACTAACATTTTATATATCACTTTAAATTTTGAAAAGCATTTCACAAACATTATCTCATTTGATCCACACAACCATCCTCTGAGGTAGCCACTGTTATAATCCTTGTTTTTACAGATGAGGAAACTGAGGCAGATGAAAGTTAAATAATTTGCCTAGGGTCACAGAGTTAATAATTGTCAGAGTCAGAATTTGAACTCTGGTCTTCCTGATAACAGATCCAGCACTCTACACCGAATATAATAAATAGTACATAGTAAGTAAACAAAACCATTTTCCAGGTGGAGTCACTTTTCACTATGGAGAGATATTCACCACATGCAATGCAAGTAATGACAATAAAGGAATTGCTTCTGATTTTACTTTTTCATTATTTCACCTGTGTATTAAGAAGGATTAAAGGACTTAAATGGCAGAAAGAAGGGTTTTATATTTGATATTTGAAGCCATAGGGAACTATTGGACTTTATTGAATAAGAGAATGACATGGTCAGATCTGCACTTTAGGAAAGTACCTTTTGCAGGTGTGTGGTGGACAGGTTAGAAAGGAGAGAGATTTGGGACAGGGAGACCATTTAGAAGGCCTTGCTATATAGTCCAGGAGAGAGAGGATGAGGGCTGGAACTAGCATGATGGCCATATGACTAGAGGGAGAGAGTGGATGTAAACAATATCGTAGAGAAAGAAATCGCAGTATCTGATTGCTGCTTCATTATGTGGAGCTAATGAACACGAGGAAATGATGTTACACCAAAATTTCAAAGCTTAGAGACAAGAAAGATAATTGGCATTATCAACAGAAACAGGCAATTTTGGAAGAGAGATGAGTTTAGAAGAAAAGAAAATGTCATGAAGTCGAAGCTTTCATCCCATCAGTATCAGCTGATACTGTGAGACTCACTCTGTCCCACTTAAAATCGCTCCCCAGAAGTACAAAGGCTGTCCTCTGGGGGTTGTGTGGTTGAGTTACCTAAGTTAATAGGGTTCCAGGGGCTAGATTTTATGAGAAATTGATTAGAGGGTTCAAAATATAATCTGGGCTGGTACTGCTGTGAGTGACCAGTTTGTATTTATGTTGTAGCTGCTCTGACATGCTGACATTCTAAGGGGACCAAATGACATCTTACATAAGTGCCAGAGAGGTTGTAGAATGAGTAATGGATCAAGGGTAGTTGTGATGTTTGAGACAAGCCCCACAGTTAGATCTTATTGAGAGGGCGGGATCTGAACCTTATTCCCATCCTCTGGTAGATTACAGACCCTTTGGTATTATGCCACCTGAGGTGAACAGGGCTCCCATTTTAAAAGAACTGATTATAGAATAGGGAGAAACTCATAGTAGGACAGTTTTCTCCCTTAGACTAGCATGTGTGATGATGTACAACTGCTCTATGAGCCCTTAGTCAAAACTCACTACTATACTCTCACCTCTACCACTTTGTCCCAAGTACTATGAGTGAATTATACTTAGCCTAGGTGATCCAGTCTCCTAAAGCAACCCCATTTAAAAGTACTGGGTGAGAAAAGAGCAGTACTGAACATCTTAAGGCTGGAATTCCTATTAAGGAGATAAGTCAGAGCAGCAAAAGTGAGCACCTTGCTATCAAATCATAATTGTATACACTTTTTAAAGGTTAAGCTCTACTTCAATAGAAAGTACCAGTTGAGTAAACTATTTCAGGGGCCTGGCTTGTCCAAAGAAAGGAAGTGATCATGCTGATAGAGGACATAATAAGCTGCTTGTGGAACTCCATTAGTATATTTTTGGGGAAAAGTAATTGACCATTGGCAGAAATGACATTTTAATCACGCTTCTTCAAGTTTTCACATATTCTCTTCCAATTCATCCTGCTGCTCACTGAATCGGAACTCCACACTGTCTAATCTTGCCAGTTTACTGAAGTTCACCTCCTAGTAAAAATACTTTTTAATTCCCTTATTAACAGTTTTTTTAAATTTAAAGAAAAAATATAATTAGATAGTGCTTAGCCTTTGACACAACTTTTCCCTCGCTTTCATGAAAAGGCAGTGAATGAGGGAGGCACTAAATATAGTTGCCATTTGAGTACTGAACAATAAAAAGCAAGAGTGAAAGGTTTAGCTTGAAGTGTTGCCAGGAGGCGGAAGTTTGTTCATAGCTCTCCTTCTCTGTCATTCTCTTTGTCTCTGTCTCTCTATCTCTATCCCCCTCTTGCTCTCTTCCCAAAGAGCAACCCAGAAATGACTGTAGTGTCCTTGAAAGCAACAGAAGCTCAGTCTAAAGGACTGGGTCACATAAATAACAGTCAGCATGTTACGGAGGCTGTTAAAAATTGGTCATGTCAGATGAGTGTATATCTGATGGGAAATCATCATCCCCTCTGGGGATATTAGAGATTCCAGATGTTTGTGAGAGAGAAAAGGGTTCTACCATTATGGAATCCACAGTTCCCTTCAAATTTTATTAAGATCTCTTGTTAATGAAAGGAAATTAAGTGAAAGGGAAAAATGATTTTGTCTATTTGGATACAATTTGACATTAAACACCTATTTATTACATACCTAACTTGTGCAGGGTGGTGAGGAAACAAACACAAAGTATTCCTAGCATTCATGGAACTTGCATGCTAAAGGAGGTCTAGAGCATGTAAACACACAAACAACACAAAACCATGGATGATCTATTCAGGAGGACTGAGGATGCTAAGAACTAAAATAATCCAGAAAGTATTTCCATAAGAGATGAAACTTTCATACTCTATGTTGGGTCGCATAACTTATAAAGTAAGTTATAAAGTCCTTGTGAATAATGAATGAGAAAGCATACATGCACATATGATCTGATGGTCTGCAGAGCTACATTTGCAGAAGGAGTTCCCTGACTAAAGAACTCCCTACTCTGATAAAAGATCAGTCATAGACTCACTATAGTAAAGAATTAAATTCTCCCATACACTGTACCTCTCCATTGTGGAACCTGTAATCACCTAAATGATCTGTATTTAGATTACAAACTTGGAAAACTATTGATTTGAAAGTAACAATTGATTTGAGGAAAAAAAGTTCCAAACTCTGGCCAAGGTTATAAACAGTTAATTTTGAGTGTGGAAAACAGAGAAATAGGTTTGTGTCATAGTTAGCTATATATTTTTCACAGAAATGGGGGCTATGAAGTCTAGGTTGTCTCTCCTCAACTCCAAATGGCATAGAATCCACATATTCTAATCGCTCTCCCCATTTTTGGTTGGTTGACATAATCCAATAGATAACCTTCGCGTTGCCTTCCCACCCCACAGATCTAATTGTTTCATGAGCAAGTGTTATTCAACTTTTGATCGCTAAATTATTGGCACTATATTTTGCATACAATTTGTTTCCTTATGGAGTGAGTGAATGAATAATATATCTTTTGAAATACCTTACAAATAAAATGCTTCTACGTTAAAGTACTAATCTGGACTAAAATTGGATTCAGGAGGAGCAGGTAAGTTTTCTATTTTCTCTTTCTTTTTCTATCTTTTTATCTTGATAGTAGGGAATAAATCAAATTTTTTCTGTCTCTTCAAAATTCAAGGTTTATATTCATTCAAAACTATATGGGAGTATGGAAGGCAGTTGAGTATCTTCTCTATACAATAATGTGTGTGTGTGTGTGTGTGTGTGTGTGTTTATACAGTTAAGGTGTTACTAAAGCTTCATTTCAATAACTTAGGTCAATAAACTTTCTGGCCAAGTTCCAACTGCCAGCAAAGAATTATTTATACATTGTTTAACACAGTCTAATTTTAAAGGATGAATTGAGATTTGTGAAAGCTAAAATTTTTTAAAGCACTAACAAAACAAAACAAAACAAAATTGACAAAATTAGAAAGAAACATTAATTTCAGGAATATTCCCTCATTATTAATCACCCTAATCTCAAAATTGAATCATTTGGGGACTATCTTTTATCTACATCTCTTGATCCCCACCCCAAATAATGCTCGTTAAAATTTTAATAGATATTTCTGTCAAACCATTCTGAATTTTGCATTAGGTTGCTCTTTTGCTTGGGGTAAAGTTGTTAAAAAAAAATTCTGCTTCTTTAAAAATGTAATCATCACACAGGAACCTTCTAAAGACAGCATCAAATAGAATAAAATATATTTTATTAATGATACAATTCACAAAATTACCAGCCCTGCCACTCTGGGCCCCACCAGGGACACCTCCATCTCTTATTACATGTACACCATTCGCTGGTGTTTGTTCTGTGTAATTTAACCTTCTGATTGTCTTGAATCCTTAATGATCTAGAGTAAGTTGAATGATGATTAGGGGGACATTGGCTTCTGTAGGGAGACTAGAACTGATGAACCAGGTCCTGGGGGAGGTACAATTGTTACTAAGGGAAAGAAGGCAAGAATGACTTCAGGGGCATATTTCTCTTCATTTCAAAAGTGAGGTTTAGCAAGTAAAAGCAATCTATTTGCAACTTCTCTTATGAAACAAAGGAATTTGGATGCTTTTTAATTTACAGTGACAAATACAACTTAATTTCCTTAGTATCTTCCCTCCAAATGGATGTCCTTCAACTTTCATCAGAGTCATTGTGGGATTCAAAAAAAAAAAGAATAATATACTCTATTATCTGTTGCCAGATTTGGTTCATTGAATTATCTGTGGTTGGGGCTGGGTGTGTTTACTTTGTTTTTATAGCCCATGATAAGATCCATCTTATGAGTATTGAATGAAAAGGAACATGTCCATAGGGACTGGAAAATACAGTGTTTAGGGATAGCTTTAGAAGTAATCTTTGTTTTCTCCCAATGCATGACCTTTGTTGTTGATCACTTAGCAACTCAGAAGACAAGTATAATTGTTTGTTTTGATGTTTCATATTTTAAAATATTTAAGGGTCAAAAATCACCAAAAGTTCCACAAAATATTTTATTCTAGGCTTCTTGAGGACTCTATTAGTACAACACATAGGTTCTACCATATGGGTAGGACTTTGAGTACTGTCCTAATAAAAGAGTATACCTGCTGTCTGAATATCAATCTAGAGAAGTAGGGACAGTTTCATTACCAACAAGTTGGCAACTACTTGATGAAATTGCTGGTTACAAATAAAAATACAAAATACCCTTTAGTCCTTTGCAACACTAGTCAGTTTCCTGAGTACAAGTGGCAGAATAGAAGAAAAAAAGGACAGAGGGAGCAAAAATTCCTGGTTTTAATGTCATCCACTAACCTTAAGTCTTGGTATTCTTTATTCAAGGACTATTGCTATCAGAAAAAAAAAAATCCCATTCATACTGATGTTCCTTTTAGATATGGAACCTCTCCTATTTCCCCTCCCAATTAAGAATTTACAAGGTAATGGAAAGACAATTTATAGGCTCTACAGTGAACTAAATAAAGACTTTGTAGGAGTTGACATGTCTGTACAACCAAAGAAGACAAAAAATATAAGTTCATGGGGCCCATAGTCATCTTACCTTGTAGGACTTGTGATGAACCTAAGAAAAAGCAATGACTATGACAGTAATTGAGAATTATATGTGAATGAGACTTATATGTGAATTATGGAGAATGAAGTAGTGAAATGATATGGACAATTTTATAAGTTCCAACAATGTGAACTAAAAAATAACTGAAGCTTAGTGTAAAGATGGGCACAGGAGAAGATGGTCAAAACCACTTTGGGAAATAGGTTTTGAGACCAAGTTTGAAAAAGCTGAAAATTTTAGATGATTCAAAAACCTCATGTTTCTATAATATATAAGGGAATTATCAAACACAAACTACTTTACATTCAGTGTGAGGTGCTGGTCAACATGTGGAAGTTGTAAAGAAGTCAATGGAAGTGCCTAAATATGATGTGCTATTTTGAAAATGACAGAAGATTGTATATTTCGGGCTTTTCAACAGATAATCTATCAACATTATCCACTTATCCAGCAAGGTCATATGCTGTATTGGCAAGACATTAATACATAAAACAAATAACACCTGGTCCATTGGAAAAGGTATAATTCCATCAGCAAAATCACATAAAAAGACCATTAATAACTACAAATATACTTAAAATAAATGTATTGTAAACAACATGAATGTCTATTGAGAGTTTATTAGAGGAAGGGAGGGAATAAACATTTATTAGGCATATACTTACTGAGTGCACATGTCCTGCTCTAAGTTTTTTATCTTAACAACCATATGAGATGAATGTTATTATTGCCTCTATTTTGCAGTTGAGGAAACTGAGATTGACAGAGATTAAATGACTTGCCCAGCGTCTCATAGCTACTAAGCATCAGTGGTTAGATTCTAACCTGTTTCTTTCTGGGTCCAAGTCCAGGGCTCTATACCCTGTACCACTAAGTTACTTCTAGACATAGAAAAACTTGGAGAGCAGGGTTGAAATGAGGTAAAGTAATAATAGGAGCTCTAGTATAGTGTTAGGAAGTTGGTGCTTCCATTGTGCTATGGGTATGCAGTACATCATTCAGTGAAGCTGGCTTACTGCCTTGGGATTTCTAACCTAAGAAATTATAGCCAGGAAATTCAATTCCATTCAGTTTAGTTCAGTTTGTTAATTTCTTGTTATGCTCCCTCTCCCAGTAGATTGTAAGCTCCTGCAATTTTATTATTTATTTTTGCAACATTACAATGGAAAATAAAAATGATAGGAACTTCTAGTGTAATGGTGGGGTGGTGCGGCAGTGTTGTTAAATAAGTTCACAAATAAATATGATGTTGGAATGGTATCAGGTTGAATGGAGGTTAAATATATTTTGCTATAAGAAATTTGAGGAAAGAAAAATTACTTTCATCTGCAGTGGATCAGGCAGGACTTCATAGAGGAAATAGCAACTGAGAGGGTCCATACATGAGGAGAAGGACTTTATTAGGTAGAAAGGGGGTAGAGTATATTATGGGGATGGTGGATAGCCTATATAAATTCATAGAAGTGTGTGAGGGCAATATGAACATACAGGAATGAGAGTAGTTTGCTCTGATTGAAGTATAGAATGCATACAGAGGAATATCAAGTAATAAACTTTGAAGGGTAGGTTAGAGACAGGTTGTAGAGGCCCTTAAATACCAAGCTGAAAAGCTAGTGTTTTAATATATGGAGAGTGAGTGTTTTTGAGCAGAGATTAAAAAATAAATAGATAAATAAATAAACAAATAAGGATAAAATTGCATCTTAGGGATATTGTTTTGGCATCTGTGGTTGGTTTACAGAGTCAATAAGTATGAGATAAAGAGATTTAGGAGGCTGGTACAGAAAGGATAAGTGAGAGGTCTTGAGTGCCTGAACTAATGTGCCAACAGTGTGAAAGGGGGGAAGGGAATAGATGTTGAGACTGAAAAGGATCCTTAATTTACAGTAGGAAAGTGACTTAGAAGTTATCTAGCTAATCTCATTTTAAAGATGAAGAAAATGAGGAATACAGAGAATAAGCGACTTCCCGAAGGTCATCTTTCCTTCTTTTCTTCCTTCCCTCCTCCTCCCTTTCTTCCTTATCATTCTTAAACCTTAAACCCAATGCACTCTGAAGTCCATGGGCTAGACAACAGGTCCCTACCCAAGCTCCACTTAATGGCTGGTTTAGAAGGATTATCACTAGTAACAGTTTCTGTTGATGTAGCTATTTTTTCTTTTGTTCATTAAAAGAGCCATACTCCACTACTTTTTTTTTTAAATAAATTTATTTAACTTTTTACATTCATTTTCACAAGATTTTGGCTTCCAAAATTTTCTCCCTATTTGTCCCCTCCCCCCTCCCCAATACACTGGATATTCTAAATACCCATATCACCAATCTGCCCTCTCTTCTATCATCCCTCCCTTCCCTTACCCCATCTTCTCTTTTGTCCTGTAGGGCCAGATAACTTTCTATTCCCCATTACCTGTATTTCTTATTTCCTAGTAGCAAGAACAATACTCAACAGTTGATCCTAAAACTTTACGTTCCAGTTTTTCCCCATCCCTCCCTCCCCACCCAT
>CM053770.1:345051212-345079960 GCA_028658325.1 Potorous gilbertii
ATTTAAAAAAAAAAAAAAAAAAAAAAAAAAAAAAAAAAAGAACTCTATCTGTTCTTTGCTCCTCTTACTTCAAGTGAAGGGCTAAGCTGCCATTCTCCTGAATAAATCTAATTCAGCCCACTCCCCTAGCCAGAGAAGGAAAGAAAAAGTATCTAGAAAGCACTTCCTTTGTATACCACAGATAACTTGGTTCTAAGATTTCTTTTCTACTTTTTCTACTTTTCATTCTATATCATGTCTAACTGTCTGCATAGACCCTGGGTCTCCCTGTCCATTTGACATCTGGAATGTATACCTTTCTTGTTCCTGTATAGTTCACTCACCATTTCATTCACAGCTTGTTGTATATTCTGACTGGGACTAACTTCTCTATTGTTACCAGATCTTGCTATACTTAAACCTCCCAAACTTTATTTTTACTTTCCTGGCTCTAGAATTTTCTTCCTTCTTGACTACTTGATTCATAAAAAATCATAGATATATAGCTTAAAGAGACCTCAGAGGTCCTCTAGTCCAACCTCTTTATAGATGAGGAAACTGAGATTCAGTGGGGTTAAGTGAATTGTTTTTCCAAGGTCTGTAATAGTAATTTAAATGGAAAGATCTTTCTCATTCATTAATAGTTTCATATGATTTACTTAAGTCACCTGGAAACTTAACTCACGTGTGGTGGGAGGAGCTTGCTGAACTGGCAGAACAGGAAGGGTGGAGTGGAACCAGGAGGAAGTGAGTGAGGGAGGTTGGGTCGGGGGGAAAGGATGAAGGCAGGCACACTCTGCAAGGCTCAGGTTCTTGAGTATTTGCTTGTGAGAAGGCCCTGACTGAGGGGAGGAGGCTTGGGAATGGTTTTGTTCCCTTGTGGTGATCATGTTTATTAATTTCTTGGTCACCATGATGGATTTTGCTTTCTGTTTCTGGGATTTGGCTTTCTAGTGTCTAAATAAATATTTTTCTTCTGACTTCTCTATAGACAGTCTTTTATATTTTGTGACTGAGACCAATGCTGACATATTCATAGTCACCTCCAATGCTGCAAATATTGCCTTGGCAATACAAGGTCACACAGCTATTAGCATTTTAATTCAGGTTATTTGATTTCCCAAATAGTAGTCTTCCCATTACAACAAAGTTGCTGCTTGCTATCAATCTACTGTCAGGTAGCTAAATTCTACAAAAAGACAAATGATGAATTACAAAATAGACTTATATAAATACTTATGAAGACAGGACTTTTTTGGAAAGGTTCACTTCAAACTCAAACCTAAAAATAATGTCTACTTCATGAGAAAATTCACCAGTAGACTTTTTCAATTCAAGTTCCATAGCAACCTCATTAAAAAAAAATAGAACTCAAAGCTTCAAAGGAGGATACTCGAGACAGTTAATATCCATTTTCATTTGTGATGAAATGGCATTACATTGAGTATATTTATACTTGTGGCAGAAATTAAATTCTATCTCACCAACTGCTAACATGTAGTTCTATTGTATTAACTACTTCCTTCCTCAGCATTCAAGGTAACAGTTCCTGGACTGAGGTGACCTCTTGCAGTCAGTAAAAACCCCAAAATCTTAAGTGTTTGAGGTAAACCACATGTTTACATAGTTATACATTTTAAGAAATTTGGTTTCTGAATAGCACTTATAATAACCAACTGAGCAATGCTTAACTCAGTGATTTTTCAAACACCATACCAAATGACCTTTTTAAAAAAGAAATAAAGACTAATGAGAACTATCTAATCCATAACCTATTTACTGGTGGTTCATTGAATTTTTTTGAACCCTTGGGCTTATCAGAATAGCTTTTGAAGCAGTTTTATGAATGATCAAGTCCTGCAGTGCCTTTCAATCCTCATAGTAATTAATATATCTCAATGAGTTTTATAGCTTTTAGATAATCATATTTTTCATCCATCACATAGCCCATAGTTGCCTTCTAGCTTCGAAACTAATGTCATAGTACCCTATTATTTTATTTTATATTTCATCTTTTTTATTGATGCCTTTTGTGTTTTTACATTTATTTCCATTCTGCTCCACTTCTTTTCTATCCAATAAATCATCGTGCTTTGAAGAATTTAAAAGGAAATAAAAGTTGCAAAACTAACTAATATATTGACTCCATCTTACACTGCATAAAGCATTCCTTGCTAATTGTATACTACCTCTTCAGTGTAAGAAGGTGAACTTTGTGAATTTTGCTCCTGCTGTCAAGTGTGGTCATTTTAATTGCATAGCATTCACGTTTTTAAATTATTATTTTGTAGTCCTCGGGTATTTTATTTTTCTTATTCTCCTTACATCTATTTATAAGTTGATTTACATCTGATCTTACTTTGAATTCTTCATATTCTTTGTTTCCTATGATGCAGTGATATCGCATGACATTCATGTGCCACAATTTATTCAGTCATTTTCGGTAGTCATTGTACACTTACTTCACTTCCATTTCTTTGCTGTCTGAAAACCTGTTGAATTAAAAATATTAGTGTATTGTATATACAGGATTTTTCTCTCTTTAGAGATCTACTTCTGGTATATACATATCAGTGCAAAATACCCTATCATTTTAAAATCAGTAAAATTTTGAAAAATTTAAAAGATAATTACTTTTACTGCATGGAAAAGAACGATCATGTTGGGAAAAATGTTTTTCATATACATGCTTATATGTTAATGGAGATATCACAAAGTTTAATAAAGCAATGCTATTGTTTCTAAAACTATGTATGCATTCAGAATCATCTATGTATAATTTTTGAGAAAATGGTCCTATTTAGTAAATCTTGGTCAGTAACACCCAGCTCATTCAAAGCCAGATTTATAATTTCAAATTCTAGGATGTAACTAGAAATCAGAAATTGAGCAAAAAAGAAAAAAAAGAAAAGAAATCAAAATGTTAAACATCTGTCACAAAGCACTACCCTCAAGTCAGAAGATATTTACTTAAAATTATTCCTAAATAAAAGTTTTATACATTTGGTTATCCAGTTTCTGCCTTTCTTCCTTAACATTTATTCACATGTTAATAGCATAAGATTTGAAGGAAAGAGGTATTCTATTTCAAAAATGGCATGCCAAGAAATGACAGGTGACAGCTAAAGAGAGAGCAGAATTGCCAGCAGCTGTCCAGGACCATTGAGTATTGGAAAAAACCATCCTTCACATCTCAAGATGATCATGAGTCATCAAGAAAAGGTTAATTATTTTTCAGACTGTTCTCCTTAATAAGGTTTATTACATTCTTTAAAAGTCCATATAAGTGTTTAATTTTCATAAGTGTTTCTGCTCAAAGAAAAATGAGAAGATACCGCATTTGTATACCCTAGGCACTGTTGGATAATTTTATCCTATGTATTTAGAAATTATGCCACTAATATGTTGTATTCACCAGAGGCTTTGAATCTTCTCTGTGGTATAAGTAACTGTAAGAATCTTATGAACTTGAACTTGACATGACCTTAGAGAACATCTAGGCCAAACCCCTCATTTTATACTTAAGGAAAAAGAAGTCCAGAGATGAGATGATCTCATCCCAGAATTTTTACCAGGATTTTATCCCAGATACTCAGTCTAGTGGGCTTTTTCTTTATGTGATTCTACTGACTCCATGAAAAACAAATCCCTACATGGCAAGAAGAGTTCCATGTTATGGTATTAAAATTATGGGCATTTATTTTTCAAAACATTAAAAATACCCTTTGTTGTATCTTTCTATGTGATTTGCCCTAGCTATTTTTCTACCTGAGCTAATCTCTACTCTCAGCTCTGATAAAGAAACAAGTTTCAGTTGTCTGGAAAATCTGCTTATGTGGAACACCTCATTCCCCAACGGTGCCAGTTAAATGCAATGCAATGATTCATATAATGGAATGAGAATTACTTCAATTACTTGAAATATGAATGCATTCCACTTCAAAAATAACTTTGTGAATGGTAGAAGATTCGTAGGAAGTCCTACACCTTTTGTCAATGAGGCCCTGGTTCTCAAGGGTCGTGATGCCCTCTGGCTCTGAAAAAAAAGTATAAATACTCTGAGGTAAGGTTCCAGGAAACTGCTAAGGAGCCCTCCCCACTTTAAAAACCCAGATGTTGGTGCTTCTCTCTCTGGTAACTATGTATGTATGGCAGACAGTTGGATGCCCTATCTGTTGATTTTGATTTCTCTGTATTTTTTCTGAAGTTCATCATGTTGACTTTTCCCCCTGAACAAGGTCAATGACACATGTGCTTGATTAAAGTGATTGTTGACCCTTCAAGTTGCTTTCCTTTTACAAAAGCAGATCAAAGAACCTGCGACAGCAGACCCTCCTGTGTATGTCAGGGTGCTTGTTTTTACAATTTTATGGCAGAAAGTGGAATCTTGTTTTACAAAAATGTAAGAAACATTCATGGATTATGAAATTTGAAGTATATATAAATGTATTTGTTATTATTTAGAGCAATCGTTATCACCAAAATGATATTTTTGCCATTTAAAAGTATTCATTTTTCTCGTCTTCCAAGAACCTATTCAATAATACCTGAGAGTTAGTACTGTATTGGAGCACTGGATTTTGAGCCAAGATCTCAGACGCAGTACCAGCATAACCCTAGGAAAGTGATTAACTTCTCTGGGACTCAGTTACCTACTGTATAAAATGACTACCAAGCTTGCAAGGATCTTGAGAGGAATACATGAGATACTGTGTTAAGCACTTTGCAAACTTTAATGTGTTCTTTAAATGTCTATTGTGGTTATACCTGATCATAATTTAGAGAAAAGATCTTTAAAAGCACATAAAGTAGCATAGAACAGGGAAGACAAATATGTATTTCCTTGCTTTAAAAAAATAGTGGTGCTTGCGTGTTACACTTTGCATAGTTTTCAGTGTGGTATAGTGGAATCCAAAAACTTGAATTACTGGCTGCCCAAGCAGTTCAGTGTCTCCAAACATTGTTTTGGTCATAAAGGCAATGGGGAAAATGTAATTTTCCTACTGACCATATTGGGTTATTGTGAAGGAAGTGTTTTGTAAACTTTAAATCATTAGGCAAATGTGGATTATCGTTGCTGTCATGAATGGTAGCTTCATTTGAAGCTATGACTTAGTCTCAAGTCTTATGACTGGCACACTCTAGCTTTCTGTCACTTCATCGCAGAATCTCAGTCAACTCTACAAGCTCTAGACAAGTCACAAATCTGCAAAGATAAAAAGAGTTTCACAGACTTTACTACACTAATGGGGTCACAGGTATTAAGAAAATATCTATGTATTGATATTGATGTCTATTTATATCTATTTCTAATCTATAACTAACTGGTTGGCTTCATCAGAACCCCTCTCTCAAGGCCTCATGTGTAATAAGTCCTCAATAAGTTCTTATTGAATGAATGAATATTCAATTAAAATAATGGAAAGCTACAGGGGACTTGATTAAACTATTTTAAGCATACAATTGTGCTGGGAAAAACTCACTGAGCATTTTAGTCTCTTGATGGTTTTAAATTATGAATGACTCCTGAATAAACTTACGAGGTCACATTGAACAATGGACTAATAGATTACCGACCATGTGGTATAATATCTCAATGAGAGAAAAATTAATTCCCTGGCAAACATTGTGTTCAAACACTAAAAGCAGTGTTCCAATATCTGAAACATTGTGGACCCAAAATGCTTGTAATTAGGAAATTGAAATCAATATGTGTATGCAAGCATACACATTAGGCTTTATGGTGATCTAAAATTGCAAAACAATTAATATATGTTTGAAGTAATTTTTAGTCTTCTAATCAATGTATCATAATGGTAAAATCAAAAACCCAGTTTCTAAGAATGCACACACAGCATATCAAACCAAAGATTTTAGAAGAGTGGCAAATTATCACAGAATGAAATAGATCTTTTTCAATAAAGCATATAATTAAAAAGTGCTACCTAATTAAAAGTAAATTATAAATTACTATTCTAGCTTGAAAAAATGTTCAGAATTTAAAACATGGTTACTGGAAACAGGGTGATGTAATGGATAGAGAGCTGAGCTTGCAAGGTTTTCTTTAATTCACCACTGAAACTGGGTCTGTGACTGTGGGTAAGTCACTTAAGGTCTCTGCACCTCAGACAATTCTCTAAGATTAAGATAGTTATGCTATGCCATGGGGAGAAGTTCCTATACCCCAAAATTCAGGAATCCTTGACTTAGGTTGGCACTAAGCTTGTTTACTATGTAACATAATGCAACTCCCTAATCTATCAAACATATGAATCAAAATGAAAGCATGAAAAATTATTGATGCACACATGCATATACTGCATATTCATATCTATATTTACATACATATATCCATACACATGTATGATATTTGTGTGTATGTAGTTTTATACATGCTTATATGTGTGTAACATATGCATATAGAGGCATATGGGGTTTTAAAGACAGACTAGTACTTTTTGTATGAGGGCTTGCCAAGTCCTTTCAAGGGTGCTTGCTCATCCACTTTTGGTGTCTAACTGGTCACTCACCTCTTACCTGTGGCTCCAAGAAATTTTACTGTGCATAGTAGCCACACTTGGTAAACTGTCTAGGCGGATTGGCTAAACCAGTTTTAGAGTAACAGACAGAATACAAACCCATAAATGAGTTAGGGAAATGTCTACCCCAAGCATTTGAAGACATCTCCCAGTCAAATGAATGAATGAAAACAATGAAGTCCAATCATCATGCAAGTGGCCGAAGTAGAACCTGTGGAGAATTTAGAACTTCACCAGACATTGAAGATGCCATGATCATTCATAGCATTTTTGGGCCACGGCCTGTCATCCTAAATTTTGTCCTGCCACTGGATTTCTATGACTCTGGAGGAGAAAGTGAGGCTGATGATTTGTGTAGTTCTGCCTCACTTAAAACCAATTTACGTGCAAGTGAAGACATTACCCCATAATGTCATTGGTTCTCAACAGCAAACACACACAAATGCAACAGGTGCATAGGTACATACATACACATGGCTGTATGTGTACAAATCCAAGTACAGAGTGCCTTTTGTGGAACTTTCTTTCTCAATTATTTTATGCATCTGCACTGTAATTTATGATAATAGATGTATGTATATGTATTGTTGGGGGAAAACAGGAACCACAATCATTTTTGTGATATCTTTTGGGACTTAAAATGTAGAAATTCCTCAACCACTTGGTATCCTAATAGTAGAAAATCCCTAACCACAACCAAAGGAGAAATATAACATAGCAAACTATTCAAGGACACTTGTAACAATCATTCATTGTCTTTAGCTAAGAGACACATGCTGTTTTGTATCTAAATAGACTTCTTCAACAATTGTAAAAGTATCTGTTCACATGCCTCTGTCTTCTTCCCTTCAACGGGGAATGTCCTCTCATTCTAATAATAAATCCTGTAAGATACATTCCAGATATTTCCCTTTTTCTGCCATGAGTGATTTCTCCCATTTTCTAACTTTCCATTTCCTGTGAAATTCTTTACCAATGTATCCTGTTTCCATAGAAGGTTGTTCAATAGCTATTTACTCTAAGCAGACACAAATGGAAAGAAAAATAAAATCTATAATACTAGTACATTCTAATATGCTAATAAATTTCTTTTTTTTTAGTCTTATCTTTGACCCATAGTCTTTTGACCCCTGCTGAAGAAAATTCTTCTCCATAAAAGGTCCATTGCTTTCACTTGAGAGAATTCCCTAAAAATATGCATGTATGTATGTGTATATACATGTGTATGTGTACACACATGTATATACACACTCAGACTTATGTATGAAACTCATATGTATACCAAATTTATACATTCATACCTACATATATGTGTATACACATGTATATATGCATATAACACATATACATACATATATACATACATACTGCACACATATATAGCTGTATTACATACAAATGTATACAACATGCATATGTACACATCTATATACACAAATATACAAATGCTTATAGATATACATGAATACATAGTTATACACATATATTTATATATGTATTTATATGTACTATATACATAGTATATGTATATGTATAGATGTGTATAAATTTGTCATTACCTATTCCATAGATACGAATGCATACATTTACATATGTATCATATGATTATGTAAGGCAGCTAGCAGTCACAGAGGATGTAACATCTAGTCTGCAATCAGAAGAACCGACCAGAGTTTAAATCTGGCTTTAGACACTAGCTATGTGATCCTGGGTGCGTCACTTAACCCTGTTTGTTTCAGTTTCCTTATCTATAAAATGAGCCGCAAAAGGAAATGGCAAACCACTCCATTATCTTTCTCAAGAAAACTCCACATGGCATCAAAAAGAGTTGGACATCACTGAAAAATTATTAAACAACCATGTTTATATGCCTGTAAATATGTATGTATGTGTATGTCTATGTTTATTTATCTATGTCTCTAAATTTATGAGCATAAGGAACTTTTGGTGTGTAAATGCCACCAATGTTGGTAGTAACTCATCTGTAACTTAAAAGTTTTCAAAAATTGCCTAGAATATTAAGAGGTTAAGTGACTTGACCATGGTCACAGCTAGCATGTGACAAAGGAAGTTCACCAACATATCTTACTGACTTCAAGATTTTGCCTCTATGGACTAAAATATGTTACCTGTGATAACATTTTATGATGATACAATAAATAAAATAATTTTTTCCTAAAGCAAGTTATATATTATATGGGAATATTTTTTTGAAAAATTGTGAAAATCACATCAAAGTAACACAAACACTGAGCAATCAAATATGCATAAGGACAGATATTTGCAAATTTGCATAATCAAACACACAGAATATACCTCCACATATGGCTTTATTTTATAGTTTACAACAAAAAGGATCAGGAAATATGAACTACTCCAACGTTCTACCTTTCTAACTTAAAATTTCTCTCTGCACCTCCATCAGTGTTAATTTCTTTGACTATGCTTTTGATTTCATTCCTCCTAGGTTTCTCTCTCTTTTTCTCTCTCCCTCTCTCTCTCTATTCCTCCCTCCCTCTTTCATCTCCCTTCTCTTCAGTCCTTTCCTCTCTGCTGACTTCTCCTCTGTACCTTGACATATCCTTAATGGCAATCTATAGTTCACAAATTTTCCCTCAAATAACAAACTTATACAAAGAATAACCTGTACTTATTGCTTCCGTTTCTTCCTTATGTTTTCATCTTTTGCTGGCTGACAACTCTTTTCAAGTTTACTAGAGAAAGCCATGAGCATCAACAATGAGCTTTTCTCCTCATCTTCCTTTATCACATGGCAGCATTTGGCAATGTTGACCATCAAGTACTTGACTTAACAGGTACTTAACAGACATTTATAAAATGCCTACTTTGTTCAAGGCACTTCATATAATCCTGGGAATACAAAGATAGCCAGGACTTTCTCTCATTACTACTAATATAAGTAGTACTTAATATTGATAAAGCATAGGGTATTTTCAGCATAAGGTTTATGAAATACTTTACATATAGTATATTATACATTTTCATCAATGGTCCTTTTTTGATTTTTAGATCACAGGATATCATTCTTCCCTTAGGAGAATCTAATTACCTAAAATCTCATGCTGATTGACTCAATTTTTAAGACTTAGCACCTTCTCAACTCCCTCAGATGTCTCTTCCTTCAGTTTGAAGATCTGGAGGGGAGAGCAATAAACTCCTCCTAAAATCTACCTTTATAGGGGCCTCAAAATTTTGCAGTTATCACTGCCTTTTCCAATAGCAACTCTGTTTGCTTGTAACTCCAGAGAACATCTGTACTTCCACCATTGCTTTTCAGCTTCCTTTTGAGTGTTGACTTTTCCCAGTAGATTGTAAGCTCCTTGAGGACAAAGACTTTTTAAAAAATTTGTTTCCCTAGAGTTTAGCAGAGTGCCTGTCACTCTGTGTAGTAGCCATTCTATAAATGTTTATTGAATCAAAATGAAAAATTACCTTATTTGACCTATTTACTAATGATTGTCAGTCAGCAAACTACAAACATTTATTAATGACCTAGTATATGTTATGCACTGTATAGACAAAAAGAAAAATGAAAGTGTATATTTTTATTCTTTTCCTTGGTGAGCTTGCCTACTGTCCTAGCTTCAATTGTCATCTTGACAGTGATGGATAGGTTAAAAACCAGATCGTATTCTAAATATAAAATAATAGAACTTGAGAGTCAGAAAATCTTCAGAATAATAATAAAATTGATAAAAAATAATAATATATCGCCCACAACAATAACTTTTAAAGCCTCTACTAGGCACTGCTAAGTGCTTTATAAGTCTTGATCCTCACCACTTACCCCTATCATTAGACTACAGTTGAGTGAACTCAGGCAAATGGAAGATAAATAACTTGCCCAGGATCACATAGCTAGTAAGTGTCTAGGGCAGAATTTGAATTCAGGTCTTCCTCACTGCCGGCCCAGCACTTTGTTTACTGTACTACCAAGCTGCCTTTGGAACAAACTATACTATGCATTTTCGGTAGATGTGGCTCTGACTTCACTTTTGTCTTTTTATCCCTCTTGGCTTTCTAACTTTCCCAACTTGTATGATTGGTGAAAAGTAAGAGAAAGAAAGGTGAATGACCACACTGTGAGGACTTGCTCTGGGGCTCCTCTACGTAATTTTTTTGAATGAGTAGGAAGCTATTTCAAATCGCTTGAGTTCCTGAACCCTCACAAGTATGATTCTCATTTAAGAAATCAGTCAAGATAATGCAATTAACATTTATCATAAATGTTTACTACACAGAAAGAAAAGCAAGAATCCCTGTACCCAATATTGTACTCATAAATGTGGGTCATAGTCTCTGACCAACATACACAGTAGTGTGAGCAGAAAGTGCACAAAATTACAGAATAATAGTGAAGTGGAATTTGAGTGAGAAATGCATAACCCCAGGTCAACTTGAAGGTCCAAACCCCAGCACTTGACGTTCTCTTCAGGGACACTTTACAAAACTATTCACTGGTGAGCAGATCCCCTTCTCTTATGGCTTCTATATTTCCGGGCTGCTACACTTCTCAAACTCTTCTAATGCCAAGCAGCATTAAAATCAGCAAACCAGAAGTTCTAAACTTGAGAATGGTCAAACTTTTCCAGTTTTTCTTCTGAACTGATTGAGGTATTAAGGATTAAAGTATTAAGGATTTCAACTTTTAAGTCAATTAGTAGCAGTGCAGGGAAAAGAAAAGGAAAAAAATATCTTGTCTTCTTCCAGTCCGCCAAAAATCAGATGGTAATACAATGTCTTTATCAAATTCACTCTTCTGAGTAGCTGATGTTAGTGCAAACTATGAGGTTTGCACACATACATGATTGGAGGTTTTCTCTGTCTCAGCTCTGAGGTTTCTTCTGATTGGCTTGGAGGTCTGGTCTGGACCCACACTCCTTCAAAGCAAGGTCCCTTCTAAAAAACTACTCATTTCTAATTCATAAAAACCCAAAATCAATACTTCTGCCACCCAAGTTGCAACTAAACAATATACACTTATCTTATATTCCAAGAAACTACAGTTATTCCTTCTACATCGCAGAAGTTAAGGGTGTGGTGTCCCCCAAAATTTGGGAAATCCACCTAAAATGTTTTGATGTTCGTTCTCTTCATATCAGAGAGGAACTACGATTTTTTTAGTTCTATATTTTGCTAAAAGATAAAATATACTGATATTATATAGGACTACATATATATCTTATCCATTTCTGAGTTTCCAAATTTTGTTTCTCTGTGTCACCTGCAGCTCTATTTAATTTCTTACACCAGTCTATAAAACATTGAAACTGCAGTGGGGAAAGTCATAATGTGGAAGGGAAAACTGTATTCTAAGCAGTGGAGTTTCCCTTCTATTAACAAAGAAGTCCTCACATGCACTCTGAGACACTTAACCACCTTTATTTTAATTTGATTAGGGCACATCACAAGTTACTTACTGTCTTCTTTCTCCCATTTCCATTTCATGTGACTTCCATTATTCAATTTAGTACAAGCGCATGTGCGCGCGCGCACACACGTACACACACACACTGTTTTACCTGTAAGTGAGGTCTGAGGAATTTTAAGTCCATGGTGCTTCAGGACTATTATTCCACTATTGCTTTTATCTAAGTTCTGCTTTCGTCTTTATCTGCTTGTGTGTTTTTAGAAAAAAATAAACTTAATGCTTTTTCTGTTTTTATGTTGCTGCTGCTGTTGTTACTTTAATTTCACTTCATTCTCTTTCTAATTTTCCCTTTATTTTTGCAGTAATTTATTTCGGTACCTCTTCTATCTTTCATACCTATATTTATTGTGTTTCTGCTTTATAAAATATTGATAGTAATATTAATCTACTCACATATGCTTGCTTTTAAATTTTTAAGTAATATGAAAAAATGGCTCATTAAATTTCTATCTTTTTAAATTGATTGTTAGGTTTGATGTTACAGCCTTATCACCATATGCTAAATCTTCATCTCCTTCACTCTTGTAACCTAATATTCCATTTTTTTCTGTGATTTCTGCTGGGTGAGGAATAATCTTGTGTTATTCAAATTTCCTTTCCTTTGTATTGGAAAGCATTTCTTTCAGTTATTTGCAGAAATTGTTAGTCATCAGAATGGTTAAATTTAACAATTATTTGTCTTTAGGTTTCTCCCTACCATTGGAGGTGATCTGTGAATTATATTTATTGATATTTGGTTTTCTGTATTCAGAAATGCAAGTAAGTTCTTTTGTATTGTTACTTGCATCATTGTGTTCTGGTTTTTGTTTTGCTTTCTTGTGTTTTTACTTTTTATATATGTCCACACAATCTGTTTTTAGAATCAATATATTTTGCTTGAATAGAGATCATTCATTCTCTTCAAATTATTCCTATTCCCTTCTTTTTTCCACTTTGTTCAATATTTCTGTATTTTGTTTTTACTATTCCGTTCTCCTCTTTCTCAGTTCTTTAAAGAGATCGACATTTTTATATTCTGCCAATTATTTCTTCCTCCACAAATCTTATTTTTCTCTTAAACTATTGTGGAGTATCTTGTTGAGGTTCTGTACTCACTTGGAAATCTCCAAGGGCCTGTCCCTCATAAGACATTGGTTCAATTTTCTTTCTCTGTCTTACTGAACACATATACATTTGCTTACATGTATATGTCCACATGTGCATGCAAAGTATGTGCATATATGTGTTTTCTTTTTCAGAGATATAGAGAAGTTCAGACTTAGGTGGATACCCCTTCAGTTTTAATATCTTCTCCACTGATTTATATGTTTGTACACAAAATTTTTAACTGACTTTTCTCTCTCCTGAGATCTTAGGTATTTCCATTCTTTTTTCCTCCTTTCAATTCCCTATTGCTCACTTCATAATTCTTTCCCCTTTGATGACATACCACCACCAATCAAAGAGCTGAAACTTAAAGCTTTCTTAGCTTCCTCCCATATTGGGAAATTTGTTTCACACTGGCTTCAGTTCTTGTTCCTAGTGACTTATTGGGGAGAGGAAAGAGAACTGATCTCATCTCCATGATAGTATGGATTATCTGATAATGGTATGGATTAACTCCAAACTAGGGCTCTATCCCAGTTTCTTCAGTTCTTTAATTCTCTGGCTAAGTGTTGATAATAGCACACTGTCATTCCAGGACAAACATGCATATAATTTTCAATATTTTTCTTCCTAGGATTAGGGATGCTGGTAAGAGTTGAAGTTTTTTGCTTGCTTTCACAAAATGGTAGATGAGGTGAGGCCAAGGGGAAGGTAAGTTATGAGAGACTGCAGTAGCAGCAGAAAATTCCAGAGTTGTTCACAAAGCAGTTCATGGGTCTGATTGTTGCAGCACTGTCAAAATATATGTGCTGGTTGGGGCACGGGTGCTGAATAAGCATGTAAGAAATTAGAAATTACCTTATCCGGTCTTTACCAAGGTGTTTACCTCACTAGATTTCTTAGTGCCTTGGCCTGTGACAACAATTACTTTACCTCTTGAACATAATTCTTATTTTAAAGGGTTTTGAAATTGTGTGAAAACTGGAGAAAGTATTTAGTCATTCATCCTGTTGGTCGCATGACTACCTCAAAACCATCTTCAATTTCTCCCTCTCCCTTACTTCCTTACATCTAATCAGGAGGTAAATTCTGCAGTATTGCTTTAGTTGATTTCCCCATCCCACCCCCTCTCCTTCCTTTTCCATTCTTACTGTCACCATTTTTACTAAGTCATTCATATCTTACTTGAACTATTATAATACCTTTTTTAAAAATCTTTCTAATCACATCTGATTAGTTCCATTCTTCCGGTGTCCTGTTACTAGATTAATTTTCCTAAAACACATTTCTGATGCCTCATCAAAAACCTCCAGTGGTTCTCTACTGCCTACTTTAAAAAGTCCCAAGTCCTTAGTTTGATATTAAATGATCCTCATTTTCTTATTTCTGCCGTGTCTAAAGTCTTTCATTTTTCTTTAGTTGTTCTCTAAACATGACTAGAGATTTGCTGTCATAATCCCTTTTCTCAAAGAGTTTCTTATAGTTAGAATGAATTTACCTTAATCTTGACTTAATCTAGACTTGAAGTTCTATCCATTCTTTGAAGTTTAGCTCAAGTGCCACTTTATCCATAAAGCTTTCCCTAACCAGAGGAATTTGTCCCTTCTCCAAACTCTGAAAACACTTCTTTCTCCCCTCTCTAGTAGCAATTTGCAGTGAAGTTTACATATCTATGAATATTACATCTCTCTAGCTATACTGAAACATTTAGGTAGTATTGTTGATGGAGCATGGAGCCTGGAGTCAGGAAGAGTTGTTTTCATATGTTCAAACCTGTGTTTAGACACTTAACTATGTGATCCTGGGTAAGTCACTTAACCCTATTTTTCTCAGTTCATCTTCTGTAAAATGAGTTGGAGAAGAAAATACCAAATAATTATAGTATCTTTACCAAGAAATATCCAAACAGAGTTGTGAAGAGTTAGAAATGACTGAACACCTGCAAAGCTACACTGCATAGTCATACACTGTCACAGGACAGAAATTTTCTTATTCACCTATATATTCCCCATACAAAGCCTAATACAGTGCTTTGCACATAGTAGGTACACAAAAATAGTTACTAATTGACATAGGTCTGTATCATGAAGCATGTATTTAATAGTAATATAAAATTGAAAAATGCTGTTGAAACTTTTCAGTGTTCCATTGTGATTCTCCATTTTATTTCTCCCCTCAGGAGCTCAGCTCCCTGCCACTGCCAAGAGACTTTGTGGTGCCAAAAGCATAGAGCCTCACCAGGAGTAATCAGCCTTGCAAGTGGCTGGATCAAGGCCATGCTCATCCATCAGATATAGTCAACAGACCCAAATTGGCACAGCTTTCTGGCCTCAGAGAATCAATAATATAAAGAATTGTATCATGAAAGGTCCAATTGGAAGCATTTCTTTCACCAGCAGTCAGTCTCATTCAAATAGTTAACCTGCAGTTTTTATCAACCAGTGCTGGGCTTCATCCAGTGCTGGGGATCTGATTGACCCTCTTTTTCCTATTCTACTGGAAGAGGTTATTTCAAAAATGCAACCCTGACTGATGCCATGTCTTGGGTATGCCATATCTTGGGAATTTGAGCTTTCAACTTTTCTATCCCTATAAAGTCTGGGATATTTTCCCTATAATTGGCCCTTTGTGTGATTATAAATTTCTCTTCGTTATTTTGCTTTTGTTTTTGAATAAGAGAATTCTGAAGAGGAGAGGTAGGTAGAGGCATGAAACTGTCCATCTGACTAAAAGATAGTCCAAGCCAGTCAAGTTGATAATGTTCTCAGATGCTGTTGAAAATTTGCCTTTCCAAAGAGTGTACTTTGAAACCCCCCCCTACTGATGGTCATTAATTTTATGATTCTCCAAAAATTATAGGGCAACACAGAATATTTAGTATATCACTTTTGTTGCTTGGATAACCTTCCCCTTCAAATATTCCTCAAAATCATTCCTCTTTCAAAATCTGAGGAATATTTCCTGATGTATTTTGTAGCTATGAACTGATGTCCAGGTCCCTCTCCCACCTTTCTGGATGAATTCAGTATTTAACTCAAGCTGTAGCTTTGACATCTACTTTTATCATGCTTTTGGGGTGTTGATAAATATGTTGACAATAACTAATGCCCTGATAATAAATCTTCAAACCTTGTAAACTCCAAGTGATTTCCAATTCGCTGCCACATGAGTAATACATTAGCATGGTCACACATCATACTTCAAATATTGCAAACATACCCTATTTTAAAAATTCTGCAGTTTAAAACTTTCTTCTCCAGCCACATTGTCTTAATTACTATGCAATGTAAAAGATTGCATAGTCTAGATTTTAGGTAAGAGATCTGGGTTTTAAATCCTGAATCAATCATTTACTACTATCCATATGTCTTTGGTCAAATCACTAAAGTGAAAAATCATTCTTTGGTCTCAATTTATTTATCCATAAAAATAGGGCATTCAGCTTCATTTTAGTTCTATAATCCAAATTCACATCCTTCTCATGTCTCACACTTCATTTTGCTCTCATCATTAATTTTAGAACCTTGACTTTCTGTTCTCCGAAACAGAGTTTCAAATTTTAAAAAGAATGCAAGCATATTCTTATATAATTTCTAATTGAAAAAAAGAACAGGGGACATGTGTGATTCAGCCTTCACTGGAAGATATCCAATAAAATATACCTCATTACCTCCTGAGGTAGCCCATTCTACTGTTTGATGGTTCCAGTTGTTGGAAAAGTTTTACATCAAGTTCTTTATCAAAACTAAATTTGCCTACCTGCCCAGAACACCTACTTATTGCTCTTGATTCTGTACACTGAAAGCAATCATAAAAAATCTAATGCTTCTACCTCATGCTACTTCTATCTGTCCATCAAAGAGAATGATGGTTGACCTGAAAAGACTGGAATAAAAACTATTAATTAGAGTAGAAAATCAAGATTAGTGACATAGAAGAGGGAATCTGTCTTTCCTCAGTAAGTTCAGTAGCTGAACTTTTAAATACTTGAAGATAGCTATAATGCCCTTCTCTTTAAAATTCTCTTCTCCAGGTTAAATATTCCAATTTTGTTCAAGAGATCTTTAGATGGCACAATCTAGAATGTCCTCACATTTTATTGTGAGGAAACATAGGCACGCTTCAGTTTGCTAATGTCTTTCCTAAAATATAGTTCCTGGAACCAAATGTCTTATCAAGGCAAGGTTATAATTATGTCTCTCAAAATACAATTTGATTGCATTATTTTTGTTTTTCATTTCATACTCTTAAATCAGATATACTTCTAACAGAGTTTTTAAAACAGACCTTTATCATGTAAATTGATATCTAGTCATACCTCCCATATCCTATGAAGTTCATTCTGTTTTAAGCGTAACAATTTTTATTTATCCCTATTAAATTTCCACATAGTTACTTTGTCGCATCATCCTAATAATTTGAGGGTTTTTGAATCCAGAATCTATCATCAAACTCCTTAATTATCCCATCTAGCTTTACACAATCTGTAAATTTGCTTAATGTGTCATGTATGCGTTCAAGTAAGTCATTAATACAACAAAAAGAAATAAGAAAAGAAACAAATGCTGAATTGAAAAAGATGAAGGATAAAATCCTTGGACATTCCCTCTCTCCAAGTTGACACTGATCAACTAATCTTTCAGTTTGATCCTTTAAACAATTAAGAAATTTCCTTATAATTCCATTTCCTAATACTGAATTATCTATTAATTACAAAGATTATTTTGTAATTCAAGCAGTATCTCTTCACAGGGATAGAAAGAGAAATTTTTCAAGTATTTTCCTTAAATATTGATACCTCAAAGTCTATTACATTAACATTATCAATGGTGTCCCCACATCTACCAGTCTGATATTCCCGACAAAAATTAAAATGAATTTATTTTGTAATAACCAATTTTCTTAATGAAATCATGATGGCTCAGTGATTATTGCTTCCCTTTTGAAATACTTAGAGATCACTGCTTTAATAACATTTCTAGAATTTTATCAACAATTGTGAAAGTTATATCATTTTATAGTTTGTAAAATCTACCCTCCTCTTTATATTTCTTTAGAAAATTAGGAAAGATTTATCATTTCCATTCCTGTGACATCCTTGCCATTTTCCTTAATATTTTTCAAACATTACTTATAATGGTTTAGAAATCTCATAAATATTTTCGTCCAGTATTCTGAGTTACAAATGATCTGAGCCCAGCTACTGAACTTACTGAGGAAAGACAGATTCCCTCTTCTATGTCACTAATCTTGATTTTCTACTCTAATTAATAGTTTTTGTTCCAATCTTTTCAGGTCAACGATCATTCTCTTTGATGGACAGATAGGAGTAGCATGAGTTTTAAAAGGTTTTAATAATACCACTTGTATCTTTATCTTTCTTACTTTTCCCAATTTTCCCATCACTATAGAATCAGTCCTTATGACCAAACTCTACAACAGTTTCTAATAGAGTTTCCTTCTTTTAAACTCTTCCTCCTCCTACCTTCATACAGCTATCAAACTTTTCTCCCTTACGTATAGTTCTATTCATAGTAATCTCAAAATCTTTCTTTGACTACTGAATAGTGGTCAGACTCATTTGCCTGACATTAAAAATCTTCACAGTTACTACTATTTTGCCTTTTCAATAATTATATACTACTCTTTCCTACCTAATCTGTGTTCTAGACAGACTGGAGCATTTCTGGTCATCCATCCATACACAAAGTTTCCTACACAATATTCTTTCAATCTTTCTCTTATACCAAAAATGTTCTCTTCCTTTCTATAGTTACTGAATTCCTACCAATATTTTAAAGTCCAATTCAAATGTCACATTATTTAGGAAGTCTTACATAATTTTGCCTTTATACAAACACCTCCCTTATGATTTAGTTAGCCTCTTCTGTGTTTGTGTATGTGTGTGTGTGTGTGTGTGTGTGTATGTGTGGTACTAAGGGAAAGAATCCAGACTGGTACTCTTATTGGCACTGGGAATTCCAAGTGAGGAAACTATTTCTATCAATACAGATCAGCAATTTTTCTTCAAGTCTCAGAGAGTTTCCTGGAGCATTAAATATTTATATGACTTGTCTAGTTCTAAACATACAGTATATGTGAGAGGCAGGATTTGAACTCATATTTTCAAGATTTTGGGGCTATATTTAATATATCAAGTAGCTTTTCCAAGTTTTGTTGTATTTTATATATACATTTATAAGCATGTATACCTATGCAAACGTTTTAAACACCTATATCAAGAATTACATAATAATGGACGCATGTATATTATATCCCTTTCCTAGCTTGCAAGCTTTATTAAGTGATTTCACCTACCACTTAAAGCAAGTCATTGCACACAGAAGTATTCAATAAGTGCTTGTTGAGCTGAATTTAATTGAACTGTTTCTGACTGTCTCCAACAGATATTAAGGAAAGATACCTAGGAAGAAAGAATTATTGTCTCATTGTTCTGGTGATCCATGGGGAGCAAGAAATAAGCAGAGGTTAGGCTGTGAGCCAATACCAAGAGAGTGAAAGTAGAGATTGGAGCAGTGTTATGAGCATGTCAAAGGGACAACTCAAACCAGGAAGAAAATGGAGCAAAGGTATAGAGAAATAAATAAAATATAATCGAGCTATCAGGAAGCATGGAGAAAATCAAAACCCGATGTCAAATCCTGATGGCTTCTTTCTACTTATGTGATTCTCATCTATGATACTAGTGAGAGTGAAATTATGTGAAATATCTTCTGAGACTTTGAGGAAAGAACTCAGTTTTTTAGCCTCAGTTTCTTCATCTGTAAAAATTGGAATGGGAATTGGACTAGATGAACTCTGGAGTCCATTCCAGCTTTAAATCCCTTAAGAACATAGTTGTTCAAGGCCCATCACATTAGAAGGGAACCAAATAGCCAGTTTCGGAGCTTGAGATTTTAAACCAAGCTTCAGAGAGGAAGCCTCTCAGATTTTTCTCACTATTTCAGGAATAGTCATTTTTTTTTTAATAATTAGAAGGTGATTTCATTGTGTCTAAGGATTGTTTTATTCTTTTACTCTACCCCAGTACTTTGGACATTATCTAACAAATGGTAGATATGTAATAAATGTTTGTAGATTTTTAAAAATATGCTATGTTACTCCTGTCATTCACCTATATGAAAAATTTTTCACGAATCTCTACTATCCACAAGGCAAATTAAAAACTCTTCAGCCTGACATTCAAGGTCCACTATATTCTGGAACCAATTTTATTTTCTAATTCTATTTGCCAGTCAGTATATAATTTCTAGACATTTTCTTCTTCCTAGACTTATCTTTTACCTTCCCTTCCCCCACCACCTTCTCTGTCCATCAGGTCAAAATTTACTTCTTTTATGAAGCTTTCTCTTACTCTTTATGGGAGGTGAACTCTCCCTTCTAGGATCTATCATAGCACTCTTCCTACTGCTCTTGTGGGATGTATCACATGCTACTTTATATGTGCAAATCTCTCTGTCCTCACCTCTGCCTTTTACTTTCCCTGGCTAATCTCGAGATTCAGCTTAAATCTTACATTTCATGAGTGGCATTTCCCTGTCTTTTTTATTTGTTATCCTCCATTTACTCAGTATAAATCTTGAATGCATTTACTTAATTCCATGTTTTCACTCTATGTCCTTCAAGCATATCTTGAAACAACTCCTCATTTACCACCCTACTGTTCTCGTTTTGGACTTCTTTGATTGTTCCATTATGCCACAGACCTGGGTTCTTACCCCGTCCCCTTTTCCCTGTTTATGTTTTGTCTCCATTAGACTGTAAGCTCCTTAAAGACAGTGATTATCTTTCTTTTTTTGTATTTATATCCCCAGAGTTTAGCTTAGTACCTAGAAGATAGTAGGAGCTCAATAAATGTTGTTTCTTTTTTAACTATCGACTTGATAATTAGCGAGTAACCTCTTTGAAAGCAAGAAGTCTTTTGCCTTTCTTTGTATCCCCAGAACTAAGTCCACTGCCTGATACATAGTAAAAGCATTAAATAAATTCTTTGCGATTGCATTCAGTAGGATTAATTAACAATGACTGACTTTTCAGCCTTATTCTAGTCTGTTCTGAAGATTCAAACATATTTTGTGGGATAGCAACATGCCACATAAAGAAAGTGCTAACAACATACAAGCTTTTAAATAAGAGATGACCTATTTTGTGCTCTTACTGCTGCCCAAGGTTTTTTTTTTTACAAGGAGCTCAGAAGAGAGGCATAGTATATACTATATATCAGTAGGTAGGTCCATGTGTAAAACTGCAAAAAATATTTTGAGCTTGACTATTAATATTAGCTTTTTTTGACATTGTGTATTTCCTTATTATGTTTCATCAACATTGAATTCCACAGGAAAAATAAATGCTCCCAGTTCTGTTGCTAACAAGCATGAGCTTGGCTAATTAACTGCCATCCTCTGGGGTTGTATTTCTTCATCTATCTCTAAGGGACAGGAATCTAATCTTTAAGGTCTTTTCCACCTCAAAAATTTTATTAGTCTGAGTCCATGAGATTAGGGAGAAAAAAGCAGAGACAGGTCTTCATGATATAGGATTTTGAAAAAAAAAATATTGCAGAAGCTATCAAACCATTCATTCTCCTCTTTCTATCCTCAATGATTCAGTTAGAATAGGTATTCCCTACCCTGATACAAATTGTCACAATTCAACACTTAGTATAAGGTCTTTGAGAATTTTTGTGACTAAAAAATGATCCCCTGGAAACCATCCAAGTAACATGGTTCTCTCTTAACTTTGCAAGACTGGTCCCCAGACCCATTATGCATTCACAGGCAACTAGTTGGTACTGTGGGTAGAGGTTTAGAACTGCAGTCAGGAAGACCCGAGTTAAAATCCAGGCTCAGATACTTATTAATGATGCAACTCTCAGGAAAAAACAAACAGGGCAATAAAGACAAAATGAGATAATATTTGCAAATCTTAAAATGCTTTGGAAATGCTACTTGTTACTACTACTATAATTCCCTTACTAGCACCAATAATTTATTCATTCATTCCTTAGAGTTCTCTTTTTCATGTAGTGAGGGCACAAGCCCGTAAGTCCACTATCCCAGGTCCCACTTCAAGGTAGTTACAATAACAAAAGAGAAAAATTATTTACAACTTTCAGTAGTCTGAAGAGGTCTGTAGAGGTGCTGTGTGTGTATGTGTGAGTATATTCTTTGCATATGAATGTACAAGCATGTATAAAATACATATATAGAAATATATGTGTGTGTGTTTTTCTACCTATAGGAGATCAACTCATTGAGGGCAGGGACTGATTCAATTCTTTCTTTGTTTCATTGGTGCTTATAAAGTCAATACATCTGGGACATAGCAAGTGCTTACTTAGTACATACTTGTTGAATTTTGTTAAGTACTTTTTACTTCATGATTAACTCTCTGCTGCAAGGCTTTTCCCTTGATGTTACTCTAGAAAGCAGAAGTTATATGACTTCCAGAACCTTCTTTCCCTATCTTGGTCCTGTCAACATGAAAGGTCCAAAGGTATGACCAGGCCAGTACCCTGTTCAATGAACTCAATAACCTTAATATCTCCCTCAGATCTAATGTAAAATTCTTTGTTTGGCATTTCAAACTCTGCACAACCTAGATCCTAATCATATTTTTTTTAGCTTTATTATATACTGTTTCCCTTAACTCCTACTATATATGTCAAACTGTCTTTTTTGTTATCTCACAAGGTCTAATAATCTTTTCTCTCTGTCTTTAGATTCACTATCTTCCATCATTACCTTGATTTCCTCCTTCACTTCCATCTTTTACAATGCCGAAAGACATTCAAAGCTTAGCTCAAAAGCCCCTTTCTATAGGGTATTGTTTCTGTTCCCTCACTTGTTAGTGCCTCCTCCCCAAAAAATTTACGTTGGGTTAATTTTGTATACTCTGATCAGTCTTAATATTATCTTATTTTATGTACTAGTAACTACCTGAAGACAGGATAAAACATTACTGTTCTAATCCCCATGCCTACCCTTTATTAGAAAATAGCGAACAACTCCAACTGTCAAGAATGTCTGGGTTTAGGTCCTGCTTCTGACACATGCTTCCTATATGATCCTGAGCAAGTCACCTAAATTCTCAGCCCTCCAGGTAATTTTGTAAATTATATAAATTGATGGAAGGAGTTTCCTCAATAGGAGTTCTCAATACCAATAAAATCAGAGTTCTGATAAAAAAAAAATCTAGTCTTCATTTGCATATGACCTTTTGCATGAATATTTTTTGACCTAATGATTTATTCATTAGACATGGGAGCATCTGGAATGAATACTTCTCTTTCTCATGTTTCTCCCAATTTGAATGAGACTTAGACTCGCTAGCCTGAACCTTGGATATGTCTCTTCTTTCTTCCTTTTCTGGAGGCCCAGACAAGTAAACGGCTTCTCTATCTTACCTACCAAACTATTTCCCTAATTAACCTCTGACCTCATGCTACTTTCACGTTCCAGAAAATCTCAGTATTCTAGTCACAGGAAATCATTCCTTTATCCTTTTCTTTGCTGACCCACTCTTTACATTTTTACTTTGCGGAAACAAATTGTCTAGAGTAGTGAGGATTGGTCATTACCTCCTTCCAAACTAATATAACTTTTTTGTTTGTTTGTTTTTACCTATTTTTCCCAATTGGGCAAAGAATCTGACATGACATCTGCCTGACTAACAGAATATTAGGAAGATTACCCAGACTTCATCATTTGTGAGACCCATAGTGTCATTAAGACCTTGTGTATGGTTTAAAAGATAATTCTGAGTCACACATGAAAGTTCATCTTATGCTAATTTCCTATATCTGACATCAATGAACCAGGTCTGGATGCTTGTTATGAAAATCCTCTTCCTTCCTTCAACACACACCTACATATAGGTCTTATAAGAATGCCGTTCACTTTCAAGACTGTCATCTATATTGATTTTGAGTAAATAATGATAACATATAGGGCAATTCACATAATTTGATTTGCCCTGGATCCTTCATATGTCACTTAGCTATTCACAAACTTGCTTTCTAGCTCAAATAAAAAGAGAGACAAAGAGACAAAAAGAGAGATTAAATAGATAGAAAGATGGATAGATGGATGCATGGATAGATAAATGAATGAGGAGATAAATAAATAGATGACCAGATAAATGGATGAATAAATGGATAAATTAACCAAGTAATTGTTTAATTAATGGGTGTTTAGTTAAATAAGTTTTAAATCTTCCTATAACACTTCCCTCTCCCCTCCCCTCAATCATATGATCCTCTTCCAAATGTCTTACTCTGTCAGGAAGCTGGTAATTGACTCTGGGTTTACAAAACATGTGCCAATGGAATGCAAACTGTGCCAAGTAAAATTTATCCATGATAAGGCTTTGAGTATGACCTTAGGTAACAGTGTAATCATTCAGTCCACAAACATTTGTAAGTATTGTGCATAATAGAAGTACAAAGGAAGAGATAATCCCTGTCCTCAAGGAGCTTGAATTCTAGTGGAAAAAGCCAACACAAAGAAAAAATGGAGGGAGACAAATGTACCCATGTCGGGGGAACAGTTGAGAAAATGCACAGTACACCTAACAGAGGAATGATACATTGCTAGCCTTGTTGTCCTGTTCAAATTGAGGTTCTGGGGAGAGTCATCCAATGGGGCAGGAAGGAAGAAACAGCATTTGCATTCCAAGGTTGGAGTGAAGCAGAGGATCTGAATCTGGGATATTGCAGAAAAGATCTGGAGTTCAGTCTGGAGAAGAATGATTTCCAGAGATCTAATTTCAAATCTTATTCTGCCACTTGATTCCTGTATATGACAAATAAATGTGTTATGGAGATGATTAAACCTTTAAAGATTGCCATTGGGTCTTGTCTCAGGCAGTCTCAGTAGAAAGAACAATTGAATTTGGAAAGAGCTTGGTTTCAAGTTAAGACTGTTTCACTTCCTATCTATGTGACCTAAGGAAAATCAGTTAACTTCTCCAGTCCTGGTTCTATAACCAAGGATTAGAGTAGTTGGCATTGGAGATCTCCTCAGGATCTAGAGCTATTATTCAGTTATTAGAGGACCTCTAAGTTTCCTTGAAGCTCTAAATCTATGACCTAAGATCTTGTTGTACAAGGATTGACCTAACTGAATTTGAAGAGGCTCATCACCTTCAGGAGGATGATTTTCTCAAGCATGGGTATAAAGACTGGTTGCTAAAAAATTATCACCTACAGAGGGACTGTACATATTGATGGAACAATAGATCTATGAGGTATCCCTCCTCTCTCTGCTACACACACACACACACACACACACACACACACTTCTGCAATGTAGGTTAAGCTACTTGTTATTTTTTCCACTAAAAACAAGGAAGTCATCCCCATGTTTGACTGGCCCTGGAATCCAAGTATTAATCGATATTGTTTTGCCATGACACAGCTTCATCATGCCTTTAGACCATGCTGATGTGGCTTCCTGATCATAGGAAAAACATGAGATGCTACAGAATTGGCAGATGTTCCAAGTCTTCCGTGTCCTCACAACCTGCTCTGCTGACCAGATGCTTTCCATAAGGGGATAAGAGGAATGAGGGTATCTGCATGAGATATATTCTATTATGAGGCTAAGTAAACCTCTTTTTGTTAACTATGAAATCATCTACGGGCATTTGATTTCATTCTAATATTAAATCTAAACTATTAGGGTACAAATCCCAAAAGATCTAAGTAAGTATTGAGGAAGCATGATATCTTCCACATTGGTCATTCAGCACTGGAGGAAAAGGGTGATTTCATTAAACAGAAAGGACTATGGAAGTAAAGATAAGGAAATTGAATTTTAGAACAGGAACATTCTAAGTTATCCCTGCTTCATGGTGTAAATTACGCAGCCACCAATCCAGCATTCCTGAGACTGCAAGAGTGTGTGTTAATGTGTGTGTGTATCTGCCTTTCTGTGTGTGTGTGTGTGTAAATTATATTATGTGGTCTATAGCCAAACACCAACCCATTAAGGAGGATTTCATCCAAATATGTAACTAGGTTAATCTGATTCCTCAGAAATAACTTCATGGATTTTTTTCCCATGTACAAAATTCCCTGCTCAAATGGCAATAAGCAAGAATTGTTACATTTTACAAGTTAATTGGTTTGGTTCTAAGCTCCTGAAAATAGAAGCTCTGAGTAGAAGTGCCTCTCAATCATATCTCTCCAAATAGATACATTTCAAGAAGAACTAAACATCACAAAGTCTGATATAAATAGCTCTGAATGAAGTGAAATGGACTAGTGAGCAAATGACAAAAACAGGATTATCCTGTTCATGTGAAATCCATTGCAGCCAGAAACTAAACCAGGAATCTCTGCCAGTAAAAATCAGTAGAACTACTTAAGGAGATAACAGCAAATCTTTATCTCTTCCTCAGTCCCAACCTCCTTCCTAGGCAGTAAATCTGCTATTTGAGATTTGTAAGCAACAATGGTAAAGATATGTTCTTTGCTACAAATTTTATTATTTGGCAGGAGTTAATCCAATTACCATTCACATATATTACTGCTTCACTTTAACTACTGCACCATTTAGAAAGCACTTATTCATTCTCTTCCCCATTGCAGCTAAGATAAAAGACTACTGAATTTCTGTGAACTTGGGGAGGAAGCTCTGAATTTCCATTAAACTCTTAGGAGACTCCCTGAACCCTTAATTATAGTATGGCTAATTATGTTTTGTCCAGTATCTAGTCTATAGAGCAGTGCCCAAATCTCAATAATTTCTTCCTTCATTGGGCATCTTTCCTTCTGTAACTGATCAGCTTGTTTATAACATTTTGTGAATATCTCAAGTGGCACTTTGAGTGCTTCAGTTGTGTAGTGTTCAAACAGACGTGTGCACTTCCTTCCTTAAGGCTAGAGAAAAAGTCTACTACAATGTTGCCTATTTAGTGAGAAAGTGTAACATTTGAGTTGTTTACCTAGACACAAGCCAATGAAATGGTGCTGTTGTAGTGTTGGTTGAATATGCATGTTTGGAGTAGGTGAGGGTAGGGGTTTTTAATAGCACTGAATCATGTCTCTTCCACAGGAAACCTTCCCCAATCCATCTTAACTCCAGAGTCTCCCTCTGTTAATTATCTCTATTTTCCTTGCATATAGCTTGCTTTGTATATATTTGTTTACATGTTGTTGCCTCCATTAGACTCTAATCTCCTTGAGGGCAGGGACTATCTTTTGCTTCTTTTTATATTCCAAGCACTTACCATTTTGGCGATAAAGAAACTGAGTCTCAGAAATTTTTTTTTCAAGCTATATCAAGAATTGTCCAAAATAGCTGGTATAATAAATGACAAAAGTAAGACTATAATTTCACCCTTTCTACTCATACATCAGTGCTTTCCTTCTACTATATATTTTCCTTACAACCAAGTAAGTAAAAGTTCATGCTGGTCAGATTCTAAGATTAGACATAGGGATGCAGAAATAGTGTTTAAAACAATTTCAAAATGATTTTACAAGTAGGAATTCCATGACTCTACCTCTATCATGCACCTGAAAATTTGCTTTGTCAAATGATCCTCCAAATTCAGAGATGAGAGGCAAACTATCTATTATGGCTTTGTAAGTTATTAGACAAGGGAAAATTAAAAGAAAATGCTTGAGAACTCCTGCATTGGTCACTATTCAAGAGCTCATTAAACTCCTCTGTATTACCTTCCATAAATATTGATGGGGGAATATTTGAACCATTTACACCTAGAGATTACAGAAAGGAGAGAATTATTTGTGTCCAATACACCAATCATGCACATTGTAATTAAATAATGAAGGCAAAGTTGCCAAGTGGAGAGAGGTCACTCTCTTTGCCCCTGTAGCTCACCAAACCACCAAGCTTTATGACAACTGACAAAACTCTTCCCTCTGTGGTACACACTACTCCTCCTAGTCTGGTCACATCTACACTACTAGGCTTGAGAACAGTCCTGGTCATCACAGGTATATTCTCAGAAAATGGTTCCCACTATCTCCAACCTGATCTCAGTCCTCTTCCTGCAAGTTCTTATCACCACTGACTGTAAGTAAAGTCATGGCAGCTGACCATGGGAATACAATTCCCAAAGGCCATTGCTAGACCCTCAGTCTGACTGCATTCATCCTAGTGGACAAGAAATCTTTCTCAAGGACAAATAAAAAGGAAGTTAGGAATACTGAGCCCTTGTATACCTATAATAGCTTTCTTCATTTTTACCTCCCTTAAATTTGCTTCACCCTTTGAAAACTTCTAGGGACATCTTGGTGCCCTACATGACTAAAATATGCTATGTGGTGGGGTGGAGGGAGGAGGGGATTATTCTGACAGATCCGAGGAGCACTTTTTTGAATATATGTTGCTTCAATTATAAAGACTAAAAAATCTGCCATTTGTGAACACTGTAACAAATTTAACTCTAAACCAGTGATTGGAAGACTGGAAAATGTTCCAAAAATTGTTTAAGATTTTACTTAGGGGGGCGGAGCCAAGGTGGCGGAGTAGAAAGACTCACCTATGCTAGGTCCGAGCCCACAGCCCATGGATTTCCTGTGAAAAGAACTCCTGACAAGTTCTGGAGCAGTGGAGGCCGCGCAGCAACACAGTGAAGGAGATTTCCGCTGCAGAGAGCCCTGAAGAGCCGACCGCAGGGGTGACCCGGACACGGGAGCG
>CM053770.1:345080460-345103194 GCA_028658325.1 Potorous gilbertii
GGAACCCAAAATCTTGTGAAAATGAATGTAAAAAGTTAAATAAATTTATTAAAAAAAAAAAAAAAAAAAAAAGATTTTACTTACTCCTTGGTACATACTCTCTGATTCAATTACACAGTCCTCCTATATCTCTTCTCTAGGCATTTTCTCTTTCTGTCCTCCACCCATGAAATGCTCTCTGCTCCATCCTGACCTCACTGGCTTCCATTAATTCACAACTAAAATCTCTCCTTCTACAGGAAGCCTACCCCAATCCATCTTAATTCCAGTGCCTCCCCTCTGTTAATTATCTGTATTTTTCTTGCATATAAATTGCTTTGTATGTATTTGTTTACATGTTGCTGCCTCCATTAGACTCTAATCTCCTTGAGGGCAGGGACTATTTTTTGTTTCTTTTTATATTCCAAACACTTACCATTTTGGAGATAAAGAAATTGAGTCTCAGAAATTTTTTTTCAAGCTATATCAAGAACTGTCCAAAGGAGCTGGTGTAATAAATGACAAAAGTAAGACTATAATTTCACCCTTTCTACTCATACATCAGTGCTTTCCTTCTACTATATATTTTCCTCACTTTTTTGTGGTATTATCTTTCACTAAGCCAAAGACTTTTTAACATAAGTGAACCTTTATAGCAATCTCCTGGTGTAGTTGAACTGAGTTCAGAGTTTGGAGTCAGAAAACCTTGATTTTAATCCCATGTCTGTGACTGGCCACTTTGACCCAAGGAATACAATACAGACCTAGTTTTACATGTAAAACAAACAAAGGTTTCATTGTTGATCTCCAAAGAATATCTATGGCCCTCCAAATTCCCTTCTAGCTTATACTTAACAATCTTTGGTAAACTTCTCTGCTATATTCCCTACATACAGCCAGTCCCCAGTACTGTCATTTTTATTATTAAATCATCTTCAGTATCTGTTTCTTTTCATGCTTTCCTATTCCCACTATAATTCATTACTTCATTCCTAGATACTCTAGCATCCCCATTTGCTCTTCCTGATTTTCTTCCCCTTCCTACTCCAACCCATTCCATATCACTGCCAGCATTATTTTTTCTAAACTACTTTCAGCAGTTGCTTCCAATGATCAAAAGCTTGCTACTGCATCAAATCTTCTTTGATTGTCCTTCAATATACCTTATGTTTTCCAATCAATTATACACAAAACCAGAAGACATAAAGTAGTAAAGATAAAATGGAATGTTGATCATTAGCTACTCCTCAAAAGAGGTTTAATTATACAACTTTAATAAAAAATATAATTCTAGAGAATGCTTAGCAATCAAGCCTTGCATGATTCATGACCAATTTAAGCAAATGATCACCACGTATATAGCACATGTTCCAAATGAAGTCAACCTAAATTTAGTGATTTAAACACAAAAGTAGACACAGGGGGAAAAAAGTTTATAACTGTCATCTGTGAACAAGTCAAAAAAGAAACCAAAGGATTATCAATTACTCAAAACCATCTTGTCTTTAAATAATAAATATTTCTTTTCAGAGATTGTGTGTTAAGTGATGAATGTTGAATAGCGGTGTACAAAATGAAATTGACAATATCTTAGCAAACAGGATTTTCGCTTAGGTTTTTCTGACTCCAAACCCAATGTCCTGTCCACAATTCCAGTAATATTTACAAGTGTTATTACTATGCTTCTATGAAAGCTTTAAATAAAAGGATTTCCCACTATTAGCAAGATTCTCCAAATATTTCAATTCATAAATGATAGTAAACTCATTACTTTGAGCTCCTGAATACTATAGACTCACATCATCTAAAAATCTGATAACATGCTTTTTATTATTTCATTTAGACAATTGAGAGACAATGTTAAATGGCACAGGGTGTCTTACCAAACCCTGAAGCACTTCAAATATGATCTTCCTGAAAAATTAATTAATTAATAATCACTCCTTGAATTTAGGCATTCAAAGAGTTCTGAAACCCCTTACATGTACTGCCATCTCACTCATATATCTCCATCTTGTCCATGAGGATAACAAGGAAGATTTTGTCAAATGTTTTCCTAAAATCTAGGTAGGTAGACTACATCTATAACATTCCCCATATCTATTAGTCCAAAAACTCTGTCGGAAAAGCATCTGAAGTTATTGTCATATAAGCCCCTGCTGGCTTTAAATGATCACAGTATCCTCCTCTGAATTTTGATATACTATCTCTATAAAAGTATGTTCCACAATTTTGACAGCAATTAAAGACAAATTTACTGACATTTACATTGGAGAATCCAGAACTTTCTTTTTTTTCTAAAAATTTGGAAATCATTTGTCTTTCTCCAGCACTGTAACTATCATATTTTCTTCATAAATCAAAGAATATATTTACATAACAGAAATAGAATAGGAAGGAAGAAACAAGGTATAGTAGAAATAGACTTGATTGGCATCAGATGATCTTGGTTCAAATTGTACCTCAGATATTTTTAACCTGTGATCCTGGGCAAGTAACTTAGCCTCTATGACCCTCTATTTCTCATCAGCAAGGTGGGAGGGTAGAAGTGGAATACATCTGAAGTTCCCTTCAGCTCTATCCTTGTGAAAGATGGTGGGTGTAAGCAAATTGTAACGTTTTACTAATGAAAATTTGTTTTTCCCCAATATTATATAGCATATTTTAAAAGGTATGTAAATGGAAAGATTGACCAATCAAAGCAATAAGAATGACAGAAATGACAATATATTTTCATTTCTAAAATATTAAACAAACAAGAGAAATGTGTCAACATGTTGGTTTAATATTACACGGAAATTTTCTGTGAAAACATACTGTCTTAGAATGAGAATCATTTGTGGAGGAGTTGTTATTTTCACTGTTAGGAGATGGAAAGACTGCTGAATTAGAAAAGGGCAAGATGTAAAAGAACTATCATTTTCTTAGGAAAATTCTAGATAATAGTAACATTTGTATGATGCTTATTTCGTGCCAGGTACTCTGCCAAGCACTTTCCAATTACTATCTCATTTGATCACCAAAACCAAACTGGGAGGTAGGTGCTATTATCTTTATTTTATAGATGAGGAAACTGAGACTAATAGAGGTTAGTGACAAGTACTGAGATATATCATAGGAAGCTTGAGAAGATGAATAGATAAGTAGGTAGATAGAGAGAAGATAGATAGATAGGTGATAGATATAACAAAAATGAACAGACGTATTATATTCATTCAACAATGAAGGCAGTCTAGGAATATGCTCTTAAGAAATAGCATAGATGGCATAGTAGATAGAGCACTGAGCCTGAGAAAGACTTGAATTCAAATATGACCTCAGGTACTTTCTATCTGTGTGATCCTGGTCAAGTCACTTAAACTGTTTGCCTCAGTTTCCTCAACTATAAAATGGGGATAACAGTAGCATCCCAGGGTTGTAAGAATCAAATGAGATATTTATAAAATGCTTAACCAAGTGCTTGCGACATAACAGGTGGTATATAAATACTATTTATTATTAGTAGTAATTTGGACATAGTTCTGAGATTGAAGTGGGAAGACTTGGGTTCAAATCTGGCCTCAGGAATGTGCTAGCGCTGTAATCCTGGTCAAGTCATTTAAACCTATGTGTGTATGTGTATGTGTGTGTGTGTGTGTGTGAGTGTTGCCAAATATAAAATGGGTACAATAATAAAACCTACCTCTCAAGTTTTAATCCTGTTTGACTCCGTTCCTCATCTGTAAAAATGAACTGGAGAAAGAAATGGCAAACTACTACAACATATTTAGGAGAAAAATAAAAAACCAAAAAGACCTAAATGGGGTCACAAAGAGTCAGACATGACTGAAACAACTGAACAACAAAACCTCTCAGAGTTCTTTTGAGCATCAAATGAGAGACAGTATTTATAAAGCACTCTAATGTGGTAGGCATTTAATAGCGTTTGTTCTCTTTCCCCCATTCTCCCTTCCCACCATGAGCACCAAAAATAGCATTACTCCTCAGCCTACCAGTTTGACTTCCAATCCAGTCTTAATAAAGTCGAACCCAGTCTCAATGGTCATGAAAATAGGTCACCATTCCACCTCAACAGCAACACTAATGTGATAATTGAGTGATGACTAGATACCACCACAGGGCAGGAAAGACCAAGAGCCCAAAGAATAGAAGTCCACTGACACGGGTGATCAATTCTGCTTGTTGTCTGTTCCCTGCAGTCATTGTCCAGTGTAGAGATATATTTGCCAGGTGCTTCCAAAGGAGCTATAGCCTCTCTTTGCAACCATTATATCTGCTGAAGTCTTTGGAAAGAAAGTTCTTGCCATCAAAGGCCATTGTCTCATGGTTTAACATCAGAAACAATTGACCGTTGAATATAGGTTAGATTATGATAAAGAGAAACTTGGGGAAGGAAGAGCCCATTTGTAGTCTATTAGTATAAAATTCATGAGGATAGGTAAAGGCTAATAGTAGAGTGACACAGGTAATGATTGTGTGAGTTAAGAGAAGCAAACATATACAAACAATGTTGAGAAGGTAGAAACCATAAGATTTGAAAACACATTGCATTGTGTAGTGAGAGGGAGAAGTTAAGGATGACATGAAAGTTGTAAGCCTAGATAACTGGATGGATGGTGGGGCCCTAGAGAATAATACGGAAGCAAAGAAGGAAGGTTTTAGACATCGATAAAGTCTTATAGAATATCCACTATGAGATACACAAAAAGAACTTAGTGATGCTGGGCAATAGATCTTTAGTAAGACAAAACTACCTGAATATGTAGATAAGCTAATGAGATTACCAATTATGATGATATAGAGTAAAATTTTGCATCCAGAGAAAGAAATGATAAATGGAAATATGTATAGAATGATTTTACTTATATTATATATATATATATATATATATATATATGTGTGTGTGTGTTTATACACATATATGCATATATATGTATATATATACATATACACATATGGGTGTGCACATGCACATATTTATATCTAATGATAGCTGTCTCTAGGGCAGTGGGAGAGGAAAAAAGGGAAAGCTACAGGACAACTATTATATATTTAAAAGAAATAGCACATTGTACATAATATATTTGCTGTTTCATGTGCAATCATCTTTCCCCCTCTATTCAATTATATTATGAAAATGTCTGTTTTATTTCTTAAGTTTAGAATAAAATAATTAAATGTTTTAAAAAGTTAAGCAAGCTCAGATATCCATGTCCTTGAGCGACAAACTAGCAAAAGAGACTGAGAAGTGTTGGAACAGATAGTAGGAGAACCAGCAGAGGGTATTTGCTGTGAAGACCTAGAGAAGGCAGAGTATCCAGAAATAGAAGATTATCAACCTTGCAAAATGCTTAATGAAAAGAAAATTAAGAGAAATGTGTTTTATAAATTAAGAGACCATTGGTTACTTTGAAGAGAATAATTTCATTTGAATGATTAAATTGAAAACCAGAATGAATGGGGTGTAGAAGAGAGAATGGTAGAGGAACTAGATTTACGCTGTATTATGAGAGCAATGAGTCCAAAGGGAGGTTAGGACCCAGTAGAGAGGAACTGGGATGGCAGTATTAGCCTTTGATCTCCCTCTCTTTCACGTTTATTATGGAGTATATTTTGTGTGGAGACTGTGTGAAGGGTTATGCACAAGTGTTTGTTCAGCTGGGACATATAGTTCCTTCCCCCAATACAAAATATACCACTGTAGAGAAAGGAATTATGATCTTTGTAGGATCCAGGGTAGCTTAATTGAAGTACAATGCCTGGTTAAACATGCTTTGAGAGTGGCTGGAAGGTTGAGTCAGGGTGGGGAAGGAGGAGAAGGGAAGAGATGCCCTAGGCAATCTTTAGTGTATTGAGGACTCACAAGCATGAAATTACGTATCTTTCAGCACACCAGAATATCAAAATTTTTCAAATAAGTAATCCAATGGAAGGGAAAATGATCCATAGTATTAAAATAATGTTGCTTAAATTAAGTTGACTTTAGGAACTTAGGAAACTAAAATAACTTTTCTCAGTTTCAGCATAAATTTGTTAAATTTCTTATCCATATGTTACAGGTCATCAATTGAAGAAAAATATGCAACACCAAATCACATTTTACATTTAGTTCAAAGTTTTTTGTAACAGTGAAAACAATTAGCACATTAGTTTTATATAAGGTCAAATTGAAGTTCCCATCAATATAAGTGAGTTGCTCAAGGTTATTCAGAATATCAGTAAAAGGAGAATCTAATAAAGGATTGTAGGCCTATCCTCTAACCACTAGAAACTATTCCCTATAAAATGAAAGTGTTATAGTGATCCTATAACATGTGTCCAAAAAGACATTGGAAACTCTCATGGAAAATTGTTTTGTATGCCTTTTCTTTTTGTCCAAAGGGTTATGAATGTCATATTCAAGTTCAATTCCCATTAAGCATTCAACATAGTCTAATTCTAAGACTTTAAAATACATTGTTAAACTTCACATTTCTCTACCACAGGACTTAGAAGATTTATGTATAATTTTGGGGGAAATGGTCCTTAGAATTGAGGGAATGAATTCATGCTGAAATATTTGATTAAAGTGAGAAAAAGAAGTACTCACTCAGTTGCTAAAGTTCTCAAAAAGGTGTTGAATGGTCTGTAAATTAATCAAAATAGATTAAGGTAGAGCTGGCCATTCATAGAATACTTTGAAAAAACATATAATTTAGAAGTAATTTTACCTCTATATTGTACTTTCTTTCTATCCATCCGTTCATTTCTTATTCTATGTGCTCTCATTTTTTTTAAGGTCGAATAGCTACACTTTGGAAAGGGGAAAAAACCTTTCAGATTAAAATTTAGTATTTTTTTCTGTAATAAGGAAAATTTAACTTAAAACAGATTCCATGCCAAATTATAACCATGGACCTCATGCCATATTTTACCTGTAGTAATGACTGAATATATTGCTTGTCACTGTATCTTTTTTTCCTCTACTGTATTAGGAAAAAGATGTCATTAACACAAAGGTTAACCTGGTTCTCTCTCAGTTACCTGTGAGTAATTCTCTGAGTTGGATTGGGTAGTTTAATATCTATTTACATAGTCTCAGATTTCTTTATCCTCCCTGTTTCCTATAGGAAAATGTAATAACTTCTTTTTTTGGAAGGGTGATGTGAAACTTGACTACAGGTATAGATTTTAATTATATCTTCTTCTATTCACTGAAAGAGATCCAGTGAAATAGAGTGAGAATGACAACTCCCAAGTTGTTTATAAGTCCACAGGAATTCAGCTTTTTTAATAGTTTGTAGTTGAGATATCATGATTCTTAATTCTCTGTTTTGTGCTCATTTGTTGGAATATTAATTTAAAATACATATAATAGATACCTACTGTAAACAAATATTTTACACATAGAACATATTTTTAAAAATATTCTTGCTAAACATCTATCTCCAGTAGTATGAGTAGTATTAGTAATCAAACAGAGGTAAAAGACTAAATAAACTGATAAATATTTGTTAAAAATTTAAAATATTTTGTTTTATTAAATTGATTTAAATATACAAAACTATTGCTGATGCTCTTTTAAATGTCAAAAATGATCCAGAGTGACATTCTGTCCCACTATAATCTGACTAAAGTCAAGAACTGTTTTTCTTTGTATATCCTATCCTATAGATACATGCCTTTTGCATAGAAAGTACTCAAACACTTGCTGAAATGATAAATTCAGCAATGATAATAGAAATTTATTGAGGATAAAGCTTTTACTAAATTGGCTGATTAGTATACAATGTTCAGAAAAAGATGTAGGCTTTATAAGGACTTGAGGTTATATAGTATTCATTTAGACAATAGACATTTATTAATCACCTACTATATATCAGGTAGCTAGGTGGTATGGGGGAATAAAGTTCTATGCCTTGAATCAGGAAAGCCTGAGTACAAATCCAGCCTCAGATATTCACTAGATGTGTGACTCTGGGGAAGTCACTTCACCCTGTTTGCCTCAGTTTTTTCATTTGTAAAGTGGAGAAGGAAATGGCAAGATAAGAAATCTTTAGCAAAGAGAGGTCACAAAGAGTTAGACATGACTGAAGCAGCTGAACCACACCAACATCAACATGAAATATGTCAGGCATTAGACCCTAATTAATGTAGTAGATCATGTTTGTGTGTGGGGGGGGTTTTAGTGTATTATGTTTTGATTTGTTATATGATTTCTTCCACTTATATCAGTGTGACTACATAACATCACTATAGTGAAAATATGCTCAATAGGAAAGTATATGTCGAACCTATACAGAATTGTATGCTGTCATGGGGAGGGAGGGAGGTAGGGAGGGAAGGTGTGGGGGTATAAAATCTTAATTTTAAGGAAGTGATTGTAGAACATTTATAAATAAATAAAATAAAAAATAAAATGATAAAACCTATGCTGGTTTTGAGACCACAAGATTTAGTTCCCATCTTTTCACTTACTTATAAAACTACCCATTGGCACACTGAAAGGAAATCCCCTTTTTTACTCCATAAATCAAGTTGTTTTGTTTTTCTCCTTGATTTTGCATTTGTAGAAATGATCATTGAGTGAATAGGAAAGGGCAGAGCTCCTAAGATTCCAGCCTGGGGCTTCCTAACTGCACTATGAAATCACATTCTTTACTTAGTTTTTAATGCTTTTTTATGCCTAGTTAATTATTAGTGCCTTTTGAAAAAGGATCTTTTTCTATGTAGATGTAGTAATCCTTTAGGCACCTCCATCACTTGAGTTGTAATTATGGACAAGCTCATGGAAAATTGGGGTAGATCTGTTTCCAGCCATTTGTGATGGAGGAGTCCTTCCAGATGACTCAGGTGTTTGTACTGAGATCTAAAAAGTCATCTGGCATTTTCCCCATCTTGGACATCAAAGAACCAGGTTGTAGCTATCAGGCTATCAGAGTTATATCCAGCAGAGAGAGAGAAAGAGAAAGAGAGAGAGACAGACAGACAGAGACAGAGAGACAGAGAGATCGAGAGAGACAGACAGACAGAGACAGAGAGAGAGACAGAGACACAGAGAAGAGAGATCACTTGGAACTGGCCAAACTATTTTCAGTGGCAGTGAAAATGTAAAAAGGCTAATTATTAGCCCTTCCAAAGAAAGTGTTTGCTCAAAGGAGGCCTGAATATCAATCTTCCAAATTATTGATTGTACTAAGAGTGGTAAGTTGTTAGATTCTGTCCTAATTGTTCTGCGGCTCTTTAGTAATCCTAGTCCGCTATTCCATTCTGACTTAGAAAACATATCTTGCTTTCAATGAACAAAAAAAATTCTTTTTTAATCAATGAACAATAAAAGGACTTTGGATTATCCGAATGGAGCAGTAACAGCATAGAGTAAAGTTCTATCATGAATAGAAGCTGATGTTCAGTAGGCAATTCCTTGTCATACTGAAGGAAAAGTGGTATTTTGTAGACTATTGATTGATAATGTGAATTAAATTGTAAATCACCTAAATTTGAGAATTAGAATAAGAGAGTTATAGCTTACTAGCAGTGATTTATACTCCCCAAACCGCTCTTTTTCCCTGCTGCAGACAATTTATAGAGTTCCAACTCTATAAACTTATTACCAATAAAAGATTTGATGGAAATGTCTAGGACACATTATCGTCACAAGATAGAGAACAGAACGGTGAAGGATGATTTGCTAAGCTTTTAGAAGGCTCTCGATCCATTTTATACCTGGTGTAATGATCAGTTTTATTTGAGGTTAGGAAACTTAACCATCCTCATCATGCCGTACCCTAGTTCTTCTTAGCTTTTCCTCTTTACCTATAACCACCTGATATGTCTACTTATTCTCTATATCCAGATAGAGAATGGGTTTAAATAGAAAAAGGAGCAATTCCCATTGGTGCCACTTCTTCGTGTGATACTCAGTTGCCAATATAAAATGGAAATGGTGGTGCATAGATCTCTTGTATCCACTCAAGAAACTATTACTGTAGCCACCAAAAGAAGGCAGAAATATTAAATACTTTCCTTCACCCATATTCATAAGAGGCTGCCAAGCCTCTTGTCAAAATGCAGAAACAAAATGAAAATGCTTTTTTCAAAACTCACACTCCCTTCTTGTGGTTTGATAACTTTCTTCATCAACCTGGTTGAAGGAGAAAATGTCACAGGAAGACAAATGCTCCTTCTTATGCTTGGCAAGGTGAAATTATTAAGGACCTCACGGAAAAAAGACATTAAATTGAGTTATCCTAGAATCTTGGGCAACCTGCCCTGGCACTAAGAATTTTCCCGTCAAAGAAGCCGGCTCATATCTATCTATATCCATATCCTATCTATCTATCTACCTATCTATCTATCTATCTATCTATCTATCTATCTATATGGAGAGAAAGAGAGTGAGAATTGGAAGGAAAATGTTTAGAAAAGTACTTCTGACCTTCTTTATGATATTTATATTTGAGGACAAGTTAATAATTGCCCTGAACCGTGCAAATTTAATAAACTGAAATTCAGAGATATCAGATGATTCATCGAGGTTACTAGTCAACCAGCTTCTAAGTGGTTCCTTTTTTTGAATAGCAGCATATAGTCCCTCTAATGACATTGAATGCAACCTAATAAGCATTTATCAAAATCTAGTAAGTGGAAGATGCTATGATAAACCCTGAGGACCCAAAGACAGAAGAAAACACTTTGCTTTGTCTCACAGATATTAAATGACAAATCAATCCATGTATCTACTTTTCTAAGTAAAATGTGGTTAAAGTGAAGCTGTGCTCATTGTTTTAGTGAATTCTCATTTCTCCAGTTAAATAGGTAGGAATTCTCTAGATAAATCAATTGTACTCTAAGAACAAATGAATCCTCTAGAAATTACTATATTTTAGAAATGGCCTCCTAAGTACTTGTCTAAGCCATTTTCCTGACAGCAGGATTTGGTTCATTTGCTTTCATTAATCTAAATGTCTAATTTTGGACTTGTAAATCTATGTTCCAAAGTATGTTTGTTTTGCAGGTAAAATGAATTTGTCCCAATTTTGACACTCCCCCAAATGTCCTACTCATAACTAAAAGCATTGGATGTGATAAAGTTCTGTGTGTTTAAAATATTTTTTTCAGTATTGACTATTTTATCCTAAAATGGTTAAAGATTCATTAAAGAAAACTCACTAATAAGAAGTTTCCATACTGCATATTCAAATCTAAGTGCAAGTATCAAATTTCAAAATGTGATACTAGGAATTTTTCTAAAATAAGCAGAATTTTTTAGCATTCATGCATTTAAAAAAATTTCTGCTTACGTTTTTTAAAATACTGTTTAATGTTTAAATCCCACTCAGGAATTCTAATCCCATTTGGGTTTTTTCTTTCCCTGCTGTCCTTCTACTTTTCTACTCCTCCTACTCTTCTTCTAATGTTCATTGTGGCCATTCTTTACTTTTAAACCCTTTCTACATCCCAGTAGTTCTTTTCCTGGCAACTCAGGAAAAGGCTGAAAAACCCCAGAAATTCTCCCCCCATCCCAGTGAATGTGTGACATGAACCAAAACATTTCCAACTAACCCAAAATCTTGTTCTTAATTGTTTAATAAGTGCTTAACAGGCAATAGTCACCTTCCTAAATTCTGAGCGAAGATGTTTAAATTTTTGTCAACCTATCCATAATACAGATGAGTATGCAGTACCCCTGGGAAGGGAAAGCATTTTTTATAGGGAAAGGTACATAAAATCAACAAAGTGCAACAGGAATCATATCACCTAATCACATGCAAATCTCCAGAGCAGATGTGGTTAGCAGAAATGTTTAGTGTCTGTACTTCCGTTGATAAGTAAGCTGATTATAGAAGCCTAAAGAACATGAATTGGAGCCCAATTCTTAATCTCTGATGAATGGATTTGTCTTCATGAGTGATTTGTTCAGACAATTATATTTGTTTAGTGGTAATATTAGATATTTCAAAACTAAATTCATATCCATAGTGGCAAAGTTATCCAAAATGTTTAGATTTCTCAATGACTAAAGAAAAAATAAGCTATTTGCCTAAATTAATTGAATAATTGGGGCCAACATTTGTGCCATTATGTTTCTTTGGGAATGGTAGTGTTGGTTCATATACAATTTATATCTAATTTTGTATATATTGACCAATTCTGGATGATAAAAGAAATGGTCATTCCACATAGTATTTTCTATGCCTTCCTCTGTAGGAACTTACTATTAAGCCAACAATTCTAATTAGTTAAAAGACCATCACAGAATAAATAATAATGTATTAGACATTTCAAACATACAATTGAATAATGTCAAAATGACTCAATCTTTACCTATTTATTTCAAACATTTATATGGAAATGTAGCAATAAATTATGCATACATATACAGAATCATTTTCATGGGTTTTTTCTGATGTGAGAGATTCAACTATTTAATCTTTTTCATGAGCTACTAAATGAATGATCCAGTTAATTCATTAAAACTATACTTCTGCTTTTTATGTAGTTATGTCAACCAGTTATGGTGGCTGAGTAAAAAAAATGGAGTGATTCAACATTTATTTTATAAGATAAGTTTGGTAAGTATTCCATATTAATATATGTTCTAGACAGAATACTAAGATGAATTTTAACAAGTTATCTTCTGAGGAGAAAATAATTTAGATAGAAAAAGATCATAGAAACATAGACAACAAATAAATGAGATGTGACTCAGGTTCTAATAACATCTAAAGGTGTTTTGGTCAGTCAGAAATAGTTTGATATTGCTGTTAATCATATATACTTCAAAATAATGAATAATCAGTCAATATAGTATTCTTAAATTATTTAGTAAATGCACAAAGATAGATCAGACATTTGATAATATCAGAAACTCAGCAGTGGGTAAAATTGATTGAATGCACTTTGAGCATGAATAAAGGACTTTATGATTTATTGACACTCTGTAGATTAATCTGAGGCTGCACTGAGCAGTGAAGCAAAGTGAAAAACTGGAATTGTGGAAATTTTAAGAACAATCTGTCGGGAAGTAAAAAAGTTTGATCACTTTTGGTATCTTTTGGGAGGGAGTCTTTCCAAGGGTTTCCATAAATTTTATGCATATCTCAAATTTGACCATTAGTCAGTCAATGGGACATTTTTGAATATCTACTTTGTGCCAAGTACTGTGCAAAGCTCTGGGGATACAAAGAAAGGCAAAGGACAATGTCTGTTATGAAAATGATCCCCATCTAATAAGGGAAAAAATTTCAAACAACTATGTAGAAATAAACTATGTATAATATGAACTGGAGACAATCAACAGAGCAAATCAGGAATAGTTTCTCCTTGAAGTGAAGATTTAGCAAGGAAATGAAGGAACTCAGAGTAACCAGGTGGGAAAAATATATTCTATTCTATTCTATTCCTGAGGATCAGACAAGGAAAATGACCATATTAAATAGATGGAGTGTCTTATACAAGGAAACCAGTGTCACTCTGTCTCTCTCTGTCTCTCTGTCTATCTCGGTCTCTCTGTCTCTGTCTCTCTCTTTATTGTCACAAGACAAAAATCAAGGTCTCACTCAGATAATATAGAGAAGATTTTAACCTTGTTCTCATATTTAACTTCTGTGTAGTAGTCTTTTGCAAGGCTCTAATGACAGAAACAACTCCACATTTGATGACAGATGGACCTGTCTACATACTAGAAAGTTCCCATCTAACCAATATCTGGTTTAGTAAGCTTCATTTAGGAAAGTAAAGCAAAGCTTTAATGATTATAATCAATTTAGCAGACTTCATCTAATATAGGTAAGCAAACATAATAAATTTACCTAATCATAATGCCTCTGTGATTGGTAAGGGGTGAGGGGAGGTATCTGGGCCATCCAACAATTGATTCCCTCTAAAGTTTGGTCCCATTCATTCAATCCCTGTAAATGTGCCCAGCAACAATAAAATATAAGGGCAGAGAGCTCTATGCTATCGATCAGGGTACACATCCCTCTACTGACTGTAACACTTTGTGATTGCCAATGGGACTAAAGGACTAGGAAACTCAATATTTGCATGTTTTTTTTTTGTTTGTACTAATAAACTGCCTGACTTGTGATCTTTGAGAAGGTATGTTTCTTACTACCACTTTACCCACAATCTCACAGAACATATACTAAGCACTTAATAAATATAGAATTTAAGTGGTTGAGAGCTAAACATGTACAACAGCGCTAAATAATCTACAATGGTTGATACAAAGATAAATAACACATGACTCCAATTCTCATGAATTTTATGATTTGGTGGGTGGTTGATGTCCAGAAGGATGGTACTGAAGCATATATGGCCTCCAATAATTCAAGGGATTCTAATAATACAAACAGCTACCTGTAGTAGCTGTGTGTAATTCTTTAAGGTTTGCAAAATACCTTGCATTCATTAGCATATGTGATATCATAATCTTGTTAGTTAGGTACTATGGCTGCTATTATTTCTATTTTGTAAAAAAAAAAGGGGGGGATAGCAAAGATAAAGAGGTTCTTCCAAAAAACTAAAATGATTTGTCCATAGTTAGTATGAGGGAGAGGCAAGAATAAAACTGAAATTGTTCCTGACTCAGTCAGCATTCTTTTTAACCACCACAGCAAGGAAGTGGCCTTATACATTTCAGCAATATTTGAACAACTGTTGTAACAAAAAATAGGTAATAGTTATTAACAAGAACAACGCTTTCATCAAATGTTTCATCTATTTGACTATTACATTAAAATAAAACTTTTGAGGCAACTTTTTTGAAAGGAATGTGCTTCACATTTTAATAATAATACAGTTCGTATTTATATAGTGCCTTAATATTTGCAAAATACTCTTAAAATATTTTATCCTCGTAACAATCCTGGAAAGTAGATGCTACTATAATCCCCATTTGACAAATGAGGAAACTCAATCACAAAGAGTTTAAGTCATTTGCCCAGGGTTAGACAACTAGTTATATTGGTGGCAAGACATGTTCTAAAGACTTCTTGACTCTGTTGCATCATCTAGAAGAATCTGTTGCTGACAAATGTCTGTCTTTTGTTTTCTTTCAGTCATTTGTATCATTTCCTGAGCTTGACTCCCAAAACAAAGAAAAGTAACCATGAAGGACCCCTATAATGTTAAAGGAAATATTTAGATGACTGAATAGAAGGAAGATTTATGTCATTCATAGTGCCTAATATATAGTATGAAATTCACTCACTCTCACACACACACACACACACACACACATACACACACAGAGTGTGTGTGTTGTTGTTATCCATTTAGTATTACTCATGTTCTTTCTATACAAATTATCCTCCAATTTATTTGATCCCGTATACAGGCAGGATTCTGCAACAGATAAGGCTGATTTTTAAACACAACTTTATTTCCACTAAAAGTTTGTAAAGGAAAACCATTCCATTTCCCTTCTCTAGTGTTCTACTTCAGTGAGTCACAAGTTCAGGGTTACTCCTAAAGGCTTTTTAAGGTTTCTGTTTAGGTCACAGACTTCTTCACATATCACATGCTATTCACTATTGCTGCTTTAAATCTGAATCTGAGGCAGGAGAGTATTAATTTATCTTTTGCTTGACTTTTGGGCTGGACCTGGTAATAGGGGAAAAAAAGACTACCTTCTCTGAACTTTATCATTTATTCACAATAATTTTAGGACCTAATCAACTAAGGTAAACATAGATTTATTTTTTATCTTATAGAATGTATTTGTAAGGTTGATGCTGGGTGTTAGGAAGAATTAAAGATCTTGCCCATCCATTAGTAGGCCTCAATACCTTTTGTTAATTTCTGTTGCGGCACTAGTTCAGAGGGCCCTCTGAAAAGTGTATAAATACCCTGAGGTGATGTTTTACTATGGGGCTTCCTCATTGGAAGTGTTTGTTTGGCCAGAGGAGACTCAGGGCAACCACTAACGAGTCCCTCTGCTTTGAAAACCTAGAATTCAACACTTCTCTCTCTGCAATGGTCAGACAGTTGGATCTGTCTGTTGATCTGTGATGTATGAATTGCTTATGGTTAGACAGTTGGTAGCCCTATCTGTTGGTCTTTATTTCTCTGTATTTTCTCTGAAGTTCAGGGTGCTGACTTTTTCCCCTGAACTAAATGAATGATATATGTGCTTGATTAAAGTGGATTGTTGACCCCTCAAAAATTTCTTTCCTTTTAGAAAAACAGATTTAACAAACTTTATAGCAGGTCCTTATGTATATGCCTTGGTCCTTGCTGATACAGTGGTTCACATAGAGAAATGATTAGAGATAGAGAGATAGATCAATAGATAGATAGACAGATAGATATTGGTAGTGATATAATCTATCTATGTAGATAGCTGTGTCTATATAGATTGATATATCAATAGATAAATCTTTATCAGTCTCTGTCTCTATCTCTATACCTTTAAATGAAGGTTGAGATTTCTTCTCTCAATTGGGTCTTTATAAATTTAAGTGCTGTATCTTTGTCCTCCTTGTACTATATCAAAAACCAATCAAATGATTGAGCCCAATGAAGAACATAGGGATAGATTTAATATTGTCAAGTCTTAACATACCATATCTTTGCTTCTCTAATTTCCTCAGTGCCACATGGAGTGCTTTCTAGTACAAATGTATCATTTACTTTGTTTTGAAATGTATTTTAATGGTGGAAGTCCTTGTTAACAAAGAAATGAATGCCTTTCTTTTCACAGCAGCAACAATTTTGGTCAGGATAAATTATGGCAGGACTAGCATTAGAACAGAAAACTGTAACAAGGGATAGACATTATAATGAGGTATAGTAGATTGAGTTCCAGTCTCCAAGAGAGTAGTATCTGAATTTACTTATGATACTAGCTGTGTTACCATAGGCCAATCCTATAACCTCTTTGGGTCTCTATTCCTATCATTAACACAGTGGAAAGACTTTTGATTTGGGATCAAGAGACCAACTCTGCCATTTACCAACTGAATGACCTTGGGCAAATTATTTGACTTTCCTTAGCTTCAGGTCCTACTCAGTAAAACGAAGAATTTGGAATAAATGACCTCTAAGTTCCCTTATAACTCTACAGCTAAATTTCTATGAGAACAGGACTTTTAATAATTTTCCCACAATGTTATACTGAGGCTCAAAAAATATAATACATATAAAAATATGTATTCAGGGTTACTCCTAAAGTCTTTTTAAGGTGGCTTAAAACCCTAAAGAGCTACACACATTAAAGTTATTACCTATAATTTATAAATTATTCCAGGAAATTTTGATTAATTTTGATTTTAGATAGAACTTATAAATGCAATTGATTATGAAATGATAAAAACAATTTAAATTCTAAGGTGCCTGACACTTAGCAGGCATTTAATAAATGTTTTTTCATTGATTGCACATTTAACTTTAACACTATAAACAAAAACATCTATATCAAAATATTGTGACAAAAAAAGTTATGGATAGGTACTGCAACTATGTTTTCCTTGGCACATTATGTGGAACTCAAAATCTTACAGAATCATCTAGATTGCTTTTAGGTTAAATGACTTTTCCAGTGTCAAAAAGTCAATATATGCAAGAGACAGAACTTGTACCTAATTGTTCTTGGCTTGAAGGCCACGTCTGTAAACTCTAGAACATAATGCTTTCAAAGCAAAATTAACTAGAAATATTTCTGTTATTGGAATACATGGATTTTCTATTCTTTACTATTATGTTAATGATGGCACTTGTTTCCAAGTAATTTTTCTCCTCAAAAAATGTCATGCATTTATCTAGCACCTTAAAGCTTGCAAAAAAATTTTACTCACTCTCATTTAAGTCTCACAATAATTCTATGAGTTAAGTATTATCTCATTTTACAGATGAAGAAACTGAGACTGAGATATTAAGTAACTTTGCAAGATCACATAGGGAGTATCAGAGTGAAGATCAAAATCCAGAGATCTTTCTAAGTACAAATGCATCATTGTATCTACTACATAAAACTTCTCTTCCATATCAAATCTTATCCATAGAAAAAGATCTCATGAGGTTCCTAATTACAAATACATACACATATCTTTTCTTCTCACATAGTATAGTCACTTTTTGCTGTATTAAAGTTGAATGAATCTTTGAATTTTACCTTCATTAGAGGAAAAATTTATTTATGCTTCATATTTTCATACATATGGCAAGATAGGAAAGGATATTAATAGAATAGCCCAGAAGAGAAATTATCAAAGAGAACTGATTAAATATAATGCATCTGGCAAGATTTAAGGACACCGGAATATAATCACTAATGGTCATAAAAAGTACAAGAAAGATCACCCCATCCATTCTACTCCTACCACATAAGACTGGTCCTAAACTATTTCATAAAAGGTACTTTTAGACTCAGTTTTTAAGAAATTCCAAAGAAAGTTGACCCTTGAAAGAATGGATATTTTGCAAAAATAAAATGCTCTTCACTCTGGATAAACAGGAAGAGGATGACAGAAAAAGTGATAGAATACATGAAATAAAAGAAGCATTCAGGAAGGAGAATGGGAACAGATGAGGTCAGAATGAATCCATCGAATATGCTGAGCACTAAAAGTTTAAATAGATAAAAAGTTAGTGAAGATGGCTAGAGATGAAATCATATCTGCACTTTCCTTAAACTTGTGGAGTTTGAATTTAGGGAGGTTATAAAAGAGGATATTACAGTACCTAAAGGAGAAGGAATGGCAGCAATCATTAAAGTTTGTAAGGGGATGAGCCAAAAACCCAATTCCTTTGAGATTAAACCACAGTCTCTCTGCTTTCTTATAGATGTTGTCTGTCTGATTTTTTATATATAATTTAGGTAATAAGTCTGTATTCTGCTCTACTGTTTGGAGCAATTTAATAATGAAAACTAACACAAAAATTATTTCAGATGTTTATCAGTGAATCTCTATATCAAGAAGGAAGAAGAATAAAGCAGCAAATCATTTTTTTTGGAAATATGTTTTAGATGTAATGGTGCTTATGATATCTAATAGGACTAAGAACGTCTGACATTCCAACTTGGATACCTCCATGTGTATGAGTTTAAGAAAATCTTTAATATTCATAATCCCCCCAAAATTAAAAATAAAAATAATCAGATAATAACTCATCTCTAAGAAAAATGAAGGGGTCTATTTTATATCTAATAGTAGACAAATTTTCACATGAATGGAGGCTTTATTTATCAAATACATTATTATAAACTATAATTACATGATGCATGGTATTTTAAACACATTTTAATTCATTTTATGTTAAATATTAACTTTTCACATAGATTGCTATGTTTGAGAAAAAGAACTTGTCAATTAATCAATCAATAAGCATTTCTTAATTACTTAATATGTATCAGTATTTACTATATATGCCTTCAAGGAACTTACAGTTTATCAAATGAGTCTCAGAGAATGACCAAACTGCCTATGGAAATTGTAATTATGTGTATAAAGATTTTAAGTACAGACAAATGTAGGTGGTATATGAATATTTAATCATCTTGGAGATACTAAGATGGGGGTACATCTGTGACACATACTGATTATGGTATCCTGGATAAGTCACTTTAATTTTCAGTGCTCTAGGCTACATTCTGAGACAATAAGTTGCAAAGTAGGAGCTGACCTTCATTGGCTTAGGGAATTTCCTTCCCCCATAGTTTGCTATAGTAATGAAATAATTAGTTAAGTCCCTTTTCCTGTAGAACTGTATAGGAGAGAGAGCTGAAAGGGAACTTAGCATTTTTTCCATTTACTTCATTTTAATTACCAGGAAACTAAGGCATAGGGAGATTGGGTGTTTTGTCACACACACAAATGTTAGCTTCCCAATACATTTATACTGGATTGGTATGATCAATGGATACTAAATTGGACCTAGATTTAAGGAACATAAAAAAAAGATAAGTTGGGAATCTGAACAGTCTTTTCAATGATTCCAAGTTGCTCTTTACCATAGAAATCTCTCTCTTTAAGTTGCCTAGAGAACCCATAATACTATACGCCTGTGAATTAGGTGGTCAAGCTATCATAAGAATTAAAATTACAATTTACTTAAGGAAAATTAAGATGCTATTAAAGAAAAATAATGTGGTTCCACAAGTGCTGGCATAGCAAAGATTCAGATTCATGTGGTGGGATTAAAAATTCAGCATTCTTTTTACAATAACCCCTCACTCCTAGCTGTTACATAGTAGCAATTGCTAAATTCATGCAAATTGTGAATTTGTTTTATAAACGATCATGTAGATTTATTTTGGCCTTGTTGAGACTAGAACCTTAATCTCAAGATCTCTCAGGTAAATAGTTCAACAGAAAGGAAAATTACAAAAAAGCTCAAAAATGCTTTTGATATCCCTTGTCTTTTGCAAAAATATATTTTGTCCCTTGTTTGACCAAATGCACTTGAAAGTTATGGATATCTCCCCATCAACCTGACTTCCTCTAACATATAAAACATACACATCTGTTCTTGTTTCATCATGATCCATAATCTATGCATATGAGAGAATTTGATAGTTCTTACAGCTCTCCTGAGTCAACTATTCATTGCTAGGCTCAGTTTCACTTTGGGTAGATTTTAATCTGAAATTTGCAAGCATCTAAGGGATTGTATGTTTTAGGTGAAGGAGGGTTAGTTTTTGCCAGTGAGGAGTATTTGAACCAGAGAGACCATTGAGAATGAGGTTTATATAAGGGTCTTGAAAATGTATATAAGAAGTTAATAGGAGAGAAACAGGGGAGAAATAGGGGAGAGAGGCAGTAGATACTCGTTAAGCAACTATCTTCCCTAATTCTTCCTGCTCCCCATAAGAGTGTTGTCACTGGAATGGCTATTGCGCTTAGCAATGCAGATGAGAATCTCTCCATGATTTATCTTCCTATAAAACTATTGTATTTCCACTCATATTTATTCTAAAAAAGATTAAATTCAACATGTTTTAAGACTTTCTCTCATTCTTTAATGACTTTGGAAATTCTACATGAGCTATCCCTTCATTGTCTCTTGCTCTTACTATGTGACTAGTCCCCCACTTTCCTGATCAAATAAATCCCCATTAACCTTTTCATGTCTTTTTTCACTTAAAAAACATTTTAAAGATATGTTTCAGTTTAACATATGCCATCTTATTTTTCCTTTAAATCACTTCAAGAGGGAGGAGCCAAGATGACAGAGTAGAAAGATTCACATATGCTAGCTCCAAACCCACAGCCCATAAATTACCCATAAGGAGGAGCTCCCAACAAATTCTGGAGCAGTGGAAGCCTCACAGCAACGGAGTGGAGGAGATTTCTGTTCCAGAGAGCCCTGAAAAACCGATCCCAAAGGTCCATCGCACACTGGCCAGGTACAGGGCCCAGTCCTGCCCTGGCTGAGTGGCACTGAGAGGAGAAGATCCGAGTAGGCTACACGGATGGAATCTCCAGTGGCCACGAAGGTCCCTCCACCCAAAGGCACACAGGTCAATGAGACAGACTTCTGGGCTGGCCAAGAGGGGAGTAGGGTGTATCCATAAATCAGGCCCTTTCGGGAGGCAGCGGTGGAGACAGGGACAGCAGCGGACCCAGGCTTCCCAAGCAGGCAGGAGCTCAGATCCATTACTGAAAGTCTCCACATAAACCCCCTGAGGGAATTGAGCCTGGGAGGCAGCCCTGTCCCCACCTGAGCACCAGAACTTAAGCTCACATTAAATAGCAGCCACGCCCCTGCTGAAAACCCTGAGGCTGGGGAGCAGCATTTGAATCTCAGACCCCAAGCACTAGCTGGGGGGATCTAGGTAGGGGTGGAGAGGAATATCAGAACTGACTGGGAAAATGCCCAGAAAAGGGAAAAAAAAATAAGACCATAGAAGTTTACTTTCATGATGACAAGATGTTTCCTCCTTTCCTTTCTGATGAGGAAGAACAATGATTACCATCAGGGAAAGACATAGAAGTCAATGCCTCTGTATCCCAAACATTTGAAACAGATATCCAATGGGCTCAGGCTATGGAAGAGCTCAAAAAGGATTTTGAAAATCAAGTTAGACAGGTGGAAGAAAAACTGGGAAAAGAAATGAGAGAGACGCAAAGAAAGCATGACAAATGGGTCAATATCTTAATAAAGGAGACCCAAAAAAGTGCTGAAGAAAATAACACCCAGAAAAATAGGCTAACTCAATTGACAAAAGAGGTTCAAAAAGCCAATGAGGAGAAGAATGCTTTCAAAAGCAGAATTAGCCAAGTGGAAAAAGAGGTGCAAAAGCTCACTGAAGAAAATAGTTCTCTCAAAATTAGAATGGAACAGATGGATGCTCATGACTTTATGAGAAACCAAGAAATCACAAAACAAAGCCAAAAGAATGAAAAACTGGGAGATAACGTGAAATATCTCATTGGAAAAACAAGTGACCTGGAAAATAGATCCAGGAGAGACAATTTAAAAATTATGGAACTACCTGAAAGCCATGATCAAAAAAAGAGCCTAGACATCATCTTGCATGAAATGATCAAGGAAAACTGCCCTGATATTCTAGAACCAGAGGGCAAAATAAGTATTCAAAGAATCTACCAATCACCACCTGAAAGAGATCCAAAAAGAGAAACTCCTAGGAACATTATGGCCAAATTCCAGAATTTCCAGGTCAAGGAGAAAATATTACAAGCAGCTAGAAAGAAACAATTCCAGGACTGTGGAAATACAATCAGGATAACAAAAGATCTAGCAGCTTCTACATTAAGGGATCGAAGGGTGTGGAATAGGATATTCCAGAAGTCAAAGGAACTAGAACTA
>CM053770.1:345103891-345179370 GCA_028658325.1 Potorous gilbertii
ATTTGACTTTCAAACACAAGAATGAGAAAAAGCATGAAAAAGTAAACAGCAAAGAGAAGTCATAAGGGACTTACCAAAGTTGAACTGTTTACATTTCTACATGGAAAGAAAATATTTGTAACCTTTGAAACTTTTCAGTATCTGGGTAGTTGGTGGGGTTACACACACACATACACACATGCACACACACACACCGAGACAGGGAGCACAGAGTGAATTGAATAGGATGGCATCATATCTTAAAAAATTAAGGTAAATGTATAAGAGAAATGTTTTGGGAGGAGAAAAGGTACAATGGAATGGTGCAAATTATCTCTCATTGAAGAGGCAAGCAGGAGACTTTTTAGTGGAGGAAAAAAGAGAAGAGCTAAGAAAAAAACATGAAGTTTACTCTTATCACAATCGACTAAAAGAAGGAATAAAATGCACACTCATTTTGGAATGAAAACCTACCTTACAATACAGGAAAGTGGGGGAGAAGGAGATAAGCAGGGTGGGGGGGGTGATGGAAGGGACGGTAATGGGAGGAGGGAGCAATTTGAAGTTAACACTGTTGGGAAGGGACAGGATTAAAAGAAAGAATCAAAACAATGGTGGGCTGGATAGGATGGAGGGAAATATAGTTAGTCTTCCTCAACACGACTATTATCGAAGTCATTCGCAAAATTGCACAGATATGACCTGTATTGAATTGCCTGCCTTCCCAAAGGGAATGGGTGGGGAGGGAGGGATGGGGAGAAGCTAGAACTCAAAGGTTTAGGAACAACTCTTGAGTAATGTTCTTGCTACTAGGAAATAAGAAATACAGGTAATGGGGAATAGAAAGTTATCTGGCCCTACAAGACAAAAGAGAAGAGGGGGACAAGGGAAGGGAAGGATGATAGAAGAGAGGGCAGATTGATGATAGGGGAAATTTGAACGCTGGATGCATTGGGATGGAGGAGGGGACAAATGAGGAGAAATTTTGGAATCCAAAATTTTGTGAAAATCAATGTAAAAAGTTAAATAAATAAATTCATATTAAAAAAATCACTTCTAATTTTGAATCTTCTGATTCAATGTGCGGGTATATAGAATCATGGATCTCGTAGGCATAGTAAAGAGATAGGTTTCTGTATCACTGAGTAATTTGGAGTCATTTCAGCATTGCTCAGTTCCCCAGCTGATCTTCTTATGCTACTCAATTCTAAGTCCAATTAATTGTCTATTGATTGCATGAATCCCACCTAAATATACCTGTTACCTAACTTAATGAATTACCTATCCAATAGTATGAATTGTCTGAGAAGTACGTATTTTAGATAACGTTGTTTATCCCAGGTGAATTTTAGGCCAAATTCTTTGAGTTTGTTATTTCACTGATGATGTGTTGTGATGTTACAGAGAACAATAAAAGTAATAAAATATAATTTATAAGCATGAACAATCCATCCATGACTGCTCAGTGTGATTCTGTCCCTTTTAAACATTCATCAAACACTGTCTCTGAAAAGCTGATGATGGGAAGGATGGTAGTGGTGGCAATGGTAATGATGATGAGGATCAATAGATGCCAGGTAGTATTTTTAAGGTTTGTAAAGTGCTTTACAAATATTACCTCATTTTATTATTGTAACAACCTTAAGATGTAGGTGCTACTATTAACTTTATTTTACAAATTAGAAAACTAAAGCAAATAGGTGTTGAGAAACATTTCCAGGGTTACACAATTAATAAATGTCTGAAACTGGATTTGAACTCATCTGAATGCCATGTCTATCCATAATGTCATCTAGTTGCCTAACATGAACGTTGTAATAAGACCTCATTTTGTGATCTTTCCTCCCAAACCAACTTCTCTTCTCAGCTTCCTTGGAAAGCTCTAACATCAGTTCATTTAGCTAAATTTGAAACACTGCTGTCATCCTCAAATTTACATTCTCACTCTACCTGTTGTCAATCTTTTTTTTTCTATTTTTTTACCAACATCTCTTAATCGGTCCCCTTTTCTTTATTCACCATCTTAGTTCAAACATTTTTTTCATCTCTTGAATGAATTATTGTAATAGCTTCCCATATAATCTCTGCCCCAAACCTTTCCTAATTTCAATCGCCCACAAAACTGACAAAATGATTTTCTTAAAGATAGATTTCACAATGTTCCAGTGACTCTCTAGTAACTTTGAGATAAAATATTGTTTAACTTTTGTCTCATATTTTTCTATAAATATGTATCTTATATGAGCTTTTCAATGTGTATAATAAGTAAAATATCATTACATGTGTACAATATATAAGTGTAATAAATTTGTGCCCATATATTGTGGGAGTATAACCAAAACTTTTTCACAGGTGAGTGATTTTGAAAATTTGAAGACCATTGACCTTTTCATATATTTCCATCATCTCTACAGAAATATTATCAAATCTTTTATGAAAAACAGACAATTATATAGATTAAATTATTTTCCTTTTATCATGTAAATAATGTCAGAAATCAAACCAAGACTCAAGAAAATCCACCTTCGCGGTAAGAACTGATGGAGTCTGAAAGCAGGTTGAAGCAAACTATTTTTCACTTTATTTTATTCATTTTTTTCTTGGTCTGTGTTTTCTTTCACGACATGAATGATATGTAATCATGTTTTACATGATGGCCCATATATAACCTACATAAAAATGATTGCCTTTACAATGAGGGGGGAAGTGAAAGAGAAAAAGAATTTGGAATTGAATTTTTTTAAAATAGAAGTTGAAAAATTGTTTTTACATGTATTTGAGAACAAGAAACAAAATGTTTTCTTTAAATCAAACCCAGATCTCTTATAATTTCAATTCCAGAGCCCTGTTTCCCTTTGTCTTCCCTTCATTTCTTGGTGCCAGGTAATATTTTCTATAATACTTTATGTCAGTGTCTCACGTGCTCACATTTAGATCAATGTGATGAAGAACCTTATATGTACTAATGTCATTTGGGGAAGTCTTTTAAAACTTTCACAAAATTAAGCTATTTTTTGTAACCAGTGTTGAAGCTTAAGCTTAAACTCTTTTCATACTTTTCCATTTATTTGTATTCTCTTAGAAATGATTCAATGACCTATTAAATGATATTCTTATTTTTGTACCACAATGAAACTAAATATCAGTTTATTATATGATGATAAAATGTGAACCATCTTTTTTGTTGTTTCGGTTTCTTTATATCTTTCTTTTTATTTCATTGATAATGAACAAGTAAAAATGAATATGATTCAGTTAATACCGTAGAGTGTCAGATCATTTCTTAGATCAGGAAAATCAGCAATTAAATTTATATGAGTATATGTCTCAATAGCGTGATGCTTAGTGCCATTTAAATTCTTTTCTGACACTGAAAGTCAAGAATATTCAACAATTTGGTCTAGATGGATCATTTGCTCTACAAGAAGGATTTGGGTTTAATTGAGGCAAACCTTATGACTTTTGAGGTCTAATGTAATCAAACCTTCTCAACGCTGACAGTAAGTAAATTGAGAAAAAAAAGTAACTTACCCAATAGTAGTAATAAGTATACTACTCATGTTTATTATATCCCAATTGAGTGCTCAAGGTGATACCTCATTTCGTGAAAACAAAGACAGTGAAAATCTTTATAAAACACAACTTTATAGTGACTTGTTTTCAGGTAAGTGACATGAAAGAGAGAGACTCTGGAAGAATCATTAATGTTATGTTAGAGACTCACACCTTAAGACACAACCTTCTTCATTTTGAAAGGAAGAAGGCATCCTTTCAAAAAAAAAGTGGATAGCCTCAACTACTGAGAACAAGACGTGCAACATGATAAAAGTATGAAGAATGACAATTTCTCTTTTACCATATGATTTAGATCTTGAAGATAAATTAAAAGCAACCTAGTCCAACCTCCTCATTTTACTGATAAATAAACTAAGCTGTTAAACTCACGGATTTCCAATTTCAAGGCCATCTGTATGCCAAATTGTCTCTTTGTTATATGTACAAATATACAATCACTCTTCTATTAATTTTAATACTAATGACTACATTTCCTAAATTGTCTCTACCGTATGAATCTCTATAACAACAACAACAAATTTGTGTAAAATAGTTATAATGAAAACACCTAGAGTTGTTGTGAATATCAAATGAAATATTCATAAAATTCCTAGCAAATTCCTGACTAGTTAAGAAATACTTCCTTCCTTCCTTCTTTCCCTCCTTCTTTCCTTCCTTCCTTCTTCTGTTTCTCAAACTTTCTTTTTTAGCCACACTCCTTTATATTGCCCTGTAACTCATGACTTATACTTTTATCATATTGCACTTCTTGTTCTCAGTAGCTGAGGCTATCCACTTTTTTTTTGAAAGGTTGCCTTCTTCCTTTCAAAATGAAGAACCTTGTGTCTTAAGGTGTGAGCCTCTAACATAACATTAATGATTCTTCCAGGGCCTCTCTCTTTCATGTCATTTACCTGAAAACAAGTCATTATAAAGTTGTGTTTTATAAAGATTTTCACTGTCTTTGTTTTCACGAAATGAGGTATCACCTTGAGCACTCAATTGGGATATAAGAAACATGAGTAGTATACTTATTACTGCTATTGGGTAAGTAACTTCTTGTTTTCAATTTACTTACTGTCAGCGTTGAGAAGGTTTGATTACATTAGACCTCAAAAGTCATAAGGTTTGCCTCAATTAAACACAAATCCTTCTTGTAGAGCAAATGATCCACTGTAGTGCCAATGTAATATTCACAGTACGTATGGTAGCCATGAATATCCCCACACAATGCTGAATCTTGAAATATCACAGATTTTCCACATGGAAGACAAAACCAAGACATTTATTCAGACACCAGAAAGTCAAATTCATCATAGTAACAAAGTTCTATACACAGTAACAATGCAGAGAACAACACCATGCCCAAGTCATACCTCTGCTAGGCTTCCCACAAACCAGCTCCATCACACAAATCACAAGCAGGTTCCCTTAAAAAAGTCACAAACAAGCTCTTTCACACCCACTAGCCAGCAGACTGCATCTTTCCTAGCTCTGACTCCTCTCTTCCTAATTTCCTCTCAGCTCTGCTCCATCTCCACCTCTTCCTCTTCCATCCATTCAGCAAACTTCTCCCACCATAGGCTTCATGTGACTCAGGCTTCCATGTGACCCAGGAAGGTCACATGGGCCTATTAATGAATGGGAAAGATCTTTCCATATAAATTACTGTTATACACACCAACATTAAGAAATGTCATTTTGCATGGAGTGTACATGGTCTAGTAGTTTAGTGATGGTTTAGTGTAAAGATTTGCCAAATTGCAGAAACAGTCTCTTTCAAGACCATTTTTACTCCCTCATCTTTCTGTGGTTTGAAAGCTGTTATTACTGAGGCTCCCTGATTTTATCTCTTCCTTGTCCCTTCCCAATATCACTTTGCAAATAACAGTTCCCAGTCTGAGGAAAAAATAGACTGAAAATAGTATCTTCCCTTTGTCCCTATCTCCCTCTTGGCATCCCTTGGGTCACAGTTTTTTTTTTTAGTTCAAATATGGCCTCACAACATTACTAGCTATGTAACCTTCAGATCTACTAACCATTTTTCAAAAGATCATAGTTTTAAAACTGAAAAAAGACCTCAAAAGTCATCTCTCCCAATACTTTTATTTTCTACTTTAGGAAACTAAAGCCTATAGATACAGTGATTTAATCATTTGTTTAAAGCCATATAGGTAATAGAGTCAGGATTTGAACCTAGTTGCTCTGACTCCAAAGCCAGTAGGCCTTCCAATTGCACACTTCTACGATCATATGAATCCCCTAACTCTAATTGTAGTTGATACTGGCTCAAATCAGCAAAATATAATATGTCGCTTACTAAGTCAGTCTTAAATAAAGAAAAAAAATCTTCCTGCTACTTTGAAACCCTTTCTTAAGTGCACAGTGGCATTCCACCAAAGTGTAAGACTTTTTTTCCATCTTTAATTTAATGTTTCTCTTATAGGAGTTAGCAATTTTATGGATATCAGCCCCCAGTGTTATGATACACTTTTAATTTAGAAGCCAATGACCATTATTTCTCTATAAGGTTTTCTTACAGATTTATGGAGTCATAAACCTGATGGCATATTATGGATACTTACAATGGAGAGCAATGAAGAAGATCAGGGAAATTGAAAGAAAGAGAAATATTAGAATGCCTTGGGATGATTTGAAGTTTTAACAGTATGTTTTATTTTAGTATCCATGAAAGGAAGGATAGTTATTATTCATATGCTGTACTTGTATGAGAAAAACTCCTGTTTATCGGAATATTGTGGTATTACCTCCCCATGCTTCTTTAGTTAAGAACATCTCCAACCCCAAGGTAAAATGGATTGACTTCACATTTGAGTATTTGTACCTGATTACTTCATTTGGTTTTCACCATTTTCCTATTGGGGTTCACTATCCTTGCCTGCCACAAGTTTTGTTCTTTTTTATTCATTTAATATCCCATTCATAGCGCATGCTAGTCATGGGGTTGGGGGTGGGATATTAGGGGTGAAGTGAGGTGAAAAGTGGCGTAGTAGATTTTTTGGATGAATTGGTTTATTTCTGGGACCCATTGTATTAGTTGTAAAATGAAGAGTCTGGATAAGATAATCTTTAAAATTTCTAGCAAAAATGTCATTTATTATCAATATATCACTTAGTAAAAAATAAAATTTTAGTGTTGGAAAATTCATTTAAAATTAATGACTTAAAGATAATAGGCCAGTATGTGTACAGAAATATTTCTACCAAAAGTATTAGTAGTCAAAAATTAGAAAGCAAAGGAATAACCCTTTGGGGTTATAGTTAAACAAATTATGGTGTGTAGAAACAGTGGAACACTGCTTTATTGTGCCATAAGAAAGGATGAAATAAAAGATCTCAGAGGAAATTGGGAATACCACTTAGAGCTGATGCAGAGTAAGATCAACAGAAACAGGGAACAAGTTATAAAATAAATATACACATGCATATATACTTATATATGTATGTATTTAGAACTTATCGATAAATTGTTAAACTATGAACCCAAATGACTGAAGATAAAACACTGTTCAACTCCAAACATAGAGGATGCAAAGACACATTTTTTCAGATATATCCAGTGTGGGAATTTTTATCACAAGTCTAAAAATATTTCTGATTTATTTTTTTAAAAGGAAGAGGTTTTATTACATATTTTTTTGCTTTTATTTTTCTTCTCCTTTATGAACTTAGAGATCTTGGGGCTGCTGGTTTTGCTGTGCAGGTAGTAACCAATGAGACCCAGGAGAACTGGTACCACACATATGACCAGAAGAGGAAAGAGAGTTTTCATCAACTTTTGCCAGTTTTGGCTCATACCAAAGCTCTACCAGCGTCTTTAATTAGAGGGTCCGGATGGAACTTTCAGTTTCATTGCCTGTCTCCATGAAGTTCCCGTGCTTCCCAGCAGCAGCAGGGGAATCTGGAGCTGGAGGAGCTTGTGGGCCGTGGTACTATGTGGGGGCATGGGCAAGGTGGACAATGGGTTGGACAGCTGTAGAGACGGGATGGCATCCCTAATTTATTTTTAGGTACATTTTTTTTCCATTCAATTGGAGAAGGGAATGGGAAACAATTTATAAATATATCTTGAAATAAATAAGTTTATGTTTTAAGAAAAGGAAAATTATTATAGGTTAAAATGTTTTAATATAATTTATTTTCAGTTTTCAACATTCACTTCCACAAGATTTTGAATTCCAAAATTTCTCCCCATCTCTCCCCTCCACCCACCTCAGGACAGCATGCACCCAAACTACCCCTTTCCTCAATCTGCCTTCCCTTCTTACATCTCCCTCCCCTCTGCTTTTCTGTAGGGCAAGATAGATTTCTATATCCCTTTGCCTGCACAACGTATTTCCTAGTTGCAAGCAAAAACATTTTAACATTCTTTTTTTAAAGCTTTTACTTCCACATTCTCTCCCTTCCTCCCTCCCCACACACCCTTATTTAGAAAACAAACAATGCAATATAGGTCATACATGTGTAGTCATGCAAAACACTTCCATAACAGTCATATTGTGAAAAACTAACCACTTTTCCCTCTATCCTGTCCCGCCTTCCCTTTATTCCATACTCTCCCTTGACCTACCCCCCACAACAATGTTTGCTTGTGATCACCCCTTCCCTCAATCTGCCATTCTTTCTATTATCCTCCTCTACTATTCCCTTCCCTTCTGTCTTCCTGCAGGGAAAGATAGATTTCCATACCCAATTGATTAAATACTTCAATGGAGACTAATAGCATCAAAAGGAGGCTGTTAATATAGAATTAAAACTACATACAGAATATACTGGAATGCATATTTCATCCCAAACCTGCTATGTGAAGCAACTTGATCTTTAGATTAAACATTCATTTTGGTTTTTAACTATTAAACCATAGTATATGCATACAATAAGATTTACATTGGAAGAAAAACTTCAAGGGGGCATTTTACATAAGTAATGTGCTGTTTTAATTTAAAAATAACTTTACTAAGTACACATCTCAGCTGAGGTCTTTGTATAAAATGTCCTAATAGATATAAATATTTACCTCTGATGAGTTAAAGGCCTTTTTTGTGAACATATGTTTGAATTGTACTACAGAATGACAGACACACATACACATATGGAACAACTCAAGTTAAGGTAATCCAAAAGATGGGCATGTTGGAGTCAAGGTACTTTGAAAGTAGAAGCATAGCAAAAACAAACAAAAATAAACATTATGAACTGCAAGCAACTTGGGTTGGAATGCCTATATGGCAGTAATTTTTTAATAACAGAAATAGAAGATGTCTCATATCAGTAGAATCTTGCATACATATAACATATAAGAAAAGTCATCTATTATTTCCATAAAACAAGATCCAATTCATATTGTGAGAAAGAATGAATTACAGAAAACAAGAAGTCAATAGAAGACAAACAACATGTAAGGAGAGTCCAACAATAGTTATTTTGCAAAGGCTGCAACTACAGCCCCCAGGCCTTCACGCATTCAACTTGTGGGTCTAAATCCAGAAGTTGTCACTCTCTTTGTGGTTAAATTATACTGCTCATCCAAAAGAAGGGCAAAATTATTCTCAAGCACGTCAGAAACATAGGCAAGGTAAATAAGAGCCAGCAAGTGCTTGTCCATTCGATGGGGGTCATTCATCCATTTGTCAAGGACAACTTCTTGTACTTTTTTGATGAGGTGTTGCTTAATGTTGTGGTCGGTAAGTAGATGTGCTGTCATGTCAAAAAGGAGAAAGTTCTGTTTCTTTGTTGTCAGGACACCTTTTCCCACCAGGTTCCACAAAGGTCTCACATGGATCTAATCATTGTCATTTTGATTCATGACCTCTTTTCATAGGCTTGTTCTCATATTCTGCCCTTTTAGTCACCAAGTTGTCCCATACCCTCACTCCCACTACTGGACAAACAAAGAGAGCAAACATCAGATGACAAAGGGAAAATGAAAACCATCATTTATTCCAATTACTTCCTAGCTTTAGCTTAATGAGGCATTGTCCTTGGTTAACTCATCTTCCTCGTGAGAGTGGATTTTCAAAAGTACATGTTGTATTTTCTGAAATGATCTTTGTCAGGTGATCAATGTTCTTCCTAAAATATTTCATCCAATGCCAAACACAGCTTTTTAGGTGCAATCAGACTACTCCTATAGATATTTTTTCCTAGTTATCTCTCTTTTCATATGTGCAAAATTGTATGAACCCAAATTAAATTTTCTTTTTATTAAATTTGTCACAATACTCTAAATTATGATTTTGAATATGCCATCCTTCTTATAAGCTCTTCCTCTCAGATTTGTGTCACCTGAAAAATTGATAGGCATGCCACCTCTACCTTTATCCTAGTCAATGCTAAAAGTGTGAAACTGAATAGTGCCATGAAAGGATTCCCTGACATTCTCCGCTGGATACTTCCTTTCATGTGGATAATTACTCATTTAATGAATATATTTTGTATTTGGCCATTCAATCAGTTTGGAATCTACCTAAAATTGCCTGACCCATATCTGTCCATCTTGTCCACAAGTACAGAATGAAAGATTTGGTTAAAGGCTTTGCTGAAATCTAGATATGCTATTTTTATGGCATTCCTCTGATAATCTGGTCAAAAGAATGGTTTTTTGTGGTTGGTGCCACTCCAGTTATCTAGGATCACCTTTTCATTTTCCCTAGTTAATTACTTAGTCACTACTCTTTTTTTTATTTATATGTTCTAGGTTTTGCCAGACAAAAAGTCAAATTCACTGACCTATAATTTGTAGTCTCCATTATTTTTCTGCCCTTTCTTTTTTTTGAAAATGAGAATTACATTTAAATTTCTTGAGTTCTATAACATTTTTGTTCTCTGTGATTTTTCAAAGCTCATTAAAAATGTTACCACTCACTTCCAGCAATTTTTTTCAGCACACTACCATATAGATATTCTGTACCTGGTAGCTTAAATTCAAGAACAACTACATATGGAACTATTATCTCAACTTCTCTTGGGCATCATCTCCTCCTTAGTCACCATTAGCTCCATCTCTTCAATACAAAGACCATTCTCCTCAGAGAAGAGAAGAAAATAAGTACAGTACAGTATAGCAGTTGGACAAGAGTTCACCTGGCCTTCCTTTCCACTAACACCTAAGCTGAGAATTTTGCTCCAGTCTTCCCTTTTAAAAATTGAGATTATGTATCAAGAGTCCTTCTTTCTCCCTCCTCTTCATCTTGCATCATTCAGATACTATCTACCACTACGTCCTCTTTGACCCCTCTCTCATGCGAAGAGTTGACCCTTCTCTTTGCTGAAGCATCTAAATGCACAAGTAGATCCATTCCATTCTGTCTTCTCTTGACTTCTCTATCATCTCTATTTTCTCACTGATCTTCAATCTCTTCCTATTTATTTACTGATTGCTGCCTGATAAGACATCCATGTCTTCCCTACCCTCAAAAGCCCCTCACTTGTTCTATCAGGGTCAGATTGTTTTTATCTTAACTCTCTCCTCCCTTTCATGTCCTTGATAAGAACTATAACCAGTGCTATCACTTACTTTCCTCTCATTCTCTTAACTCTGTGTAATCTGACCTCAGACCTAATTGATATTCCTCTCTCCAAAGTCACCAATGATCTCTTAGTTGTCAAATCTAATGGCCTTTTCTCAGTCCTTATCCTTCGTCAATGCCCTGAAACTTTTGAAATTGTTGATCACCAATTTTGTTTTTTGTCTTTGGATGCATGATCAGCTCCTTTATTCTCCTCTCCAAAGAGGATAACTCAACTATCTTTACATTTAGACTTTAGTCATCTTCTTTCATATCTAGCAAGAATATAAATATTAATATAATGTAATTGCTCTAGTAGCATGTTGTCATCATTATTCTACTTGTCATTGGATGAGGATCTTATACTTAAAGTACTGAGAACTAGGTTAAGACTTCAAAAAGTTATATCTTAGCAATATTTAAGATACCTTTTTTCATTAGGGTTATATATGTATAGTTATACAAAACACTTCCATAATATTGTATTTCCCTCTATCCTATCCCACCCCTATTAATTCTGTTTTCAACTTTGACCCTGTCCCTTTTCAAAGGTTTTTGCTTCTGACTATCCCATTCTCCAATTTGCCCTCCCTCATATTATCCCCCTTCCTTTTCTCCTTCTACCTTACTTTCATGTAGGATAAGATACCTAATTGGGTGTGTATGTTATTCCCTTCTTAAGCCAAATCTGATGAGACTAAAAGTCACTCATTCCCTCTCATCTTCCCTCTTTTTACCTCCATTATGAAACCTCTTTCTTGCCTCTTTTATGTAAGATAATTTACCTCATTCTCTCTCTCCCTTTCTTCTTCTCCTATCCTTTCAATTTATTTTTAGATATCATTCCTTCATATTCAACTTACCCTGTGACATCTCTCTCTCTCTCTCTCTCTCTCTTTGTCCTCCAACTAACTGCCCTAATACTAAGCAAGAATTCATGAGTTACAAATATAATCTTTCCATGTAGAAATGTAGACAGTTCAAATTGAGTAAGTTCCTTATTATTTCACTTCCTTGTTTACCTTTTTCATGCATCTCTTGATTCTTATATTTGAAAGTCAAATTTCCTATTCAGCTCTGGTCTTTTCAGCAAGAATGCTTGAAAGGCCCCAATTTCAATTTTCCTCAATTTCTATTTTTTCCCCTGATATATTATACTTAGTTTTGCTGCATAGGTTATTCTGGGCTTTAATCCTGACTTGTCTGACCTCCAGAATATCATACTCCAAGCCCTCAGATCCCTTTATTAGAAGCTGTTAACCCTTATGTTATCCTGATATATTTCCATGATACTTAAGTTGTTACTTTCTGGTTGCTTGCAACATTTTCTCCTTGACTTGAGAACTCTAGAATTTGGCTACAATATTCCTAGGAGTTTTCCTTTGGGGATCTCTTTCCAGAGGTGATCAGTGGATTCTTTCCATTTCTATTTTACTCTCTGGTTCTAGAATATCAGGGTTGTTTTCCTTGATAATTTTTTTGATCATGGCTCTTAATTAGATCAATAATTTTAAAATTATCTCCCCCAGATGTATTTTCCAGGTCAGTGGTTTTATCAAATGAGATATTTCATATTGTCTTCAATTTTTTCACTCCTTTGGTTCTGTTTTATAATTTCTGCTCCATTATAAATTTGAAGGAATTGTTTTCTACAGTGAGCTTTTGAACTACCTTTTCCATTTAGCCAGTTGTGCTTTTTAAGGCATTCTTCTCCTCATTAGACTTTTGGACCTCTTTTGCCATTTGGGTTAGTTGATTTTAAGGTGTTATTTTCTTTGATGTTTTGGGGAGTGTCTCCTTTAACATGTTGTGCTCACTACTTTTTCATGATTTTCTTGTGTCACTCTCATTTTGCTTCCCAATTTTTCCTCTACTTCTCTTACTTGATTGTCAAAATCCTTTTTGGGCTCATCCATGACCTGAGACCAATTTGTAAGTTTCTTGGAGACTTTTGATATGGGAGCTTTGATTTATTGTCTTGTGGTTGTATATTTTGATTTTCTTTCTCACTAAAATAAGATTCTATAGTCTGAGTTTTTTTTACACTGTTTGCTCATCTTCCCAGTCAAATACTTGATTTTTGAACTCTTTGTCAAAGTAGGACATTGCTTGCAGTGTATGTGGCTGTGGGTGTGGGTATACTTCTTTAGATTTCAGGGGTTTTGTATCAGCCACTACATCTACCACCCTGGGTCCAGAGCTCTAGTAGCAGCCCTTACTGTTGCTGGTGCTGCTGCCACTGATAGCATTACCTCCTCTGCTGCAGGGTTGGGATCAGACCCAACCAGATCAAGTCCCACAGAGTTTTCCCACTTACCTTCTATGCTCTCTTTGGTGTTTGTGGGTTAAGAACTCTGAAAATTGCTACAGCTTCAAGAGATTTAGTTTCTTGAGGCCTGCTCTGGCCCTGTCTGTGCTGGCATGGCCCATGCTGGACTATGCTCTGGTTTGCTCCCAGCCTGGTGTGATAGATGCTTCCTGTTGACCTTCCAGCCTATCTTGGGCTGGATATTTGTTTCATTCCACCATTTTGTGGGTTCTGTGGCTCTGGAATTTGTTCAGAGTCATTTTTTACAGGGATTGGAGGGATTTGGGGGGAAAGTTCAAGTAATTCTCTGCTTTTACTCTGCCATCTTGACTGCCCTCTTGATCATTTATTTTGCTTTGACTCTCCTGTATTTTTATGGTATGTGTGTGTGTGTGTGTGTGTGTGTGTGCGCACAGGTGCATATAGCGGTGATAATTCTCTCTCCTGACTCTCCTCCGATCTTTCTGATCACTCCTTCCCACCTACCTTTATTGCATTATCATCTAATCCATACTTGCACATCAGAAGGAGTCCCTCAAGTCTATATTTTCAGTCTTCTTCCTTTTTCCCTTTTGTACTATTTCATTCAGTGATTTCCTCAGGTTCCATGGATTTAATCATGATCTCTATTCCTGTGATTCTCAGATTAGGTATCTGGCCCTAAACTCTCTCAAAACCTCCAAACTCACATCTACAAATACCTATTGAATAATTATATACTGTAGGTATCTTTAATTCAACAAATTCAAAATGGATCTCACTATCCCCTCCTTAAACTCTCCCTTCTTCTGAACTTCCCTACTAATATTGAGGACACTACTGTCATCTCAGTCATTTGGGTACACAGCCTGGGTGTCATCTTTGACCTCACTCTCACTCACCCATCAATATCCAGCCTGCTATGAAATGCTATTGATTCTACCTAATTTATATCCCTTGTATATGGCTCCCATCTTCTCCTCTGATATGGCCACTACACTAGTACAGACCCTCATCCCTTCACACTTACACCTATCCTCTCTGTCTCAACCTCCTTACCATTCTAGTCCATTTTCCACTAAGCAGGCAAGAGTGATCTTTCTAAAGCATGTATGACTCTGTGTACGGTTAATGTATTTTTACACAAAGGGGTTAATGTATTTTTGCTTGAGGGAAAACTTTTTCCATCCATCAATAGGCCCATGTGACCTGCTTAAGCCTGAGTTCCATGGAACCTGTGGTGGGAGGGGTTTGCTAAATGGGTGGAATAGGAAGGGTAGAACAAGGAGAGAGCTAGAGTAGAGCTGAGAAAATTGAACAAATCTAATCAGAGCTAGGAAAGATGCAGGCAAGCAGGCTGCTGGCTAGCATGAATGAAAGAGTTTATTTGTGATTTTTATTTCAGAGAGCTTGCTTGTGATTTGTTTAATGGAGCTAGTTTGTGGGAAGCCTAGTAGGGGGAGGGCTTGAGGATGGTGTTATTGTGTATAAATTTTTATTACTATGTTGGATTTGGCTTTCTGGTGTCTGAATAAATGGTTCTGCCTTCTATGTGAAGAGTCTTTGAAATTTCATGATTCAAAGTTGTCCCAAAATATTCATGACCACTGTATGCATTTTTAATATCACCTTCGTGCTACAACTGCTGATAAGGATGGGATCGCAAAACATTAGACCTCTATTTGGAGACAGAAAGGCAAATGAGACCGAGGAAGAAATGGATGTCCTAAGGTGGGAGGATTTGTCTTATTTCACCCTAGCAAGAGAATTGGCTAAAGGCACAAAGCTCTGTGAAAACTGCAAACCAAGGCAACCGAAGGGAGAACCCAGACACCTAGAAAGATGTTTGCAGGGAATACCAATAGAACCAGGGGAAGAAACAGCCGGGGTATGTAGAAGAGGATGGACATTGTTAACAAGTTATCAAAATATATGAAAAATCAGAGACAAACTGCAGAAGGAGGAAGCTCAAATGGTAAAAGAATTAGTTGATTTCAAGAGAAGCTTCCTGTACTGAATTCTTCTTTAGAAGAGTGAACTAAAAAGTATCAGGAGGTGGAAGGAAAATCTGTTATTGATTAGGCTCACAGGAAGAGGTGAAAAGTTAAAAGTAGGAAAGTGAATGCAGCCCTTGCCCAGGCTGGGCTTGATCAGGGCTCATACACTGGCCACAAATGAGGAGGCTGAGGTTTGGTCAGTACTAAGAAGGAAGCAGAATCACCCCTGGCCCCCCAACCCCCCCCACACACACACAGTGTTTGGGGGGATAATTGAAGATTTTACTCAACAGGTGGTTATAGATATTTTGAGTTGGTTCACTCAAAGGATGAGAGAATCGTCCATATCTTGGATGGTGAGAATTCAATGTCAGAGTAGACTGACAGAAAAAGAATTGTTTACTGATATATTGAGAGCAGGGGTAGATTTTTGGAAGAAGAGATAGCATTCCAACTAATGAACTGTATAAAATGTATCAAGAAAAAAGCTTGATTTTAAACTAAACTGGGAAATGAGAGAGGCCCCTTCAGATTCTCCTGAAACATTGTATCCAAGTTTTTCACACCTGCAGGGAGATTGGGAGATTGGCTGGCCTCAGCTCAGATTAAAATAAAAAGTATACTTCTAACCAGAATGATGACCCCAAAACTGCAAGTTAGAAAGCAGTAAACAGCGAATGAGACTATGATAGTGGGTTCATAGACTCCAGAAGCATGGCTGATCCTGTATCTTCCCTGCTTGTAGTTGTAATCTCTTTGTTTCTTTTTTGACTTTTTGTCTGTTTACCTTGTTTGTCCGATTTGTTTTCTGAAGGCTTAATACCCTTCACCTACAGATGCCTGATTGTTTAAGCTGGATGTTACCCTTTGTCCAACGTGCTGTGACATTCTTGGACCTGGTGTTGACCAAGTTCCAGATGCCAGCTAAAGAACTAACTAATGGGACCTCTTGGGGAAGGGGCATCTTTCTATCCAATTTCATCGGAAGTAGATATAGAAGAAGAGACCTTTGTCCCTTACCCTAATATTTTGGGCCCCAATTGTTTGAGGGAGGAATGATGGGATGCTTGGCTCAAGTCCCACCCTAAGATACCATTTTATGTGCTTATTTTGTGTGATCCCTGTTGTATTGTTGTAAAGTTCTGCTGAAACCAGTTGCCTCAGATATTATTTTATATGCTTATTTTCTGTTATCCTTGTCAAAGTTCTGTTGACACCAGTTGTCCCACTAACCTAAGTAATGAATAAGAAAGATCTTGGGGTGGAATGTATTGTTAATATATTTTTGCATAATGGGTTAATGTATTTTTGCTTAAGGGAAGACCTTTCCCATTCATTAATAGACCCATGTGACCTGAGTCACATGGAGCCTGTGGTGAGAGGGCTTTGCTGAATGGGTAGAGGGGGAGCTAGAGCAGAGCTGAGAGAAAATTGGACAGAATCTAGTCAGAGCTAGAAAGGATACAGGCAAGCAGGCTGCTGGCTAGTGTGAGTGAAAGAGCTTGTTTGTGATTTTGTTTGAGAGCCTGCTTGTGATTTGTTTAATGGAGCTGGTTTGTGGTAAGCTTAGCAGGAGGAAGGATTGGGCATGGTGTTGTTCTCTGCATTGTTACTGTGCATAGATTTTTGTTACTGTGATGGATTTGGCTTTCTGGTGTCTGAACAAATGTTTTGGTTCTGCCTTTTATGTGGAGAGTCTTTGGTATTTCGTGATTCAGAATTGGGCTGGGATATCCATGGCCATGGTAGGTACTGTGAATATCACATTGGTGCTTCACTCTGTCACTCTCCTATTCAGTAAATTTCACTAATTCTTTATTTACTACAGGGCCAAGTATAAAATCATTAGTTTGATTTTCAAACACTTGTATAACTTGGCCCATCCTTACCTTTCCCATGCCCTATTCCCTTCCATACTCTCTGTGATGCAGTGATTTGCTATTCCTTTGCTATTGTACATTTTTACCTCTATCCTTTGCATTTTTATTAGATGTCCTCACCCCTAGAATTCCCTGCTGCATCATATTTGCCTTCTATCACCCCTGAATTCTTTCAAACTATAGCTAAAATCCCACTTTCTTCAAGAAACCTTTCTTAATATATCTACTTTCACTCTGAGATAATCTCCCATGTATTCATGTATATACATTTTTGTGCGTAATTGTTTAAACATTGCCTCCCTTCCCATTATACTGTGAGCTCCTTACAGGTGCAATTGCAAAAAACAATTTTTTGTTTTATATTCTCATGTCTTAGTACAGAAGCTGGCATACAGCATACAATTAATGAATAATTTTTGATTTGCATTACCTTTTTTTCTTTCCTCCAAAATCCAACAGCATCATCTCATCCACATGTAGGAGCAGTCCTATCACTTTTTTGATTATCTTTTCATTCCAAAAAAACTATTTAACTCTGAATCAATTCATGTCTTCCCATGGTTTTCTTCGTACGTACTATGCCTCATAGCACATAGCAATATTCCATTATGATTGTGTACAACAATTTGTTTAGCCATTCTCACATCAATAAGTAGCTGTTTTTGCAGTTCTTACTATTACAGAAAGTACTTATAAGTATTTTGTCAGAGATGGGACCATTCTTTATAATCTTGTCCTTTTTGTATTATATGCTTAGCAGTGGTATACCTAGATTACAGGTATAGACATTGTTAAGTTAATTGTGAATTATCACTTAGAATGATTTAGAACAATTCACAGTTCCAATAGCAATGCATATGTGTTCTGTTTTTCCACTCCCTCCCCAGCACTGACTACATACATCTTATTTATGTGATATATGGTGAAATCTCAGAGGCGTTTTACTTCGCCTTTCTTTTACTATAAATGACTTAGATTAATCTTTCATATGACTATTAGCAACTTACAAATCATCTTTTGAGAATCATTTGCTCAAATATTTTGACAACTTATCAATTAAGATGTGAATCTTGAAATTTCTTGTGCTAGTTCCATATGCAAACACAATATGTTTGCATGTATGTGTATACATACATATATAGACATATGTATGTGTGTATATGTATATGTGTATGTATGTATGTATACATATGATAAGGACATATACATATATATGTACATGCATATACCCTTATCAGAAATTTTACATGCACAATGTTTCCCTATTTGACCACTTTCCTTTCTTTTCCAAGTTATATTGATTTGGTTCATCATACTCAGAGGCACCTAGGTAGCTCACTGGATGGAGGACTGTATCTGTAATTAAAAAGAACTTAATTCAAATCTACCAACTCAGATACCTGTTATATGACTTTGGACAAGTCCCTGAGCCTGTTTTCTTCAGTTTCCTTGTATATTAAATAGGAGCCAGGACTTTTTTGCATCAAATAACATAATGTTTTAAAGTGTTTAGCACAGTATCTGGCACATAATAGATACTGTATAAATTTAAGTTATTTTTATTGTCTTTTTTTAATCTAAATTTTCTGATTCATGCACTACAGATTTTTAGGCAGTATTCTCCTATTTTTCCCCTTCACAGTTTTTTTAGTTTGTCTTTAGAATTTAATTCTTTAGAACTTCCAATTTTTCCTAAATTGATTTCTCCCATAGCATTTTGGACCACAGTACCATTTAACTCTGTAAAATCTGCTCAGTCACAATTTGGAGGAATTTTAATCTGCTTCAGAGAAGGAATATAAATGCTGATAACATTATGATATAATTAACATAATATGATATATCATTTGGAGTTTTCAAATATTTCTGTGGCACTTACCAGCTGATTGAGGTATGACATTGTGGGAAGGCATAAAGTACGCTAATAGTGAAGCACAGTTTTCAATTTTAAAACTGCTTTGAATAGCCAAAAATTGAGTATAGTGTTTTCCTGGTTCTAGGCAATATGTATCTTTCAGCTATGAAAATCCACATCTTCCACAATAAGTGCTAAGAAATCTCAAAAATCTAATAGTGATCTTTACCTTTTCTCTGCTGAATGAATTTAAGAAATCATATGACTTCAGTTAGCATTTATGCCTTGCTCATAGGTCAATCCACTCAAATATAAATGTTAAATATATGACAGAATAGAAATAGTTCAGCTGATGGGCAGACAGGTTCAGACTCTTCTGGATAATACTGTTCAATTATGGGGAGGTAGCTTTGAAAGGTCAGAATGATCTATCCCTATCTATCAGATTTTGAAAAATATACCTATATATCAGATTTTGAAAAATTTTGAAAATCTGTTCATATTCAATCTGGCTCTGGGAGAACATGAAAATCAAAAGGAGCAGGGAGGGAGAAAAAGGCCTACAGCAAAGATTTCAGAGTTACAAATGCCAGTCATTTAAAAAACTTATTTCATGTTATCTTCAGGTAAATCTCCCTTCTATACTGTGGGACCTTTTAAACTGTGATAATCCTGTGTACCCATCTTTAAATGGATGGAGGGATGGAAGTGGGGAGGATATGATAACTTCTTTTATTAGAGGACATGGGTATTACAAAATACTGGGAAGAAAATAGTATCAACGAATAAAGGCTCAGTATGCTCACATCTTTAGATGTGAAAAGTTACTATTTTCATATGATCACTCACTCTCAGTACATGAATTTTAAGCCTATCACTTTCATAAAAATGTGCTATAGCATGCTTTTATAGGCCATTGTTCCACGGATAGAATCTATAGCTGATTTATAAACAAACAGAATCTGCCACTACTTTGTCCCTCCTTGATTTGATAGAGCTCTCCAAAGGAATAAGAACCTGTTTAATAATGACGATCTGTGCAGCATTCTACTAAACATTGCTAAAGGGCTTCCAAGTACATTCTTGTTTAGTCATCCAAAGAAGCCTGCATGGAAGCATAATAGAAATGCAAAATGTTGCAGTCAGACAATAGTAACCATTTTCTTGTTTTCTAGAAGGCATGTTTACCTCCACTGCAAAAATGGTTTCATGTATTATAAATCCCTTCCTGCATTACTTGAGTTACTCTATCATCATCTGTACTTTTATCTGATTACCTAAATGTATAAGAGAGACATCAGTCAATACTGCTGGAAAAAATGCAATGCCTAGTGGGCTTTATGATTTTAGAAACAAGATAAAAGCCTTATGACTCAAAGAAAGCAATCAAATGCATTTCTGTAGCCACAAGCGTCGTATTTACTTAAAGGATTGTGACTATAAAAGCAAATATCCCTTACAGGAAGCCAGGACAAAAGCTGTCAGAGTACAGAGTAGTAAATAGCTTTGAAATTGTTTTCTCTGCTTCATTTCAAAAGCTTAAGGCTAAGAATGTTTGACCTTTTACAGATGGAATGGTTTCTTGCAGGTCAAGGTGCTGCATTGAATGCTGATGGGGTGCAGCCTGATGCAATCATCAGGAATGGTAAATACTCTCATCACTGGTGCATTCTCCTGCATCAGGAGCATTTCTAAACCAGTGACATTTCCTCATTCCTTCAATGAAAGGTAGAGTGCCTTTCATTTGTTCTCCTATAGCATTTTCCTTCCAATGCCTCTTAATCAGAAAGAGAAAGGAACAGTGGGAAATTGTCCCAAATGACTCAATATATTTAAATAGAATAAAAAAGTCAGGTTGAACACCTCTGAAATCAAGAGGATGTCTTCCTAATTAAACTTCTTACAGCTGCAAAAGTTGTTCTATTTTTAAAGGTATCATTCTTTTAGGTTTGTTCAAGATCTCCTGTTAATATGAAGTCAAATTCTGGCCAAAATTTACTTTTTAAATCCTGACATGTTCACTACTGTGTTGAAACTAAAATTCAATGCAGTCATACAACAGTTTTCATTCCTACATAGCCTTAAAACAGAGTTCCATGGGAGTTAATCACTCCTTACCCTTTTAGAGATGCACTGAGGTGAACTGATTTCATACGAAAGTAACATTGATGGTGAAAAGGGTTCCCTCTCCCAATTTGGCTAGAGACATTTACCTGAGATTTTTTTTTTAATTTGGCTAATCCGTATATGTGGTTTACGTGGAAAGTGGTGTCCCCCACATATAGCATCGAGTGTCATTGTGTGACTTGAAGGGAGGCAGAACAGACATCTCTAGCCTCCTCTCCCCACCATTCTCAAAGTGATACTTTAATTCCTGCCAGTACTGGAAGTGGGAGGTTAGGTACAGAAGCTTGACCACTCTGTTCTCCTCAGAGAGAACTAGGTTAGAACTACACTTAATTATTCCCTAAAATATTGTTAGCCAACAAAATGTGATTTTCATCTTTCACTTATACTTCTGGTTACACTTTATTTATGGGAGAAAGACCCCAAACTTTATGTCCAAGATATGACTCCCTGGCTACTAAATACCAGTTCGATAATGAACATATATGGCAAGTAGCAGAAAAACCCATTCATCTAAGTTAAGAGTAAAACTGAAATCAAAGAAAGTGCACACTGGAAAATATATGCCAGAAAATAAAAAATGAAGGAGTCCTTCTCTTAGGACTGAGGTAACTCAGCTTAACTGAGAAAGTTCTAGATCTCTTCAAAGAGGACACTCCCCAAAGTAGCAGGACAAGTATAGGAACATAATGGAAACTGCCAGCTCCTTTTATGCTGACATCTTCCCAGAGTCTTTTGCTTTAGCATACTGAAGTGAGGTTGATGTCTTCCATTTTCCCTCTTGAAACTGGAAATCTGAAGCACCTGAAGTGATGGCAGAACATAGAATGAAAGTGAGTCTGACTCCAAAAGCACTCAAAGAACAATGACTTACTCTTGAAAAATTCACCCTGCCCCTCACATCAGTGGAGAACATTCATGAACTAGTGGAGAACAATATAAATGGAGTTCATGGACAGCAATGAAGAGAAGAGTCCCCATACTTTTGACTTTGGGTCTTAGATTATATTCGTCTATGTTCCCCAAAGTAAAATGACAGCTCTTTGAGGGAAGAAATTTCACAGTGTTTTTTTTTCCTTTTTAAAATCCTTGTATCTTAGAAGTGGATAAAGGGTAGAAGTAATTTGCACATAGTAGGTCCATATTTTTGTTGCAATATAGTAAAAATTATTATAGTAAAATCCCAGAGTACTATTAAATGAGACCTGAAATTCTTGGGGTTACCTAAATAGCTAGTATTTTGCTTATTGTTAGCTAGTCATTAATAAAATGTTTATAGCTGCTTTTAAAGATTAGTAATCAATTCTTAGTATTTTACTTTTTTCTGTAACTTTCAATCTTCCTTAAAGTTTACCAGGATGGGCAATACATATTCTTTAGTCCCAAATGATAAGGAGGAAAAAAAGCAATTGACTTACCAATATGCCTTTTTTTTTTTTGGTCTTTCTTTTCTCCTTTGCCTAATTTTTCCTCTCTCATTTCCCTTTCTTTTCATCTTCCTCAAACTCTGCTTATAATAGAGGTTTAGAGCTAGAAGAGACATGTAACTGAGGACACAAGTAATTGGCAAAGTGAGAACTCAAATCCTGGTCATTTGACTCCAAATTCAACATTCTACTTTGCCATTGATCATATTTACATACATCTATCTTTCCCCTCCACCTCATTGATCTTTTCTGTCCCCGAAGGTCTACTTGCCAATATTTGGAGTCTCTTTTGTTAGTTAGTGCAAGACTTAACTCAACTCCTTGGAGGGACCAGAATTTTACCTTCTTTCATATTCATCCAAAGTCAGATCTAATTCAGAGTTAAATAAGGGCCTGTAAAATCTTAAAACCCTGTCCAGACTTTTTAAAATTTATTTATTTTTAGTTTTCAACATTCACTTCCAAAAGATTTTGAGGTCCAAATTTTCTTTCCATCTCTCCCCTCCACCCACCCCAAGACAGTATGCCTTCTGACTATCCTTTCCTCCAATATGCCTTTCTTTCTATCACTTTCCTTCCTTCTCTTATCCCCTTCCTCTCTATTTTCTTGTAGGCAAGATAGTTCTCTATACACTGTTGCCTTTATCTAACTTCCAGTTGCATGTAAAAACAATTTTTAACATTCATTTTTAAAATTTTGAGTTCTCAATTCTCTCCCTTCCTCCCTCCCCACCCACCAACATTGAGAAAGCAAGCAAATTGATATAGTTTATACATGTGCAGTCACGCAAAACACTTCCATAACAGTCACGTTGTAAAACACTAACTATATTTCCCTCTATCCTCTCCTGCCCCCCATTTATTCTATTCTCTCTTTTGGCCCTGTCCTTCTTCAAGCTTGTTTATTTCTAATTACATCCTCCTCTCATTTGCCTTCCCTTCAATCCTCCCCCCATCTCCCACTTATCTCATTCCCTCGTACTTTCCTGTAAAGCAAGATAGACTTTCATACCCAATTGAGTGTGCATGTTATTCCCTCCTTAGGCCAAATGTGAGTAAATTTCACTCCTTCCCTCTTAGCTCCCCTCTCTTACCCTCCACTGAAAAAGCTTTTCCTAGTCTCTTTTATGTGAGAGATAATTTACCTCATTCAGTTTCTCCCTTTCTCTTTCTCCTAATATATTCCTCTCTCACCCTTAATTTTATTTTTTGGATATCATCCCTTCATATTCAACTCATCCCTGAACCCTCTGTCTTTATTACCTTTCAAGTAGGAACGGAAGCAGTTCAGCTTTAGTAAGTCCCTTATAATTTCTCTTTCCTGTTTATCTTTTCATACTTCTATTAATTCTTGTATTTGAAAGTCAAATTTTCTATTCAACTCAAGTCTTTGCATCAAGAATGGTTGAAAGTCCTCGATTTCATTGAATGACCATTTTTTCCTCCGAAGTATCATGCTCAGGTTTGCTAGGCAGGTTTTTCTGGGTTTAAATTCTAGCTCTTTTGACCTCTGGAATACCATATTCCAAGCTCTCTGATCCCTTAATGTAGAAGCTACTAGATCTTGTGCTATTCTAATCATACTTCCATGATACTTGAATTGTTTCTTTCTAGCTGCTTGCAATATTTTCTCTTTGACCTGAGAGTTCTGAAATTTGGCTACAATATTCCTAGGGGTTTCCTGTTTGAGATCTCTTTCAAGAGACAATCAGTGGAGTCTTTCCATTTCTATTTATCCCTCTGGTTCTAGAATCAAGTCAATTTTCCTTGATAATTTTTTTGAAAGATGATGTCTAGGCTCTTTTTTTTGATCATGACTTTCAGGTAGTCCAATAATTTTTAAATTGCCTCCCCTGTATCTATTTTCCAGGTAAAGTGGTTTTACAAATGAGATATTTCACATTGTCTTCTATTTTTTTTTCATTCCTTGTCAAGGTAGTTCTTTGCTTCCAGTGGGGGTGGGTGGGTGTACTGTCAGCCATTTGACACCCCCCCCAATCTGTGGGCCTAGAGCTCCAGAAACAGCTGCCCCCTGCTGTCCATGCTGCTTCTGGGGGAGGAGCTCCCTCAGGCTCCTCTATCCCTTCTGCTGCCTTGAGTCTGGGGCTCAACCACTATACTCTCTTACATAAGTCCTATAGCTGTTTTCCATTGAACTTCCAGTTTGTGATTGGTGTTTTGGAGTCAAGAAATCTGGAAACCACAACAGCTGCCAGCAATTCAATCCCCCCAAAGCCTGCTTGGGTTCCACCTGTGCCAGCATGGACTATACCCTGCTCCCAGCCTGGCATGATAGATGATTCCATTGACCTTCTAGGTTGTCTTAGACTGGAGATTTGATTCACTCCACCTTTCTGTGGGCTCTCCGTAGAATTTGTTTTGAGTAATTTTTTTACAGGTATTTGGCTGGGTTTGGGGGGAGAGCTCTAGCAAGTCCCTGCTTTTCCTCTGACATCTTGGCTCCACCTCTGAGACAATTTTAATAGTGGTTTATGTGTGTTATCTCATTTGATCTTTACAGTAAACTAGTGATAGGAATAATTTTTTCCCCATTTTACACATTTGTTAAAGAGTATTGACATGCAGGCTGGCCTCAAATAGATTTTGTTTTCTCTAGTTAAAGAAAAGAAGAGATAAAGCAATAAAAAATGAAAAGAAATAAAAAACTATTTTATGCAATTTATAATGTAAATAGATATAGACATAAGGAATAAGCCTGTTACTTTCATTAGTATAGGTAGCATCTGAATAATTAACTTCCCTCTACTAATACAGGTAGCATCTGCAACTTACCATTTTAGAAAATTGCCTAGGGCAGAGGTGTTGGACTTAAATAGAAATGGTAGCCATTAAACTATGCATGAAGATCCCTGCAGGGTATATATTGAATTAGAAAACATATTAATATTATCTGAGACTTATTGTATTTTATTTATTTTGCTAAATATTTCTCAGTTACATTTTAATCTTTAGGAAGCACCCTAGAGAACTGTGGGCTGAACATAGCCCTGAGCATTGTGTTTGACACATCTGGTCTAGAACATTGAGAGAGTGTAATTTAACAAGTATTGTAGCATGCCAGTGAGTCTCAGAAGAAGACCCAAGTCTTTCTGAATTGGGAGGCTGGGTCTTTACGTCCTATACCATGCTGTTTCTCAATATGCTCTAATTAGTTATAAAATAATTACTGTTGTATATTTCTACTAAGACTGGGCTCAAGAGTTTCAATGAACAGCTAAAACTCAGGTCTTCATTATGCTATTTTTTTGGATTCAAATATTACTGTTATACTAAGGACAACTGTTTCGGAATGTCTTATTCTCTGGCTCTATGATGATTCAGTTAACCCAATTCACAGTTGCTCCTTCTTCAGTGTTTAACTCCTCCTCATAATCTCAACTTGTGATATTGAGTGTCTCATCACAACTGACTATGCTCCATGTTAGATCCATAGATCCTATAAAACATGGATCTATGTCCAGATCATATGAGATCCCTTGATCAATGCAGCAATATTTTTGTTTTGTTTTGGTTATCATCATGATGTTAGGTATGAAAGAGGAAAATGCTTACCCAACAAAGGTGTTTGTTGATATAATAGATAATGTTCCAGGAAAAGAAAGAGAGTTCTTGGTGCTCCTGTTTGTCAAAAAATAAAATGTGTTAATCTTATCAAACCTTAGAACATTACATGACCTCCTCAAAAAAAAGTGCATTGACCATTTAGACAAGATCAATCTAAAAATCAGCACAGGAAAAACCAAGTGGATGAAACATGCTTACTGCTCATATTATAACCTTCAGCAATATGTGCAGTCAATTCATTGAGTTAAACCCTTCTACCTACTATCTTTCTATCTATCTACCTCTCTCTCTATCTGTCTTCATGAAGATGGATAAGCCCACAATTGAATAGTAGGAAAGTAGCAGTCTGGGTATCCCTTAAAATAAACAGGTGTTCCCAGACACAAGAATTCATCATTTTGACAGTAATATTCTCTACATTTTCTAATATGGTTGCAAATAAAATGACACTACAAATTCTAAAAATAGGAACCATGGGTAACCAAAAAGTCAATGGTGTAAATGTAGGCACCAGGATTATTTTTCATTCTTTCAGACTTATCAAGGTATTTCCCTAACGAAAGATGAGAGAAAACTGGTAGATATAAATATTGTGTATACAGAATAGACTAGTAGTAACACATTTGTATTATCAAATATTCAAGGATTGGCCTGGATATTATCCAGGAAATCCCTGATTGTAAAATGAGATAGAAAGTCATGCAGCAAGAATTAAGGATAAATGATAGACCTTAAGAGGGCAGTATTGATGTGTTAAAACCATAGAGGGATGGCTATCATGTGTTAATTTGACAGTCTGTAGAGTATTTATCAGAGGAGAAAGAAGAAAATCGCACAGGCTAAGAAGATATGGATGGATATCACTGTGGAAGGATTATCAACATGAATGATCTCACAGATGCACCGAAATATTGAAGTGTAATATTAATGTATTAAGATGTCCATCCATACCAAAGTATCAAAACTGCTTTGACAGGGTTTTTAAATGAAACTCAGCTTAAACTGAAGGAATCCACTATAAAATAATGGAAACACAATATCCACACTCCAGCTCTAAGATAATACAGCGTTGCCTTGGTTACATTATTCTAGGCACTTTAATTCAGCCTTAGAAAATAATGTGCTGATCCATATAGTAACAGAAAGCTCTGCAGCAACTTCTTCATGTCACACTAGGAGCAAATGAAAATATCAGGATATCATCTGGTAAATGACTATTTTAAACTTTTAACTGAATAGTTAAGTATTTAAGAAAAATATTTCTTGTAAATTCAACATTTTCAATTGAACGGAAAAAAACAACCCCACTTTCCTTATTTCTATGATTATATATAAGAGAACATGAAAACTAAATAGAAATATTAGCATCATGTAAATGTGATCTTGTTATTGGGTATAATAATTATAGATCTAGAGCTGGAAAGGAGGGATTTTGGCTTTCATTTAATCCAGCAATCTAATTTTACAAATGGTAAGGATGAGACTCAAGGAGTCTGTGGTTTTCCCAAAGTATTATGCATGAATAGTTTTTGAAGCTAGAAACTGAATCTAGAGTAAGTGTTTTGTCAATTTACATGTTGTATATTTGTATTCTGAGGGACTAGCCTAAGAGTTCAAAGTGATAATTTCGCTTCATTCTGACATAGGGAGGCCTTTTTCCCCCAACCTATTAATGGTACCAAGAGATGTAGGTTGAGGAAACAACTTGGCAGTCTTGACTTGAGTTGCTCTAGCTCACTCAAAGAAAAAAAAATGTGTGAAAAACATGAAAAAAAATGATCATCCTGGTAAGTTGCTCTGTTAAATCAAGCTACTATATAATAATCAGTTTGAACAAGATCATCTGTGTGCATGCATGCGTTGACAGTTTTTGCCAGTCTTGAGTTAGTTCCAGGTTTTCTTGGATTCTCTATCTACATATACAAATATTTCATGGGTTGGCTTTTATGCCATTAAAATTCCAATCTCTTTTCCAACTTCATGAGACTCAGATGATTAATCAGTTACATATATAGTAAGTTCATTAAGACATACAACAAATTAACAAAGGCACACACAAACACACATACACACCCATGTACGTATACATGCCTACATAAATATAATACACATATATAATATATACATACATACCTACTCATACATACCTATATATACATATGGATATATGTGTATCTATGTATCTGTGTTTGTGTGTATATGTATATATTCCCTCTAACTACCCTAATTACTGAAAAAGGTCTCATGAGTTACAAATACCATCTTTTCATGTAGGAATATAAACAGTTAAACTTTAATGAGTTCCTTAAGGCTTCTGTTTCCTGTTTACCTTTTCATGTTTCTCTTGATTCTAGTATTTGAAAGTCAAATTTTCTATTCAGCTCTAGTCTTTATAATCAGAATGTTGGGAAGTCCTCTTTTTCATTCAAATTCCATTTTTTACCCTGAAGTATTATACTTGGTTTTGCTAGGTAGATGACTTTTTGTCTTAATCTGATCTCCTTTGACCTTTGAAATGTCGTATTCCAAGTCATTTGATACCTTTGTGTAGAGGCTGCTAAATCCGGTTTTATCTTCATTATATTTTTACAATACTTGAATACAATACTTTACAATACTTGAATCATTTCTTTCTGGTTGACTGTAATATTTTTCTCCCTGATGTGGGAACTTTGGAATTTGGTTACAATATTCCTAGGAGTTTCCCTTTTGAGATTTCTTTCAGGAGGTGATTGGCAGATTCTTTCCATTTCTATTTGACCCTCTGGTTCTAGAGTATCAGGGCAGTTTTCCTTCATAATTTCTTGGAAGATGATGTCTAGGCTCTATTTTGATTGTGGTTTTCATGTAGACCAATAATTCTTAAATCATCTCTGCTGGATCTATTTTTCAGGTCAGTTGTTTTTTCAATGAGATATTTCACAGCGATTTCTATTTTTTTCATTATTTTGGTTTTGTTTTATAATTTCTTGGTTTCACATAAAGTCATTAACTTCATTTGCTCCATTCTAATTTTTAAAGAACTATTTTCTTCAGTGAGCTTTTCAATCTCCTTTTCTATTTGGCCAATTATGTTTCTTAAATCATTCTTTTCCCCACCGGCTTTTTGGATCTCTTTTGCATTGGGGTTAGTCTATTATTAAAGGTGTTATTTTCTTCAGCATATTTTGGGACTCCTTCTGCAAGTTATTGACTTGTTTTTCATGATTTCCTTGCATTGCTCTAGTTTCTCTTCCCAATTTTTCCTGCACCTCTCTTACTTGATTTTCAAAATCCTTTTTGAGCACTTCCATGACTTGAGACCATTGCATATTTTTTGGAGACTTTGGATGTAGAAATCTTGACCTTGCTGTCTTCCTCTGATTGTATGCTTTCATCTTCATCATCCAAAAAGATGGAATAAAATACCTTTTCACCAAGAAAGTAACTTTCTATAGTCTTAATTTTTCCCTTTTGGGGCATTTCTTGATCCATTTACTTGACTTTTGAATCCTTTGTCAAGTGTAGTATATACTACCCTAGGCTTCAGAGATTTGTGCATCTGTTCTCTGAGATAACTTTAGGGACCTATAAGTTCTTACTTCTTCCAAGGTGGTACAATCAAGGGAGAGTTTACTCCTAACCTAGCCTGAGCTCTGGTCTGTGAGCAACCAAAAGTACTCTTTTCTGCCCTAGAACTGTGAGTAGGATTCCCTCTTCATAGTCATCACCAGCTCTGTCACGCCAGCACTTCTCCTCACCCCTGGACCACCATTCAGGACTGAGACCCAGATCAGCTGCTCAATTTTCCCAGAGTCTTTAGGCTGAGGGCCCTAAACGTGGATGCTACTGCTGCAGTTGCTTCCGCTGCCCTGTGGTCAGACTGGGGTCACACCGTACACTCCTCTTATCCAGGTGAAAGAGCTTTCTTACTGAACTTTAAGCTATCTTTGTTGTTTGTAGGTTTAGAAACATGGAAACAGCAGCAGCTGCCCATTATTTGGCACCCTGAAGCCTGCCCCAGTTCTTTCCATGCCATGTTGCCCAAGCTTGTCTGTGCTCTGCTTCAAACTGGTGCAATAGAACTTTCCGTCAGTCTTCCAGGCTGTCTTGGGCTAGAAATTTGTTTCACTTTGTCATTTTGTGGCTGTTGCTGCTCTAGAATTTCTTTAGAGTCATTTTTACAGATATTTTAAGGGTTTGGAGTGGAGAGCTAGAGCAGGTCTGTATTTCTACTCTGCCATCTTGGTTCTGCCCCATTAAATTGGAGATTTAAAAAACAGAAAAAGTGGAGGTAGATATATTAACAGAAAACAGGAGAAAAGATGAAGCAACTTCTTAACATAAATAATCAGATTGTGCACACAGAAAAAGCTCAGAAATGAGAAACACTCAAATCTTGGTGATTCTATCAAAATATTTCATAGAGAAAAAAAATGTGTATGTGTTTGTGTGTGTGTGTGTATGAACACTTTTATTTATGTAGTTAACAAGAAAAATGAATTAGAAATGCCCCTAAAATACTGAATAAATTTTTAAATCCCAATAAAAATAACATAACAAAAGCCCTGATAATTAGTGGTTGGTTGTTGTCCTTCATTCTTGAAGAGGATCAAAATGACATCATTTTACTAGAGTCAAGTTTCAATGTGTCTGACTATTTCAATTCTGCTTTACTCATAGAGTACAGTACTTTCTCTGATGTGGGCATGCCACACTGAGCAGTTCTATGCTAGTGTCTCCCATGCCACACAGTCAATTCCAACGTTCTTAAGAGAGACCTTGAGAGTTTAAATAAGCTAACAAATCATCAAACTAATAAAGCTAGGAACTTTGAGAAGACAAGCAATTCAATATAGATTATACTTATGTAGTCATGCAAAACACTTCTATGACAGTCATGCTGTGAAAGATTAACTATATTTCCTGCCATTCTATCCTGCCACCCCCATTTATTCTATTCTGTCCTTGAGCTTGTGCTTCTTGAAAAGTGTTTGCTTCTAATTACTCCCTCCTCCTATTTGTCCTCCCTTTTATTATTTCCTGCCCCCTTGTCCTCTTTTCCTTTCCTGTAGCCTAACATATATTTTCATATCCAATTGAGTGTGTATGTTACTCCCTCCTTAAGCCAAATCCAATGAGACTAAGGGCCACTCATATCTTCTCACCTTCTCCTTCTTCCTTTCCATAGTAAAAAGGTTTTTCTTGCCTCTTTTATGTGAGCAAATTTACTCCCATTCTATTTCTCCCTATCTCCTTCTCTCTCTCATCCTTTAATGTTATTTTTTAGATATCATCCCTTTAAGTTCAACTCACCCTGTGTCCTATGTCCATAGATAGATAGAGATATAGATCTTTCTCTCCATATATGTGTGTATATATATATATATATATATATGTGTGTGTGTGTATGTATGTGTATGTGTTTGCGTGTGTGTGTGGGTGGGTGAGTGTATGTGTATTTGTGTATGTACGTATTCCCTCCAACTATCCTAATACTGAGAAAAGTTTCAAGAGTTACAACTATTATCATTTCATATAGGAATATAAACAATTCAACTTTAGTAAGTCCCTTATGATTTCTCTTTCCCTTTTACCTTCTCATGCTTCTATTGATTCTTGTATTTGAAAGTCAAATTTTCTATTCAGTGGTGACCTGTTCAACAAAAATGCTTGAAGTTCCATTTTTCCTCTGAAGTACTAAACTCAGTTTTGCTGGGTATGTGATTCTTGGTTTTAATCCTAATGCCTTTGGCATCTGTAATATCATATTCCCAGCTCTCAGATCCCTTAGTGTAGAAACTGCTAAATCTTGGGTTATCTTGATTGTGTTTCCACAATACTTGAATCTTTTCTTTCTGGTTGCTTGCAGTATTTTCTCTTCACCCTGGGAACTCTGGAATTTGGCTACAATATTCCTTGGAGTTTTCCTTTTAGGGTCTCTTTCAGGAGGTGATTGGTGGATTCTTTCAGTATTTATTTTACCCTCTGCTTCTAGAATATCAGGGCAGTTTTTCTTGGTAATTTCTTGAAAGATGATATCTAGGCTCTTTTTTTATTCCAGCTTTCAGGTAGTTCAATAATTTTTAAACTATCTCTCCTGGTTCTATTTTCTTCTTTTTCTTATTCTTTTGTTTTGGTTTATAATTTCTTATTTTCTCATAAAGTCATTAGCTTCCATTTTCTTCATTCTTATTTTTTAAGGAATTATTTTCTTCAGTGAGTTTTTTGCACCTCCTTTTCCATTTGACCAATTCTGCTTTTCAAGGCATTCTTTCCCTCATTGGCTTTTGGATTTCTTCTGCCATTTGGATTAGTCTACTTTTAGAGGTGTTATTTTCTTCAACATTTTTTGGTCTTCTTTAGCAAGCTATTGACTTGTTTTTCATGACTTTCTTGCATCACCCTCATTTCTCTTCACAATTTTTCCTCTATTCTTAGTTGATTTTCAAAATCCTTTTGGAGCTCTTCCATAGACTGAGACTAATTCACATTGTTCTTGGAGGTTTTGGATGTAGGAACTTTGACTTTGTTGTCTTCTAGGTGTATGTTTTGATCTTCTTTGTCACCAAAGCAAGATTCTAGAGTCTAATTTTTACCCTACTGTTTGCTCATTTTCCCAGGCAATTACTTGACTTCTGAGTCCTTTGTTAAGGTTGGGTTCTGCTTCCTGCAACATAGGGGTGGGGGTAGGTGTATACTGTCAGAATTTTCAGGAGTTTTGTGCAGCTATTTTTAGAGATAGCTCTAGGAACCTATAAATTCTTAGCTCTTTCAAGGTTATATGATCAAAAGAAAGGTGCTTACTCCTCTCCTGTGCTATGATCTGTGAGTGACCTCAAGCACTCTTTTTCTGACTTAGAGCTCTAGGGAGGATTCCTTCTCCACTGCTGTCACAAGTTCCACCATGTCAGCCCTCCTTCTCACCCCAAAACCTCTGCCCAGGACTGTGATCCAGATCCAAGGAAGGAAAGCAAGAAAATCGTGCCTCAGCACCAGCGAAGAGATTCCTGCAATCCCCCTTTGATTAGCCACTTCATCCTCCCACAATCTGTAGGTCTAGGGCTCCAGAAAGAACCACTGTTGCTGCTGCAGCCCCCTCAGGTTCTGCCACCCCCTCCCTACTCCCTTCTGGGGCCAGACAGAGCTTCTCTCTCATACAGGTCAAATGGGCTTTTCCTACTCATCTTTCAAATTGACCTTGATATTTGGAGCTGAAAAGTCTTGAAACTGCCACAGCTGCTAGCAATTTAATACTTTGAAGCCTATTTAGGTCCCATAAGTGCCTCTGCACCCCACACTGGACTGTGCTCCTCTCCCAGACTCTTACTGTAGCCCCACCAGTTTGTCTTGGGCTGGAAATCTGCTTAACTGTCATTCTGTGGGTTCTACTGCTCTAGAATTTATTTAGAGTCATTTTTTATAGATATTTGGAGGGATTTGGGTGAAAACTCAAGCAAGTCCCTGCGTTTACTCCACCATTTAATTTTTAAAGTCTCTATCTAAATTTTATCTAAATTTTAAAGTCTCTTTTTAAATTCTTTTTGGGCAGGTGATAATTTGGCATTAATATGGAGGGTAGGAGAGACTTTTTTTGCTTTAATATCCTTCTCTGAAGATGAAACCAGGTCCTTTCTATTTGCCTAGTAACTTTCTACAGTTGGATTCTTTCTTTGCTTGCTCTTTTTTTGGTAGAAGCTTATTATTATGGTGCTTATGCCATCCCATCCTCCTTTAGTTCTCCCCTCTTTCACGGAACTGAAACCAAGAACTCCATGCTAGGTAAGTGCCTAGGCATCTCTACCCACAGCTTCTGTACTCACCAAACATGTGATGGTTTTCTCCCAGGGATGCAACTCAGCAGCACAGCCTGACCTGGTATCTCTTATCAGTAGAGTTTCCCTCAATATTCCCCTGTTAAGATGCCTGACTCCCCAAATGGTCTACAAGGTGAATACTCCTATGGTTATGACTGAAGCTACATCCCAACCCAGGTAGCCCCAAGGTTTTCCACTTTCTATTTCAGTGAAACCAAACTGAAGGTATTTACACTTCACAGGGACCAAACCATGGTCTGGGGATTTTTCTTCAGATCTTTTCAGGTTGTCTCAAGAGGACCAATGTACTGCCCCAACTCTTGCTTATTTTTATGACTCTATATTTGCCCTGAGGTGCTACTTTGTTTTATTTGTGGGGGAAATCTGGAGAACTTGAAATATTTTGACCTACTCTGCCCTGTTCTTCAAATCCATTCCTAGACTGCTTTCTAATAAATTCAGAGAGAAATAAGGATGGCCATTATAACTACATATCTTTTACATGGTGTCAAATATGCTAACTTTATCAATAATATACAAAAAATGAAAGCATAACTACAAGTAAAAAAATTATCACTTTTGCAGATGATATGATAATGTATTACAAAAAGACTCTAAAGAACCAATTAAAAATAGCTGAAATAATAGTTTCAGTAAATATGTAGAATATAAAATAAATCTACACTTCACAATTTCTAGATAATTCTAATATATACAATACATAATAATAACAATTCTAATAAAATTCTAATAAAAAACAAAATTACTAAAGACTGTATAACATACTTGGGAGTATATCTTCTGAGACACACAATGCATAAAATGGCCGATGTAATCAAAAAAAAATATTATTTCCTCATGAGTAGGATGAAACAATATAATAAGAATGAAAATACTACCTAAATTGATTTGCTTCCTCAATGCCATACCAATAAACTAACATAGGATTACTTCATAAAACTAGAAAAATTAATGATGAAGTTCACATGGAAGAAAAAAAATCAAGAATCTCAAATGGAACAATGAAAAGAAATCTTACCTGTGTCAGATCTGAAATTATATTACAAAGCAGTTATTAAATAAAAAATTTAGTACTGGTTTAAAAATAGATTTATCAATGAAACAAAATAAGTACAACACATATAGAGACATAAAAATCTAATACCCTAATATTCAATTAACACAAAGATCTCAGCAACTAGGATTAGAACGGACTGCCCCCCCAAAAAAAAACCCCCACAAAAGTGAGCAACAGCATGGAATTGATTTGATGAAAAACTCCTCAGACTTTATATAAAGACAAGTTCCAAATGGACATTTAAGTTAAATGTAAAAGTTTATGTCATAGACTCATTAACAAAACATGGAAAACATCACCCATTAAATGTGTAGTTAGGAGAAAACTTTATAACCAAACAAAGAATATATGTTTTTAAAAATTGATCTTAAGTGTGGATCTCACTATGTCACTTCATTATTAAACAGGGGTGTGTGGGGCATGTTATAAAAGGTTTTGAACACTAGAGAAATTTATATTTGATCCTGGAATTGATAGGAAACTACTTCAGTTTAATGAGTAGAGCTAGAGGTGACATGGGCAGATCTATGCTTTAGGAAGATTATTTTGCCAGCTAAATGGAGTATAGAATCACTTGGGAGAAAGATGACAGTGCATCAAGAGCAGACTATTGAAATAATCCAGGAGTGAGATGATCTAGCACAGCCAGAAGACTGGCGGTATAGAATGTTTGACCTGGAACCAGTAAGACCTGAGTTCAAATGCAACCTTAGACACTTCCTAGTTTTATGATTCTGGGAAAGTCATTGTATTTACTTTAATCCACTTGGGAAGGAAATGGCAAACTGCTCTAGTGTCTTTTCTAAGAAAGTCATGAAGAGTCAGATATGACTGAAAGACTGAACAAGATTATCTTTTTATCTCTATCCTTAATTTATATTTATATTTATACATTTATATTTATACATGATCATCTATACCTATATTGTCTATGTGTGTATGTATATTTAATATATGTATGGAATTATTTCATGTTTTGTGGTAGCTATGAGATACCCTTTAAAAAAAATCTGACAGTGGAAGCTGGTGAATATTTTGCTCATAATTTATATGTCCTGTGAAAAGTTTAAAATAATTATGAATGGCATTCATCACCATTGTTTCCTATTTTGTAGAGTAACTAAGGTTTCTGTCATCTCTCGATATGAAAATGATTTTATTTGTTATTTTGACAGAGAGGCATCTCTCTGTTTTGTGTTTGATCAAATTTGTAGTATCCTTGTGTTAGACTTGTTTTGATCAAAAGAATAACCAGAAATTTTCCACATCCCTCTTCAGCAAATGCTATTTCTCTCATTTCTTTGCTTTTCAAATCTCTGTAGTCAAGTTTCTATTTGATGTTAAATTGTTTATTTTTCTCTTTGGATTGCTTTGATTCCTTATGTCACTTTAAGTATTTGTTTATTGCTTTCATTAACTGATAGAGGGAATCCAGAATTTCTAATGTACTTTTGATGTCTGGATTCAATTTTGGGGGGAGAAAGTTATAAACTTCCAATATGATTTGTACATTTGAAGATGAACAACATCAGATTAATAAGAAATGCTGTTGATTCATCAATGGAGAAATTGATTATCTTAATTTATAACAGTTATGATTCTAAGTGTTGTGGGTGGGGTACATAGGTCATAAGATTAGAGGTTTAGAGCTAGGGGAAAACATTTATATATCACTTATCCCAGTGCCCTAATTTTTCCAATTTAGGAAACCAAGAGAAGGGAGATGAAGTGACTTGTCCAAGTTCACACACAAACTATGTAGTAGAGTTCCATTTGAATTTAGAGCCACTAATTCTAAATTAAATGCTCTATCCACTGTACCATAATTAGATTCATAGTCACCATGAGACTGGTATAATCATTGATACTAGAGAAATGTAATTGAGGGAATAAAAACATTGTTAACCCTATGACACACAGCTGGATAGGCAACCAGTCAAATGACCCAAGCAAGATATATATATATATATATATATATATATATATATATATATATATATATATATATATATATATATATATCTTTTAAGTGGGCCCTGAAGTTTGAAAACGAACTGGGAACTGGGCAATAAATGAAGAAGAAGAAGAAGAGTAAGAAGGAGGAGGAGAAAGGGGAAGAAAAGAAATTGTTCAACTGGATAGCACTTAGAAAATGCACAATACTTTCAATGATGCCCAAATTCTCACTAATAAAAATGACCATTTCAATATCAGTGTTCTCCCATTAGTGCTATACAACTATTGATCATGGGTTTTCATAGTATCAGAGGAATCAAAATTGCAAATTGGTAAGCCAAATGTTAATGGATAAATGCTTGGTAAGTATGGTAAATAGAGATATTAACAAGAGTGTGTATACCTGTAAAATGACATACAAGATCATCAAGTGTTATTCCAAATGTGAGTTCATTTATATACCTAGGATACTAGATTTTATTTTGTATCATAGGGGATTGTCTTCAAAATGCTGGATAGTTTCTCTATGATACAAGGAAAAGACTTATGAAGACTTCCCCTGGTGGAATGGGCAGATGAGAACAATTTACACTGACAGCCATGAAGGCAGCTGAAACAGGCAATGTGGATGATTAGAGCTTTGATAGACATTGAAGATGCCAAGGTCATCCAATGCATTCTGAGCCATTGCCAGTCATCTTGGCTCTGTACTGCCCCTGGGCTATGAAGAGTGGAGGAGTGAGTAAGGCTGACAACTTCGTGCAACTCTGCCTCACTTAAATCCAATTTACGCATGAATCAAAAAACATCGCTCATACCATTTTACTATTGTACCTATCTTAAAGTACTGTGGTGACAAAGTGTTGAAGCAATAAATGCAGATACACTGGGAACTGTAGTCACAACACTGCACACAGGCAGGCCAGTTGTATGCTTGCTCCCATGCTTTGTGCATGATGTTTTTAGTCATGTTGTCAAAAGCTTTCAATGAGGATGAACATGGTATCTAGGTCAGCTACTGCACTGATGGTAAATTCTTCAATTTGAAAAGTCTACAAGCCAAGATCAAAGTAGGGGGTGTGTTGGGGTATGATTTTCAGTTTGCTGATGATTATGTGCTCAGAGAAACCTCTGAAGTGGAGATGCAACAAAGTATGGATCAATCCTCTGTTCCCTGTGCAAATTTTGGCCTAATGATTAACTCCAAGTAAACACAGGTGCACCATCAACTACCACCACACCATCCATATGTACAACCATCAGTTACAACAAACGGAGAAGTTTTAAACGCTGCAGATAGGTTCACTTACCTTGGTAATCTTCTTTCCAGGGATGTACACATTGACAATGAGGTTGACACACGCACTGCCAGAGCTAGCTTATTGTTTAGGAGGTTCCAAAGAAAAGTTTGGGAGAGAAGAGGTATTAGACTGCATACCAAACTGAAAGTCTACAGAGCCATTGTGCTGACCTCATTGCTGTATGCCTGTGAATCATGGAAAGTCTACCAGCACCATGCCAGGAAACTGAATTGCTTCCATTTGAATTGTCTTGGGAAGATTGTGAGGATCACCTGGCAGGATAAGGTACCAGACACTGAGGTCCTTACTCAAACTAAACTGCCAAGCATTCAAACTTCAAAGAGCCCAACTCCAATGGGCTGGTCACATTGTTCAAATTCAAAATATATGCTTGTCAAAGAGATTATGAAGAACTTGCATGGGGCAGGTGATCACATGGTGGTAAGATGAAGCGATACAAGGACACTCTCAAGGTCTCTCCCAAGAACTTTGAAATTGATTGTGTGACATGGGACACACTGGCACAGGACCACTCAGTATGGCATGTCCACATTGGAAAGGTTGCTGTGCGTTGTAAGCAAACAGTATTGAAACAGCTCAAAGGAAACATAGGATGTGCAAATTTGGAGTATCCACCTCAAATGTTCACACAGACTATTTGTGCCTGATTTGTGGTGGAGCATTCTGATCTCATATTAGTCTGATCAGCCACAGTCAGACACATTGAAACTTGACTTTATCTTAGTGATGTCAATTTGGTCCTCTTCGAGAACAAAGGATGACAACCAAAGCCTTCAGCATGGTAAATTCATTCTCTGGGCCTTCTGCTGTACTCCTGCTGTGCTCAAGCAGTGTTTATAGAGCATTTCAGGGGTGTATAGGTGAATGTTTAATAAATGAGCTCTCCAGGGAAAATATAACGTATGTACACACTGTATGTATGCATGTATATTCAACAGGGACATTTTTATTCAGATGCTTCATTTTCAGAATGCATACCTTTTAAAACTTTGTAAGCATTGTTCTCAGATCTCTGAGGTCAGTTTTTTTTTTCAATTTCTACTTTTTGGTCTCATTTTATTTGGATGTCACCTCTTGCTTGACATAGTTGAAAAAAAAATGTGTCTATTGCCTCCTTGATTTTTGACAGTTTTTCTTCCATATAGCCTTCCCCTCCCTCCCCATTTGATCACTGACTTGTAAATTTTCAGTGTATAGATGTTGAATTGATTAGTGTCAAGTGGGTCTATTTCTTAAGAATTTCATTTTCCCTCATTCCCACCCCATACTCCATTTACCTTCTTTTGGATTTTCCTATCAAATCAATTCTATCGTTTCCAGTTTTTCCTTTTCTATAAATCTTTTATATAATTTTCATCAAATAAGAATTCAATAAAAATTCTCTGCAGTTAGTTTTATATCTATTCTAAAGGAAAGCATTCAGAAAAGTACTGTGTCATGCTCTACTTAACAAGGAAATGCATTACAGAAAGAGATGCCAGACTGATCATATGGCATGGGTAAGTGGTATAAGGCAGTACCTCATCATGTCAGGAGATAGCAAGAAAGCCCTCCAATTCATTAGGTAGACTTTCTTTGTCAAGCATAATGAAGAAAACGGAAGAGTCATATAGATGACTGATCTGCATGGTTAGAGGGAACTGCAAAATCAGTGAGATCACAGAACCATTTGAGTTTTTGAATATTACATAATATTATATCTATTACATGGTCAGCAGTGAAAAGAGGACTTGAGGTACCAGTAGCTGAGATAAATGACACATTCTTATAAAACATAGAAACTCTGCCGTGCAGAGTTTTATTTCTCCATGTGATCTATTAAATTCTATTTGACATCAAATAGCTTTTCCTCATTTTAAAAAGGGACGTCCATCTCAAATGTATGGACTTCAATGGATTTGCATGCCATAGAGAGGCATGAAACACACAGCCCCCTGCAGAGGAATGTAATTCTGTTGGAAAATTTTTAAATTACAACATATAATAACAAATCACAACATTTTGAATACAAATCTGTTCATAAGGTGGTAACAGTGAACAACGCAGAACTTCCTTTCCTCCTTCTCTCCTGTCCTCCTCCTTCCCTCCCACTCTTTTCTTTTTTTCCTTTTCTTTATTTATTTCTCTCATTTTATTCCTTCCATCTTTATTTTTTCTTCTTTTTTGATTTCATCAGCTTAGAAAACTTGCAGGAATACTTTAAGAAATCAGATTGGCAATAGTTTCTACAAATTATTCTTAGTTGCCTGAAATATTGGAAGATTACACAGTATGTATCAAAAGTAGAATTTAAACCTAGGTGTCCCTGTGAAAATCTCTCTCCATCCATTGCTCCAAAACAACTTTACAATTATTATAAAAAATAAATTCACAATAATTTATAGACAGCTCCATGGACTAGTAGATAGTTGAACTTGGATTAAAAAAATCCTAAATTAGCATTCTCCCTCATATATTATGAGCCACGTGACCCTGGACAATTCCCCAAAGTTGTAAAGTTCTTCATTTATGAAACAAGTTTAATAATTGTGCCTACCTCACAGAATTGTTGTGAGGAGCAAATGAGATGGCATGTGCAAAGTTCTTTGCCAACTTTAAAGTGCTGTACACGTGACAATTGCTGTTGTTAAATGGCTGTGCACAATTCAGGTATAGTCCATTACCTCTGCCCATTTATGTACAGTTTGAATTGCTCCTATTTTCTTGTACTTTAAACATGTACACTATACATGCACCAAAAAAGACCAAAATATATTTTAAAGTGGACACAATCTTTGGTCCACAGTGACTTGAGTCATACAGACACAAAACAGTCACTTAATAAATGCTAAAAGAATCTAATCAAAGTGAAAACTCCCTCACTGAAGATCTTAAACCTAAAGCAGAAAATGATGATGTGAACACTCACATAGTCAAAATGAATGCTAAAATAAATGAGGGTACTACATGGATAGATAGCAAGGCAATTCTATCATGCCTAGATTAAGGGATAGTACATTTTGAGAAGAAAAGATAACATTGATTACCTGGAAGTGAACATTATGATGAGAAACCAGGAATGGCCAGAAAACTTTCAGCAAGTAGATAGATTTATGTTGATAGGTTAAAAAAAGTCTTCCTGGAGACAGAGGGAATTCAGTTGATTTTATTATAGATGCAAAGCTGGCATTACTATACTTTCTGTGACTACAGTAGCGTACAGACTTGAAACAATTGATTCCAAGATTAATAAAAAAAAAGAACTCCTATTTTCCTCAATGATATGGATATTTCAGGCCAAATTGATATCTTATGATCATCTACCATGGCAAGACTTAGTGTTGCATTGGGGCAGTAATTTAATAAAGCGCTAAAAATTCAATGACAGAGCAGTTACCTTTTGACCGTTACTCTCAATTATAGCTCTATCAATTTAAGTGACAGTTACTAAAGTGTCATTTAAAACTAACAGCTTAGCCAGTGTTTCTCAAATATTCTCAAGATTAATGATTCCCAGGGGCTCTAACAGAATGGGTAAAAGAAATGTAACTCAAGGTATTTTACTAGTTAAATTTGAAAGAAAATCAAATCAAGAATTTTTAAGAGAGAAATTGATTATTTCCTGCTCATGTCAATGTAATATTTAGAATCAAAAGTTCTCTAGTATTTACATAGATGTAAAGCAAATTTCAGAATTTTCTCTTTTTCTTCAAAAGAAACAGGTATTGAGCAATGAGAATTTATTTTCAGAGAGTAATTATGGGGGACTGAGAAGATTAGGATTTATGTCAGAAGAGCTCAGTTTGAGTTTCTCAACAGGAAACAAAATAAAAGAGGGGATGTGTTTGATATTATTTTCAATGAACTACATGTGTATGTATGTATGTATGTGGATATGTGTATACATGGACATATATGAATGTATGTATATTATGTGAGTAAATAAAAATGAATAAAAATGCATGAATAAGTATGTGTGTATATGTACACATACATGATAAGGTGGGGGGTGTATATGCGCACACACACACTTTTTCTCCTGAGAGAATACACATGGTATGAAACTGGTAAGTGAGAAAATACCCATTTTTATGTGAGTGAAGTAGAAAATAGTTTGTATAGGGTGGGATACACACATATACATACTCACATACCCATATACATATACATACATACAGACATATCTATATGTATGTGTGTATACATATATGTACATGCACACACATGTGTGTATACTACATACATACATACATATATCTATGTGTCCTTGGGTGGTAAAATGTATTTCATGTTTCACCCCATAAAAATTTTATTTTTACAAGTGATTTCACTCTACTCCAAACATTTTCTCCCTTATCAGTCTGTGAAATGTAGATGTTCCGATCTTCTTGAGGAAAAAAGAAAAACAGAGTGTTTTGAAAACATTTCCATTATATAATATGTGTACACCTACATACACACACACACAGAAATATATGTATATATGTAGTTTTCAATTCAATTCAATCAATCTACTAAATACTTGGTATTACCAATAACTATGAGCTGCAAAGGCTACAAAAAACAAAAATATGTCTCTTTAGATCCTACAAAACAGGCATGTACAATTAAGCAATAAATAAGTGATTTTAAAATAACAACACATTTATTTGTTATTGTAGAGTCCTTTTGTCCTGCCTGGTTCTTCCGGACCCAGTGGACCACAGTACAAAAGGCCTTTCTATCCTCCACCATCTCTCCAAATCTGTCCAAATTCATGTTCATTGTTTCCATGACACTATCTCTTCATCTCATTCTTTATTGTCCTCTTTTCCTTTTGCCTTCAATCTTTCACAACATCCGGGTCTTCTATCTTCAAATCATGGGACTACAGTATTTAAGCATCAGATTCAGTACTTGACTTTACAGTGAACAACCCAAGTTGATCTTTGTAAGTATTGACTGATTTGATCTCCCTGCTGTGCAAGAGACTTGCAAGTCTTCAGAACCACAATTCAAAAAAGGTTGATTCTGTAGTGCTCAGCTTTCTTTATAGTCCAACTCTTATAGAACATTCATTGCTACTGAAAAAAATAAAAACATGGCTTTGACTATATAAACCTTTACCATCAAAGTGATGTCTGCTTTTTAGTTTGCTGTCCAAATTTACAATATCTTTCTTTCTGAGGAGCAAATATCTTTTAAAGTTGCTGTCTGCAGTGGTCTTTCAGCCAAGAATATGAACTATGACACAGCTTCCATTTCTTCTCCATCTGTTTGCCAGGAAGTGATGGAACCAGTTGCCAATATCTTAGTTGTTTTTTTTTTAATGTTAATCTTCAAGTCAGCTTTTGCACTTTTTTCTTTCATCCTCATTAAGAGGCTTCTTAATTCTTCTTCACTTTTTGCCATCAGAGTGATATCATCTATATATCTGAAATTTTTTTATATTTCCCCTAGCAATCTTAATTCCAGCTTTGGATTCATCCAGCCTGGCATTCCTCATAATACACTCTGCATATAAACTAAATAAATAAGGTGATAATATATAGTGTTATTGTAATCCTTTCCCAATCTTAAGCCAATTTGTTCTTTCATGTTTGGTTCTAACAATATGCCAGTAAAGTTGAAAATTCCACAGTGGCCACTGGATTGGAAAGATCAATTTATGTTCCAGTCTTAAGGAAGTACAATGTCAAGGAATGTTCAAATTACTGAATAATTGGACTTATTTCACATGCCAGAAAGGTTATGCTTAAGATTCTGCAAACTAAGCTTCAGTAATGTGTAAACTGAGAATCCAGTTATACCGTTGTTATATATAAACAGAGTCAAAGCATGTATGAATATATACATATTACCTATTTGCATATATAAGCTCTGAATATACAACACTGATTACATGCATGTACATATTTGTACATATATCTATGCACATTTAATGTATGTACACATGCATATTTGTAGTATATGCACCCATATTGAGATACATATATGTAAATATACACAATCCCACGCATACATAAATACAGGTATATATACAAACACACATGTGCACACATGTATCTATGTACACATTTTTTCTTATTGTTGTTGCATTGTGCATATCCATATATACTAGTACAAGTTGAATCATGATTAGCCTCTATAGTACAGAGTGCAATTACAATGTATTATATATATTATGATGTTTGCTATATGAAGGTCAGCCTAGCTAAATACACAGAGACTCATCACCAGTAGGTAAATTTCTTGGTGATGAATTCTTACACCCTAGCAACCCTTTAAAACCAAAAAATAACCCTTCAAACCTAAGCACCAAAATTTATTTGTGCAGCGACTGCGGAAGAGTGGCAGAAAAGTGGACAGAGGCTTTTCTAAGACGTGCCATGTTCACTTGCAGCAGCAAGTTTATATTAACATGTCATCTTAGAAAATTAAAGTTCATGGTAATCAGAATGCTATAATAATCACCTCAAGTAAGTATATCTAGGAAAGAAATGGGAGAAAAAAATTCAATGAAAAACAAGCAAGGAGAAACCATAAAATGGTGAATATAAAGGTGGTGGTGGTGATGAGGATGAGGATGGTCAACATCATAAATTCTAAGAATCACTTCTTTCTGTGGAAGATGCAATATTTGAAGTTTTGACCTTCTTAAGAGAAATAGTGCACAAAACTAGATAACAATATTCTCAAAAAGTTAATTTGGACATAATAGAAGTAAAGTATGAGGCAGAATCACAGACACACACATGCACACACACACTCTAACAAGTCACTGATTTTCTAGAGCTCCAGTTGTAAATCTGGAAATGACTAAGACATTTTACATTAAAAATAAAAAGGATAGATAGTGCTAAGACATTTTTAGATTGATTTAAAACATTTACTTTCCTCCATACTATATGTGTGAGGGAGCCAAGATGGTGAAGTAAAAGCAGGGACTTCCCTGAGATCTCTCACAAATTCCTTCAGATACCTCTAAAAATTGAATCTAAATAAATTTGGGTGACAGAATCCACTAGGAGACAGAGTATGTCAGATTTACAGCCCAGGAGAATCCAGAAGATCTAAGGGAAGGATCTGTGGCGCCAGGCTGGGAGAACAGAGAACCCACAGGTCTACACCTCACTGTAGTGAAGCAGGAGCCAGTCCTGGTAGACTGAATCACCAGTGCAGTGATGATTGCCAAACCTCTCAGGACAGAACAAGATTCTGGAGAAACTGGGTGAGAGGGCCCTTGGCAGCTGCAGCAGCTACTCCTGGAGGTATTAGCCCACTTACTAAATGTTTAAAAGTCACTTACTTGAACTTCAAGGAGTTAAGATGGTGGAGTAAACCATAAGTGCTCTCATTTCCCCCTTGCTGACCTAGAAACAATCAGAGAATATTACCACAGGAAAAATACTGGAAAAGTGGAACCAGCAGAATGGGTGCAGCAGTCTTCTAGCTTGGGAGGCTAGGGAGATGCCTGGAAGGATCCCTCTTGCTCTGGCTGAAGGAGACAGTGCAGTCCTGGAGGCATTTAGCAAGTCCAGCCTCAGCAGACAAACAGGAGATCCTGAGCCCAGGGGGGTGGAGCCAGCAGACACCAACACCAGGACCCCAAGTGTTCCTTCACATAACCAGGGGAATCAGAAGAAACAAATACTGACTATTGTCCACTAGTGGCAGTACTCTGGGGAAGCCCTAGGGAAGGAGGAAACCTCCAAAGACACAACTCCTCCCCCACACCTCAGATTGTGAGCTTCAGTATAATCCCAGGGAAACTCAGACTTTACCTGGATTTGCATTGACCTTCACCAGTCAGGTCAGTACCAGGTAAGCTGCAACACTACATAACTTCTAGCTGAAAGAACCTGAGGCCACATCACACAAAGTCATTAATCAGGTCCATAGCCACAAGCACAAGAAACATAGGACAGAGCCTCTGCACCCCAGAAGCAGAAATCCACTTTAAAAGTGAGAAAAAAGGTGGTCACAATTAACAAGAAACAAACTGGAAAAGGAAAGACCATAGGATGTTGTTATGGAGAAAGAGAAGATCAAAATACAAATTCAAAAGAGGGCAGCACTGACACTATACTCACATCAGAAAACCCAAAAGGGAATATGAACTTGTCTCAAAAACAAAAAGCATTCCTAGAAGAGTTCAAGGAGGATTTTACAAGTCAAATGAGAGAGGCAGAAGAAAAATTAACCATTTTTTTTAAAAGTAAAATATACAAAATGAGAAAAATATCACTGAAGAAAGCAAATCTTTCTGATGTGAAATTGGTCAAATGGATAGGGAAGTATAAACTCTAACTGAAGAAAATAATTTGTTAAAAATTAAAGTTGGACAAGTAGAAGCTAATGAATCTATACGGCATTAAGAATCAATCAAACAAAATCCAAAGAATGGAAAAAAATAGAAGAAAATGTGAAATGTCTCATTGGAAAAAAAACTGACCGATAAATTAGATCCAGGAGAGATAATATAAGAATTTCTTTTCTACAGGAAAGTCATGATGAAGAAAAGAGCCTGGACAATATATTACAAGGAATCATCAAGGAAAATTGCCACAGGGTCTTAGAACCAGAGGATAAAATAATTATCAAAAGAATCCATTGATCACCTCCTGAAAGAGATTCCAAATTGAAAACACCAAGGAATATTGTAGCCACATTCCAGAATTATCAAGTCAAGGAGAAAATACTGTAAGCAGTCAGAAAGAAATAATACAAATATTGTGGAACTACAGTCAGGATCATAGAGGACCTTGAAGCTTCTATTTTAAAAGATTGGGGAAATTAGAATATGATACCCCATGAAGCAAAGGAGCTTGTTTTACAAAGAAGAATCAACTACTCAGCAATACTTATCATAATCTTTCAGGCAAGGAGATGGATATTCAATTAAACAAAGGACTTCCAGACCTTCTTGATGAAAAGGCCAGAGCTCAATGGAAAATTTGATCTTCAAATACAAGACTCAAGAGATTCATAAATATGTAAATAGTAAAAAAAAAAACAAAACCTTGTTATTCAATAAGGGTAAACTATTTTCATCCCTATATGGGAGGATGATACTTGTTAATCTTGAGAATGGTATATTTATCATGTCATTTAAAAGGGATATACATAGACAGAGGGTGTGGGTATAAATTAACAGATATGATGATAAAAAACCCTAATGAAAGGGTTCAAAGGGATTGTAATGTAAGAATAGGAAAGAAGGAGGCAGAAAAGGGTAAATTATATCACATGAAGAGGTAAAAAAACATATTATAGTAGATGGAAAGAAGGGAGGGAGATGAACATTGTTTGAGTTTTACTTTTATTGAATTTGGTTCAAAGTGAGAATAACATACTCTGTTAGGTAGAGAAATATAACTTGCCCTACAGGCAGTAGGAAGGGAAAGGGGAAAGAAAAGAGAGGGAGTGGTAGGTAAGGAGGGAAGAAGTAGTAAGGGAAAAGGGAGGAGAGCTAATAGAAGTGAGGAAAATTGAGGGAGGCAGTGGTCAAAAGAAGACTTATTTTGAGGAAGTGAAGGATGAAAAAAATCATAAATGGGGGGGTGGAATAGGATGGAGAGAAAGACACAGATAATAACCATAACTATGAATGTGAATGGGATGAACTCTCCCATAAAACAGGTGGATAGCAAAATGTATTAAAAAGCAGAATACTACAGTATTTTGTTCACAAGAAACACATTTGAAACAGGGGGATACACATAAGGTAAAGGTAAAGGGCTGGAAGAAAACATATTATGCTCTAGCTGAAGTAAAAAAGCAGGGATAGTCAGCCTAATCTCAGACAAAGCAAAAGCAGAAAAAGAAATGGATCTAATCAAAAGAGATAAGGAAGGAAAGGCACCATAGACAATGAAGTAATATCATTACTAAACATATATGTACCAAGTGGTATAGAATCCAAATTTTTAAAGGTAAAGGAATTACAGGAAGAAATAGATAGCAAAGCAATACTACTGAGAGACCAAAACCTCCCCCTCTCTGACCATGATAAATCTAACCTCCAAATAAACCAAAAAAAGAAATTAAGGTGGTGAACAGAATTTTAGAAAAGGTAGACATGATAGACCTCTGGAGAAAACTGAATGGGCACAGAAATTGATCATATACTAGAGCATAAGAAGGAATATACCTTTCTCTCAGTTGTTCATGATACATGCAAAGAAATTGATCGTATACTAGAGCATAAAATCCTCACAGTCCAGGACAGAAAGGCAGAAATATTAAATGCATCCTTTTCAGATCGTGATGTAATAAAAATTATGTGTTATAAAGGGCCATTGAAAGATAGACTAAAAAATTAATTGGAAACTGAATAATCTAATCCTGAAGAAAGAATGACTCAGTCAACAAATCATAGAAGCAATCAATAACTTAATTCAAGAGAAAGACAATAATGAGACTAAACTTATGGGATACAATGAAAGCAGTTGTCAGAGAAAGTTTGATATCTCTGGATATTTACATGAATAAAATAGAGAAAGAGGGGATCAATTAATTGAGCATACAGCTGAAAAATTTCGATAAAGAACAAATTGAAAAACCTGAATAAATGCCAAATTAGAAATACTGAAAAGCAAAGGCAAGACTAATAAAATTGAAACTAAGAAAACTATTAAACTAAAAAATAAAACTAAGAGCTGGTTTTATGAAAAAACCAATAAAACTGACAAACTTTTGGTCAATTTGATTAAAAAAAGAAAGAAGAAAATCAAATTATCAGTATCAAAAATGAAAAGGGTAAATTCACTCACCACCAATGAAGTAGAAATTTAAAAAAAAATTATTAGGAATTGTTTTGCCCAATTATATGCCCACAAATTTGATAATCTTTGTGAAATGGATTAATATTTACAAAAATATTAATTGCACAGATTAACAGAAGAGGAAATAAAATACCTAAATAATCCCAACTTAGAAATGAAATTGAATAAGACATCAATGAACTGTCTAAGAAGAAATATCCTGAGCAAGATGGATTTACAAGAGAATTTTATCAAATGGATTTACAAGAGATTTTATCAAATATTTAGAGAACATGGACTCTTTGGGTAGATAGGTGTAGGAATCCTACCAAATTATTTTTATGATACAAATCTGGTGCTGATACCTAAACAAGGAAGAACCAACACAAAGAATGAAAATTATCGACCAATTTCCCTACTGAATACACATGAAAAAATTTTAAATAAATATTAGCAAAATATATATATATATAATATATATATATATATTTTTATCATTAGATATAATCAGTTTATCATGAGAATAATATACTTTGATCAGGTACTATTTATGCCAGGAATGCAAAATTGATTCAATACTAGGAAAACTATCAGTATAATTGATCATATCAGCAACAAAACTAACAGAAACCATATGATTATCTCAATAGTTGAAGAAAACGTTTTGACAAAATACAACACCCACTCTCATTGAAAATACTGCAGAGTTTAGGAATAAATGGAGGTTTCTTTGAAATGGTAAGTCTCACCTACCTAAAACCATCGTCAAGCATTACATGTAATAAGCATAAGCTAGATGCATTTCCAATAAATTTAGGGGTGAAACAAGGATATTCATTATCACCATTGTTATTAAATATTATACTACAATGTTAACTTTAGCAATAATGGAAGAAAAAAGAAATTGGAAGAATTTGAATAGGCAAAAAAGAAAGTAAGTTATACTTTCCCTATGATATGATGATGCGGAATCCTAGAAAACTGGTTAAAAAAATAATTAATTAATAGAAACAACTTAAGCAAAGTTCCAGGATGTAAAAATAAATCCACATAAATCCTCTGCATTTGTATATATTGTTAAAAAAAAAAAAAACAACTGTAAAAGACAGAAAGAGAAGTTCCATTTAAAGTTCCTGTAGACATTGTAAACTATTTAGGAGTCTATCTGCTAAAACAAACCCAGGGTCTAACTGAACAAAATTAAAAAACCTTTTTCACACAAATAAAATTAGATCTAAATAACTGGAAATATATCAGTTGTTCATGTGTTAGCCAAGCTTATATAATAAAAATGACAATTCTACCAAATTAATTTACTTATTCAGTGCCATACCAATCAAACTACCAAAAATATTTTATAGAGCCAGAGAAAATACCAAAACTCATCTGGAAGAACAAAAGACCAAGAATATCAAGGGAATTAATGAAAAAAAAAACTGCTAGGGAAAGTGGACTAGCCATACTACATTTTAAATTGTATTATAATGGAGCTATCATCAAAACCACTTGGTACTGGCTAAGAAGCACAGAACTAGATCAGTGGAACAGATTAGCTAAACAAGACACAGGAGTCAATGATTACAGCAATCAACTGTTTGATAAACCCAAGAACCCCAGCTTCTGGGATAAGAACTCACTGTGTGACAAAACCTGCTGAGAAAACTGTAAAATAATGCGGTAAAAACTGGGCATAGACAAACATCTGGCACAATATACCAAGAAAAGTCCAAAAGGATACATGATCTAGGTATAAAGGCTGATACTGTAAACCAATCAGGGTAGCAAGGAATAGTTTATCTGACAGATTTATGGTGAATGGAGGAATCTGTAACCAAACAAGAAACAGAGAACATTATGAAATGCAATATGGATTATTTTGATTACACTAAATTGAAAAGTTTTTGCACAAACAAAACCAATGCAACCAAGATTAGGAAGGAAGCAGAAATGTGAAAAGAATTTTGACAACTAGTATCTGTAATAAAGGCCTCATTTCTAAAATATATAGAAAACTGAGTCAAATTTACAAAAATACAAGCCATTGCCCAATTGATAAACGGTCAAATGATATGAACAGGGCATTTTCAGAGGAAGAAATTAAAGCTATCTGTAGTCATATGAAAGAAATGCTCTAAATCACCATTTATTAGAGAGATGCAAATCAAAACAATTCTGAGGTACCACATCACATCTATCAGACTGACTAACATGATGAAACAGGGAAATGATAAAGGTAGGAAAAGATGTGGGAGAGTTGGAACACTAATTCCTTGTTGGCGGAGCTTTGAACTGATCCAACCATCCTGGAGAGGAATTTGGAACTATGCCCAAAGGGTATAAAAATGTGCATAATCTATGACCAAGTAATATCACTTCTAGGGCTATAACTCAAAGAGATCATAAAGATGAGAAAAGATCCACATTTACAAAAATATTTATAGTAGCTCTTTTTGTGGTGGCCAAGAATTGGAAATCAAGCGGATGCCCATCAGTTGGGGAATGACTGAACAAGTTGTAGTATACGAATGCAGTAAAATACTATTATACTATAAGAAATGATGAGCAGCTAGACCTTGGGAAAAGTGGAAAGACACATGAATTGATGCTGAGCGAAGTGAGCAGAACCAATATTATACACAGTAACACACAGAGTTTTTAAGAAGTGATTTTGATAAACTTAGCTTTTCTCAACAATGCAGGGACCTAAAACATTTCCTAAGAACTCATGATGCAAAATGCCATCCACATCAAGAGAAAGAAATACAGAGTCTGAATGCAGAATGAAGTAGCCTATTTTCTTTTTTATGTTTCATTTCATTTTGTTTTGTTTTTCTTATGGTTTCTCCCATTCATGCAACATGACTGGGGTGTAAATATATTCAATAGAAATGTATATGCAGAGGTTGTATAAGATTGTGTGCCATCTTGGGGAAAGAGAGTTTGGAAGTTAAAAACATATAGAAGCAAATGTTGATAATTAAAAATAAATAAATTATAAATTTGGTAAAAAATAAATAAATAAACAGAAGTTAAAAAAATACTGTAAATGTGAACTCCTCATTTGGTAACCAGCAAATTGATATACCACTGAATTAACTCTTTCAATTTCAACATTCTTGTTTTTGTAGATAGAGTGTTTGGTGGACTTGGAATCAAAAAGTTGTATTCAATAACTGCCTAAGGCATTTGTTAGCTATATGACCTCAGAGTAGTCCATACTTATGATCCTATGACACTGCAAGAGAAAACAGAAGACAAAAATAAGTTTAAGGTAAATGGAAGGACAATTTATAGGTTCCTGGAAATACAAATGAAACAGTTTTATTTCATTTTGAAAGACACTAAAAAATATTATTTTCATGGGTCATCCCATATTCTGGTGGTAAACTTTGGAATACAGACCACTAAAAATTTCAAAATTTATTTCAAAGAATGAGCATTTAGAAAAATGTTACAAAAATTTCAAAATAATTTTCTTAATTAAGGCATGATATTCTTTATTAGTCAAAGATTCTGCAAAGATGGCTATACCAGAAGACAGCCACAGATATTTTGAAAAAACCTGTTTCAGCAGTACAAAGGAAGGAAACCAAAGTCTCAGAGTATAAAGAAGCCTCTTTATTTCATATGATCAACACTTCGTTCATAAGGAGAGTTGGGAGGAACGAGCCACAATAAAGATGAAATATCAGAGCAATTTGAAATGAGTTCCACAAACAGTCAAGTACTAGTTAATATTTGTACTATGAATCAGATTGTCTCTTGCAAAGCATTGTTGCTTTTTTTAGAGGAGCTATCAAAACAATAGCAAATTTGATGAATAACGATAAGAAGCTGTGGAGTACTATTGAAATAAATGCATCTTGATGTATTTACATAAGCTATTCATAAAAAAATGAAAAGAGGAAATAAGACATTGGTAAAGATCATCATTATTTCTAAAGTTAGTTTGATCAATGTAAATTAATAACCATAGCAGAACCATGGGAGCCCAGAAACCACATTAACCAAGAGGTAGTGAATTATAATAAAAGAAACAAAAACAATAAATATGGACTCAGAGACACTACTTTCAGATTCCACTTTTAATGCTACTGTCTGTATGACTTTGGTCAAGATACTTAACCTTCTTATTCCTTGGTTACTTCATTTGTAAAGAGAGGAAGATGTATTCCAAGATTCAGCTGGGTGGGGCAGTGGAAAGATCCCTGGACCTGGATTCAGTCTCAATTCAAATGTGACTTCTGATATTCAGTAGTTCTGTGACCTTGGGCAAGTCATTTGATCTCTTTTCATCTCAGTTTCCTGAATTGTAAAAATAGGGATAAAGATAGCATTTACCTCCCAGAGTTATTTTGCAGATCAAAGAAGAAGTATTTATAAAAAACAAAAGCACTTAGCACCATGCCTGTCACATATAGGTGAGTTATAAAGATACTATATAAATGATGATGATGAAACTGAACTCCCTTTCTTCTTAGATCTATGATACAATTAAAGCTTAATATATGACAATCAATGAAAACATTATGAGGAACATTAATATTATGCTGTATCATATAATAATTACTATCATTCTGTAATCTATTCTTTCCCCGATTTTGTCAAAACCCTATCTCATAGTCTAGCTCAAAAGGAGAGCTCTCAAAGTCTTAACCAAGCCAGATTTGAAGAATTTGATCCCTCCTAGCCCCTAGGGTATCTGCTTATTAACCAGCTTCAAGTGGGATTCTTCTATTTATATTTACCCCATAAACAGAGAAATAGCTTAGGCTAAATTCTTCCCAGTAGACAACTCCTCTCCTAGCTTTTCCTTTTCAAAGTTATGGGTGACTTGGAGTCCAAGGGGGACATCAAAACAGGGGTGGAGGTGGGGAAAGCTCACTGGGATAATTTTTATTTTTCTAGCCAATGTTGTTAAAGGTAGGTGGGTCTTATAAAGTACCAAACATTCCTTAAGTGTCAGAGCCAGGTATAATCAACCACATCTGAAGGCCAGTCCACATCCCTCCCCCTACTAATCCTGTTATTTAAAGATGACTTGCACCTCATAACTATCAAGTAATAAGGAGGACTTGAGGTAACTTTCATTGAAGTCTTCCAGTAAGGATTGTCTTGTCTTTTTCCCAGTGAAGGTCCAAATGATGAGGTAAATCAGAAGGGAGACGCACACACCTAGGTTTAAAAAACCCCTTTAGTCCTCAGTCTGTGTCTCTGGTCATTGAGAGAGACTACTGACACAATTTATTGGTTATTGCTAGCTAATTAATACATTGATCCTGTTTAGGTCCCTGGCTTAATGATGAGGTATCAGTGTGACCTGTTTTACTAACAGTAAACAGGTCACTGTTACTAAAATGATAGGATCATTTGATACGAATTAAAATTAAATTGATCTTTCCTCAGAGGAAACTACCTCAACATCATTTTTACGTACTACACTGTTTTAGGAAGTAAAATCATTTGCAAAATTTCATAGTGAAAGAAAATGAAAGACTATTACCAATTTTGTCTCAAACCCTGCAAGATTCAGTGAAGGGAAAAGCAAATTTATGAAAAATTTAATGAGACACTCAACTAAGTCAAATCATTCCACAGGGGAAAAAAAACCAAAACTCTGAGGAGGACAACAGACACATTGAAAGTGGAAAAGAATCCAACAAGATTTCTAAGACAAATTCTTTTCTCCATGAATTACAATGCAAACACCAAATACGGATACTTATATTCCAGTCTCTATTGTGCTACAAGACTTCACTAAGAAATAGAAATGGTCACTAAAGTAAATAAAGATGGGAAGTACAGCTATAGCAGGTGAAAAATATGCACAAGAGGTCCATGCTGAAAGTAGCATAATTTCGAGTGCAATGAATCATTTATTCTCAAAATATCTTAAAACAATGAAGCCTATCTTATGCTCAGAAACTTTATGGACCAAAGAATTACTATATACAAGTGCTCATTAGAATATCTATCAAGAACATTTAACTAATGTGCCTGCTTGCTCATAGCTATAGAGTATTTATGAAATCAATATATAAATGCATCAACAATATCTTTGATAAAGTATTAGAATAGAACAGAAAAGGTCTTGATAATTATATTCTACAGTATAACATTTCCTTATATATGCACAACTGACAGAAAGGTACAGAGAATATAAAATTTCATTCAAATTATTGACTGCCATTAAAAAAAGGTATTTGAATTAGTGGAAAAACACAGTTCCTTAAAGATTTATTTCTAATGAGTTGACTTTTACATGTATGTCAAAATTATGCAAGATTCTGTGAAAGATATAACATGATATAGGTTAGTTTATTTGATGTCTGATTATTGATAGTGAATAAAACATAACAGAGTAGGATATATGTACACTCACCAATGGCATTTCTTCTAGTCATAGATGATGTCCAACAGATTTCCAAAAGGATTACGCGCACACACACACACACACACACACACACACACGTATGCATTTCTGATTGTGCCGGATATTGAACTGTTTTTTATCAAGATGCAAAAAATAAAGAATCTTCTAAATGAAATATCTAATTTTACCCAAAAGAATTCATTCCTTGTATCTTACAGATTAATAAAAAGAAGTGGATGAAGAATGTCTATTATTGAGATTAGGATAGGCGGTAGGATGAGTAAGTCATAGGGCTAGTCCATTGGTAGATATAACTTAGACACTGAGGATGTTCAACAGACTGATATTACAAATGAACTGGAGGATAAAAATGTTTAGGATTTTCTGTAGGAAATTATGTAATGCTTTTTGTAACCATAAATTTCTCTCTGATACAAAGACCCATCTTTTAAATATATTTTTTTTGTGCTAATGTTACCTTAAAGGCTTAGAGAAATAGAATAATAACATAGCAAATGAATTATTTGTGCGTCACCGAAGGACATTTGAGAGGTACATGAACAGCATGCAACCTATTACCTAAGAGGAATTGTGTAGGGAAACAATATAAAAATTATCATTAGAGAGATCTATGACTAGAAAAGGAGGAAAGCTGTTCATAGAGAGTCTGAAGGAGAAGCAGTTGTTGCAAATTCTGTATGTTCCACTGCTTTGGCATATTGGATTGGCTCGTTAGAGAGATGTATGGGAATATATGGAAAAGAAGAACATAGATTAAGAAAAAAAAACTTGGCTTATTGTCATTCTGTACCACTAAAGGAAGGATCCATATTAATGATATCACAAATCCATCAAATATCACATTATACAAAATACACATAAACACATATCCATAAGGACAGTGATTAATTACTATATCTCTAAATGAATAAAAATATAGATATGTTGAGAGAGAGAGAGAAATGAATATTCTTAAAGAATCCCACTGACATACCTCCTCAGAAGGCAATTACTGCCCTCAAGTTCAAGTTCTCAACCCAACCCTCTCAGTTCATAGGCTGAATTTCTAGTATAGTGGCTAATCCCTCAAGTCTAAGTTATTCAAGAGTAAGTTCTCTTGAAACTATAGCTCATAAGCCCCTACTGGTCATTGAGTTTCTTCATAATACTCATCCAAAAATACAATTAAATCAGACCAAAGGCATTTAGTTAGACAATTTAGTAAGCATAGAATTTACAAAATGCCTTCTTCACTGCTCCATCAATCTAGGGTGCACTCTCCTCTAGATGTACTGAACACCCATGCGATTAATGGGCATAGATTGAGAGTACATGTAGAGAACAAATATGCTAATGCAACTTATGCCTCTGATACGCCAAGGCCCAATGTCTTTTCCCTCTTTAAGGAACCCTCATGATGCTCCAATGTGGATGAAGTATCTTTGTTGGGCAAATGACTCAATCAGACTCCTTGAGTTTTCATTTTTTCATCATTAAACATCTTTTAAACAGTTGGTAACTTCTTCTGTCAGAGGCACTGTCTCTTTAAGCTGTTTCTTGGTTTGAAAGCTGTCATAGAAGTTGCCTGTCATAGAAGTTGCCTTCTCTATGTCTGTATCTCCATAGAGAGTATGACTTTGCTTTCTAGTGAATAGGGTGTCTCCTACTGGGTGAGTCACTCAGATATACAACATCATGGTCAGTGGAGGAGGGCTGTGTGAAGTACCCTCTGATCACTGCCCCATCTCAAGATATCAGAAGATGAAGAGCACTTTCCTTGCAGAAGTTGGGTCTTTCCTCCCAGGCTCCTGCCTTGACTAACCGAAGAAATATCAAGTCATTTTTTTTCATTAAGAACTGCAATGGACAGTGATCCCTTTCAATCCAATCAAGAGATGATTACACTTTATAAAGGGATTCAAGGCATACACTGAACCTTACCCTTAAATATCTCATTATTTGTTTCTTATTTTTTGTGATTTCATCCTGTGCTAGAGAATGAGGGTTGTTAAAGACCCAACTCTCCAATCCTTACATGCAAAAAAATTCATAAGCATGAATGTATAATGTATGCACGCATAGAAACCATGTGTCACATTTAAGAACATATGTATATTCACATATTTAAGCATAGTATGCATATTCATAAATATATATTTACATACACATCAACGAATATAAGCTTAGGCATATGAAGTATGTGCATATAGGTATAAAGTATAGCATCCAATTCATGCACATGCATCTTTAAACTTTATGACTATATTTGTGCATGATTCATGACACATACATATGGATGAACTCACTCACTTGCCTGTATGATTACAGTAGAACCTCAGTTTACGAACTTGTCATTCCAAGATTCTGTTTGTCATGTGATTTGCTCATCCTGCAAAGTAAATTTTCCCACATGAAGTAATATAAAGTCAGATGATCAGTACCACATCCCAAAAATATTCATATAGAAATAATTATAATTCTAAGTAAGTTTTTTTGTCCCTAATGGACCTGAAATACAATGATTAGTACACAGTATAAAGTGAAATAAAATAAGTTAATCTGCACTCTACCTTTGAGAAGATTTGTGGTTGGCATAAGGGAGATGAGAGGGAAGAGAAAGGGTTATTACTTGGAAGGAGAATCTCCTTCTATTAAAACATCAGGGATTTCAACATTGTAAAATGTTCTCTTATGCTACTTTCTCTAAAAGTAAGAAAAACTATATTGCCTTCATTTATTTTTCATTATTTAGAATAACTTTCATGTTTTGACTCATTGATTCTTTTTCTTTACATTTGCTTCTGACTAGGAACCTATCTAATCACACTCGTTTTTGACATTTTTCAGAATGTTGTGGAATATTGCATTATTGTTAAAAATATTTGTGGCTCTCATTGCCACAGCCTTATTTGGGGAATGAATTTAACAAAATTTTGCATTTTTCCTCACATATGATAAAATTCCCTAATCTCATTTGATGTGAGATTCATCCCACCTCTCCATCTCCTTCTCAGATGAGATATTTTCCACAACCTCTCATTGTTGCTTCTCATGCAGCATCATCAGATCATTCATCATCAGCTCCTGGCTGTGTTTCTCCACCAGCTTTTTGTTCTCAGATATAGTATCACCTGATAACTGCTTCTTATTGATCCATATGAGTAGAAACTTTTCAATATCTTCTAAAACATGTGACTGTTGCTTTGATATTCCCATGATGCTTTTCACTGCACCTACTGCCTTTATTTCATTCTTCTTCTTCAAGATGGTGCAGATTGTATATGCAGACCAGTTATAAAATCATGAAGGGTCAATCACATGCACACCATGTTCATGCTTCTCAATGATTTATTTTTTCATTTCCAATATAATGGTCTCTCCTTCCTCTCCCTCCTTTTAAATCTTCTTCATTGGGGCCATTGTTTACAAATAATTTTGTAGCTCACAGTCATTACTGTACACTGTTATGGAAAATGTTACCACACATATGCAAACACACACTTGTAATGGTACTTATTCAGAGCAAATGATGCTGTGTTCACAAATGGTCAACACTGAATGAGACTGAATAGGTGGTATGCTGACGTGAGTTTCTTTTATTTAACATATGAAAGCAAAAAAACAAAAAAAAGCAAAAAAACAAAAACAAACAACAACAACAACAAAAAACATTACCCTAATTGAGTGTCATCCCTGTGCAAGCTGTTCAAGTCTGAACATGATGTTTATACTGCAAATTTTTGTTCATTCTGTAAGACAAATTTTGTGAAAAGCTTTTCCTCATCCAATGAAGCGTGGGTAAACCAGGTTAATCATAAACTGATGAGGTTCTATTGAGAATTTTTAAAATCTAGCTTGCTTCTACAGTAGAAATGGCTGGAGTGATCTCTTTGGAGAGACTATATACATAGTGTATTGACAAGGCTTTTTAATGACCTAGTTTAAATGGGAATTTGAGGATTTAAAAGATTAGATAATAAATGATTTCTGACTTCAAGGGGCAGACTAACAGAGAAACATGAAATAAACATTGAAAGGTATAAAACATCAAATTATATAAGTTAATTTGTAAATTAAAATACATTCCTATGTAACACAAAAGATTAAAATTATTTACTATCTGCGAAAACAAGGGAGGAATCATAGTGAATGTGACATAGTGAATTGGACTTTGTAAGCCAGTTAGAAATTAAATAGGCAATGAAGACAAAGACTAAAATTCCAAGCAGGAAATTTTATTACACGAGCAAACAAATAAATGTTATATCTCAAGCTCAAGGTTTGTGATGAAGATCTTTGGTCAGTCTGTTGGGGTATTGAAGCCTTGTGTAAATGGTCTTTGGCAAGGTAGAGTATGGTTCCCTCTCCGAAGAAAGTGCCCTGTTCTGGACTTATTCAGGTCATGTTCTTATCTCTCAGAGTCTTCTCTTGACAGATAGATTTCTTGTGTGAAGACAGATTAGACCATCTTTTTCCTCAATTTATACCTGGCATTTGATTACTGAATGGGCCTTGTCTCAGACAAACTGGTACCTTGGAAATACCTTTGCTTAAAAAGGGCTGAGTCCCACACTCCATCTGGGGCCATCACTAGCTGTCTTGGACCCATGGAACTCAGATGACTCTAGAGGAGAGAGTGAGGCTGATGACTTTGCATAGATCTGCCTCACTTAAATCCAATTCACTTTCACATGAAGACATCACTTTCTTGATGTCATTAGTCATCTAATAGGAAAGAAAACATGCCAATCATGTTCAATCTTGGGAGATCTTGCCCCCAAAGAGAAGACTCAGGAACTTTATATACAATCGGGTTCACTATGTCTCCTCCCTACACCAGAGTAAAATCTAAGGCACAATCAAAGCTTTGTTTTGGCTCATGCTTAGTGTCTCCCCAAAAAGAATACACAGTATCTTTTCCAGAAAGATATTCAAAGTACAAAGTAAACCATGGAAAGACAGGTATTTACTTCCTTTACCATAAAGAAATGCTGAAAACACAGAAGACTAGAAAAACACTTAGGCATAGGAATTCAATACTCCACCAATATTCTCCTATGATGTTGACACTTATAATATAGAGATGTGCTTGTTTTATGCCAGAATATTTTGCAAGGGAAGGATAGCCAAGCTGTTTTGCCTTTGAATTGTTGAAATAGATATTGATTCTGCATCTTCAACATGACTACCCACATCTTCTTCCTGCCACAACCTATATTGTCCTACTTTTCTTCAAAGACTCATCTATTTCTTTCCATACCTGGTGCCTGCTGGCAGTGTTGGACTGGTTCTATAAATGGGTAGAGGAAGCTGTTTGTCTATGAGAGGTACAAAAAGAGCAAAAACAGGAAATGGTTTTTAGGAGTTTTCTCTGAATTCTTACTGCCAAGGAGAATAACTCCTTGATCTAGATGATTGCTACACTAATTCTTCAGGAAAAGAGTGGCATTTTATTTTTATCTTGTATCCTTTCAAATGAATCATTTAATCTCTTCTTAGTAAAGTTGGCTTTAATTGCACTTTATGATCTATAAGTGTATTTTATTGAATTTTGATAATAACTGACTTTCATACGGCACTTTAAGGTTGAGAAAGAACTTTGCAAATTTGATCTGACAGTGATCCTAGCAAGGTACTGGTATTGTTATCCTCATGTTGCAGATGGGGAAAATAGGAAAACAGAAGTTAAGAGACTTGCTCAGGGTCATATAGCAACTAAATATCTGAAGTTAGATTTGAGGCCAAATTTTCTTGATTTTAGGCTTAGAGCTCTTTCTTGGGTATGGATTCAATCGTTTAGTACTGCATGTTCATTGTACCATTTAGAATATTTGTAACACCTGGGAAGGTCTGTTCATGGGCTCCTCCATACTCATTCTACTGGGGTTGGCTTCTATTACATTGGACTACTGAGAGGAGAAGAATATTAAATAAAGAGAAAAACAAAGTGGCTCAAGACTACCTATAACATTGTCTGTCTGTGTTTGCCCTTCATTTTCAAAGAAGACCATGGCATCAGAGAAATGATGACATGACTTGCACTTGACTTTGTTTTGAGTGAGGGAGGACTGTACAAGGTTACCAACCTCAAACTTATCTTTACCTTTTGCTGTAATTCAATACTGATTTTAAACTATGCTTTAATCAGTTGAAGCGATCTGGTGACATAAAAACAACTGATTCCAAAATGACAGCTACATCAATAACTAGCTGTTTCTTGTATGTGAGGATATGATCAATTACATGTTCCTTTTATGATGCTATCTGGACTCACCAAATCAAAGATTTCCAACTTTTTTAGATTAGTGCTTTATAGGATTAAGGCATCTCAAAAAGTCTAGAAGGCTTGGAGTCTTTGATTTTCTTGATCACACAATATATTGTTCTATGTAACTTTTGATACCCTCTTTAGAGTATACCTCATTGAAGTTATCAAGTAGTATGGTTACATATTTACAAAGGCCAGAGGATTTTGTCAAGATATTCATGGAATTTCTTCATTTCTCCTTTCTCTGAAAAAATGTGTTGATTCACAGGATGAAATTATATTCTTAGTGAACTTTTGGAAAAATGTTTTTCATTACACGGCAAGGTAAATCCATTGATATTTAAAACTCTTAATAAGGGCCTATGAATATGTATAGAATGGATAATAAACACTGGGGTTACAAATCCAAAAAAGAAAAAGAAAAGCAAATAATCCCTACTCTAAAGTAACTTACATTCCATCAGAGGTGATTAAAATAGATACATAAGAATATATACATACAAAAATGGATATATAATATATATATGTACATATAATAATTAATACAAATGTGGGGTAAAAACAAGGTATTTAGGAAGGGAGAACAATAGTAGCTGGGGAGTCTTGTAGGGAAAGGTAGTGCTTACCTTATGTTGCACCACAAAGGGAGACAAGAATTCTAGGAAAGGAGGAAGGTACGAATTGCAAGTTGGGTGGTGGCCAGCCACAAGGCACGGGGCTAAGAGATGAAGTGTGGTATGTAAAGAGCAGAAAGAAGGCCAATGTGAACAGACTATAAAAATATTTATAATGGAACCAAAAAGATAAGTTACAACCAGGTGGCTAAAAGTATAAAAACTGAATAGTGGTGTTTATATTTAATTCTAAAGTCAACAGAGAGTCAATGGAGTTTATTGACTAAGAAAATGTCAGGATAAGAGCTTTTCTTAGGAAAAATCAACTTGTCAGGTATATGAAAAACAGATTGGAATTTAAAGAAATTTGAGAGAGGGAGGTAATTAGGTCATTGTATTAGTCTAGGTGAGAGATGGGAAGAGCCTAAATTAATATAGTATCTATAGCTATGTGAGTAAAGAAAAGTGGTCTTCTGTGATAGATGTTAGGCAAATAAGAATATAAAGGTTGATCAATTGGTTGGATATGTGGATAATTGTGAATGAGGAATAAAGTATAATACTGGAGTTGTGGACCCTAAAATTAGAATGGGTAAGATTGCAAGAGGGGTAAGCTTGAGGAAAATGTTTAAGAATTCCATTTCAGAAAAGTTGAATTTGATATAATTCTAGGTCAGTCAGTTTAAAATGTTCAAATATTGACAATGTTGGACTAAATCTCAGAGCAGACATTGGGACTTTAAATATAAATATGAGAATCAGTTAATAGAAATAGCAATTAAACTCACGGAACCTGATGAGGTCACAAGGAAGTTGACTGTAGACAGAAGAGGGTTCAGGACAGAGACCTGGGAAACAACAATACTTAAAATGTGTGGTAAGAAAAAAGAACTAGAAGGAAGACTGAGAAGGACTTCTCAACCAGGTAAGAGGAGACCCAGGAGAAAATGCTTTCATAAGAACCCAGAAAGCAGATGTACAAATGGAGAGGGTGGTCAATTGTATCAAATGAAAAAATGAAGTCAAGAAGGATCGAGACTGAGAAAAAAGGCATTAGATTTCATGAGTTAAAAGATCATCTGTAACTTTGGAAAGATCTCAGTTTTCTGATGATTTCAGAAGCCAGACTATTATCTATCTATACATCATATGCTACTACTGCTTGTTTCTTTTTCCTCATTTATTCCCAGTCTTATGTCTGTTACATAGTTCTCTGGACCACACATCATTGTGCCCTCAGAAGTCTTATTCTGCTCTTAATAACACCAGGATGAACTTAGTTAGCAATAAGGAGCAGTCACTAAAAGACCACAAGAAATGACAGCATAGTGACAGTCATAACAATATATTTTTAAAAGATATTTGACAAAAATAAATGACAAGACTGATTCCAAAGGATAAAATTATTTCAGAGAATAGACTTAAAAAACCAGAGATGAGCACATGCAGATTCTGGCACATTTACGATTAAGCTCCCTTTGTTCCCTCTGGCATCCTGTCTCCTGGATTCAGACAATGGAACAAATTTAAGGGACTTCAACAACACTAGGAAAATGTTATGACATTAAAGTTATATCATAGGTAGAGAGTAAGATACTTTAAAAATGTCAAATAATACCAATAAAAAAGAATATCAGTTAGTAGATGCCATTTCTGTGAACAAGATAAAAGAAAGGCAATGAGAATGAACACAAAACCTGAGAAAAAACAGGATGAAAACAGGGAAGCAAAAGAGTTGTTCCTTTAAACTCTATAAAACGTCTCTCTCATATGATGACATCTTTTCTTTGAGTAAAGCGTTCAGTGTGGTGATAGGAACTAACTTAAGGAGTTAGCATTTGGATACACTTTTGTATCATTATCTACATATTTTAATCACAGCCATTGATGCCATAGGATAGAAAGCAATGTAAGAAGGAAGTAAAGAGAGGAAAACAAGGAGGGCAGGAGGGAATGAAAGAAAGTATGGAAAGAAGAAGGAAATGGAAGGAAGGAAAGAAAAGATGAAAGCAAGGAAGGAATAAAGGAAGGAAAGGAGGGAAGAAAGGAAACACTAAAAGAGTGTCACATTCTACAATCTTAAAAATAAAATATTGCAAAAATTAGTAGTATTTCTTTTTCTGGAAATTGAAGTTTTCTAACCTTAAAATGAAATAAGAACAGATTTATTCTACAAGTAACAGTGAGGTACAAGAAATGCAACAACACAGGGCAGTCTGGGCATAAAATTCATGTTGTTTAAGAATACCATATGTAAATCTTTCCCAAGAAACTGGTTATAAAATAAAATGACCATATTTTTCTTTCTGTACAAAAGGGATGCTATGTAAAACATAAAACATGATTTATATTCATGTTTAGTTTTGCTATAAAATCTTTAATTTTTAAAAATAGTCTACGAGACCAACTATTCATTTTATCACTGAAATTTAAAGCCCTGCTTTAGCATCACTATTCAGAGTTATGGAGAGATTTTTATCCTCACATTAGAATGCAGACCTGGGAACCTTTAATAAAAGAACTGATAGAAATTTCTGAAAATAATCAGAACTTAAATGAAGCTACACAATGAGATTTTAAAGAACATTTTAACTGATGATTTATGAAATATGTAAATGGGATTAGATTCCTAGTTACAAATCACAGAAAATATAGGTAGAATACAACATGAAATCCACTTGGAAAGAATACCGATTTGGGGGGGTCAGGAAAATCAGGGTCTATTTGAGAGTTTCTCTCACTTCAGAGTTGCATGATCATGGGCAAATTTCAGCTTCTCTGTATTTGTAAAGTCACAAGGATGAATCTTGTTCAAGCTGGCTCACAAGTTACGTTTGGAGAAACCACTTTTGTCTTAAAATGCTTTGGAAATGTGTGGGAATTTATATGTAGTAGAAATGGTGCTAGGAGACATGGATTGAAGTCTCTGATATATTGCTGTCATAGCACCTGCTGCAGCTACAACCTGAAATTTCTGTAGCATATTATATATATACATATACATATATATATATATGTATATGTATATATATTCTCTAATTATATGGGTTAGGTAGGATTAAATGTTATTCTATTTTAGAGATAACAAAATTAAGGCTCATTATGAGTGATTTGATTGTGGTCACAATCTTAGTATCAAAAAGGGGATATGAATCCAGATTTTCTTGACTTCAAGTCCATCATTATATTCATTATCATACATATGCCTGCCTACGTGACCCTCTGAGTATCCCAATCCTCTGTAAAAGGAGAGTATTGGACTGGATGGCCACTAAGCTTCTTTACATCTTTAATGTTATCTAATTTAATTCAGGATTATTCAATCATTCTCAACCCAAGTGTTAATAAAATAATAATATTGAATATTTGTAGAACACTTTAAATGATATCTGATATATATATATATATATATATATGCATATACATGTATAGATTGTATATGCTCATATATGTCCTTTCGATTCTTTCAAAGTTGTACCTAAATTAAATTTCGATATGAGTTATTTTTTCCTGTCCTATAGGGACAATATCTTCCACAAAAATTCTATTCTGAACCTGGTTTCTCAAAAAGTATGACAGTGACATTCACCTTCTGGCAGTCTTTATCAAGCTGGAAAGATTTTAAGCAAAAGTCTAGTGACAAACTGTGTGAAGGCAACTCACCACTCCACAGTGATGGGAACCTGGATTTCTTTCTCTCCTATAGAATGCTCTCAAGAAGACTCCCAGGTCTTCTTTTCTTTCACAGAAACAATTATTAGAATTGTATTTCTATTGAGTCCATTTTTGCTTCTCTTCTTTACTTCCAGAGTTTCTGACCTTTGAGTGACTGTTTTTATTTATTCATGTCTGTTTGGAAAGGGGGTTTTTGCTGTTTCAGTTGTGTTTTGAACTTTCTTGATCTCTTCACATGCTAGATAAGGTGCATATTATGACTTACTAATATTGTTGATAGGTATGGAGGCCAAAGAAAGAAGTAGATGTAGAACAGCTGCCCCTCCCACACACACGAGTGTGTTTTTGCCCCACACAGTTTGCTTTTACATCCACTCACCTTTATATGGAGTGAGGCATGGGAGAGTCAGCGTAGAAACATTAATCACCTACTATATTCCAGGTACTGTGCTAAACTCAGGGGATACAAAGAAACATAAAAGATAGTTTCTGCTATCAAGGAACTCACATTAAAGAGTGGGGGAGACAACATGCAAACAAATATATATATAAATAATCTTTATAGAGGACACTTTTAGAAAAAAAAAAGAAAGGCACCAGAATTTAAGGGAATAGGGAAAGGATTCCTGTGGAATGTGGGATTTTGACTAGGACTTGAAGAAAACCAGGAGACAGAGATTGGAGAGAATGTTCCAGGAATGGAAGTAATTAAAAATTCCCAGAATTGGGAGACAAAGTACCGTTTTTGAGAAACTGCAAGAAGATCAGTATTGAAGCACAACTGGAGTGGGGGGGAGTGTAAAGTGTAAGAAGACTGGAAAGGTGTATGTGTATGTGTGTGTGTGTGTGTGTGTGAGTGCATGTGTCTGTGTACGTGTGCATGTGTGTGTCTGTGAAAGAGAGAGAAAGAGAGAGAGAGAGAGAGAGAGAGAGAGAGAGAGAGAGAGAGAGAGAGAGAGAGAAGGAGATTATAAAGGGTTTTGAATGTCAAATGAAGAAATTTATATTTGATTCCAGAGGTGATAGGGAAGCACTGGAGTTTGTTGCGTAGGAGGGGGGTGATATGGTTAGACATGTGGTTTAGGAAGATCACTTGGAAAGGATAGACTAGAATGAGCAGAGACTTAGAGCATGCAGGTCAATCAATAGGTTATTGCAATACTCCAGATGTGAAGGGATGTGGACCTGTATTAGGGTGGCGATGAATCCCAGAAGAGAAAGTTTGCTCTAGAGATAATTACAAAGGTAAAACAGATAGGCCTTGGCAGCTTGACTGAGTATGAGAGGGGAGAAAGAGTGAAATGTTGAAGACGACATCTAAGTTGGGAGCCTTGTGTGACAGGAAGGATGCTAGAACTTTTGATTTTAATAGGCAAGTTAGAAAGCAAAAAAGTTTTGGGGTAAAGATGAAGAGTTCAGTTCTCAGCATGTAGAGTTAAAGGCATCTCCATGACATCTAATCCAAGATATCCAACAGTCAGTTGAAGGCCTACAATCAGAGGATACCACAAGTTGGAGCTGGCTAAATAGTTTTGAGAATCATCAACAGAAAGGTGCTATTTTATCATGGGAGCTTATAAGATCATGAAATGAAACAGTATTGAAAGAGAAGAGGGCATTCATCCACAGTTAGATAGTTAATTAGTTAACTCTGGATTAGTTTGGTCAAAGGAGACTGAAAAGGAGTAGCCAGGTAAGTAGGAGGCTAACAAGGAATGAGTAACGTCACAAAACTCTAGAGAGGAGAGAGCTCAAGGAGAGGAAGGTAATCAATAATGCCAAGGCTGCACAGAGGTCAAGAAGGAGCATTTCCAAATTATAATTCATCATAATCTTTGCCCCCTTTATAATTCATCCAAGTAATTTGTGCTCACCTCATAAATAGATAACCTAGGCTCCCTTTCAAGTAATTAGATCCTGTGATTTCAAAACCAACTTCCTTCTATTGTCAAAATGTTAACGATGATAACTAAAGCAAATCAGTGATAGTGCTTTTTTCTTCCCTACAGTCTACTAAGTACAGTTGAAAAACCGTTCGAAAATTTTATATATTATTTTCTGAATTACTGATCAATCCAGAGAATATCATCACCTCAAAAATAAACATGGTCATACAGTTTAGCAAACAGACATCAATTTGCAAAATCCCTAGAGCACACTGACAGTTTTGGAACTTCAAAAGGTCTGTAACTAAGCAAAGATGAAAGATATTAAGAAAAAGAAAGATAAAATTAGGTATCTGTGCTCAGAGGACCTTTTCAGAGCTCCAAAACACATGAAGCTCTCTGTATAGTGATTAGGTATCTGCAGTTCATTGGAAATCATTCCCTTATCTTGAAGTGATGAATTAAACTTCTTTAAACATCATTCCTCTTCCCCAACAAATGAAACAGAGTACCTCATTGCCCCAACTGTATTTTCTATTATGCACAATTGTGTCCTTTTGCACTTGGGATACCTATCAAACCTGATATTCTCTTCTTTCACTGCCTAAAGAGCTTTTTAATTATTATATATACATATAGGTATATATGCATACGTAGATACATATTATTTAATACAAACACAAATTTTAATCTTCTATTGAACTAACATTAAAAATGGTAATGGCTAGCTAGCATTTATATACTACTTTAAGGCTTGAAAAGTGCTTTACATAGCTTATCACGTTTGGTCATTGCAACAACACTGTGGAGGAGATGCTATTAATATTCTCACTTTATTGATGGGCAAAATGAGACAGAAATATTAAGTAAGACAGGGTCATACAGGAAGGGACCATCTGGGGCAAGATTTGAATTCAGGGCTTTTAGACTTTTAAGTCCTGTGCTCCCTCAATTGAACTCCAAAGTTGCCTCAATAAAATTAAAAATTCAAGGGAAAACTGAATGTTATTCATCTTTCTAAGCACTTTATTGCTATAATCATGTGCTAACAATCCTAGGCCCTGCTGTGATAAGATTTATTCTCTTCATTATGTAGTACAAATAATTTTGTCAAGATAAGATGACTAAGTCTATTTTATTGTAATCCTTCATTTTGTGATTTAGTAGTTTTGAGTAAGACTTTTTTCTTTTTTTACCTTAATTTTTTCTCAATTTCATGTAATCAAAATATTTAACAATTTTTTGGAACTTTGAGTTCCATATTCTTTCATTCCCAACCTCCCCTCCTACTTCCTTGAGAAATCAACCAGCTTGATACAGATTATACATGTGAAGTCAGGCAAAATGTTTCCATATTAGCCATATTGCAGAAGAAAATACAGACACCTCTCTCCAAAAATGAAAAGACAGATAAAGAGAGTTTATAAACAGTGTGCTTTAATCTATATTCAGACTCCATCAGTTCTTTTTTGTTTATAGATAGCATTTTTCATTATAAGTTCTCTAGAAATTATCTTGTTTTATTGTATTGCTGAGAACAGTTAAGTTATTGACAACTATCAAAATATTGCTGTTTCTGTGCACAATGTTTTTTCTGGTTCTGTTCATTTTGCTTTGCATCAGTTCATGCAAGTCTTTCTAGATTTCTCTGAAACAACATACTCATCATTTCTAAACACTAAATGCACAAAATACTATTCCATTACAATCATACACAACTTTTTCAGTCATTGCCTGATTCATCCATATCCCTTCAAATTTCAAATACAAAAAGAGCTTCTATAAATATTTTTGTACCTTTAATTCTGGGTAGTGGTGTTGCTGGGACAAAGGGTATGCACAATCTCATATCCCTTTGAGCATAGTTACAAATTGCTCTCCATAATGGTTGGATAACTTCACAACTCAATCAATAATGCATTAGTATCTCAATTTTCCCACATCCCTTCCAACATTTGTCATTTTCCTTTTCTGTCATGTTAGTCAATCTGATGGTTATATGGTTGCAAGTCTTGTTCTGCTCATTTCACTCAGCATCAGTTCATATAAGCCTTTCTGAAGTCTTCCTGTTCATCATTTATTATAGCACAATAGTATTCCATTATATTCACACACCACAACTTGTTCAGCCATTCCCCAACTGATGGACATTCTCTCAATTTCCAGTTCTTGGTCACCACAGAAAGAGCTGGTATGAATATTTTGGTTCTGTTTATCTTTTCCCTTTAGTTTAGTGCATTTCTCTCTACTTTTTGAAGATAATCACCCCATACTCACACTCATGTTCTTTTTCTTTGTATACTTCTTTTAACTGCCCTAGTACTGAGAAAAAAATTAGGACTTACCAGTATCATTTTCTCGTGTAGGAATCTCAGTGGTTTAACTTTATTGAAACCCTTCTTATTTAGCTTTCCAGTTTATATTTTTGTGCTTCTTCTGAGTATTGTATTTGAAAATCAAAACTTCTATTCTATTCTGGTTTTTCATCCAAAATACTTGAAATACTTTTATTTCACTGAATGTCCATTTTCATCCTGTTATGGCAAGTAAAATAGGATCTTTTCCTGTTTTAGCGTTAATATAATAAAGAAGAATAATGCCTTTATTTGGATGTGACTGAAGAGGATCTTTCCTACCCATTGATGGGCTTGTCCATTGTGGGAAGCTTGATTATTTTGTACAAGGGTGCCAAGTAACTTTTTTTTTCTCTTGAGGCCCTGGATAAGAGGGTTATGCCCTCTTGCTCTAAAAAGTGCATAAATACTGTGAGGGTGAGGTTGTACTTTGAGCCTTACTGATTAGAAGTGTTTGTTTGGCTAGAAGAGGACTCTGGGAAGCTGCTGAGGAGTCTTCTGGTTTTGAGAAACTCAAATGTTCTCTTTCAGGTAAAGATGCATATATGTTAATGGTCAGACATTTTCATAGTATGCCTGCTGACTTTTAATTTCTCTGTATTTTCTTTGAAGTTTGGAGTGCTGACTCTCTTGGTTAGGTGATTAATATATGTTCTTAGTTAAAGGATTGATACATGTGCTTGATTAAAATGATTGTTAACCCCTCAAAAGCTGTCTTTTCTTTTATGAATGTAGATCTAAGAACCTGTGATAGTAGATTCCCCTGTCTATGCTGGGGTGCTTACTGTTACACCCCCAAAGAATTGTATTCAGTTTGCTATGTAGGTTATGATTGGCTGTAATACTAGCTCATTTGACTTCTGGAATATCATATTCCAAGCCTTCTCTTCCTTAAATGTTAAATCTTCCAATTTTTGTGTTAGTCAGGCTGCTTGCAACATCTTCTCTTTGAACTGGAAATTCTAGAATTTGGCTATAACATTCCTGCAGTTTTCATTTTGGGAATCTCTTTGAGCAGGTGATAGATGGATTTTTTCAATTTCTATTTTTCTTTCTGGTTCTAGAATATCAAGGCAATTTCCCTGCATAATCTCTTGAAAAATGATGTCTAAGCTCTTAATTTTTTAAAAACCATGGCTTTCACGTAGTGCAAAAATTCTTAAATTGTCTGTGCTGTATCTATTTTTCCAGGTCAGTTTTTTTTTCCAATAGGATATTTCACATTTTCTTCTATTTTATTCATTCCTTTGATTTTGTTGGATTGATTCTTGATGTCTCATAGAGTCATTACTTTCCACTCATCAAATTCTAATTTTTAATGAATTGTTTACTTCAGTGAGCTTTTGGTTCTCCTTTTCCATTTGGTCAAATCTACTTTTTAAGTAGTTCTTTTCTTCACTGAATTTTTGAGCCTTTTTTTTTCCATTTGGCCAAATTTGCTTTTTAAGGCATTCTTATCCTCATTGGCTTTTTGTAACTCTTTTACCATTTGACTTAATTTGTTTTTTATGGTTTTATTTCCTTCAGTACTTTTTGTATTTCCTTTACCAAGCTATTCTTTTTTTCATGATTTTTTTGTATCATTCTCATTTCTCTTGCTAATTTTCACTCTTTCTTGATTTTTAAAAACTTATATGAGCTCTTCCATGTCCTGAGATCAATTTATATTTTTCTTTGAGGCTTTGTAAGTAGCAGTTTTGACTTTTTTGTCTTCTCAATGTGTGTTTTGATCTTCTTCATCACCATATTAACTTTCTATGGTCAGAATTCTTTCTATTGTTTCCTTATATTCCAGTCAATTTATTGACTTATAACTGTACTTTAAAGTGGCACTCTGCTTCCAAGTTGGAAGTTTCAGGTTTTTTGTGCAGCTACTTTGTGCAGGAGACATAGAACAATAATTTCAATTTAAATTCCTTGGTCTGTTTTCCATTTCAAGTATTTTTCCTAAGTTATTTCACTCTTTTCATTGTTGTGAATTTTTTGTTATTGCTTCTTGATGTTTCATGATATCATTAGCTCCCACTTGTTCAATTCTAATATTTAAGGAATTATTTTCTTCCCTTTTACCGTAATAGCTTTTATCATCAGTTTCTAATTTACTATTTTCTCACTCTATTTCTTAACTTTGAATTTTTGTTACAGGGAAGCTCTTTTTCCAGCATGAGTGGCTGGAAAGGAGATATATCATGGTTCAGACTTTTTTTTGCACTGCTATTTTCAGAGACAGTTCTGAAACATGAGATGTTTTCAGTGATTCTAAGGTGGGGTTATTTGGGAAGAGGTGTCGTCACTGCTCTCCTTTTATATGTCGCTGAAAGTGGATGAGCACATAATGAAAATATGTAGATTATATGAGGTACTTTAAGGTTCACAAAATTCTTTGCAAATAATCCCATTTTGTCCCATATAAGACCTGGAAAATAAGTAGTAATATTGTCCCCATTACATACATTAGGAAATTGAAGCAAAGAGACATTAAGCAATTTACGCAAGCTCACAAAGCTAGTGGGAGTCTCAGGTAGGATATGAATTTAGGTCTTCTTAACTCTATATCCACAAGGGACTTATGAGTAAATAGTGTATTACTGGGGATAAATTAGAGTGATGCCTATGCATGTCAGGTAAAAGGCCAAGGTTTAAGAAGGTAGCCTCTAATGTTCAAAAACCAAGTTGGGTTTTAGCAACACAACTACAGCAAGCTTATCTTCCACAATTTTTAATTTAAATTACATACAAAAAATGTAGCTAAAATAGGAGCTGGAATAGATACTTCAATGTCACACATTTAGATCTGAGAAGCATCTTAGAAGCTATTTCAACCCACTTATTTGGTAGATGTAGAAACCTAAGTACAAAATCTTAAATGTTTCAAAAAGGTTACTCAGGTAGTAAGTAGCAAAGAGAAGGTAGCAACCAAGGTCCTCTGACTCTTAAATAAATACTTTCAAATTAGTCATTAAGACCACTAAAGAATGCTGCAAAATATAAATATCTTGGGACAAGATGTTAAATTGAATCATAATCTTGCCTTTCTATTAGGTTTATTATTTAATTATATGCATTTATAACATCCTGCTGAATTTCAGAATGTCTTCTTTCATATTTGTAAAACATGCTTACAGAATATTGCCTGCCAAAAATAGATGATGATTTTGATTGGCAGACTGGCTGTGTTCATTTTCTTTTGAATCATCTAGAACTGGCAGATTATGAAACATATGACACTAAGGAAAAATATTGAAAATGTAGTTATTTTTATTAAATCCTATAAAAAATGTCAATACTAAAAAGTAGTAATACTAAATATAGTGAGGACATAAAAAGAAGAAGGAACTCAGCTTAAGTTCATGTTCAATATTACTCAGAATTTAATTAATAATGTTTTAATAATCACAGTTTCAATGTTAGAGGAATAATGTCTCTCCTTCCTTAACTTATAACTTCACAATGATGTTATAAAGGTAGATGAAGCATGAAATTATAGACTTGACTTAAGGATTTGGAGTCAGAAAGATGTGAGTTCAAATTTGGCCTCTGACATTTTCTGTAATCTTGGGCAAGTCATTTAACTTCTACTTGCCTCAAGTAGCTCCTTCATCAAGTCATAGATGAGTTATGATCTTCATAGATTAAGAAAATTCTCATACTTGGAACCTGAATTCCCTAAACTGACACAATTACCTCTCCAAGGAATATTGTTTGTTTCTTTTAAATTCTATAATGAAAATAAAAAGAAACATATTATAAACTTAAATATTAAAACTTAAATACAAAATAAAAAAAGGAAAAATATGTTATCTGCACAGCAGGAAATAGGAGAGGATTTAGACTATATAGCAATAAATTTCCATTCAAAAAAAGGCTATTAATAAATACTAAGCATTGTGATGAGTAATCCTTCTTTTCTTTACTTACTTGCAAGTTTTCTTTTGTTCTCTGCTTGGCACTTTTTACTTTGTTCTTCTTTTTCTTCCCTTCTCCCAGGCTATATTTACATGAATATATTTATATATCAGCATAGATATATACATACACACATACATATATACACATATATAGATATAAACACATACTTTTCCTAACAAATTCTCCCTCTGATCTTTTATGTTTCTGCATATCTCTTATTTCCTATCCCTCCAAACTCTTCTAATTCACTTCTACCAGCTACATCGCTATCTTATTACTTAAACTACCCTGCTGCCAGAATCTTCCCTTGTCTTCCCATTCCCATAAATTTAAATGCCTTTATATGCATATTTGACCTATTCCTTCAGCCTCCCCTCTAAAGATTCCTCCCTTATTCTCCAAAAGATTCCTCTCTTATCCTCCCATTCCTATTAATCTAAACACACTTTTGTACCCCACTTAACCTAGTCCCTAACTCTCCCCTCTAAAGATTGCTCCCTTATCAACAACACTCTTCCTATCCCTTTAACATTTTATTTTTCTGAATTTGAAAGACTTTTTACACATATATACATATATAATATATACACATAACTACATACCCACACATACACATTATATAAATACATAGGTATATATACATGTATGCATGTATGTATTTATTGCTCCCTCTTGAACCCACTCATGATAAAAGTAGATTTCCAGAATTAACACTCCTCTCACCTAGTTCTGTGTTGCTTATTCCTCTCACACCTCATTTGTATAAAATTATTACTTATTTTAGGTATTCCTAAACAGTTCTACTTTTAAATATTTTAATTTTTTATTTTAATACCAATTTATTTAATTTTTAAAATTCATTTTCAAAAAATTTTGGGTTCCAAATTTTCTCCCCATTTGTCCCCTCCCCCCACCTCAATACACTGAGCATTCTAATTTCCCCTATCACCAATCTGTCCTCTCTTCTATCATTCATCCCTTCCATTGTCTCCATCTTCTCTTTTGTCCTGTAGGGCCAGATAACTTTCTATTCCCCATTACCTGTATTTCTTATTTCCTAGTAGCAAGAACAATACTCAACAGATGTTCCTAAAACTTTGAGTTTTGAATTCTCCCCATCCCTCCCTCCCCACCCATTCCCTTTGGGAAGGCAGGCAATTCAATATAGGCCATATCTGTGTAGTTTTGCAAATGACTTCCATAATAGTCGTGTTGTGTAAAACTAACTATATTTCCCTCCCTCCTATCCTGCCCCCCATTGCTTCTATTCTCTCTTTTGATGCTGTCCCTCCTTGAGAGTTGA